>CM053770.1:315333969-315378223 GCA_028658325.1 Potorous gilbertii
TTCTCCAATAAACTTTTTCATTTTGTGATATGCTTGTGTCTCTAAAAACCTATGTCATTTGTAAAACTTTGCCAAGGTTATTGTTAAATGGTAGGTATAAAGGAAGGAGAGAGAAAAAGGCATCTGGCTCTTGACCAGTAAATGCAGCCAAAATAGGAGTGAGAAGAAGTTCAGCAATTACATTTTGTGGGAATTGCCCTTAGAGGGTAGGGTTTATTTCATCTTTGCCTTTGTATCCCTAGAACGTACCAGAGTGCCTGACACTTTTTTTTTTAATAATTATTTTATTTGTTTTCAGTTTTCTACTATCATTTCCATATATCTTAGTTTTTCCTCTCTTTCCCCCTTTCTCCTGTCCCTGCCCACTCCCTCCCCAAGATGGCTTGCAATCTTATATAGGTTCTACACCTACATTCTTGTTAAATACAATTCCACCATAGTCATGTTGAATAGAAGAATTATAATAAATGGGAGAAACCATAAAACAAATCAAAACACCAAAGAAAATGGTCTGCTTCATTCTACAATCCAATTCCATAGTTCTTTCTCTGGATGTGGAAAGCGTTTTGCCTCAAAAGTCCATTGGGGATTTTTTAGGTCCTTGGCATTCCTATGAAGTACTAAGTCTACCTGAAAAATTCCTTGCATATTGTGGTTGTTGCTGTGTACAAAGTTCTCCTGGTTCTGCTCCTTTCACTCAGCATCAGTTCATATAAGTCTTTCCAGGCCTCTCTGAAGTCTTCCTGTTCATCATTTCTTACAGCACAATAGTATTCCATTACATTCATATACCATAATTTATTCAGCCATTCCCCAATGGATGGGCATCCCCTCGATTTCCAGTTCTTGGCTACCACAAAGAAAGCTGCTATCAATATTTTTGTACATGTGGGACCCTTTCTTATTTTTCTTTTTTTATCTCTTTGGGATACAGTCCTAGAGGCAATATTGCTGGGTCAAAGGGTATGCATATTTTTATAGGCCTTTGGGCATAGTTCCAAATTGCTCTCCAGAATGGCTGCATCAGCTCACAGCTCCACTAACAATGAATTAGTGTTCTAGCCCTCCCACATCTCCAACCTTTATCGTCTTCCTGTTTTGTCTTGTTAGCCAATCTGATAGGTGTGATGTGGTACCTCAGAGTTGTTTTGATTTGCATCTCTGAAATCAATAGTGATTTAGAGCATGTTTTCATATGACTATAGATACACAGTGCCTGACACTTAAAAGATGTTAAATGTTTTAATATACATTTGATTAAAAATAAAGTACTATGTTCTGTGAGGTGTTAGGGGATTGAGGAAGGCTTCCTAAAAGGGGAAACATTTGAGTTGGTCTGAAAGGATAGAAATGCACATTTCAGGCTCCAGCGTATAGATCAAGCCAAGGCAGGTTCAGGTGGTAGAGACTTAAGCAATTTGCCTGGTGCCCAAAGTACTTGGAGCTTTTTGTATGCATTAAAAAGAACTGGGTGTTTTATCACCTTCTTGTCCTAATCTAACTTTTGTTGTTGACAGCTGTTGATCTTCTGGAGAAGATGCTTGTATTGGACTCGGATAAGAGAATTACAGCAGCTCAAGCCCTTGCTCATGGTTACTTTGCCCAGTACCATGATCCTGATGATGAACCAGTTGCAGACCCCTATGACCAGTCCTTTGAAAGCAGGGATCTCCTGATAGATGAATGGAAAAGTGAGTTCTGTAGCAGGATCATTGAGCTTTTGAATTTGCCCTCTTCTCAGAGGGCAGGTACACATTCTTGGGTAAATCTATAACTGGAGCAGAGAGAGAAACAAGCACTACTAAAAGAAATAGCCATAAACCATAACCTGTCAGAGGTGGAAGGAAGGGACCTGAAAGAGGTCCAACCCTCTCATTTTACAGGTCAGTAGATGAGGCCTTTGCAGGTTAATAATTGGGAACCATTTGTGAGAGCAGCTTAGAATAATGAAATTTTGGAGTTGGGAGATGTCTTTGAGAGTGCTGAGTTCAAAACTTTCGTTTCTCTAGTTCAGAATAAACATGTTCTTTTCACAAGATATTGTCTTTCTGATCTAGGCAGTGGTCTCTATATAATCTTTTGAGGTACTTTTTGAGTTTTCCATGTTATTTTATATTTATTATCTACTTTTATCCTCTCAGCAACAATCTGATAAGATAGGGCAGAGTGGACTCATAACCATTTTACAGAAAAAACTGGGGCACAGAGAAGTTGTGTCTTACCTAAGACCACACAGTGCCTGTCATAGTTCCAGGGCTAGAACCTAGGTCTCATGACTACAAAATCCAATTTCCTCTTCATCAAACCCAAATTGAACTTAAAAACTAACTAACCAATATTTTGCTGATAAATACCTGAAATAGCTTGGCAGTAAAGGAGACTGGAGCAGGGTCTGCTTTCATGAGCTTCTGTTTGTGGTTTTAGTACCTTGGGCTAAAATGATTGGAATATTTACCAACCACACAGATAATGGGTCCCTTAAGAGAGAGGGTAGTGTAGCATATTGAAGGGGGCACTAGATTTTTAGTCAGAAGAGCTAGATTCTAAACATTCCCAGGTCCACTAGTTACCATGTAGATGAAATTCGTTTTTTGGGTAGGTATTGGACTACATGGCCTCTAAGGACTCCTTCTGTGCTTATGAGTCCATGACCCTTTGGCAGTGGGTAGTGTATTTAATTACTTAACCTTAGGTTATCATCTGTAGAATGAGTATGACAGTATTCATAACAGTTCCTGAGATTTTGAGGAAGAGACTCTATAACTGACCAAGTCACTGCCACCATTCTTTTCCTTCCTTCTAGGCCTGACCTATGATGAAGTGATTAGCTTTGTGCCCCCACCCCTCGACCAAGAAGAGATGGAGTCCTGAAAACCCATTTTCTGTTGTCAATCGCACGTCACTGTGAGGGAAAGGCCTTTTCATGGGAACTCTCCAAAATATCATTCAAGTGCCTCTTGTTGCAAAGATTCTCCATGGTGGAAGGGTGTATGTGGGTGTGTGTGTGTGGGTGTGTGTGTGTGTGTGTGTGTGTGTGTGTGTGTGTCTGCCTGTATACATGTGTGGTGAGCTGAGAGTGAGAGAAGACTGAGGAGCTATTTATATGGTGACTTTCTGTAAACCTGCTCACTGAAGCTCTTTAATAGCCTTTGCTTTAGTCCTTCTGGGGAAAAGTCTGTCCAGGCATCTTGGTTGCCATGTTGCTGGGGTGTAGTAGACGTGAAGCCAAAAAACCCACAGACATCCCACATCGCAGGCTCACTTGTTACCACCATTATCTGGGCTCCTCTATGAAGCAACTGGAAAGGTGGTGGTGATGATTTCTTGTCCACTCCCTAACATCCCTCTCCTGGTAGCATAGAAGGCCAAGCCTGCCTAAAGGGGCCAGGGTTGTTTGGCTGATGCAGCCTTTTAGCTGCCTGAAAACCTGAAGCCTTTGTCTGCAACATGTACAGCCAGAAGGACCAACTCACATCTGTGCACTAACATGTGGTATGATAGCCTAGTGTGGTCCTCACACTGTGACAGGTTTGTGTGAAATTGTAAATATGTTTGTGCCTTATAGAGAGAAGAATATTTGGGAGGTCGAGGGAATCGAGGGAACCCAGCAGACATGTTTCTGAGCCACTCACATGGAGGGGGCTTCAGGGAGGCCATGTGTATGTGAACCTGTTTTAACAGATGAGCCTTCAGAGGCAGCTTCATGTATGCATGTGTGCGTGCCTGTATGTGCGTGTCTCTTTCTCCCCTGTATTCAGTGTTGCCATTTCTCTCTACTCCTTCTTACCTTTGGCTCAGGGGCCTCCCAGATATTGGCCCAAGGAGTCGAATGCAGGTTCTAGTCTGTGTGCATCCTGTGTGCTCTTTATTCCTAGCCAGGTGCGGGGGTGTTGTGCATGTCTTGCTTTTTGTGCATGCAGAGCTGCTTATCAAGTCCCTGGGACATTGGGGAGAGGCCCTGGTGTAGAGCAGGTTGGGCAGTGACGAGCTGAGCAATCCAATTCAGACCCCCTTTCACCTCAGCTGATGCGATAGGAAAAGTCTCACCAGACTCCCTCCTCAGTCTCCCAGCACTGTTCAATATGAGTATACTGGATATTATCCTAGGTGCTTTAGATGTGAAAACAATGAAGAAATTGGACTGGTGGTGTATCTTTTTTCCTTGTCATGGTTTTTCAAAGAGACTCTTGCTGGGCTCTGATGGGCAAGGTCAGGACTTTTCCCAGGATCGTCCCAGATTTTGGAAAATTGGAAGTTCTATTCCCACTCAATCACCAATTCTTAGAAATACTGAAGATGAAAAGAGAATAAAAGTGCATGAGGCCAGAAATCCTCTTCTTCTGTCTCTTTCTAAACACAGAGAAATTTGCTGAGGTCTCTTTCTTCTTCTTGAGGAGGATCTATCGGCAGCTTGGCGTAATACTTCACTCACCTAGAGAAATAAGGGAAAGGCCTGGGAGAAACAAGTTTGGTTTCAACATTGTCTGTATTGCAGGGATCCTTGGGGAATGTGGTTCCTGTTTTTAGTGGGAAAGAAGGGCAGATTATTTCAATGTGTTGCATATTCAACCTTCTCCTTCTGAAATCCCCTCATTATTGGTATGATGAAAAGTTGATTTCAAAGTTTAGGAGATGTTACGCATCTTGTGTTACTTATTTATGGGCTTTTCTTAGAGTGAAAAAGAGAAGGAATGCATATTCAGAGGAGAGTCAGATGGGTTGAACCAGGTTGTTTGAGTTCATCATCTCAGTAGAATGGAATGCAGCCCAGAGGCCTGTGAGAGAATCAGTCCCCTCTGAGTGACTGAGGGCTGGTGGGAGAGAGAAAGACAGCTTACCCAGGCTTCCCACATGCCTCCTAGAGGAAGTTAACTAAAGATGCCCTCCCTGCTCTCTTGGATATGAAGGGTCAGCTCCTCACAGAAAAATGTAAATATTTCCTTTGTTACCCACAGCAAGACGAATTTTATTAGTCATATTTGGTGCAAATGCTAGTGTAATTTCCTACAGAAATACTGCTCAGATTTTTTTTAAAATTAAGGTTTCTGCATGTGTGCCCACATGTGTTGAGAGACTGCATGTCCCAGAAGCCTGGACTTTAACTGGACCTTGCTGGAGAACTCATTGGTTTCTGAGCATCATTGCTCCTGTCTCCCAAGTCCTCTGAAGAGGATGACCTAGGGGGATAAAAGAAGGGAGAGACTACTCTTTTACTTGTATCCATGAACTTTTGCTGTAATCAGTTCCACCATATAGGATGTCACACAATACCACTGGTTAAAATAAAGCCTATTTTTCAAATTTAATGAATTTCTCTCATTTCATAAAGAGAACTTAGATTCTGCATCCTGATCACAGACTAGTAAACACAAGTAATTTTAGGAGGGAAAGGGCACTGAGAACTGGGAGTTTCATGTAGAAGCTGGTGCCTGAGCTGGGCCTTGAAGGAAGCGAGGCACAGCAGTGTTTCTCATTTTTAATGCACAATTTGGCACCCAGGACTAAATTACATCAAGAATCTCTTAACTTGGGCCTATCAGTTTTCTTGGAATGTCATTCTATTAATCCCTCAAATCACAAAGGAAGACACAGCTCCTGAGCTCAGGAATTCCAGCAAGGGGAATACTTGTGAGTGGATAAAAATCAGAGATAAACTCTGAGAGGATATTCTCCCAGAGAACAGCAAAGGTTTTATTTCAGAATTATCTGGGCAAAGGTATTGGGATTTTTTTTTTTAATCTCATGTTTACAAAGCATATAGTCGCTACAAAATTCTTTATATTATCTACTCTAATTCTCACAATAATCCTGTGAATTCTAGATAACATAAGTAGTAGTCTCTATTTTAAAGACATTAGTGGCTTCTGAATCCATCACGAGAACCTTTTTGAGATAGGTAGCACAAACATTTCCATTTTGCAGAGGAGGAAACTGAGGCAGCCTCACAAGTAAGTGAATCCATGGAAGGGGAAACAGGATTTGAACCCATGTAATGACCTATTTTATATTGCCTGGCTATGCCACCATGAGAAAATCTTAATGGGAACCACTAGAAAATGACATAAAATGTTCATATAACATCTCTCTTCACATCCTTAGTTCTTAGACCCATATATAGTTACTCTGATCATTAGACTCTCTGTCTGCTTGTGTTCCAATTGGCCATCAGCCAGGTTAGGCTTATATGAATTTTCAGGAGCACAAAATTGAAATCCTAGTCTCTCTGCTGATTTTTAGGTGACAGTTGGGATAGGTAACAGAATTAGAAGGAAGACCTAGCATACAGTTACTGCACCAACCCAAAAGTGTTCCTATGGAGTCTCTGTTCTTCAAATGTTCAGCTTGGTAAATTCAGCCCGTAGGGGTGGGACAGAAATCAGTCATTGAGACAGGGCCCTGTATTGGACAAAGTGTTCCAGTGTCAGGAAACTGGGATTTGATTCCCACCTGTCTTAACCCAATCAAGTTACTTTGCTGTCTCAATTTCACTTTTTAACCTAATCAAGTTATTTTGCTGTCTCAATTTCACTTTTCCCTTTTCTGTAAAATGGGAATTAGAAAATATAAAAGTTATAAAAATATGGGCTTTTATAGATTTTAGTTATAAGACATCAAAACATCTTCCAGAGAGACTTGGTCCTGAAGAGAACATGTAGGAAATCGTATCCCTCTTCTTTACTCCTCACCCAGTCCCTATGATATATTAGAATACATATTCTATGTATGAATGTGACACTTGGAATTCAGTGCAAATTCCTCTGAATATCTGCATGTGGTTGGTCAACTTAATAACTTTTGTATGATTCAGGAGGCACTAATCCAAATCGAGCCACTCTACTCTCCCAAATGAGTTGGGTTTAATATCCCAATGCAGGAAAATAACAGTATGGGGAACAAGTTGTGGTATAGCAGCTTGTATATGACCTCTTCCCCCAAGCATGACTCTCCACCCCACCTGGATTGGAAATGTAGTCCTTCCCTCCATTGAAGGACACCTCTGCTTGGATCCATATTCCTATCCCTGCTAAATGGATTTATGTCAACGCTCCCTTAAGCATCCATTTTCTTATCTATACAACTAAATTTCTACATGATTTACAAACTTCTATGTTTTAAATTTTAACTTTTTTTAATTGACAAAAATTTTACTTTCCCTCCCACCAAATGAGATATTTGTAAAGTCCATAGTATAATACCTTGTACATGGTAGGTAATTAATTAATGCTTGCTTTCTTCCATCCACCTCCCTCCCCACTTCCCCACTGAAAAAAAAAATAAACAACCAAACCCTTCAACAGGCAAAATATTTGTGTTTTGACCATGTCCAAAAACATGTCTCAATCAGCACTCAGTTCATCACCTCTGGAGAAGGGTAGCATGTGTTGTTATGAGACCTCTGGAGTCATGAGTTCCTGTTTTTCTTTACAATATTATAATATCAATTATTCTTCTGGTTCTGCTTATTTCACTTCCTCGCTATAGAAATCCTCAGGTTTTTCTGAAATCAGCCCTTTTTATCATTTAGCTGAGTGACTCGATGGATAAAGAGCTAGACCTGGAGTTGGGGGAGACCTGAGTTCAGATAGTAGCTTTGTGACTTCTGCCTCTGTTTCCTCATTTGTAAAATGAAGATAATAGCACTTTCCTTCCAGGGCAGTTGTGAAGCTAAAATGAGGCATTTATAAAGTGCTTTGTCAACCATCACATTCATATGCTGTAACTTACTGAGCTATTCCCAATTGATGGGTACCCCTCAGTTTCCAGTTCTTTTGTCACAAAAAGAGCTGTTGTGAATATTTTTGTATGTAAGAGTTCTTTTCCTGTTTCTTTGCAACAACCCTAGGAGATAGTGGAAGAGCAGGGAACTTGGAGTGAGAGGACCTGGGTTCTATTTACTTCTATGAAGTTTCTGTAAGACCTCGAGCATGCCATCTCCCTACAGTTTGGTTAGTAAACAAATGTATTAAGCACTTAAATTGTAACAAGCCAGGCATGGTGGCACATACCTGTTATCCTAGCTACTGGGGAGACTGAGACTGACCAGTCTTGTACAACTTTGGTGGTTTCAAAGTGCAGTGGGGTATACTGATTGAGTGTCCCCACTAAGGTTGGTTTCAAGAGGTTAGTCCCAGGGAATGGAGAAGCACCAGATTATTCAAAGAAGAGTTAACTGACCTGTGTCAAAAAAGAGCAGGTCAAAGTTGCCATGCATTAAGCACATTAGTAGCCCTAGCACTTCCAGCCTGGGTGAGATGGGGAAACCTAGTCTTTAAAAAAACCAAAAAAACCCCACTGTAGTAAATGCTAAGTTTAAAAAGAAAAGAAAAAACACATCACCTGCTCTCAAGACACACATTCTAATGGGGAGACATGTAAATAACTATGTATTATAACTATATTTGCATAATTTTTATATATATATATCTTTCCATCTACTGTATCTTGTGTGTGTATAACATATACATATAACATGTAAATATATATACAAGATATGGAGAGTATATATACACACAAAATAGAGAGTAGATGGAAGGAAATATACAATTATGTGTCATATCACATGTATATATGCACACACAAGATGGAGAGTAGATGGAAGTTAATCTCAAGAGGAAGGCACAATGGCAAAGAAAGTCATGAAAGACTTCCAGCAGAAACTGAAATTTGCATCTCACCTGAAAGGCAAGAAAGAGCTTTTACAATGGAGGGGAAGGAGGGGGTAGTTAAAGAGTATACGTGAACCTTACTCTCATTGGATTTGGCTTAAGGAAGGAATAACATACAGTTGTGTAGGGAAATCTATCTTACCCTGCAAGGGGATAGGAGAGGAAAGATAGTAGCAGATTGGGGGAAGGGATAATCAGAAGCAAACACTACTGTGGGGGGACAGGTCAAGAGAGAGAATGGAATAAATGGAGGGCAGGACAGAGGGAAATGTGGTTAGTCTTTCTCAACATGACCATTATGGAAGTGGGAAGTGGTTTACATGGCTACACATATATGACCAATCAAATTGCTTGCTTTCTCAATAATGGTGGGTGGAGAGGGAGGAAAGGAGAGAATATGGAACTCAAACTTTAAAAATGAAGGTTAAAAATTGCTTTTGCATGCAACTGGGAAATCAGATGTATAGGTAATGGGGTATAGAAATCTATTTGCCCTACAGGAAAATAGAAAGGGGAGGGTTGGAAAAAGGGGGGGTGTGATAGGAGGGAGGACAGATTGGGGGAAGGGGTGCATCCTGTCCTGGGATAGGGGGTAAATTTGGAATTCAAAATCTTGTGGAAGTAAATGTTATAAACTGAAACTGAATATATATTTTTAATTTTTTTTTTCAAAAGTGAAATTTGAGTAGTCTTCAGAGAAGTCCAGAGATGGAGATGAGAAATAGCATTCAGGTCATGGGAGACAAGCCAGTGAAAAGCGACTGAATGAGGAGATGGAATATCGTGTTTGACAAACACCAGGGAGGCCATTGTCACTAGATTACAGTATACCTTCTGTGAGGTATAAGAAAACTGAAAAGGTAGTAAGGAGCTGGGATACAAAAGGTTTTAAAAGTCAAATAGGACTTTATATTTGATCCTGAAGGTGATAGAAGCCTCTGAAATTTATTGAATGGGGAATGGGGGAAGATGACATGGACTTTAGGGAGATAAATTTGACAGCTGAGTGGAGAGAAATTGGAGTGGGTAGGGGCCTGCAATAGGAATATCAACTAGTAGACTATTGCAATAATCCAAGCAGGAGGTGTCAAGACTAGAATGGTGGCAATGTCAGAGGAAATTAGGAGCAGACATAAGAGATACTATAAAGGTAGGAACAATCGGGACCTGGCAACTGATTGGATATGGGGGCTGAGAGAGTGAAGAGCTGAGGATGACTCCTAGGTGTATCAGTAAGCACCCCAACATACACAGGGGAACCTGCTATCACAAGTTCTTAGATCTGCATTTATAAAAGGAAAGGCAACTTTTGAAGAGTCAGAAATCAGTTGAATTAGTTCAACTAGATGCTTCCAGACAGGCCTTTTAGCTTTTATATTTTCAAAGTTACCACACCTCCTATCCATTCAACAAATACAGAAAAAATATAAAGACCAACAGACTGCCTGAATCAGAGCAATATGGCTTTACAATTTACATACGTCCCTAAATTGAGAGAGCCTTTACATCTGAGCAGTCGGGGGGGAGGGGGGGGAGTCTGAACATAGCGCTACTCAGTCTCAACCAGATTATCACCAAAGCCTTCTCATAAACAAACCCCCAAAGTAAGATACCAACCTCCCACTATATATAATGAAGATGCGGCTCCTGATTGGCTCAGAGTCAGTAGGCATGAAATCCACATGACTCAGCACACCTGTGAACCATCAGGGCTCAAAGGTGACTGAACCCTCAGATGTTCAATTTAGCCTGAGCCTGGGAAACAACTCCAAAAAGAAAACAAATCCTACTTCGCTTGCTGTTACACTAGGTTGGAGCATTGCCCCCAATTAGCAGAAATTATCTAGATGAACATCAAGAGAGATCAATAACAGGAAAACTTAGAAGAATATTATCAAGGAAAAGAAGGTGCAGAGAGTTTAAGAAATTTGAGGATAGAGAAAAGGCCATTAGATTTGGCAATTAAGAGAACATTGGTAACTTGGAAGAGAGCAGTGTCATGAATGATGAGACTGGAAGCCAGATTTTAGAGACTGAAAAGGAGAGAGAGGAAAGGAAGTGATTTGTTGTAAACAGCCTTGCCCAGTTTAGCCACAAAAGGGAAGAAAGAAAAGTTGATAGTGGGAATGAACAGATCAAATGAGGGATTTTTGAGAATAAGAGAGATACAGGCATGTTAGGCAGCAGGGAATCATCCTATAGACAGGGAACAATTGGACATGAGTGAGAGTCGGGAATAGGAGACAGAATGGAATGGGGGCACTTGTTCAAGTAGAGGAATCAATTATAAAATCCTATTTGACTTTAAAACCCTTTGCATCTAAGCCCCTTCTTACCTTTTCAGTTTTCCTATACCTTACAGAGGGTATACTGTAATCTAGTGACACTGGCCTCCCTGGTGTTTGTCAAACACAATATTCTATCTCCTCATTCAGTCCCTTTGCACTGGCTTAACTCCCATGCTCTGAATGCTCTTTTTCACCTCCATCTCTGGACTTTTCTGAAAACTATTCAAATCTCACTTTTTAAAAATTTAAATATGTATTTATTTTCAGTTTACAACATTCATTTCCACAAGATTTTGATTTCAGAACCCCCTTGAATTCTAAACACTCTTACAGTGTTTCCTAGCCTTTCTCTCCTGACCCTAAATTGGCTATCAAAGCCTTAAAATCAAGAAGAAAGATCATCTCTTTGTGTGAGACAGTGCTGAAAGAGGAAATACTGGGGGAAATGGGTTGAGGAGAATGGACGAAGAGGGAGATCTCAGCAAATGGGCTCAATTTTCCCCCTTAAATATGTTGCATGGTTTTCAACTGAGGATTTGGGGAAACTATATGAGAAGGGAGGAAGAGGTTCAGAAGAGTTGCTCTAGAAAGCCAGATAGGAGTCAATTAGGGAGTTGTAAAAAGAGTGCCTTGTGGCAGTGAGGGCCCAGTTGAGACTATGTAACATAAGTTTGTAGGGGACTCAATCAATAGATTTTTCTCCCTCTGTTGAGCAGCACATGAAGAGAAGTGAAAGGTTTCTTCATTTGTTAAATAAGAGTTGAATTAACCTCTAAGATTTTGTCTAGCTCCAAATCTATTATCTTATGACCAAGGATGAACCTATGAATTGCAATGCAAATAATATTCCCATTTTATAGATGAGGAAATACACTCCTCAAAATGAAGTGACTTGTCCACTGTCATTCACTACCAAACGTTGGAGCTGGGATTCAAACTTCAGTCATCTCCAAGTCCAGAAGAGTCACCTTCTCAGTCTCAAGGATGTTGGAAGATTTGTGGGGTAGAGCTAAGCTGTATTTCTTCCTGCCTGCATGGCTCCACACCCACCTCACTCCCATCCTCTCTTAATTGTCAAATCTAAAGGTTTGGGGTTTTTTCCCATCCTTTTCCTTCTTGACCTTTATGCAGCCTTTGGCACTGTTACGCACCCTCTTCTCCTTGGCACTCTCTTCTAAGATTTCCCAACCCTGCTTTCTTCTGGTTCTCCTCTTACCTTTCTGACCAATCCTTCTTAGCCTCCTTTGCTTAACCTTCATCTAGGAAGTGACTATGTCCCCCTCTCTGGTCAGGTTGTCCTTAGGATCAAATGAGATGACATATATGAGGGGCTTTGCAACCTTAAAGGGCTATCTACTAGCTGTGTTTAATACTAGCCTCTGCCATGACCAAGTCAGAGTTATTTCCACTGTCCACAGTCCACTGATGAAACAGTTTGACCTACCTCATAGAAATTAGCTAGCTTTTCTCTATCCAGGGCACATCATCATCCTGGGTGCACATCCTTGGTTTTTTAGTCTTTCCTGGACCACCTTACTGCCACTCTTATCTCCTTCTGCTATAAAGTTTCTCATCTCCCCAGCCACCTCATTTCACATGCTCTTCATCAGCTCATGCTGATTTCCGTCCCTCTAAAATAACTTGTTGCATCTCCTCACATCTCTGCTGTTTATCTACCTATCATTTTCTTACAGTGTTTCCTAGCTTTTCTCTCCTGACCCTAAATTGGCTATCAAGACCTTAAAATCTATCATAAAAGCAATGAACCCGATAATGTCCAGGCTAGAAGGGATATTTGAGATTGTCTAGTCAAGGGAACCTCAACCTAGGATAGGAGAAGTTTGTCCAGGGGATATGGGAAATACTTGGTAAATGATTATCCTATTGAAATTAATCTATTTTATTTTATCTGCATTATGTATATGGTAAAGTCTATAATTTATTTCCGTTCATTTTGAATAAGGGTACAAGAAGGTTTGTTAAAAGCCAAAGGAGTGCGAAAGGAAACAAGTATTTATTAAGCACTAATTCTTATCCTCATTTTGCAAATGAGGAAACTGATGTAGGCAGAAATTAAATAACTTGCTAAAGATCATACAGCTAGTCAGTGTCTGAGACCGGATTTGATCAGGTCTCTAACCACTACTCTGCAAAGCCTTTCAGATTTTTTGTTCCTTACCATATTGTGGTTTACGTGTACACTGTTCTCATGCTTCTGCATATTTCACTCTAAATCAGTTCATCCATATCTTCCCGGGTTTCTCTGAATTCTGACTCCTTGAACTCAGGATTTTACCACCAGAGTTGTAGATACCTGCTTTTCCAGATCTCTGTCTGGTGACCTAGATTCAGGGGAAAGAAACACGAAATAGAGGAGGCAGCTGGAACTTGTGGGTGCAGGCTCTAGGCAAACACGTACAAGCATACCAAGTTTTATTATGCTTCACAGATAGTGCATTTTTTGCAAATTGAAGTTTGGTGGCAACCTGGCATCAGGCAAGTTGGCACCATTTTTCCAACGGCACATATGACGTCTCTGTGTCACATTTCGGTAATTCTCACAATATTTCAAACTTTTTTCATTATTATTATATTGTTATGGTAATCTGTGATCCTTGATCTTTGATGCTACTGTTGTAATTGTTTTGGGGTACCACCCCCCTAAGACAGCAGTCAATAAATGTTGTGTATGTTCTGACTGCTCCATCGACATCCTTTTCTCCATCTCTCTCCCTCTCCTTGGGTCCCCCTCCTTTTCCTGAGACACAACAGTGTTGAAATCAGGCCAGTTAATAACCCTACAATGGCCTCTTAAGTGTTCAAGTGAAAGGAAAAGACAATGGATCTGGCAAACCATTGTTGTCCTATTTTAAGAAAATGCCATTGCTACCCCAACCTTCACCCCTTGGATCAATCAGCCCCCTTCAACACTGAGGCAAGAGCCTCCACTTGCAAAAAAAATTGACTCATTGAAGACTTAGAGATGATCAGCATTTTTTTGTAATAAAGTATTTTTAATTAAGATATACATATTTTTAGAAGAATAATACTATTGAACACTTAATAGACTATAGTATAAACATAACTTTTAAATACACTGAGAAACCAAGAAATTCACATGACTATCTTCATTGTAATATTCACAGAGGTATGCCTGTATTCTTGCTGTCATGTGTTGCATATTGTACATCAGAGTGAATGTAAATAGTAATTGTTTCTCTTTCAGCCAGCAACCCTGAGGGTTTTCCCCTACCAGTGTGATTTTTTTTTTTAATAAAAGGAACCAACCCTTGACTCACTTCTTTTTTTTTCAAATTTCTAAAGTCTTTTTATTTTTTCAAATTTATTTATTTTCAGTTTGCAACAATCACTTATATAAGTTTAAAATTTTCTCCCCCTAACCCCCTCCCTCGAAGATAGTATGCAATCTTATATGACTTCTACACATACATTCTTAAAAACACATTTTCACATTAGTTATGTTGTATAGAAGAATTAAAATGAAGGAGAGAAAGCATGAGTAAAACTAAACATAACAAAAGAAAAAATAGTCTGCTTCATTCTGCATTCCAACTCCATAATTTTTTCTCTGGATGTGGGTGACATTTTGTATCATGAGTCCTTTGGAAATGTTTTAGGCCTTGACTCATACAGGCCTAATCACTGAATGGGTATTACCTAACTCAAAGTGAGAACTGGAAAGACCTTAGCTTAAAAAGGCCAAGATCTCCCACTGCATCCTGGGCCATCCTCACTTGTCCTGATCTGTATCTGGCCAGTGGACCCAAATGGCTCTGAAGGAGAGAGTGAGGCTGGTGCCTTTGCATAGCCCTTCCTCACTTAAATCCAACTCAATTGCAAGTCATATCATCATCTTCCTGACATCCTGGTCCTCTTTGAGAATGAAGGACAAACCATTCACAATCACTGGTAGGTAAGGGAAATCCTCTAACCCCTTGTTGGAAGTCCAAGGGACAGGTTGTGGTAGGACTATCCTAAGAGAAGGCTTCCCCAAAGGGAATGGAGATAGATCTTTTCTACAGACCTAAGAACTTCCATCGGGGAAAAGAGACTGACTTCCATGACACTCAGTAGCCAGAGAATTCTCTCTGATGAGATATCCCCCCTTCCCCCAACCCCAATCACAGGGACAAATCGGGAATTGCCATCTCAGCAGCTAAGTGACTTGTTCTGCATCCGCTCAGAGTCAGAGAGCATACTCCATGGGATCACTCCCACAGAAAACCGTGAGGGCTAGAAATGGGAAAGCATACCTGGCTCCTGCCACTGCCTAGGAAGGGAATTTCCTGCAGTCAGCAATGTCCCTTCTTTCCAAATCCTACCCATCCTTTGAGTCTCATTTCTATGAAACCACCCTACCTTCTCCAGCCCCCATCAATCGCCTTTCTGTCTACCACAGAATCCAGCCTTCGTTTTATTATTGTATTTCTTTTATTAGTCTCTGTTTCTTTCCTTCTTTTTAAATATCTCACAGCCATCTGGAACAATATTAGGTACACTGTAGGTGTTTAATAAATGCTTATTTGATGATTAAAAATAAATATTGCAAAATTACTTTGATCAAGGTTGACCTCAAAGAAGAAGACACCGACCCCCCCCCCGCCCCGCCCCAGTTCTTTACAGAGACTTTACAGATCCATTGGTATAGAACATTGCACATATAGACATATATATATATATATATATATATATATATATATATATGCATGTATACATACACACATATGAGTATATAAAATATATGCACACATATATGCATATGTCTATGTGTATATATACATATACTTACATATTCAGATTTTTTGTATTGATTAGTTTTGCCAATTTTTCTTTTTTAAAAAAAATCTTTTTTACATAGGATGACTCTCTGGGAGAGGATATTTCTTTCCCTTTTTCATTTCCTTGACATACAGGGTGAAACTATAAAATATAAAAACCAAAGATATTAATAAAAGTTTAAAAAAAAAAGATCTGCTTGTTGTGCAAAAAAAGGTATTTTTTTTTTAAATTAATGTTGCAAAATTATAGAAAACAAACTTTGCAGAAGGCTTGGAGGGAGCCTACAGGTGTGGCATATTGCATGTAATGTCATATTTTTTTCATGTATTGATCAGTTTTGCTGCATTTTTTTCTCTTCCTCTTTTTTTTTAAAATTGTTTTAAGAGAACTCTCTAGGGAATGAAGAGAGATGGGGAAACAATGTAAAAACAAAAGATGTCAATAACATGTTTTTTTAGTGCCAGTTTGAGACCCATAGCTAGTCAGGAAATTGGACTTTGCACATCTAAAGGTGAGTAAGTGGTGGTGATGATGATAACTCATATTTCTAGAGGATTTTTTTTTGTCTTCTTACATAGCTCTTTCCTCAGACAATTCTGTAAAGAAAAAAAAATCTTCATTTTACAGAGAAGTCAATGAGTTCCATGAGTGTCAGGTAATTTCACCAGGACCACAAAAATAGTAAGTGTTAAAGCTAGGATTTGAACCCCGCCCCCATCTCAGCTTTCAGAATTCAGTATTCTTTCTAGGATACCACCTCTCAGGTAATGATTGAGGTAGCTAAGTCTAAAGAAGAAAAATAAAATGTTTGAGGGGTAGCTGATCCTAGGGACCCTTGAAATTTAACCTCTCCAGATATTTGTGAGTTGTACTATTTCAAAACATTCACCTGCTATTAGTCTCATTGGCAAGAGTTGCTTATTTCCTGCAGTCTTCCAAAGAAAATGCTGCTACTCAGAAGTGTCGTAAGCCAGGAAGTGAGAGTAGTTTAATTAACTTTATAAGAGCAAACATCTCTGTGACCTGGAGAAGAGAGTTTCTTCAAAGAGTGTGTTTAACCTCACATCGTTGTCCAAGAAGACAGCTCGAACCTTGTCAGCCCCATAGGGTCTGCCAAGCTGAGGTTTCTGAAAAGCCACCACTGTTCTGGGCAGAAGGTGGTTACTCTGAATCCACAGAAGCAGCAGGGTGTTTCAGAAGACAAACCTAGCTAATCGGCTCAGCTTCAAGAAAGTGCTATGTTTAGAAATCCGCAAATAGCTGAGCAAACCTAAACTTCAATTTATATATACATATATATATGTATATATATATATACATATTTTAAAATGCTAGACTCCTTTCAACAATGAGGCAAAGGCTGGTATGGAGAGACCACAGTATGAATTTTAAAATCACAGCATGGGTAACACCACCATTTTGGCCTGGGTTCTAACTCTCCTCTCTGTGTCACTTATGACCATGGGTAATTAATTTCCCCGCTACAGGACACTCTTTCCTCACTTATAAACAGAGTGAATTGAACTAGATGATCTCTAAGTTAGAATAGTATCCAAAAAAGGTGCATTTGAATGACAGTCAAAGGACCTTGGCTCAGATCTACCCTGTACTGCTTACAACTAGGGTAACCCAAAACCCAAAGCCCAGTGATACAGGATTCCACCTCCTTGGTGGTTCAATGACCTGCCATTGTGTGAGGGGTAGGTTGGAGTTGGAGAGAGGAGAGATTGACTCTCCTCAAGCTCTTGAATCTCTTCAAATCTTTGGACTTGCTTAGAGTTTCTTCCATCTACTTACAGCAAGATGAATGATGTCAACCCTGCTTCAGGTTGCTGAAGGAAAAATAAGACTCTGGGAAGAATCCAACTTGAGAGCTGCTGGCAATCTCCATTATGTTGCTGTCCTCAGCTTTGCTACGCTAGAGACTTCTGAGAACTAGAACTTCCCTTGGATGAGAACTAGGACTTCCTCTATTGGTTGAGCTGGGTTACTTTGCTCCCTAAGGGAGAGCTCCTTCATTTTATATTTTCTGGTATATATTCTTCTATTTACTTCCTTTGATTTCTGTTTTGCTATTAACTTGGATAAATGGGTTTCTTTGCCAATTGCTGTATGTGTTCATTGTGTAACTGGTAGTGGGAAAGGAGTCAAGCTTTGGATATAAAACCTGGGATCCTCCTTCCCTCAGTAACGAACAGTCATCAGAAGTTTAGCTTGAAGATCAAAGCATACTGTATTCACTTTCTTTATTTTTTCATATTTTTTCTTTTGATCTGTTTCTTCTTCTACAATGTAACTAATATGGAAATATGTTTTACATGATTACACACATATAGCCTATATCAAATTGTTTATTTTTAGGGAGGAGAAAGGGAAGGAAGGGAGAAAATTTGGAACTCAGTTTTAAAAAATGAATGTTAAAAATTGCCTTTACATATGACTGGAAAAAATAAAATACTATTTTTTAAAAAGCTTACCTTGAACCTAAAACTAGATTAATAATGTTTAAAGCAAGAGATAGACATAATTCTACTCTGATCTCTCCTCTCTCTGCAGAGAGCAGAGTAGCCAAGCTTCTGCCCTAACTTCCAGCAAGAAATAAAATCTCCCTTGGAGAAGGATGAATTTTGGGGGTGGAGAAAGGACTAAAAATGTCTATTCTGCCTCCCTTTGAGTCACGCAATAGCACCCCCATCCTACGTCAGGGCCAGCCTCACTACACTAAGAAAATATTTGGAATAGCCCTTATGGTGAATGGAATAGGAAATCAGTTAGAAAGGAGAGGTAAAGATTGTTTTGCTGTCAGGAAGTCCTAGTTGAGATTAGTTAGCATAAATTTATAGTGATCCTAGTCACTGTGTCACCTTAGTTACCTGTGCAACCTTAGGCAAGTCACTTAACATTATGACACTCCCTAGCTATAGAAGAGAGAGTTGGACTCAGTGAGTCCTAAGGTTCCCCTCTATCTACTTTATCCTGGAGAAGGCAACATGGTTGGCAAAGGGGAAAAAAATTTTATTGGCAGTCAAACGTGGTTTGTGTCCTGGCAGATGTGACCTGGGCAAGTTGTTAGACCTCTCTAAGAGGCCTATCTACCTCACAGAATTATTGTAAGAAAAATGTCTTATAAACCTTAAAGTACCATGGAAATGGAAACCCAGAGTTATTGTTTGTTGTTGGAGGGACAGCTAAGTAATAAAGTGGAGGTAGCCCCCAGTCTAAAGTCAGGAAGACTCATCTTTGTAAGTTTAAAGCTAGCCTCAGACACTTAGAAGCTATGTGACCCTAGGCATGTCACTTAACCCTATTTACCTCAGTTTCCTCATCTGTAAAATGAGCTGGAGAAGGAAGTGGCAAACTACTCCAGTATCTTTGCCAAGAAAACCCCAAATGGGGCAAAAAAAATAGGGCTCGTTATTGTTACTGTTCAGTCGTTTTTCAGTTGTGTCTGACTCTTCATGACCCCAAATATACTATTTACTAGAGCAAAGATTCTGGAGTGGTTCGTCATTTCCATCTCCAGCTCATTTTATAGATGAGGAAACTGAAGCAAACAGGATTAAGTGACCTGCCCAGGGTCACACAGCTAGTAAGAGTCTGAGGGCAGATTTGAACTCCCATAGATGAGTCTTCCTGACTTCAGGCCTACAGCCCTACCCACTGCACTACCTGAAAAACGACTAACAACCAAATTGTTGCTAGAAATGGAGACTGAACCTGTGATTTCATTGGCATAGGGAACTCCCAGAGAGGGAAACTCTCTTTTCCTACACAGATCGGCACCCTCTCTGCAACTTATACTCTTAGACAGTTGCCCAAGATACTGAGAGATAAAGAGACTTGCCCAGGGTCCCATAGCCAGGTGTCAAAGGAGGGACTTGAGTGCAAGTCTTCCAGGCTCAGAAGCTGGCTCTCTATATACCAAACCATGCTGCTTTTCATGTTGTGATGGTAGTTGTCATTATATCATAGCTATAAATATGTATGTATGATAGAGAAGTATATGAATAGATATAATTATAGAGAAAACTTCTGGCTGATGGCATAGAGTATTATGATCTGTGGTCTGACCCACCTCTGAACAGAAGTAGTAGGACTGTCTTTATAGCCAGGACTGCCAAAATTAGATAATCTCTCCTGATCTCTCCAAGAGGAATATCAGGCTAGTGTTACATCTATCTGCTATCCCTCAAATATCTCTAGTCTAGTGTATGATTTTTCAGGTTTCAGATTGGAAGTGACTTCTCCGATTGCTCTTAAAGGAAGAGGGTGGCCCTTAGCTTGAATTCTTCAGTTTTGCCCCTTCCCACGAAATGCTGGTTACACAAAAGACCATCACAAAGAATAAATAGGGAATACAGCTATTTGTTCAAACAAAACAGCAAATAGAAATTAGAGAAATTCTACAGATGATAATATGCTAAAGAATGTAGAAGAATAAGTGAGCTCTTCAGATGGGAGTGTGATAAGATCTCAGCTGAACCAAGAGGGAGAAAGAGCAATCTCTTAGGAGAGGTCCACTCTCAAAAGTCTCTAGATTGCCAAGCCCTGAAAGTCATGTACTATGATGGGTCCAGCTTCCATAGGAGTCCATAGCTCTAAAGGCTCCTGTCTGACATTGAAAAGTTTACACTGTCTCCATCACCTCCTGAAAATCCTCTCTTAAAGTGAGCCACCCCAACATAATAAAGGCAAGTTACTTACAGCATTCTCTCAGCCAATCAGAAGTCACATTTCCCACCCTAGATTGTCTTTCAGGGCATACCCCAAGGAGGTATTAATAGTTATTTGTTGTTATAGAACCTAGCCTTCGACTCTAGAATCCAAAAAGAGATAGTCCAGAAAAGTTTTCATGCTAGAAGGATTACCCTCAACACAGTCAAAGTTTCAATTATGAATCCAAGACTTAGGCAGCCTGCCAGAGATGAGTTCTTTGGGCTTTGCTGAGGCGGTGGGTGTCCTGGATAGCTGTTTAAATGAGGTTAGAGGTCAACAAGACCTGCCTCATGGGCTCTTGTCACAAGAACTAGGGAGTTGCAGGAGGGTAACCAAGAAACCTTAGCTGGAGGAATCATTTATTATTATATATATTATATACATTATTATAGACAATCATTAAAACTGATTGTAAAATGCCTTATGGAGCTTGAGTAAGTAGATAGCTGTTTACTCCAACCTTCTTGCAGTCTGATTCCAGATATGTATCTATGATTTGACTTTTGTAAGGTATTTTACTGTCAGTTTTACATAAGTCATGAGAACTGTCTGAATTGTCTCATAAATGGTGATCTTTCCCAGAGAACCTAACACAGTGCCCTCTGTATAGGAGGTTAAAAGTTTGCTAAATGGATTGACACTTCCAGATGCAGCACCATCTGTGACTTTCTATAACTCCATTTCTGATCTACCAGTCATCTTCTTGCCTGAGTCTGCCCCCATGGGTTTGCCAGCCCCCTCAACCTCAGTTTTTCATCTTTCTAGTTCCATACTATTTACTGACCGAGATTAAATCCCTAGAAATGATAATACCATACCTGAACTCATTCCTCAGTAATTAACCCTCACCATCCTAGTGATTCTGAACCCTTTGTTGTCATGATTCAAGCCCCTTTCTCCATCCCCTACCAACCACTTTCTTATTCTCATTCCCTTCAACCTAATCCCCATAATGTTCTCTCCTAAAGCTATCCAACCCTTCCACTGTACTTTCTGGAATTCCTGCTCCATAAGAAGAAATTTGCTGTCATCTTAAATTTTTCCCTTTCTAGCTCCTTTTATCCCTCTTGCATCACTGAGATGTGGCTCCCTCTTGATGAAACAACCTCCCTGGCCAACCTTTGCATACTGATTATAATTTCAATGACTCCCCGACTCACTGGCTGAAGTGGGAGCATTAAAACATCTCTTACTTTATATTTCCACTTGGAGACTCTCCCTCTACCATCATCACTAAGTAACTTCTCTTCCTTTAGAGAGGTTCAATGTACATTTACAATCCAATGAAAATTCCTGTAGCTGTTATCCGCTAATCTCCAGAACGCTCTCTTTTTTCCCTTGACCAGTTCAGTGCCTGGCTCACAGTTTTTCTCTACTGTCTAATTCCTGCTCTCATACTAAAGAATTTTAATATTTAATATTTTAATATTTAAAATTGATACTACCTCAAACCTCTGAACCTCCCGATTCTTCAACTTATTCATTTCCCATAACTTATTCCTCCACACACACACACACACCCCAGCTATACACAGACATGGCCATACCCTGGATCAGAGCATTGCCCTCAAGTGTTCCACATCCAATATCATTAATTCTGAAATTCCCTTAGCTGATCACACGCATTCCATCTCTCCCTCTCCCTTGCACCCCTTAACTTTTGTCCCCATTGCAGTCTCCAATCCTATCACTTCTCAATTCTTTCCAAGCCATCTCCCCTGTACTGAATTGCAGTCAAAATAAACTGAGGCACCAAATTCTGAGTACCATCAATTTATTAGTAAAATGTGAATTTGCCAATAAGTAGACTCTCTGCTTCCTCAACAAAATTAAGACCCTGAATAATGGGGACAGCTCCCTTTTATAGTTTGGGGGAATGCAGAACAGGAACAAGACTTTATAAGTGGGGAACAAGTTATGATTGGTTAGAAGAGCTCAATATTATGAATGGTGAAATCAATATAATGGTTACAGAGCTGAGGCATGGGGGATAATACGTTTGGTTTGAAATTGGGAATGAGAGGCTAGCAACAACCCCCTCCGTCCCTTCTGTGTCTGAGGCATCCCCTGAACTTGTCTTTTTGAGTTGCCATATTTTTCAGAAACACTGGACCCACCTCCACCTGCAAAGTTGGAGATACTGAACCAGCCTTCTTTGGATAACCAACATCCTTAAAGGATAACTTAGTAGTGTACCAGACTCCCTGGTGTCCACCCATATCCCTCAAGGATAACAGATTTATTTGAGGCAAGAATAGAACAGTGGTTACTAGTAGCGCTGGATTTCTTAAATTATTACAGATGAGCTGAATTTCTGAACTAAATTCAGGGACAAAGAACCATGACTTGGGCAGCCACAGAACAAAATCTGTTAAGTGTAAATAGGATCAATTTTTTAAAAGACAATATCAATCTGATCATTTCAACTGACTACACTTTGCCTCCTTTTCCCATCTTGATTCCTTGGTGAACCAGTTCAATTCTACACAGTTCTTTCTCAAATCCCTTGCCTTTTTATCCTATTGGTATGTTTGCCCTCCCAAGTCTCATTCTTGGATTATTCCCTTCTGCTTTTGCCTTTACTCCTACTCACATGTTGCTGAACAAAGCTGGATAAAAATCACAAAACAGTGCTGACTCAGTCCACTACAAATATGTTATATAATCTCAATTGGATCCCCACTGCTGGTAGGCAATTCTTTTATACCTCCTTAATTAATTCACTATCCCATTTGTACCTTGGCTCTTCCAAACTTTTTCATCCCTCACCAACCTCCCTTGGTTCCCCCTCCTCCTACTCACTCAGCTGAGAACCGTGCCCCTTATTTCAGTGAAAAGTTTGAGGCCATTTGCCAAACCCACCCCCCACTTCTCTCCTCAATTCACCTCTCTCAGATGTCTTTCAGTGCCAAGCCCTGGGCTAAACACTAAGGGATACAAAGACAAGCAAGCAAGACAGTTCCTTCCCTCAAGGACCTTACATCCTAAAGGGGAAGACAACACACAAAGGGAAGTTAGAATCAATTATTTTCACCACACACACTCCCACCCCTCCATATACCTATAATCCTAGCAAATGGCAATCTTCATAGGAAAAGAGCTCATGTCTTAACCATTTCTATCCCCTAAATATCCTAGCAGAGGACTTTTAATTTATGTTTGTTAGATGAGTGAGGAAACATGATCAAGAAGCTGAGGCTACAGCACCTTACTAATGCTTCCCAGGACTAAAAATATTGAAGATCCAACACTGTAATTCAAAACAGGAAATCCTAAATATAAGCATAATCATTTGTAAGCCATGTCCTTCCTATTTTATTAGTTCCTTTTTCTCTTCTTCTTCGGGCTTTTGCTCTAAACAGTGAGAGGCCTGCTAAAGGTACACTAGCAACCAAATATTTCCTGACTACTTGCTATATGCAAAGCACTGTACTGGTTGTCAGGGAGGAAGGACAAAGAAGTAGTAAGACTCTGCAAATATCAGAACATCTGGATTCCAGCTTGGTCACTGTTTTCTATATTACTCAAGGTGAATGATTGTTCTTTAACCAAAGAATCTTAGATCAATGAAATTTGGTGAGGAGAGTGGACCAGATCCCAGACCTTTGTAGTTTTTTCTATCCCACTGCATCCCAGCCCACTCCTTTAGACTTAAAACAATCAGGAAGGAACAGGGGAAGAGGGAGGTTTGTGCAAATAAACATGATATCTAGCTATATCCTCTCTTTTCTCTGACTTAGAGTCTCCTAAAGTCTTACAGGGGAACCATCTACTTAAAACTTTGAGACAGTCATTGAACTGGGCCAGGAGTTCTGTAAGTGTGGTCCTAGAACCCAAAGGGTTCCCAGGGAGAATATGAGATCAAAACTATTTGGATAATAAAACTAAGATATTATTTCCTTATTAAAATATTCCACCCTCTTCTAACTACCTATCTATATGAGATCAGATTTTCTTCATATACCTCAACTAAAATATATCACAATAGAATGAGTGCAGAAGCAGATATGAGAATCCAACACTTCTGTTTAACCAGACATTAAAGAGATATGCAAAAATACATAAAGCAAGCTACTCTTTTTTTTCCAATCAAAAAGCATTTATTAAGTACTTATTTTGTGTTTAGTGCTGGGGATATTAATAATATCACTTATACATGGATATATATATACATATTATACCTATATATTTATTTATACACATATACATATATAACATAATATATAATTGTACATTTATATAAATATGCATGTTTGTATGTGTATATAAATTTATACATATATAACACATATAGAGCATCTAGTATGTGCCAGGGACTGTAATGCTACTCTTTTTATTAAATTTTTTTTTGTTTTGGAAAATGTTATTTTTCATAAAAACATTATTTAAATTAACATGTAATAGGTTTATTATTATTTTAATGAATTAAGAAATATTTAAATGTATCCATTTTAGGTTCTAATATGGTAAATATCAACAGATACAACCCACATAAACAAAAGTTCTTTAATTTTTAAGACTGTAAAGGAGTCCAGAGAATAAAAGTTTTGAGAATTGCTGTTCTGAGCTTTTCTGAATCAGATGTGGTTTTTGGACCCAACTGCCTATTCAGCAGCAATGTGGGAAGGTTTTTGCATGAGAGCCCAAGGCGAGTAAACTCTTTTTTGTATGCCCCAGCCCTATCTTCTCCTGAATGAAGTCATTGTTGACACCTGCCTGCCATTACCCTGTGTCCATTGCCTCTCCTAGGCATTGCTCAATGGGGACAATGCTGACAGCCCCTGACCTACACTAACTCCAACATCCATATCATCACACCCATCTGTTCCTGACCAAATGCTATGATAATGACAATGTGATGATGAATAAAGATGATCATTCACATATCTATAGCTCTTTAAAGTTTACAAAGCAATAGAGTTACAACTTGGACAGGTACAGGCAGTCCAATAATTTCGCCTGGTGCCATGGAAAGAACACTGGATTTGGAGTCAGAGGACTTGAGTTCAAATTCTGGTCCTGCCACTTACGACATACACATTCTTGGGCAAGTTATGTAACTTCAAATTCCTCTGTAAAATAAGGTGACACAGCCTAGAAAACTCATCTTCCTGAGTTCAAATCTGGCTTTGGACATTTACTATCTGTGTGACCCTGGGCAAGTCACTTAACCCTGTTTACCTCAGTTTCCTCATCTGTAAAATGAACTGGAGAAAGAAATAGCAAAGCACTCCAGGATCTCTGCCAAGAAAACCCCAAATGGGTCCATGGAGAGTCAGACAACTGAAACAACTGAACAACAATTTTAAAAAGTGAGGAGGTTGAACTAGATGACCACGAAGGTCCCTTTCAGCTCTAAATCTTTGGTCTTGTGATCATATTGTAGAGAAAGAAACCAAGTGTGATGACCATGCTGTCTTTGGGTGGCTCAGAAGGAAGCCAAATAGATATCTCTAACCTCTTCTCCCACCTTTCTCCAAGGAAGACTTTAATTCCTGCCACTAGGGGAAGTAGGAGGTGGGGCCAAAGACCACTCTGCTCTCCTCAGAGAGAGGAAGGTCCTGGGTTAGAATTATCTATCTGTTTCCTTCAATATTGTTAGTCTTGGGGATATGATCAAGTTCCCTCTAACTTCTGACCACTTTGTCATTTTGGGAGAGAATGGGGACCCCAAGCTCTATATACAAAGCTTGACCCCTTTCCCATCTAATACCAGTTCCACAATGAACCCCCCTAGTAAATAAAGAAAGTCATTTAGCAAAACTGAAGCCAATAGCAAAACAGAAATCAAAGTATACATAGGAGAACATGAACCAGACAATACAGAGTGAAGGAGCTCTCCCATTGGTAGCAAGGTAGCTCAGTTCAGTCAACTGAGATTGCCCTTGGTCTCATCCAAGGGGAAACTCCCTGAAATCTCTTGAGCAGCAAGATGGGGATACAGATCATAATAGAAACTAACCACTCCTCTTGTATCTTCCCAGAGTCTTTTCCTTCAGCAACCTGAAGTGGAGTTGGCCTTTTTATCTTCTCTCTCCAATGAAGTGACTCAATACTTGAAGGAGACTTGAAGCATGACCATTCCCAAAGGGGACTATCTCCAGAGAGTCCGAAAGAGAGATTCCCACTAGAGTAGTTCCTGAACAGAAATGAGTAGACAATTGAAGCACTTGCATCTCACCATCTCCACGGTGACAGGGTCTCCATCAATAAGGAGAAAGCCTCATGCCGGCAGGCTTTGGGACATGTATTTTCAAGGGAGGAAATCAGGGATATGTGAGATGAACTGATTCACTTAGGGTCACAAATCCTGAGTCCGAGAGCTGGAATTCAAGCTGGAATTGAGAGCTTACTACTTACTATACTGAGCTATCTTCTCTGGAGTGTCAGCGTAAAGCCAGAGGGCACTTTAGGGATCCTGGCCAGAGAAAACATGTAGGCAGGTGATGGCAGCAGCCTCAGGCAAGAAAATAAGGCTCACAGCTATTGAACAGCAAATCAAGATTTGAATTCAGATCTCATAGTTTTATCTGCCCTGTAGCTGTAGAAGCTGCTGTTAAATGAGACTCAGGTTCTAATCGTCCTGGCCTGGGACCTTCAGCGGTTGGAGGCAACTGGGCTGATCCTCTATTATAGAAATCATTGATTAGAGATGTGATCCAGAAAGGACCTCAGGAACGATCTAATCCAACCCCCTCATTTTACAGCTGAGGAAACTGAGACCCAAGAAATGTTAAGTGATTCACCCAAAGTTAGAGGCAAAATCTGAACTTAGGTTTCTGACTTCAGAGCAAGGGCTTTTCCCACCCTCCCATACTGCCTCCCCTAGTTTCCCTAAATACATCTCTTCCCTTGAACAGTACACAGTCAAAAAAATATTTATTGACCACAGATTTTACACCCAGCTCTGCAGAGGGATACACAATCCCTATTCTCAAGGAACTTGTCATATCCAACTCTTCTTGACCCCATGGACTTGGCAAAGATACTGGAGTGGTTTGCCATTTCCTTCTCCAGTATATCCCCATTTTATAGATGAGGAACTGAGGCAAATAAAGGTTAAATGACTTGCCCAGGGTCATGTAGCTAGTAAGTGTCTGAAGCTAGATTTGAACTCAGGTCTTCTTGAATCTAGACCTAGTGCCTTATTTATTGCACCACCTAGTTGCCCCATAAGGGAATGTGAGAGATCCATAAAGAAGTCCAGGCAAAGAGCTAGGAGAAATTTGATGAAGGAAGGAGTTTTCAGCTGGAGGCAATGGGAGGCAGAGAGAGTTTGGGTTTGTTGTCTTAGATTGTTCCATGGAGAAGGCAGCATCAGGATTTACTTTAGACCCAGAAAGAGAAACCTAAAGGGCAACACATTCCAGGAATATGAGATGCTTACACGTAGGGGAACATTGTTATGATCCTGTCATGAAGAGGTATGGACAGGTCATTCAAGCTTATTTAGATAAAGAGAAGAGCAGTAAATGTTAAGGAAATGCTAGGCTAAGGAAAAGATAAAAGAAATGATCCATAGGCAAAAATGAACTCCCAGGGTCTGTAAGTAAATGTTTATCTGTTAAAGGAGGATATGTGCTGGGGGTAACACCTGGAGATAAGGCTAGAAAGGCAGGGTGGGGCTCGACTAGGGGAAAGCCTTGGCTGCAAGGCAGGAGAGCTTGGACTTTATCCTAGAGGCATCAGGGTTTTTTGAACCAGGAAGTAATCCAAGAAAGGTGATATTTTAGAGATTACTTGCCATCTATCAGGCTGCCTCAAAAAACTTGTACAGTGATTTTCTCAGGTAATGTGTGAAGACCTGAGGACACAAGGAAAGGCAAAAGACAATTCCTTCTTCTAGGAACTCACAGTCTTAATGGAGGAGATGACATTACAAATAACTATGTACAAACAAGATAGAGACAGGATGTATCAGAGATCATTAACAAAGGGAAAGCACTAGCATTAAGGAGGATCAGGAAAGTTCTTATAGAAGGTGGGATTTTAGCTGGGACATGAAGAAAGCCAGGAGACAGAGAAAAGGAGGGAGAGAATTCCGGGCATGAGGCCAATCAGTCTAGAGGTGGAATGTCTTGTGTGAGGAGGAGCAAGGACACCAAGTCACCAGATAGAAGGGTATACGAAATGAGAAAGTTTAACAAGACATAGGAAGGATAGTTGCTTTATGGTCAAGAAACCAGAGTTTCAGATGTACCAGTGCAAGAACAAGAGGGAGATAAGCCAAATAATTCTTGTATAAGTGATACCTCTTGCAGAGGTAGGTTCAAATTCAAGTTCTGCCAGTATAATCCTCGGGCAAGTCACTTCTCTTGGTTTCTTTTATCTATAAAATGAGCTCTAAAGTCCCTCCGAAATCAAAATCCTGAGTGGCACCATGATGAAAAAAATACTAGATTCAAAGTTGTAAGACAAGTATGAATCCTAGCTCTGGATTCAAACAATTACTATGTGATTGAGCAAATCATTTAAATTCTCTGAGTCTTATAATTTTAAATGAGATGACATTGGCAATCCTTAACAAATTAGGATTACTAAGATTGGGTGGGAGAGGTTTCCAGTCTAGGAAAGATGGAGCCATAAAGACAGTGGGTGAGGCCAAAGACAGACAAAGAAATGCCATATCTAAACAGTCATGATGACACAGAACATTAAGAATTGAGATCACCTGACCCAATGCCATCATTCTACTGATGAGGAGACAGGCTCAGAGAGAGAAGCTAACTTGCCCAGGGGCATACAGTATCTGGAGCCAAGATGAGAACCCAGGTTCCTGATTTCCAATCCAATGCTTTCCTCACTATAGCTGCTGCTTTCCTAAAGTCCACATGTGTTTCTCCTATCTCTAATTAATGGATCCTTTGCCCTTGTTTACCTTTCTTCAGTCCTAAAAGATTGAGGTCCCTGATGTTGTCTTGTCCTGTGTCTTGTGTTGGTAGTTCCTGACAAAACCTCATCTGCCTCAAAGCTCTTGAGAAGGGAACTGAAACAGGCAGACCCACCCACCTCTGACCTTGGTCACCTAGAAGGACAGGTTGTGGAGGTATCCTTCAGTGTATCATGGTCTGCCCCTACCAAGGTATAGGGCATGGAGGAGCCATGGACAGGTCTGTGACCCCATTGTCACCCACCAGTTCCCAGGTCACACTGGGTGTGACTGCTCATAGCTATACCAATTGCTAAGATCTCCCACACTCAGACTTTAATAAAGCATAGTGTCCAGGCACTTAGAATAATACTGCTAGCTTCCTTCTAGGTATAGTAATGTTTATATAGTTCTTTATGATATACAAAGCACTTTACTTGCATGACCTCATTCATTCAATACATTCCTCCCTGTGAAGAGGTGGGTCTTGGAAGTATTCGTACATACTTGCACACATACATGTAGTGTAAGAAACATGCTCTGATTTCAGAGGGATGGGCATGTGCATTAGCCTTTTGCTAACGGACAAGCACTTGCTGAGATGTTGAAGCAGCTCTTGATTGGTCCCCTTGGAGACCTATGACTGAAAATCAGCTACTAAGCATTTATGATGGAACCTTCAGGAGGCCATAAAAACTTCAGAAAGACCCCACTCCCTTTCTTGTATAAGTTTCCTGCTTTTAGGTTGATTCCAACACCAGTTCTCCTTGGGGTTCCATTGAGGGGAAAAGGATATCTGTCCTCTGCCTCAGCCCACCCCTAATAGCAATGTGGCTACAAGCACATGTCCCACAGAAAGGTGACAGAGAGATTGGGAAGTGTCCTAGTTCAGCAAATCAAGGCAGTTTTTCTGATTTCTCCCATTAAAGACAGAGATATAGAGATAAAGATAGAGACAGGGATAATGATAGAGATGGAGATGGATATAAAGATAGAAATATACACACATATACACATGTATGGATGTGGGTGTGGATGGGTGCACATAGATACACAGACACATTTTACAGATGAAGAAACTGAGGCTGGGGTAAAGTGACTTGCCCAGAATCACTCCACATATATAGTAGAGCTAGTCCGAGAGGCTGCACTGCCTCCTGTGGCGGAATGGGTGTCACTCGTTACTACTCGTAAGCAAGCCCTTACAACTGGCTGATATACAGAGTGATGAGAGAGTAAGGGAAAGAAGAAGGTCCCTTCCCTCAAGTGCTGGTATATTACATACCTCCCAGGCTAGAAATAGATGAGAAATTCAGGACACAGATCACAGCTCTGGAGTGGAGCTATGATAGGAGGTTTCAACTATCTAAACATAAGCTGGAGCCTAAAATTTTATGAAAGAAGTTGAATCAGAAAGGATGGAAAGTTATGAAATGAAATTCTAAGCTAGGCACAGTGGCCCATGCCTATAATGCCTGGCACTGGAGAGACTGAGAGTGGTGGATCATTTGAACTTGGGAGTTCTAAGCTGCAGAGGGGCTAAACCAATCCAGTCTCTACACCAACATAGTGAACCCTGAGGAGCACTAGGACCACCATGATACCTAAGGAAGGGCAAACCAGCCCAGCCCAGAAAAAGAGGAGTCAAAGTTTCTATGTCAATCAGTACTAATAGCAGACCATGAATAGTTCAGACACCACCAGACAGAGCAAGATGGGGAGATATACTCTAAAAAAGAACAAAGGAAGGAAGAAGAGAAGGAAGGAAGTTAGGAAGGAAAGACAGAGAGAGAGAAAGAAAGAAAGAAAGAAAAAGGTAATAAGGAAAGGAAGAGAGAGAGAAAGGGAGAGAAGAAGGAAGGAAAAAGAGGGAAGAAAAAGAAAAGAAAGGAAGAAAAAAGGAAAAGGAAGGGGAAAGAAATAAACCAGCAAAAATAAAGAAAGGAGAGGAAGAAGGGAAGGAAGAAAGAGAAAAAGAGAGGAAGGAAGAAAAGAAAGGAGAGAAGGAAAGAAGGAAAGGAAGGACAGAGAAAGGAAACAAAAAAGAGAAAGAAGAGAGTAAGAAAGAAAGAAGGAAGGAAAGAAAGAAAGAAAAGAAAAAGAGGGGAAGGGAGGGAGGAGGGAGACAAGGAAGGAAAAAAAGAAGGAAAAAGAAAGAAGAAATTCTGAAATTCCTGTAAGCAAGAAAAGAGACCTAAAAAGACCTGCGTGAATAACTTCGGGAACTCACAAAGCAGCTTGGATTTCAACAGGACATATACAGAAGATGGAAGCAAAGATGAACAACAAAGGATGAATAATACAAAAGCAAGAGTCATGATCCTCTAAGAACAGTTTCAGGGAACTAAAGTTCACAGTGAGTTGAGTCTGGTAGAAGGTAAAACAAAACAAAACCAAACCAACCAAAGACAACAAAGACGACTCTCTTAGCTATATTTGAGAACACGGTTTTACAGTGGTTGGGATAATGAAAACAGAAGACACAAAAAAAGTAGAACCATTGAATCCTTTATTATATTTTCTTTTCTCTACCAAGAGAATGACCTCTGGAACAGGAAAGACTGACCAGCAACGGCTGGTTGTCAGGGAGGTGAAATTGAAGATAAGTGAGGAAATGATAAGGGAGCATCTGGCCACCCTCAATGAGTTTGTCACATGACCCAGACCAGGTGGTGGCAATAATTATAATTTCTGATATTTATATAGTACTCGAATGAGAACATTTGCACCTGCAGTTGCTAAATTACTCCAAGTGCTTGTAGAGAATGGGCAAAGTGTTACAAGACTGGAGGCAGAAAAATATTCCCATTTTCAAAAAGCATAAGAAGGTAGATTAGTAAGAATATAAACCATTGAGACTGACTTTGATTCCTGGCAGAATTCTAGGACATTTCATCAAAAGGATGCTTTGTGTGCACTTAAGATGGGAAACAGCAGTCACTAAAAGGAGAATGAATTCATCAAGGATGGATCATGCCCAGAATAACCTCATGTATTTGTTGGATTGCTGGAACTGGAAAGGGTTAGGGGTCATTTGGTCCTTGCTCTCCATTGTGAGGAAGGGTCCAGATCAACCAATCTTCATTCCCCTCCCGCCTATGCTTCTGTCTTGTCGGCATCTTTAATCTTAGCCCCAAACCTTCCTCAGTTACTTGTCTCCTCACCCTAGAAGGATAATGGCAGATAGGTATTTCAGTGCCTAAAACCTGGACCTGGAGCCTGGAAGACCTGAGGTCAAATTCTGCCTCAGATACTTAACTACCTGTGTGACCCCTGAGCAAGTCACTTAACCTCTGCCTTGGTTTCCTCAAACACAACATAGGGACAACAGCAGCACCCACAGGGTTGTTGTGTGGATAAGAAGAGATAATATTTGTCTCTGATTAGGAAATTTGTCTTTACATCAAATTGAAATCTGTCTCTAATCATTGTTCCTAATACTATTTTCCTAGGACCAAGCAGAACTTGTCTTTCTCATGCTAGCTCTTCAGCTACATAAAAGCAAAGATTCTATCTAGCAACCTGTAGTCTAGCAGATTTGGTCTATTGATGGTCCTAGGCTGTGAGAACCATTGAGATCCTAATTCTGGAATGTGGGATGTTAGCTATCCCTCCCAGCTCTAGTTCCTTACCACCTCTGCCTTCATATGGGCCTTTGATAAAAACACAGAACAGGACCAGATCTCAGAGATCCCTCCTCTAACATTAGGGCTTCTTAAACTTTTTCCACTTGAAACACCTTCATCACTTCTTAAAACCCTATCTTGCCCAGTCTGGCAGTGTCTAAGCTATTCACAGTCTGACATTAGTACTGATTGATATAGAAGTGTGGGTCGCAACCAAGGATCCACTAATCAATACTCTTTAATCCAGTAATTTGACCAGCTTCAAATCCCCTTAATCATGTACTCATATGACTCATCTCTTTTCATTTATAGGCTGATGCATTTGGTTTTTGATTACCAGTAAAAAAAATTCTAGCATGTATCATTAGTCATACAAATAAGGTCAGATCTAAGTAAGTGGAAAAGTATCAGTTGCTTGTGGGTAGGTTGAGCCAATATAATAAAAATGACAATTCTACCTAAATTAATTTACTTATTCAGTGCCATACAAATCAAGCTACCAGATAATTACTTTCTAGAGCTAGAGAAAAATAATATCAAAATTCATCTGGAAGAACAAAAGGTCCAGAATATTAAGGGAAGTAATGAAAAGAAATGCTAGGGAAGGGGGCCTAGCCATAGCACATCTAAAATTGTATTATAAAGCAGCAATCATCAAAACCACTTGGTGCTGGCTAAGAAACAGAGGGGTAGACCAGTGGAATACGTTATGTACTCAAGACACAGTAGTCAATGGATATAGCAATCTACTGTTTGATAAACCCAAGAACCCCAGCTTCTGGGATAAGGACTCACTGTTTGACAAAAATTGCTAGGAAAACTGGATAATGGTGTGGAGGAAACTGGGCATAGACCAATGCCTCATACCATACACAAGAATAAAGTCCAAATGAATTCATGATCTAGGTATAAAGATTGATACTATAAACACATTTGGGGAGCAAGGAATATTGTATTTATTGTATTTGTCAGATTTAGGGAGAATGGGGAAATTTTTGACTAGAGAACATTATGGAGTACAAAATAGATAATTTTGATTACATTAAATTGAAAAGATTTTGCACAAACAAACCCAATTTTAGAAGGGAAGCAGAAAACTGGGAAAGAATTTTTGTAACGTGTCTGTGATAAAGGCCCCATTTCTAAAATATATAGAGAATTGAGTCAAATGTACAAAAACACAAATCATTCCCCATTTGATAAATGGTCAAAGACAGTTTTCAGAGGAAGAAATTAAAGCTATCTATAGTCATACGAAGAAATAGTCTAAATCACTATTGATTAGAGAGATACAAATCAAAACAACTCTGAGGTACCACATCACACCTATCAGATTGGCTAATATGACAAAACAGGAAGATGATAAATGTTGGAGAAGATGTGGGAGAGTTGGAACACTGTTGGTAGAGCTGTGAACGATCCAACCATTCTGGAGAGCGATTTGGAACTATGCCCAAAAGGCTACAAAAATATGCATAGCCTTTGACCCAGCAATATCACTTCTGAGACTATATCCCAAAGAGATCATAAAAATGGGAAAGGGTCCCACATGTACAAAAATATTTATAGCAGCACTCTTTGAGGTGGCCAAGAACTGGAAATCAAAGGGATGCCCATCAATTGGGGAATGACTGAACAAGTTGTGCTACATGAATGTAGTGGAATACTATTGTGCTATAAGATGGAATGAACAAGAAGACTTCAGAGAGGCCTGGAAAGACTTATATAAACTGATGCTGAATGAAAGGTGTAGAACCAGGAGAACTTTGTAAACAACAACCACAGTGTGCAAGGAATTTTTCTGGTAGACTTAGCCCTTCACTGCAATGCAAGGACCCAAAAAATTCCCAGTGGACTCTTGAGGCAAAATATCTTCCACATCCAGAGAAAGAACTATGGAATTGGACTGCAGAATGAAGCAGACCATTTCCTTTTGCCTTACGTTTTGTTTTGTTTTATGGTTTCTCCCATTCATTTTGATTCTTCTATTCAACATGACAAAGGTGAAAATGCATTTAATAGGAAAATATGTGTAGAACCTATATAAGATTGCAAGCCGTCATGGAGAGGGTAGGGGGAAGGATGGGGAGGGAGGGACAAAAATCTGAACTATATGGAAGTGATTGTAGAATACTGAAAACAAATAAAATAATTTTAAGAAAGAATGTATTATTAGACCATTTGTGATTATTTAGAAAAGGAATCAGTAATCATTAACAGTCAGTATGGGGTTTTTTAAATCAGGAACAAGCCATTTAACTTTATTTCTCCCTTTTTTTAGTGAGGGTTACTAGACTGGTAAGTCAGGAGACAGCACAGACATAGAATACTTGGTTTTCAGCATTGATTCTGACATTTTGTCCCAAGGCAGCCCTGTGCACAAAATGGAGATGTGTTGGCTGAATGATAATAAAGGTAGAAGGCTTCGGAACTGGTTGAATGCCTGGGTCCATGAAGTAATAATTAATGGCTAGCTGTCACTGTAGAAGAATGTTTCCCGTGAAGTGCCACAGGGGTTAGTTAGTTCCTGTGCCAAGAATGTATTGAATGTACTTAGCATTTTTAGAGGTAACTTGCATAAATTCATGGATGACATACTTATCAAATTTGCAGGTGATGAAAAGCTAACACGTTGGATGACAGTCAGGGTACAAAAATATTTTGGCAGGCTGGAACCATGAGATGAATATAATGAGATGAAATTTAAGAGAGATTAAATTCAATTTAGTAAGCGCATCCTGTGGGCCAGTTATTGCACTAGGTGCTAGGGAAGGTGGGTTGTCTGAGGAAGTAGTGGCTTCTCTCTCCATCACTACAGCTAGATGATCACTTTTGTGGGGAAGTGATTGTAGAGAAGATTCTTGTTCATTTATGGTTAGGCTACCTACCTATCTCTTTCAGACCACCAGATTCTATGACTCTAAGTCAGTTTGTTTTAGCCAATAGGTTTCCAAGACTATATTGTATGCTTAACATCGTTGAGAACATAGAAAAAGAGAAAAATCAGCCCATGCACTTAAGAGGGGCATAGTCTAGTTAGAGAGTTAAAAATAATCTTGAATAATCATAAAGTAACAGAAAGCAGGGTGTGGTCAACTGCTCAATTAGTTAACAGTATCCGAAATAGCAAAAGCTCAGAGGAACTCAAATATAGATGTTAAGGGCTTGGTTCTCCGGCTAATATGTAGGTAATTCACATGCAGTCATCCCTTCTGCATTTTGACTTTCCTTACATATACTGCGACTCAGCATAAGAAATTAAATGGGAATTTGTTGGGGGGGTGGTTTCAGAAATCATAGCTAACATGCAAACACCAGCAGATGACACAGAAAAAGTTTAGAAACTCAGAAATGCATGAAATATATGTATTGTGTATTATATATGTGTTGTATAATATATAATATCAACATATTCATCTTTTAGTACCATAATAATTTAAACTTCTTCTATGATATGAAGGGAGGGCCAAAAAATTTTACATGGATTTGCCAGATTGCAGGGGCACCATGCCCTTAACAACCACAGAGTGGAAAGGATAACTGTATATAAATGGGAAAAGGGAATGTTATCATCAGGGCTGTTCTTCAAGTAGTTTCCTTTTAACTACTTGTATGAAAATATGAATGCAAATGAACCAGCATTCAGTTATTTAGACAGGAACAGGCAGGGAATTTCATGTGCTAATACTTCAGGGACAAGCTGCATCAACCTAATAGGCCAGGCTACCCCATTACTTATATGTCTCTACAGACTAAGTGCAAGGTAGTTTAGAGAAGGTAGGTATTAACATGGCTTTTTGTAGACAGTCTGAGACATCTTGAAGGAAGTGAGGGATTCTATACAGTGGTGGTGATAAGGGAGAACATTCCAAGTATGAAGGATAGCCAGTACAAAGATGGGAGATGAAGTTCTATATGTAATGTATAGGAATAGGACAAGTTTGGATAGATGATAGCCTACCACGAGAACAATATATATAGGGTGTAGAAAGGTAAGTACAGGCCAAATTGTGGAGAACTTTAAAATAACAAGAAAAGGAGTTTATGTCTATGGGCTGTGTGTGTGTATGTATGTGTGTGTGTGTTGCCCATGTAGATTATATGTATGTCCCATGGGTTTGTCAAAATTAGCAGTTCTCAAAATATGGCCCTCAGACCCCTTTTCAGGGGCTTCTGAAGATCATAACAATATTAACATGTTATTTGTCTATGAATATACTACTCCCTTGGAGGCAGCTAGGTGGCCCAGCTCCAGCCCTGGAGTCGGGAAAACTTGAGTTCAAATCTGTCCTCAGACACTTGACATTTACTAGCTATGTGACCTTGGGCAAGCCACTTAACCCCAATTGCCTGGCCTTACCCCTTCAAAAAATAAAAAAAATACTACCCCCTTTTCCAACTACAAATTTGTATGAGGCCTGATTTTTTTATATACTTCAACTAAAACAACGTATCACAACAGGTTGAATGCAGAAGCAGATAGGAGAATCTAGCTGTCTTTTATTTGGCCAGACATTAAATCAATATGATTTGTAAAAGTATGTAAAACCCTGCTACTCTTCTCATTCTTTCTTTTTGTTTGGAAATATAGTCATTTTCATGACAATATGTCATTTACAATAATATGACTTATTTTTCAATAAATTAATAAAATTTTTAAAATTTGTCATTCTTAATTTATAACATGGCAAATATCAATAGACATCACTCACAGAAACAAAAGCGCTTTGTAATTTTAAAGTAATTTTTTAAGAGCATAAAGGGATCCTGAAACCAAAAAGCTTAAGAAGTGATGGTTTCAATGCAGCTCACAGAGAAGCATGAATAGATATTTCTGGAACCTCCTCCACCTCTCTCCAAGAGACACTGATTCCTGCCTGGAAAGTAGAAATAGACTGAAACCACAAAGCTGGTTGCCTTGTTCTCATAAGAGAGAAGGTACTACACTAGAAGTGTTATCTCTCTACCCTCTAAATGTTGCCAGTCTAAAGGAAAGTATTTTTTTCTCATCAAACAGATTCAAGCTCTCTCCCTGAAAGAGGAAGGAATGCCCCCAAGGTCACATCAGAAGACTTGATAATCTTCCCACCGAATGACCTTCATAAATGATGAAAAGACAGTAAATCCAAGCAAACAGCAAAGAGAAATCAGAGAAGTAACACAATTTAGAATATACTAGCTAATATACAAAGTGAAAGAGGAGAGAGAAGGAAAGAACTCTTGATTTCTCACCCAGTGAGAAATTCCCTGAAGTCTCTAGGAAGGCAGAAAACAAAGATCTGGTTACATAATTTTTCCTAGAAGCAAAAAGGGTTTCTATAGCTACTAGAGATTAAGGGTTAATAACAGTCAGTTCTGCTCTTAAGGAAAATCACCTCTGCAAGCTGTATTAATGATGGATTGGAGTGGGAAAAGACTTAAGGCAGGAAGACCAAGACTGAAGACATAATACTTTAATGAAAAATGAGCTTGCATTAGTTATTCGAAATGGTAAACTCTGCATCTCCTTTTAAGATATAGGACAGAGAAGACAGCATATGGAGAGGGAATCAGGAGACATCCCTAGGTGTTAGTTATAGATACACCACCACTAATATGTTACTCTATGTATTACCTTGGGCAGATCATGTCACCCCATTCAGCTCCTCTGGATCTCTGTTTTCTCATTTGTGAAATAGAGTTGATCCTGGAAAACAATCTGAAATGATAGGAGAAAAATCACTAAATTCCTCTTTCCCTTTAATCCAGTGATTAAATCCACTGGGCTTATAGGGAGGTCAATAATAGACAAATTCCATATAAAGATAATTCTCACTTTCTGCACATTTACATTATGCAAATTCAGCTTTACATAAAGAATTCTGAAAGAAATCCACATTCCAAAAAACACTTATGTTAACTTTGGTGTGTGGTGCTCTTTTTTAGGGTATATGCTCTTTCTCTCTGCCCTTACTCCTTGCCTCCTGGATCCTCCTACCCTACACCAAAAAACCCAACAAACCCAACCCTCCAAGTGAAAACAGAAGAGCAGAGGCCAGATAGAGAGTTTGACTTGAGACCCTTGGCTCTGAGAGAAGACTTTTGCCCTACCCCATGGCATATCCTGCTGGGTATATGTCTTCTGTCTGTCCCCAGATATCTTCTCCTGTCTGTATCCAAGTCCAGCCCCTCCATGTGTCTGCCCACGTGTGTTTTTCCTCTCAGTTCAAGCCCCGTTTGGCTGTCTCTGGCCCTGTATTCCAGCCCCAGTCTGTGTGTTCCTCCTCCACTTCTCACCTCTCTATCCCCAGCCTTCATGGGTTCTTGAGCTGTGTGCTGGCCCCCTCACTGTCTCCCTTGCTGCCTCCCTTCTTTTCTCCCTCCCCCATGTCTGTGGATAAATTCACATTATGTAAATATTGCTTTCCACAGAGGTTCAGTTAAATAAATCAAAAACTATGTATTATAGGGTGTCTCCAAACTCAGTGCAGTTTTAAGCCTTAATAGCTTAAGGCTACATACACACACATATATATATATATATACATGCATCTATGCATGGCTGCATATACACATGCACAATATGTACACATTCATACATATGTGCACACATGCATATACATGCATGCATACAGATATATACATATTGTTGTGTTCACATATATGCATGTCAGAGTGTGTGTGTGTGTGTGTATATATAGATAGATAGATAGATAGATAGATACACATATATATACACATTCACATTAGCATAATAGCATAGTAGCAAGAAACTGGTGCCTATCACTTAGGGAATGGCTGAAAAGTCTGCTGCCCATGCTGGAATGTTCTCCTTCCTCATCTATGCTTGCTGGCTTCCCTAGCTTCCTCAACTAAAATCCCACCTCCTACAGGAAGCCCCCTTAATTCAAGTATCTTCCTTCTGTTCAGATTCCCTACTTAACCCTGTATATAGCTTGTTTGTGCATATTTGTTTGCTTGTCGTCTCCCCAAGCTCTTTGAGGGCAAGGAACATCTTCCGTCTTTTTTTGTAACCCCACTGCTTAGCACAGTGCCCAGCACATAGTAAGCATTTAATAAATGTTTGTTGACTGACTGACAGCTGCTATTTATGAAGAGGTATTACAGGAACCACAGAATTTTTAAAACTGAAAGGAGCCTCAGATCAGTTTTCTCATTTATTTGTTCTTCTGAACTTGGAAAAATGTTTGCTAGTTTAATGATTATTTAATTCAACAAATAAGTGTCTATCTAGTACGTAGGGTCATAGATCTAGAGTTGAAATAAACCTTAGAGACCATCTAGTCTGATGCTTTCATTTTACAGATAAGGAAACAGAGATCCAAACATGTTGGCTGATTTGCCCAAAGTCTTAAGGTAGAAATTTAATTACAATTCAGTAAATACAGAATATGAATTGATGTCCTCTGTCCTCCAAATTCAGTGTTCCTTTTCAGGAGTCCCTATTACTTCCCCTTGCCCTACCTGTATATACTTTCTGAACTTCACACAGGTAGCAAGAGACAGAGTCAGAATTCAAACTGGTGCTCTGTGCAAGATGCTGGGATACACAGATCAATACAACACAGAACCTGCTTTCAAAGAGTCTGCAATCTAATATGGGTGGGAAAATACAAAAATAGCTATGATACAAGGGAGAATAAAATAAGTGCAGAGAAGCCTAGACAATGTTTTCTTAGAAACTGTTGGGAGAAAAGAAAATCACACATATATGTCATAAAAGCCTTCTCATGGAAGAGGTAGTTTTGGCCTGGAGTGAAGAAGACTCATCTTCCAAAGTTGAAATCTGGCCTCAGACACTTACTAGCTGTGTGACCCTGGGTAAGTCACTTGACCCTCTTTGCCTCAGTTTCCTCATCTGTAAAATAAACTGGAGAAGGAAATGACCAACCACTCCAGTATCTTTGCCAAGAAAATCCTGGGGCATGGAGCCTAGATAGTGGAGTAAAAGCCAGGACTTGCTAGAGTTCTCCCCCAAACCCAGTCAAATGCCTGTAAAAAATGACTCTAAACAAATTCAGTAGCTGCATAACCCACAGAATGACAAAATGAAGCAAATCACCAGCCCAAGACAGGCTGGAAGGTTGGCAGGAAGTATCTATCATGCCTTACTGGGAGCAGAGCACAGTCCAGTGTGGGCCATGCTGGCACAGACAGAATATGAGCAGGTCTTGGAGGGACTGAATAACTGGCACCTATGGTGGTTTCAAGACTTCACAACCCCAAAATGCTGAGGACAAATTGGAAGGTCAGTGGAAAAAACATGTCAGACCTGTGAGATAGAATAGAGTGGTTCAGCCCCAGTCCCAGGGCAGTGGAGGAGGCAGAGGAGTACTTGACAGCTGCAGCAGCTTTTTCTAGAGCTCAAGGCCCACAGATTGTGGGAGTATCCAACGACTGATAGCATACCTCCACTGAATGCAAAGAACTACCTTGACAAAGAGCTGAAAAGTCAAGTAAATGGGTGGAGAAATGAGCAAAAATCAGGAAAAGAATCAGACTATAGAATCTTACTTTGATGATAAGGAAGACCAAAACATACAACCAAAGAAGACAACAAAATCAAAACTCCTATATCCAAAGCCTCTAAGAAAAATATGAATTGGTCTCAGGCCATGGAAGAGCTCAAAAAGGATTTTGAAAATCAAGTAAGAGAAGTAGAGCAAAAATTGGGAAGAGAAATGACAGTGATGCAAGAAAATCATGAAAAACAAGTCAACTTCTCACTAAAGGGGACCCCAAAAGTGCTGGAAAAAATAACACCTTAAAAAACAGACTAACCTAAATAGCAAAAGAGATCCAAAAACCCAATGACTAGAAGAATGCCTTAAAAAGCAGAATTGGCCACATGAAAAAAGAGGTCCAAAAGCTCAATGAAGAAAATAATTCCTTACAGATTAGAACGGAGTAGAGGGAAGCTAATGATTTTATGAAAAATCAAGAAATTATAAAACAAAACCAAAAGAATGAAAAAATAGAAGACATTGAGAAATATCTCACTGGAAAAACAACTGACCTGGAAAATAGATCCAGGAGACACAATTTAAAAATTAGTGGACTACCTGAAAGCCATGATCAAAAAAAGAGCCTAGACATCATCTTACAAGAAATTATTCTAGAACCAGAGGGTAAAATAGATATTGAAAGAATTCTCCTGAAAGAGATCCCAAAAGGAAAACTTCTAGGAATATTGCAGCCAAATTCCAGAGTTCCCAGGTCAAGGAGAAAATATTGAAAGCATCCAAAAAGAAACAATTTGAGTATTGTAGAAACATAATCAGGATAACACAAGATATAGTAGCTTCTATATTAAGGGATCAGAGGGCTTGGAATATGATATTCCAGAGATCAAAGGAGCTAGAATTAAAACCAAGAATCACCTGCCCCCCATTTATTCTATTCTCTCTTTTGACCCTGTATTGTCTGTATGTCTTGGGGTGAGGGAAGTGGAGAAATAGAAAGAAAATTTGGAACTCTAAGTCTTGTGGAAGTAAATGTTGAAAACTAAAATTAAATTAATTAATTAATTGATGTTAGGAAAAAAAGAAAATCCCAAATGGCATAAAGAAGGGTCAGACACAACTAAAAAGACTATTGAACAACAAGAGGGCATACGACAGATCTTGAAGGAAAGTACTGATTTGAATCTATCAATAAGCATTTATCAAGGACTTACTATGTTCCAGTACTTTAGGATAGACTGCATAAGGTGCTGATGGTACAAAGCAAAAAAGGAATAGTACCTGTCCTCAAGGAGCATATAGTCTATCCAGAAGAGACAAATATGTATGTATGTATGTATATATATATATATGTATATATATGTGTGTGTACATATATGTGTATATACATATATAATATGTAATTCATATATGTAAGCACACATGTAAATATATATAGTATTGTATAATACATACAAAATAAATACAAGGTTATCTTGAAGGGAAGATGCTAGGAGCTAGGGGGAGGAATCAGGAATAGTTTTACTGTAGAAGATGACATATGAACTGAACTTTGGAGGAAACTAGGGATTCTGCAAAGTGGAGGTGAGCAAGGAATGCATTCATGCCTTTGCAGAGGCAAGGAGATGAGAGATGGAGCAGTCTGTGTGAAAAACAGTAAGAAAGGCAGTTGTCTGGACTGTAGTGTGTATTAATGGGGAGTAATATAAAATAAGGCTGGAAATGTAGATTGTAAAGGGCTCCAAGTGCCAAACCAAGGAGTTTGCATTTCACCCTAACATAGACCCAGAGAGGCAGGGTAGTATAATGGATAGAGAGCTAACATCAAAGTCAAGAAGATTTCATCAGATTCTGACAGACACTTTCTGGGTAACCTTGGGAAAATCACTTAAGCTCTTATGTTGTAGACAACTCATTAAGAATAAAAGTGGGAGGAGCGAGCAGAGCCCAGCAGGTGTCAGGGACCTGGATCTCCGGCGGCTGAGAAGGTCCCTCCACCCACAGACGCGCAGGTCAGTGAGAGAGACGGGCTGAGAGGGGAGCGGGGAATCTCCGGACTCGGACCCCCTGGGAAGCGGCCGCTGCAGCAGAGGCAGCTACGTGCAGAGACTCCCAGAGCGGGCAGGAGCTCCACCCCAGCTCCACTACAAAGGATCTCTGTATAAACCCCCTGAGGGAACTGAGCCTGAGAGGCGGCCCTGCCCCCACCTGAGAACCAGCAGATAAGCCCCCATTGAAGAGCAGTCAAGCCTGCCGCCAAAAGCCCTGAGGCTGGGGAGCAGCATTTGAATCTCAGACCCCAAGCACTAGCTGGGCAGATCTAGGCCAGGGGGTGGAGAGGACTCTCAGAAATCAAGTAACTGGCTGGGAAAATGCCCAGAAAAGGGAAAAAAACTAAGACCATAGATGGTTATTTCCTTGAGAAAATCATTCCTCCATTTGTCTCTGACAATGAGGAGGTCTGCTTACCACCAGGTAAAGACATGGGAGCCGAAGCTTTTGTATCCCAAATATCTGAAAGAGATACCCCATGGGCTCAGGCCATGGAGGAACTCAAAAAGGATTTTGAAAATCAAGTCAGACAGGTGGAGGAAAAACTGGGAAGAGAAATGAGAGAGATGCAAGAAGAGCATGAAAAACGGGTCAATACCTTAATAAAGGAGGCCCAAAAAAATGCTGAAGAAAATAGCACCTTGAAAAATAGGCTAACTCAATTGGCAAAAGAGGTTCAAAAAGCCAATGAGGAGAAAAATGCTCTCAAAAGCAGAATTAGCCAAGTGGAAAAAGAGGTGCAAAAGCTCACTGAAGAAAATAGTTCTCTCAAAAT
>CM053770.1:315378723-315472927 GCA_028658325.1 Potorous gilbertii
ACAAATGGGGAGAAAATTTTGGAACCCAAAATCTTGTGAAAATGAATGTAAAAAGTTAAATAAATTTATTTTAAAAAAAAGAATAAAAGTGTCTGAAACATGACTAATATAGAAATATATTTTACATGGTAACACATATATAACCTAAAGCAAATTGCTTACCGTTTTAGGGACAGGAGAAGGGAAGAGAAAAATTTGGAACTCAAAAAAAAATTTTTAATGAATGTTAAAATTGTCTTTACGTGTAATTGGAAAAAAATAATAGACTATTTAAAAAATAAAAAAAAATTCACATAGGAAAAAGGAAAACTAAAAGCATCAGAGAAAGTGACAACTTGGACATCACTTATCTCTTTTAGTTTTCCTCTTACCTGTCTGACCAGACTTTTGTAGGGCTATCTCTTATCTCCTGTAACCTAAGTGTCTATGTTCCCCACATCCCTGAGCTGGGCCCTATTCTCTCCTCTCTTGGTAATCTCACTAGGTTCTGTGAGTTCAACAATCATCTCTATGCAGATGATCCCTATGTCTGCATATGCAGCCTTAGTCTTTCTTCTCACCTACATTCTTGGGTCTCTAACTGTGTCATGGATCTCTCCCCTTCTTGCAAATTATTTTTTGATAAAACCAGATTATAGCTGTTCCCCAAAATCAGTCTTCTACATTTTGACTCTGTGCATTTCTATGAGTCAAACCCTATACTTAGAATTCACTCTTATCTGCCTATAAGCATTTTTTTTCTTTAAGGCTTAGTTCAGGTATTACCTGCATGAAGCCTTCCTTGATCTCCTCAGTTATTTGAGCTACCTTCCTCTTCAAAACTGATCTCTCCCTTCATTCTACAGAAATTACTCATCTATACATATTCTATCCCCCAGTAGAATGCAAGCTGTTTTAGGGCAGAGACTTTTTTGGCCTTATGTCCCTAGTACCTAGTGCAGTTCCACATACATAGTAGGCACTTAAAATTTTTTTGTTGAATTTATTTTTTGTTACATTTTAAATCTAAGTTGTCTTCTTCCCTCCTTCCCCACTCCACACTAGCAAAGGCCACCATTTCACATGCACACACAAATACATATACATACATATATACATGTATATATATACACATATATGCATGTATATATACATAAATATACACATATATGTGAAAACTCACTATGCGTAGTTCTATTTATCAGTTCTTTCTCTGGAGATGAATAGCACCTTCCTTCATAAGTCCTTTGCAGCTGAATTGAATGTTCATAATATAATTATCCATCCATATCACAAGGGTTAGGGGAAAGGTGCTCCCACAATCCATTTAAAAGGAAATCTTCATATTAGAGAAGTCTGAATTTTTTTTCTTTTTCTTTTATGGGGTGTTTACAGTAGCTTATTGTAAAATTTGTGTTGTGTTTGGTCATAGGCTCTATGTTGTACGTGGTCTTTGTGTGTCATCAGCAAACACCTCAAAAATTCCCATTTAATTTCTTATGCTGACCCTTGATATGTTGAAACTGACATAGGGAAAGTTTCAAAGAGGAAGAGATAACTGGACTCAGGATAACTTAGTTGTTCACAGCTGTTCTTTGTACAATATTACCGTTACCATAAAAAACATTCTCTTGGTTCGGCCCATTTTACTCTTCATTATTTCATGCACATCTTTCCATGTTTTTCTTTTTCTGTCTCTCTCTTTTTCCCTCAGAGGGTGAAATCATTTTATTTCTGCGGAGGATCACTTATGCCGCACGTTTTCCAATAGTTGTCACATAGTATAAAGCAGGAAATTTCTTTCTCTGTTTTTCTAAAATCAGCCAGCTGATCATTTCTTACAGCACAGTAGTATTCTATCACAAATGGAAAGCACTTAATAAATGTTTGCTCTATTGAAATGAATTAACCTGAATGAGGGTATAGAGTAGACGAGTGGGGTTGGAATGCAGGCTACGTAAAAAAAAAAGAAGAAGCTAGAAAGAGAGGTTGGCAGCAGACCTTGATGCCAGGATCAAGATTTTACCCTTAAAAAAATTTTGCTCTTTATTGGTGGGCAGTGACAGATCAATAAAAGTTTTTGAGTGATCAGAGGGTTGGAATAGAATGATGACTCAGTAGTGTGAAGAATGCTTTACAAGAAGAAAGGGCTACTGGATGAGATGCTCATTAAAAGCCTTTATTAAAGCTTTATTAAAAGCCAGTCTAAGCAAAAAAAGATTATTTTATGATGGCCTGAAATAGAGCTATTGAAGAGAAGGGAGGAACCTGAAGGAATAATTATAAAAGTAGATCCATAGGACTCAGAAACCAATTGGATGTACGGGGTAAAGGAGAAGAAAGAGATGGGGGATGCCCATTAACAGAAATAAAGCAATGATGAGGATTGCTGGGAATACACTCAAAGTATTATGAAAAACAATAACCACTATAAAGACAAACAACTTTAAAAGACTTAAGATTTCTGATCAACACAATGACAAACCATGTTTCTAGGGAATTGAAGATAAAGCATGCTACTCACCTCCTGACAGAAAGGTGATGGATTCCAGGTAATGAATGAAACAAAATTTTTGACATGGTCAATGTGGGGATTTGTGTGTTTTAATGGTGTTTCTCTCCCCACTCTGCCTTTTTTTTTTTAATCAGTGAGGGAGGAGTGAGTGGGAAAGGAAATAGATTTCTGCTACTAGAAAAAATATAACTAAAAGTTTAAAATAAAAAGGTTTTTTGAAAAATGCAAAGAATTAGCTGTTCTAAACTCCAAAAACCCCAACTGAAAGAAATCTACACATCTACTAATAAGAGAATGGATGAATACATTGTTACTTTGATGTAAGTTAGGAATATTATAATGTATATAAAGACAACAAGTAGGAGGAATACAAAGCAATCTGGAAAAACTTTTTTGAAATAATGCCAAGTAAGGGGGGAAAAAAGCAGAATAGAGTATACATTAATATCAAACAAAAGTAAAAATGAGGGAGAATGAATAGATAAAGAATTCTGATGAGGACTTTAAAAAAACTGTTATGATTCTTGTGTTGAAATTAATTAGGATGATGGGATTGTAGATTCTGAACTGGAAGAAACTTTAGAAGTCAAGTCTGAGCCTGTCATTTTATAGCTGAAGAACCTAGAGAGATTAAGTGATTTCTCCAAAGACACACAGTATTTAAGAAAGGCACCAGGAGGTTTAAAGGAAGCTGGGAGGGCTGCTCTTTCTTCTTGCTTCTCAACCTTTGCTTGGTAAGTGTGATTACTTTCTAAAGATTGATGACTCAGGAGCTAGAATGGGCTAGAGAATGAAAGAGGGAAATGATAATGAAGGATAATAGCTTTTGCTAATAGTTAAAGGTCAGCAAGATCTAGATGAAAGCCCTAGCATAGACCCCAGGGGCATGTGGAGCTGACTGACTCAGGGATGAGAGCAAGGAGTTGTAAAAGTATGTATGAAGACTCATCTTCTTGAGTTCAAATCTGGCCTCGGGTGTTTTTTTTTATATAATTTTTTCTTCATTTTAAACTTAAACATAAAATGAGAAAAGAAAAGAAATCATTTCTATGTACACAGCAGAACATGAGAAGATTCAATATAAAATAAAAGATTTCCATTTCAAGAAAACCTATGTAATAAATACTATCCATTGTTTTCAAAACTACCCAACTTTTCTCTGCTTCCTTCCAGGTTTTCTTTTGCTCTCTGCTGTGTATTTTTACTTTATTATTTTTTTTCTGACTCCCTTCTCCCTACCCCCAACCAGGTTTTTTTTATTGTTTATATTTTTGGAGTCAGTGTTAAGTGAATTGTCCAGGGTCACACATATTTGAACTCAGCTCCTCCTGGGATGATGCTCTATCTACTGCACCAACTGGCTGCCCCAGACCATAGATTCTTAAAACTTTTTTAATGTCACAGACTCTTTTGGCAGTCTGGTAAAGCCTATGGACCCTTTCTCAGAATAATGTTTTTAAATGCACAAAATAAAATAACATAGAATTATGAAGGAAATCAATTATATTGAAATAAATATGTAATCTTTCCGCATCCAAATTCTTGAGCTCCCTGAAATCTGTCCTTGGACCCCAAGTTAAGAACCCCTGCTCTATAACCTTCTGTCTGAATTCCAAGCCTAAAGGTATAAATAACTTGTTCACCATCCCAGAGCTGGAACCAAACTACACTCCAGAGTGCCTGACTATTAAACCCCTTTGGTTCAACCAGATCTGTGATTTCATCAGGGAAGGCAGCTCTCAGTGAGTAAACTCTGTCTTTCAATGCAGATTTCTAAGTATTAAATCACTTAAAGGTCTTACAAAGTTATCTAGGGCAATGAGAAATTAAATGACTTGACTAGGGTCACATGGCCAAGTATGTGTCTCTGGGACTGAGATTGTTCATTACAATTCTTCAGAGTTCATCCAAGGCCCTTTAAACTATATAAGGCTGTCTCAGAGGTTTCTACTCATCTAACTGTAGACAATGTGGTATAGAGGAAAGCCCACCAGATTTGGAAACTAGGTTTTGAGCCCTGAGTTGTGTGTCCCTGGAGAAATCACCTAATGTCTCTGAACCTCAATTTCCTTATCTGTAAAATGGATATAAAAGTATTTATATTCACTACCTGACAGTGACATTATGAGGATCAAGGGAGACAAAAACATGAAAGCCTCTGTAACCATTAGACTGCTATGTGTAAAGGAGGAATATGATATTCTTTTTTTTTTTTAAGACGCTCTTCCTCTCCATGCTTCTGTATGCTAAAGGATCCTAAAGCCTAAGCTATCTCTGTCCTTTAGAGGAAGAAGCGGTCATATTTTTTTTGGGTGGGGAGGCAGCCCTGGGAGACTTGGTCAGAGACTTCTAGTACCTAAGAGTTGGAGGCAACCTTATCATCTACAGAAGAAACAGCACGGAATAACAGCCCTCACGGGACAGGGGACTTAGGGTCAGAAAGATCTGGGTTCAGTCCTGACTTAGGCACTTCCTAGGTATATGACCCTAAAAAGTCATAACTTCTCTGGAATTTAGTTTTCTCATCTGTAAAATGGGAATCACTTGGACTTCATGGCCTGTAAGGTCCTTTCTAGCTCTAAATCCATGATCCAATGACCTGCAATCTATCCTAAGTCTGGAATCCTCTGGAAAACATCCCTAAAGAGCAGGTCATTCAGCCTTGGTTGAAGTTCAGACATCCCATTCCATTGCACTGGGCAGCTCTAATTGTTAGGAAGTTTTTCATTCCACTGAATCATCTCCTCTGTAACTTCCACTCATTGCTCAGGGTTCTGCCCTCTGAAGTCATACAGAATGACTCTGCACCCCCTTCCCAATGACAGTCTTTGGAAATATTTGAAAACAGGGACCCTCTCTTCTTCCCTAGCCTCTACCCACAACTTTTTTTTCAGACTAAACTCCATTTTCTTTATCTATCATCCCCTTATGACATGGTTTCCAGACTCAATCCACTATAACGTTTCCTCCTGCCAAACCACACCTCACCCACCTTCTTTGGAGCCTGTCCTCCCCGGGTCCCAGAACTCTGTCTCTCTCATCTAAAGGTTCTTCTTGCTTCCTTTCCTTGTCCAACCAACCACATGTCAAAGTCTCCATGTCTTCCAAAGTAATAGCTCATCTTTGAGATGGTGCCCTGGGAAGATGTTGCACTAGGGGCCAGGAGAGTAACTGACGCCTGTGTGACCTTGGGAAGTTCCTCTCCTCTTTAACCCTCAGTTTCACTAGCTGTAAGGTGACAGATTGTTTTTAGATATTTTCTAAGGAAGGAGAAAGAATAAAAGGAGCAGACTACCCCCACACCGTCTCCCCAGTCGCATCCTCCAGTGGCAGCGGCTGGGTCTCACCTCCCGGGGCCAGAAAGAGCCTGCCCAGCTGGTGAGGGGAGAAGACCGGGAAGAGAAGGGCAAGGAGGCGGCGTCCGGCGGTGCCCCAGGCTTCGGGCGGAGCCCAGCCACCACCACCCCTTTCCGCACCTGGGCGAGCCAGGAAGGTAAGCAGCTGAAACTTGACACCTGACTCTGTGAGTACGGGGGCGGGTAGGGCAACAGAGTGGCGAGGTGTCCTCCTCCAGCCGCGCCCCTTGGGCCTAGGGCGCACCTAGCGAAGCGCGCCATCCACGCGATCCATTGCGCGCTGTCAGCGGAGCACTACCTCTCTGGGGGCCCAGACACTGAGCCCCGTGATGAGCTTCATCCGGAAAAGGGGCTTTTACAAGCAAGAAGTGAACAAGACTGCCTGGGAGCTGCCCAAGAACTACGTGACCCTGACCCACGTGGGCAGCGGGGCCTACGGCGCAGTGTGGTGAGACCCCGTCCCCATCCCCCGAGGATTTAGGATAGAGGTTGGCCTGGACCCAGGAGTGAGGGATTTATCTGAGCAAGTATGGGCGGTAGAGACTCGGGCAGGTGCTCCCGGATCACCCCAGAGGGTCTGGAACTTGAACTTTACTTTTTGTGGTGGGTTTTGGGATCACTCTCACTACTCCCCTTGAGGGCAGGGTTTAGCTTAGGGGCCTTTCCTCTCACTCCTTCAGAGTCCCCGACAGGGTGCCCTCAGGCTGATGGGCACCCCAAGCAGAAGAGCTCCTAACCTTGATCTAAAACCTCCCCATCCTCTCTAGATCCAGTCTTGGGTCTGATATAGGGGCCAATGCAAGCCTGATCGCGGTCCCTGGCCTCCCTCTCTGGAGAGTTGAGTGGGAAAGAAACAATAGGGTTAAAAAAAAAAGAGTGGGAAAAAATAGAAAATTTACAGTTGTAATTATTTCCCAACCAAAACCCACAATGTATAGTCTGACAGAAGATTTTTTCCCCAGATCTGTGAATGAGACCAAATATTTGATATTGGTCTGTCCTGGAAAATGCTGAATGTATTCGTGGTTGCGTATTCCTGGTTGCTTATTGACACAAGTAGAGGACTGAAGTGGGGCAGACAAATTGTGGGTGTGAGCACCGGCTTACATTTCAGCTCAGAGAAGACTTAGAAATCACCTAGTACAAGCTCCTCATTTTACAAATGAAGGATGAAGTCATTTCACCAAGGTTCCAGGGTACAAACAAAGAGGGCTAGGATTGTATCATAGATCAGAAAAATAGAGCTGGAAGACCTTGGGGATGTTTACTTGGCCCGAGTCACGTACATAGTATGTGGCAGAGGCAGAATTAGAACCCAGGTCCTCTGATTCCAAGCCTGAGCTCTTAGTATTGCATATGCCACACAACAGAGCTGGGAATCAAACCCAGGTTTTCTGATGACAGATAGAACGTTGGCCCACCGGACCCTGCTGCTACTGATTATTTAAACTGATTTTTGCTTGCAGAGCTCTTTCCAATACAATTATCTTATGTGAGCCTCACAAGAACCTTTTGAGGTCAGTAGGGCAGCTATTTTACAGGAGAAATGAAGGTTTACCTCACTGAGACATCTGCACAGGTACTTGCCTTGTGGTTCTTTGCCTGTCTGGACGGGAGCTAACCCTCAGCACATCTAGGTGTCTTTGTCCCTGACTCTCATTGGTAGTTGGGTTGTGTTTTTTTCCCCTAGTCCCTGCCTCTCTTGGCCCATGATTGTAATGTAGTAATCCTCTCTTCCCATGCTGGTCTTTCCTGATTTACCTTGAAAGGGGGAAACACAAGCAGGCAGGCAGGTGGAGGCTGGTTCCCCCATTTGTTCTGCCACTCTGCCCCGAACAGGAATTGGAGGAGCAAGATTGGAAAAAAATTATCAGAAACTGAGTGTGTGTGTGTGTGTGTGTGTGTGTGTGTGTGTGTGTGTGTGTGTGAAGGGATCATCAGAAACTGAAGGGGTGTGTGTGTGTAAAGGGATCATCAGAAATTGGAGGTGTGTGTGTGTAAAGGAGTCATCAGAAACTGAAGGGATGTGTGTGTGTATGTGTGTGTGTGTAAAGGAGTCATCAGAAACTGAAGAGATGTGTGTGTGTATGTGTGTGTGTGTAAAAGAGTCATCAGAAACTGAAGGGGTGTATGTGTGTGTGTGTGTGTGTGTGTGTATGTGTAAAGAAGTCATCAGAAACTGAAGGGATGTATGTGTGTGTGTGTGTGTGTGTGTGTGTGTGTGTGTGTGTGTGTGAAGGGATCTTCCGAAACTGAAGTAGGGTGTGTGTGTGTGTGTGTGTGTGTGTGTGTGTGTGTATGTGTAAAGGGATCTTCAGAAACTGAAGGAGTGTGTATATAGAATCTGTTGCAAATAGCAAGGACTACCTGAATTGCTACCTTTCGAAGCAGCCCGGTCTCCTCTGGTTCCTATAGTTCAGCCATTGATAAGAAGACTGAAGAAAAGGTGGCCATCAAGAAACTGAGCCGGCCTTTCCAGTCAGAGATCTTTGCCAAGAGGGCCTATCGGGAGCTGATGCTATTGAAACACATGCAGCATGAGAACGTATGTATGCAGGGAGGATCAAAAGGGAACTTGGAATGGAGAGGGTCAGGAAGCAGCTGCTGAAGTGCCTAAAACAAAGAGCAGAGGGGCCCAGGTGTGGGACTTCAGAGGTCACTTATCCAGTCCCATCATTTCACAAAAGAGGTAACTGAAGCCCCAAGGGATGAAGTGATTTCCTTGAGGTCAATAAGTCAACAGAACTAAAACCAAAATCTGCTGCTTCCCAGACACCTATGTAGCAATGGAAAGAGGAAAGTGTTCTCTGACTGCAGCGTACTTTTCTTCTACCTGGCATGGATGGTCCTTGACTAGCTATGAGAATGGGGCAATAGAAATAAAACCTCCCAACTCTGACTTAGCCCCACAGTTCAGCGTAAGGAGGAAGAGGGGAGGTGGTTTGAGGTGAGCTGCCTTGGGGCAGGCCCTGGATCTAACTGTACAGCTGTGGACAGGAAGTGGAGGCAGAGAAAGGTCCCCTCTAACCTACTGATTCCTTCTCCAGGTTATTGGACTGTTGAACGTCTTCACTTCGGCTACCTCCCTGCACAACTTCCATGATTTGTGAGTCTGGGGTGGGTGGAATCCTGGAGTATTTGTCAGTATCTTTTCCCATTCAGCTGAACTAATGATCCTGGGCTGGAGGTTAGCATCTTGTCTTGACATGTATCTTGCTGCTGCTCATTTGGCCCACATAGAGTTATAAAATATGTACCTCCCCAGTGCCTGGCAAAGTGCATTGCACGTAGGAGGTTACTGGGCTAGGCACTGGGGAAGATAAAAATATGAGACAGTTCCTGACAAGGGCTTATAGTCTAAAAGGGAATGATAAGATTGGAGCAAAGGGCAACTTGGTGGTGTAGTAGATAGAACACCAGCCCTGGGATTCAGGAGGACCTGAGTTCATATCTGATCTCCGATACTTATTAGCTGCATGACCCTGAGCAAGTCACTTAACCCTGATTGCCTCAAAAAAAAAAAAAATAGGATAACAAATGAATCTTCTTTCTTTCACTCAGCAAATACTTATTGTATACCTGACAAGGCACTGTATGAAATATTATAGGGGATACAATGATGAATAAGACATTTTTCCAACCACCATGGAGCTTAAAATCTAACAAGAAGATTCAGACAAATAAAGGAGAATGTACGACTAGAATGTACACTGTATGCTCACAGTTGGAAGAGGCACCTGAGACCTCCTTGTCCAACCTGAGCTTGATTAAGAATGCCAGTAAATTGTAATAATTCATCATTCAGCCTTCACTGAAAGGTATCCAGGGAAGGGGCACCAGTTGCTTGTCAAGACACTCCATTCTGCTTTTGAGTAGTTCTAATTGTTAGGAAGTTTTTCATGACATCAAGCCTAAATTTATAGCTTCTTTGTAAGTTCACTCAGCCTTTTAGCTCTTTTGAGACCACATAAAACAAGCCTCATGTGTTTCCAAGTAGTATATCCATTAATGCCAAGCTGATACAATGTGGACCATCTCTTTATGATGTTTGTTTTTTATAATTGTAGCATAAAGTGTAGGCAGTTTTTTAGTGGAGAAACTTTCCTGTTCTCCCTAGTAGACATGATCTCTACCCTCCTGTGATGAGCGCAAATAATACTTTTTATCTGTCTTATAATACTTCCACATTCTCTCCTGGATTATCACTTATTTGTCTGCATGATAGATTACAAGCTACATGAAGGCAGGAACCATTCATCATCATATCCCCTATAGTATTTCACATAGTGCTGTGCCTATGGTAGGTGCCCAATAAGTATTTGTCGAATGAATGAATCAAAGAATGCATGTTCTTGAGACATATAGAATCAAATAGAAATTTATTTCCATGTTATCTCCTACACCTGTTTCATAGCATTGTGCTGAAACAAATTTTGAAACCTCAATTAGTTTATTAAAATCCCTTAATGCAGGACTATCTCAGGTCTAATTTTAAATTCATTCAGTAAACATTTATTAAACCGTCCACATCCAGAGAAAGAACTATCGTATTGGAACATAGAATGAAGCAGACTATTTTCTCTTGTGTTATGTTTTGTTTTCATGGTTTCTCCCATTCATTTAATTCTTCTATGCAACATGACTAATGTGAAAATGTGTTTAATAAGAATGTATGTGTAGAACCCATATAAGATTGCATGCCATCTTTGGGAGGGAGGGGAAGAAAATTTAAAACATATGGAACTGATTGTTTAAAACTGAAAACAAATAAATTAATAAAAAATAAACATTTGTTAAGTAATTACCAGATGCTAGACATGGCACTAGATACTGGGAATGTAAAGGCAAGTTAAAAAAAAAATTCCTGCCCTAAAGGAGTTTATAATCACTACTGTATCTCCCTTGTCAATCCATCTCAATATCTACTAACCCTCATTGTTAGGAAATTCTTCCTTCTTTCTCACCTGAATAATAACTCATTTACATAGCACTCCATAAGGTTTGCAAAGTGCTCATTTCATCTTCACAACTGCCATTGGAGGTAAGTACTTGGCTGCTCTCGTTATTACCATTTTAGAAATTGTAGTAGTTGAGGCTTGGTTCGGAAAATGATGAGTTTATACAAAGAGCAAAGAACTCTGGCAACTTAGTTCTGCAGAGCCCACTGGAGGAATGTGCCAATCCAGGATAAGGAGAATAAGGAGAATGTTTTTGAGGAGAGGAAGGAGCCAGCAGGGCTGAGAAGAAAAGGACTGAGTGAGGGATTAAAAGAGATGTTTCTAGCTGTGGCTCTCCGGGCTGTCATCAGAGCAGAGCTGCTTAGCCTGGTAACCCAACCACATACATAACTCCAAATACTTGCCAGGGCACACATAGGTTTTTGTCTTTTTTTAAAAATCATTTTCTTCAGCATTTTTGATGTTAGCTCAGATATCTATCTACATGTCATGTGGTGGCTTCACCAAATTGCTGAGGTGACAAACATCACTGAAAAAGGCAGATCGTAGAACAGATTACAGTGTGCGAGAGCTGGAAGCGGCATCAAGTCCAACCACCTTGGTTTACAGATAGGAAGACTGAGGCCCAGGGAGGGAAAGTCAACCTGTCAGCCAGCATTTATTAAGTGCTAACTATGTGCCAAGTACTGTGCTATGATCTGGAGTTATAAAGTTAGGCAAGACCAATCCTTGCTCTCAAAAAACTCACAGTCTAATGGGGGAGAAAACATGCAAGCAGGTATGCACATCTACAGTCAATACAGAATAAAGTGGAGGTAGTCTCAGAAGAAAGGCATGGGGGATGGGGAAGGGCTTCTTTCACAGGTAGTAGAGAGGCCAGGCTGAGTACCACAGTCTCCTGATTCCTCGGCCTGGCTTCCTTTCCTCCATCCCTTCTCTCCCTTTCTCTTTCTTGCTTCCTCCCTCCCTCTCTTTCTCCAGAAACATTTGAAGCAATATGAGATATTTAACAGCTCAGGGTGGGAAATGTCACAGAGCAGCATACGATTAATTGTCATATGACTGGTACATATAATAATTATTGGAGGCATTCAGTGAGAAATAGAGAACAAAGCGGCTGTGGGTTAGGAGGCTTCAAGGAAAAGGACTTTGAACTGTCTTGAAAGATGAGTAAAATTTGGATAAGCAAGACTCAGGCAAGGTTTTCTCTTCACCACTAAGCTTCTCATCCGAGTAATCATCTCCGTTTGATTCTTCCATTTTCTCACCAGTCTCCCTCCTTAACTCTGCCCTGTCTCCTCACCTCACTCTACCAAATACTCTCAGGTCAACGGCTTGCAATGTACCTGATTGAATGACTTCTCAGTTCTTATTCCCTGTGACCTGTCTATAGCATTTTATACTGTTATCCCTAGGCAACTTAGGATGGGAGATGGGGTGTGTGTGTGTGTGTGTGTGTGTGTGTGTGTGTGTGACAACACACTATATACTATATAAAGTGTTGAGCTTGGAGTCAGGAAGACGATCCACTTCTCCCTCAGACTTTTATTAACTGTAATCCTGCTCAAGTCACTCAGTCTATATTGTGTTTAGGTTTTTTTTTTTCCAAGCTATAAAACAGAGATAATAACAGTACTAATTCTCCAGGTTTGTTGTGAGGGCCAAATGAGGTGTGTACGGTGCTTTGCAAACTTTAAAGCCTGTCTTAATCCTAGCTGTCATGATTTTTCACCAGTCTGGGGGTTTTCTCTTCCCTAGGTTGCTTTGACACTCCCCTGGCCTTATTCTTTCTGTGCATACTCAGACTGCTCTTTTGCTGTGTCTTTCTCCGACTCCCTCTTTTTTTTTTCTGCCTTCTAAATGTGGTTCCCCCTCCTCCCCAGGGGCTGCCCTCCAGCCAGAGTTCTCATCACTGTGCTACCCTTCTTCCTTTGAGAAACCCTATGCTGACTGTGTTTCTGCATTCCTCTGTCTGTATACGTGAACATCTCAAATTGCTGGGTTGTTGATTTCATTGCTGTTAAGTCACTCCCCTGCATAAAGCTCAGGGTACTTGGATAAGACAGACTGTTTAAAGTCTCTTTATCCATTGGAAACTGTGGAAAGGTGGGCTGTGTGTTAACAGGTTCTTGGTTCAGAGGTGATCACTTTGTAATCATGCCTGTACCCTGCTGTTTCCAGACCTTTGGAAACTTGTTGGCGATGATCCACAGAGGCTTACTGGCAGCGTGTCCACAGAACTTACTTTCTCTTTACTGAGAAAGAAGTTGTTGGATTTGCATTCTTACCTGTGCTGTTTCTTACCTGATTCTAATAGAGTAGAAAAGGGCTTGACCATTTCCTGCCTCCTCCCCCTTCCCGGAGCACCTGTGTAATATCTCTTCTCTTTATGACCAGACTTTCCGTCTGTGGCTCAGCAGAGTGGAGAGGACGGGAAGAAGGCGTGGTGACATTTTGCGCAAAATGAGAAGGAAACACTCACAGTTTTACCTGATACATAGTTTTGTTCACTGTCTTCAAATAAGGAAAACAGTGTAATAAAACAAAGTAATTGACAGAAACTCAACATCTCAGTTACAAAAGCCTGCCCCCCGGAAAAGTTCTGGGGAGAGTCAGTCAATAAACATTTAATGTGCCAGGCACTGTGCTTTTCCAGAGAGGCTTTAAAAATTCTAATTTTTCTAAGCTCCCTGAGGTTCCCCGCCTTTTTTGTAAATAGTATTTTATTTTTTACAATTACATGTAAAGATAATTTTCAGCATTCATTTTTTATAAGATGTTGAGTGCCAGATTTTTCTTCCTCTTTTCCTTCCCCAAGATGGCAAGCAATCTGATATAGGTTATACATGTGCTATCATGTTGAGTATATTTCCATATTGTGAAAGAAGAAACAGAACCAAAAGGAAAGATCATGAGAAAAATGAAAACAAAGTGAAAACAGTATGCTTTGATCTGTATTCAGACGCCATAGTTCTTTCCCTGTAAGTGGACAGCATTTTCTATCCCGAGTCTTTTGGAATTGTCTTAGATCATTGTATTCCTGATAAGAGCTAAGTCAATCATAGTTGATCAATATGCAATGTTGATGTTACTGTACAATGTTCTCCTGGTTCTGTTCACTTCACTCAGCATCAGTTTATGTAAGTCTTCCCAGGTTTTTCTGCTCTGCCTGTTCATTTCTTATAGCACAATAGTATTCTATTACATTCATATACCACAATTTGTTCAGCCATTCTCCAGTTGATGGGCATTCCCTCAGTTTCTAATTCTTGGCCACCACAAAAAGTGCTGCTCTAAATATTTTTGTATATATGGATCCTTTTCCCATTTTTATGATCTCTTTGGGATACAGACCTAGTAGTGATATGGCTAAATCAAAGCAAGTTCCCTAAGCTTTAAGTAGAAAACTGGTTTTGCACCAGTAAAACCAACAACCTAGCAGCCCAAGGTGTTCATGCGTTCAGTAGAAGAATGTAGAAACGTAATTAGTGCAGAGTTTGCCAAAGGAGTCAGGATAGCACAATGGGATATAAAACAAGGCCAAAGATGGTACTGTCCTTCAAGGAAGTCACTATTAAATAGGGAAAACAATCTACAAACCACTATGTACAAATAAGCACTATGCAGATTAAATTGAGGGTAGTCTCATGGGAAAGATACTAAAATTAAGGATTGGGAAAGGCTTCCTATAGAAGGTGGGATTTTAGCTGAGACTTGACGGAAGCCAAGGAGGTAAAGACAGAAATGAGGAGGGAGAGCATTCCAGGCATGGAGGTTAGCCTGAGAAAATGCCCAGAATAGGGAGATTAAATGTCTTGTTTGAGGAGCAGCAAGGAGGCTATTATCCCTGAATTGAAGAGTACATGGGCTGGTTCTGGAACTTGAAAATCTTTACAGTCACTTAGAGCCATGTGGTTGGAGCTTCCTAGCCCTGCAGCAAGCATGCAGGAGGGTGAAACTAGAGATACAGCTTTCCAATTATGACACTTTCAAGCTTCTGTTTTCTTTTGCTTTTTTCTCCCAAGAGATAGCCAGAGATGGGATTGGATGCTACTAGGCCAGTCATGAATACATAAGTCCTCAGAGGGGAATTGACTGGCTCAAGATCCCACAGGAAGTAGAGTGGCAGATCTGAGATTTGAATCTTATGGCCAAAGGCCAAAGGCCAAGTTCTTCCACCACTGTGGGGCAGTAACCCACCTCTAATTGTTGTAAATTTAGGAAGGAATCTGACGGGGCAGGCCAGGTGAGCAGGCTGCTTGCAAGAATAATATTTCTGGTCTGGGTCACACTTGCCCACCTCTGGTTTTTTAACCAGTTTCTGAAACTGCTTCCAATTTCCAAAATAATATTCTTCTTCCCTTTTTTAGGGAGTATCCCTTGTTTTCTTTATTTTTTTTTTAAAAAAAAGGTTTTCAAAAGAAAGAGGAGAGCAGTTTAGCAAAGTTGTCTAATGTATCCATGGGGTCTAGCAGGATGTATTCTACCTCCATAGTTTTCCACCTCAGGGAGAGGTAGAGAGAGGGGCACTTGGTGGTGGAGCGGTGAGGTGGGCAGAAACATAGAAAAGTTCAATCCCTCTTTGGTTTTGCCCAATTAAAAAACCCATCTGTTAACACTGAACTCTGCTAATCTTGTGAGTTGGGGGATGATGGAGGTGTTAGGCTAGGAGCAGGGATCCTGAAGTTGTATATATTGTTATTTTAGATGAAAAATGATGGACTCTCATTCACATGCACTGAGACTTGCCTGACTGAGTGTCAACCAATTCTGAGTCCCCATTCTTCTTCCTTTGATACCGGCAGAGGCTGGTGCTACAACAGGAGTCATTTCTTTGTTTTTCAGCTATCTGGTGATGCCGTTCATGCAGACGGATCTCCAGAAGATTATGGGCATGGATTTCAGTGAGGAAAAGATCCAATACCTTGTCTATCAGATGCTGAAAGGGCTCAAGGTGAATGAGGGCCGACTTGGAGATAAAGAAAAAGGTGTAGGGCCTGAGATATCTCTCTTCTGGCAGCTCATGGGTTGGGGGTGTAGCAACATGCAGTGTGGTTTTTGAGCTGCTTGGGGGTGATCCCAAGGTTGGTACCAGCCCTACCCACCCAGCTATGCTATGATGTCATATAGTGAAAAAGGCGCAAACCTCTCCCCGTTCCAGGAAAGTGCCTTTGATCCAGTGGCAGGGTGAGTAGATAAGATACAACAAATTAATTCCCCCTTCTCTTTTTCTCATTCTAGTATATCCACTCTGCTGGGGTCATCCACAGGGTAAGTTCCTCCATTGGTATTCTCTTTCCTATCTCCTGAGGTCTCTGGTGTTCCTCTGGCACCAGGTACGGAGGGAGAAAGAAGAGAGGTATCTCCAGAAAGGCTGGGACCCTGTAACAGGAACAGAAAGGAATCAGAATTACTCTGTGGCTGGGACTGAAACCTCCTAGGTTTGGAACCATAGCATCCTAGAAAGAGTACTGACTCAAGTCTGGGGGCCTGAATTCAAACCCCACCTTTACTACTTTCTAACTATGTATGCCTGGACAAATCTCTTAAGACCAGGAAATTGGGCCTCAGTTTCCTCAACTGTAAAATAAGGACATTGGACTAGATGACTGATGAGATCCCTTCTTCAGCTGCCTTAGAGGTAGCTAGAGATGGTGCAAAGGGAGAGTGTTGAGCCTATAGTCAAGACATGAGTTCAAATCCAGCCTTAGATACTAGTGTGGTCCTGGGCAATTTGCTTAATCTCAGTCAGTCTCAGTTTCCTCAACTGTAAAATCAGAATAACAGCACCTACCTCCTAGGGTTGTTGTGAGAATCAGATGAAATATTAAAGATACTTAGCATAGTGCCTGGCATATAGTAGGGGCTTGATAAATCTTTCCTTCCCTAGATTGATGATTCTGCAGCTTTATGACTAGTGTGAAGGCATCTAGGAGACACAGTAGAGAGTGTGCTGAACTTGAAGTCAGAAATGAATGAGAAAAGCATTTATAATGTGCCAGGTACTGTGTTAAGTGGTGTCTCTATCAACAAGACAGTCTCTGTTCTCAAAGAGCCTACATTCTCACGGGAGAAAATCACATAGAAAGAGGAGGAATATCCAAGCAAAGGCATGGTTTAGAGATGGTCAGGAAGTGGTGTGGTCACCTGGTTCTGGGTCAGATAGCTCAAAAACTCACCTGTCAAAGCCTAGAGTCCCAGGGGCAGTCAGAGTGCCGGCAGGATGGGGATGAAGTGGATGGCTAGTGTGTAACTGCAGGAAAGTAGTTTGGTGACCTAAGTTCTGGGCAACAACATAAGGCAAAGGCTTACCTGCCAGAAGACCTAAGTTTGAGTCTTGCCTCAGACTTATTAGTTATGTAATCCCAACCAAGTCACTTACCTGCTCTCCACCTCAATTTCCTCATTTGTTAAGTTAGGATGACTTATCTCACAGAGTTGTTGTAAGAATCAATGAGATACTATTTTCAAAGCATTTTGCAAACTTTAAAGTGCTATATAAATGCTGGCTATTGTTATCATTGTATCTGATTTATGAAATTGTTCAATGGCTTAAGAGTATACTAAAACAGCTACTATGCTCTATTTTGTAGATTCTTACGAGAATAAATTTTTTAAGAGCTAGAAGGCATCCTAGAAATCATCTGGGTTAACCTCCACTTTTTTTAGTTTGTTTATTTTTACTTTTCAACATTCCCTTCTGTAAGTTTTTAATTTTTCTCTCCCTCCCCAAGATGCCATGTAATATGATAAAGGCTCTACATATACATTCCTATTAAACATATTTTCGCATTGGTCATGTTGGTATAGAAGAATTAGAATGAGGGGGAGTAACCATGAGAAAGAAAAACATAAAACAAAAAAAAAGAAAAAATCTTTCATTCTGCATTGAGCCTCCATATTTCTTTTTTGGGATGTGGATGGCATTTTCCATTGTGAGTCTTTTGGAATTATTTTAGGTCCATGCATTGCTGAGAAGAGCTAAGTCTATCAAAGTCAGTCATCATACACTGTGGCTCTTACTGTGTACAATGTTTTCTTAGTTTTGCTCATTTCACTCTTTCCAGGTTTTTCTGAAGTCCACCTGCTCATCATTTCTTAAGAAACAATAGTATTCCATTACATTCATATACCACAACTTATTCAGCCCTTCTCCAATTGATAGGCATCCCCCCTGATTTCCAGTTCTTGGCCACCACAAATGCTATAAATACTTTTGTACATGGGGGTCCTTTTCTCATTTTTATAATCTCTTTGGGATACAACTCTAGAAGCAATATTGCTGAGTCAAAAGTATGCACATTTTTATAGGTCTTTGGGCATAGTTCCCAAATGCTCTCCAGAATGACTGGATCAGCTCACAACTCCACTAAAAATGAATTAGTGTTCCAATTTTCCCACATCTTCTCCAACATTTATCACTTTCCTGTTTTGTCAGGTTGGCCAATCTGTGAGGTACGATGTAGTACCTCAGAGTTGTTTTGATTTACATCTCTCTAATCAATATAAGTCCCACATTTTAAAGAGGAAGACATTAAGACTTAGAGATATTAAGTGACTTGTTCCCAGTCTAACAGCCAATAGGTAATAGAGCCCAGGATCAGAAACTAAAATTCTCCTTAGACAAATAAAAACTCATTTATTTTCACTGTTTACAAATTCCTTGAACCTCTGTACATCAGCTGACTCACTCTAACAGTGGATAAGAATGTGAAATGAAGGGGAAAAATATTCTCTTGGATTGAGGAGGCAGTAAGTGAGGTGAAAAGTCTTCTTTGGGCACTACTCAAGTTGACTCCCTTGGTGTTCTTGGCATGTAGTCTAAGAAACAATGGAAGCACTGAGAGAGCTGAGGTTTTTTTTCAGGATGCTTGTAGAATGGTACTCAGGTCTTAACTCCCAGCCCACAGGCCTTGGTCCTCTCAGAAGTTGCAAAAGCCTTTAAGATTTTTCATTATTAGGTCTTCAGTTGGATGATCTCAGTGGTCAGGGATATGGTAGAGGAGATTCATACCTAGGAACAGTGGGACTAGATCCTTCTGAAGTCCCTCCCAGGGGAATGTAGCAGAAACCCAAGAAGCTATAAGAGAAGGAGAATTGACTAGGAGGAAAGATAGAGGTCCTAGGTCTGACCACTTGGTGTTGTTCAAACAAATGAAGTCTTGGCTCCTAAGAGGAGGTGTAAGAATGCACCTTCCTTCTTTCTTTGCAGGGGTGGGAGGCTGTAGGTATGAAATGCTGTTGCTTTTCTTGAGTCGTTTTTCAGTTTTGTTTGACTTTTCATGACCATATTTGGGGTTTTCTTGGCAAAGATACTGGAGAGGTTTGCCATTTCCATCTCCAGCTCATTCTTATAGATGAGGAAACTGAGGCAACCAAGGTTAAGTGACTTGCAGTGCCTGAGGTCAAATTTGAATTTGAACGATGAATCTTCCTGATTCCGTATCTGATACTCTATCCACTGCGCCACCTAGCTGCCGGTGACATACTGTTCATATTGTCAGATTTGATTGTGTATTAGTTTTGCTGACTGTTGGGTTTTAGGGGAGTTTTTTGTTTTTGTTTTTTACTCTTTCATTGTTAAGACAACCCACTTTTTGAGTGGGAAAAGGAAGGGGAGTATTGGGAAGTAAAGGTGATAGAAAAGTAAAATATATAATTTTTTAGCTTAATCTTGGACTTGATTGTCTATTCTTATCCAATGTAGGACTTGAAACCAGGTAACCTGGCTGTGAATGAAGACTGTGAATTGAAGGTGGGCTTCAAAGGGACTGGCTTAAATTTGGGGACAGCTATCAAACGGAACCAGAAGCTGGGTGGGGGGGGGGGGTAGAGAGAGAGGAGTGGGAGGAGAGAATTGTGAGAGCTTCTTTCTAGGAGGTATTTGTCATGCCCCTCCTCAACAAATGGATCTCTCCTTTTTCTACCAAACTGTAGATCCTAGATTTTGGGTTGGCCAGGCATGCGGATGCCGAGATGACAGGCTATGTGGTGACTCGTTGGTACCGGGCCCCAGAAGTGATTCTCAGCTGGATGCATTATAATCAGACAGGTTAGTCAGACCGTTGCCATAGGAGTGGGAGAGATGAATGGAGCATATTTCATTTCTCTCATGTAATCATATGGATTTTATGAAGCCTTCATTTCACTATTATTATTTCACATTATTTTCCCCAAGAATCTTTCTTTTCTATAGCCAGTCAGTCAAAAAACATTTATTAAACACTTAATAAAAATTATTAAACATTAGTATTAAGTTCTGGGGATACAAAGAGAGGCAAAAGTCAGTCTCTGCCCTCAAGAAGGTCACCATCTAATGGAAAGACAACATGCAAATGACTTCTTACCAACAAGTTATATAGAGAATAAACAGGAAGCAATCAGCAAAGAGAAGCTGTTAGGATTAAGAGAGAGATCCAGAAAGGGTTCTCATGGAACAAGTCTGCACAGCTTGGCAGGAGGTGGGGACCACAGTTATAAACAGGCTAAACTTTTTTGGGCCATAGATGGGCTTTTAGTGGGTCACTTTCCAAGTAAAGGTATAATTCATGATGGAACTGTTTTTCAAATGAACCATATGTTTTTTAAAAAAAAGGTTAATTTCAATTAATATTAATTAATTACCCTTATTACTTAAGATTTTTATTTATCACGAAATTGCTCCTCCAGACTAGAGACAGACTGACTATGGCTGGTTGCCATAGGTCATGTGACAAACAGAAGAGAGTGTGCAGTGATAATCCACCTGCCAAGTTATGTGATGGGCACAGTAATGATGAGTGGAGGGTGGTTTAAGTGGGGAACAGACAAAACACTCATTACATCTTGAATTTCTTTTATGTACTCTACACTTTTCAAAGGCCACTGGAAAACCACAACTTTGAAGTTCCATATGTTGTGCAGCCTAGGCTGTAGAAAATGGGATTTAGAGGCAGCTAGGTGGCACAGTGTACAGAGTGCCAGGTCAGGAGTCAGAAGACTCATCTTCCTGAGTTCCAGTTTGGCCTCAGACACTTATTAGCTGTGTGACTCTGGGCAAGCCACCTAACCCTATTTGCCTCAATTTCCTGATCTGTAAAATAAACTGGAGAAGGAAAGGGCAAATACTCTACTATATTTGCCAAGAAAATGCTAAATGAGGTCATGAAGAGTCATATATGACTGAATAACAGAAGATGGGGTTTTAGGTGGGATTTGAAGGAAGTCAGGAGGAGGGAGGAAATTCTGGCCAGAGAATCTTGTCCCAGGAACAGACTGTCTGTACTAATAGCCAAGTTCATAGCATCTTCTGAATATCTTCAGTGATGAGATGCAGCAGAGCATGGTTGGAGTCAGGGAGATTTAGGGTGAAGTCCCACCTATAACATACTGACTCAGTTACTCTGGACAAATCACTTTTCCTCTCAGAGATCTGGACAAGTGGTGTCAAATTCAAATAGAAACAGAGTCCCCTAATCCTTACAGAAGGATTCCTGTGGAACTTTATATTAACTTGAAGTGTCATGTTATCTATCTTTTATTATATTTTTATTTATTTTGTACAGTATTTCCCATTTATATTTTAAGCTGGATCTGGCTGCACCTGGGAGTCAGTTCAAGTGTTGTCTGTTTTCTATTCTAGACAACTGCTTAAGACTGTAATTATAGAACAGATGCCTGTCTGTATTAGTAGGGGGAGTTTCTTTATCAGGATTTCCATTTACCAATGAAATGCAGACCAGATCCTCAGTGGTAGCAAATCTTCACCCTGTAATGGTAGGTTTGATTTTTCAAAATATGAAATGATCATTGAGAGGAAGGAAGGAAGGAAGGAAGGAAAAAGGAGGAAGGGAAAGAAGGAAGAAAAGTAAGATGGAAAGAAGGAATGAAGAAAGGGAAGAAAGGAAGGAAAGAAGAATTTATTAAATACCTACTTAGCACTAGCACAGTGCTAAACACTTTACTAATATTATCTCATTTGATTTTCACAACAACCCTGGAAGGGAAGTACTATTCTTGTCCTTATTATATTATCCCTGGAGGAAACTGAGGCAGGCAGAGATGAAGTGACATGCCCAACTGGTAAATGTCTGAGGCCAGATTTGAATGCAGGTCTTCCTTGACTCCAGATCCAGTGCTCCAAGTCTGCTGAATAAAGCAGGCAATCAAGGTGACTGTTATCGTTTCTGGCCTAAAATGAGGTGGGGCTATAAAGTAATGTTACAGCTTGTTGGGGCTGACATATTGTCATAATGGGAAAGACATGGGGTTTTAAGTCAAATCTAGGCTTTGCTATTTGATACTTGCGTGATCTTGGGCAAAGTCACATCTTCTCTTGGGATTTTGGTTTTTTATCATTCATTCAAATGAGAAGAGTTGGGCTTAGATCATGTCTAAGTTCCCTTCCAGGTTAGTCTGATCATATGAATGAGAGCACATCTTAGGAGGTTCCCAAGGAGGAACTCCAATCATGTTTTAAGCTGTGGTGCCATCATCTGAATAAGTGTATAGACTCCCAAGGTAATTGCTTGAAGACTAGCCCTCATTTGACTTAGGAAAGTTACGATTTTTGTTTGATTTCTTAAGTGCTATTGATAGCCAATCCAATACATATGTATCAAACACCTACAATGTGCCAGATACAATGCTAAGTGCTGGGGATGCAATTAATAAGAAAAAAAGACAGTTTCTACCCTCAAGTTGCTTAGAATCTAATGACAACATACAAAAGAAAGCAGGAGATTGGGCTGGGGTGGGTGAGGAGGGATTGAAACCAGGCAGTTACAAAGTGGAGTGAACCAACAATTCAGTTTCTGCCTGCCATAAAAGAAGACACTGGAAAAAGTTCCATACTCCATGTCTAGCCCTCCAATCACATCCAATTACTAATATACCCCTCCTGACCTATTCCACAGGGAGCCTTCCCTTTTAACAAAGACTTAGAAAAAAAAATTCAGCAAAGCCTATTTGTGTAAAGGTTTGTTCTTGGGAAACATCAAAGTATGGTGGAGAGGGATGGATTTAGAATAAGGAGATCTAAATTCTCATCTGATCCCAGGGATTTTTACTAGTTGTATGACCAAGAGGAAATCATTTTTCATGTTGGAGACTCAGTTTCCCCATCTGTAAAATGATAATAACTTTGCACTTCTTCTCTAGAGATATTGAAAGCAAAGTGCTTTACACCCTTAAGAGACCTATATGAATTATACTCCATTCATGTGCGTCTTTTTATTTCTTTATTACGTTACCAGCTGGATTTTTCAGTTCCTTGAGAGCAGGGACATTTCTGCCATCCCACAGTCCTGAAGTAAATTTTTGTTGATTTGTTGATTAGTATTGTGATGACCAGACCTATTTTTATTCTCCATGATTTTCCTTCACTTTTCCCTCTTGTTCATTCCCTTCTCCACATCTCATCCACAGTGGACATCTGGTCTGTTGGCTGCATCATGGCAGAGATGCTGACTGGGAAAACTCTGTTCAAGGGAAAAGACTGTATCCTTTTTTGTCCTGTCCAGGTTGGATACTGTAGGTAATTCTACCTGACTTTGGAATCCAAGTCCTCCTGGTAGTGGGTGAGAGGGATGGGAAGGGGTCAGAAATTTCTTCCACAAATTGCTCAGGAGGAACTATGAGCCTCAACTCCACTGGTCAGACTTGGATCAACTGACCCAAATCCTCAAGGTGACCGGGGTTCCTGGAGCAGATTTTGTACAGAAGTTACAGGACAAAGCGGTAAGGGGCAAGCCAAGGCCTGCTTAAAGAAGTACCTGAATAGGAAAACTGGGTAGAAATGACGAGCAAGCTTCTCCCCAAAGTCTGCTGCTTTTGTTTTGAGTCAAGTGTTTAAAAAAGCAAAAGACAGTGAATGACCTGATCACTGGTCAGACTGGGCCTGCTTTGCTCCTGATGGTCATGGCCTTTTTCTCATTCCATATATTTTAATGTTTAGGAAACAGACAGAGAGAAGAGATGAGAGGGGAGGAAGAGAGATGGAGGGAGGGGAGGAGGGGGAGACAGAGAGAGAGAAAAAAGAGAGAAGAGATAGAGAGGAGAGGAGAGAGGACAGAAGAGAGAGAGAGGAAAAATACAGAGAAGAGAAGAAAAAGTAGCATGAGAGGGAGGTAGAGAAATAAAGCTTGGTGTCATGGATAGAGAGCTGTACTGAGAATCAGGAAGAGGTGGTTCAAATAATTACTAGGTGTGTAACCCTGGGCAAATCATTCCAGATCATATCTGGGCCTTATTTTCCTTATCTCTGAAACCTTGAGTCTAAGACCCCTCACAGCTCCAGACCTTATTTGCTAAAAACAAAACTCTCTGCTTTGCTCTCTTTCAGGCCAAATCCTATATCCAGTCCCTGCCTCAGACTCCCAAGAAGGATTTCTCACAACTTTTTCCTAGTGCTAGTCCCCAGGGTGAGATCTGTTGTGGCACCCCAGCCCTCCCTGGAACTTGAAGGATACCAAAAAACATAGGCAGCTCCTTTCACTCTGGAACCTGGGTAGGCTACTGGGGTGGAGTGTTAGGGGAGTATGGACAAGTGAGGCTCACAGGTTCTGCTGTTCTACAGCGGTAGACCTGTTAGAGAAGATGCTTGAGTTGGATGTGGACAAGCGCTTGACGGCTGCACAGGCTCTCGCCCATCCCTTCTTTGACCAGTTCCGGGATCCAGAGGAGGAGACGGTAGCCCAACAGCCATTTGATGATTCCATGGAACATGAGAAGCTCACGGTGGACGAGTGGAAGAGTAAGGGCTAGGCATGAGAGATAGGGAAGGGAGAGGAAGCCAGGGGATAATTGACACCTCACCCTTCCCTACTGTGGGTCAGCTCCCCATCCCTGGAATCAGCTTCCTATACTATCCTATGAATTCCCCCACCCCACCACTGGTCTCTTTCCTGTCCCTTTCACCTTTACAATGACTTATACCTTCTAACCTATCTCTTTGGGGATCCAGCTCTCCGCTTTTACCCCTTCATGTTTAGCACTACCTGTCTATCCCTCTGGCTCCAGGTTCCCATTCATTGCTTTGTGACCTTCCCCCTTTCAGTACTTGTCTCATTTTTCTCAGGTCACATCTACAAGGAGGTTTCCAATTTCAGCCCTATAGCACGGAAGGATTCCAAGAGAAGAAGTCTCATGAAACTACAATGAGTAGTCCAGATCATCCTGGGTTGAGTGAGTGCTTACAAGACAAGATGACCCCACCTCAGAAGATACCCCTGAGACAGATATTTATTAGTACCCAATAAAATGGAATGTGCATTTTGATGTGAGGATCCAAATAGAGGACAGCCATAATCTTGTTTTCTTGGGGGAGGGGAACAGTGGCCTCCTGATGGGCAGACCTGTTGACTTGATGGCTCTTTTCCTTTGTGTTTGACACAAATGGTACTATTGTGTGACTCAGGTGTAGCCCAGCCAAGATGGAGTCTGCAGCAGAATTAAGAGAGATTTGAAGAAAATTACAGTTAATACAATGACCAGGAAGATGATGTATTAAGGTTATTTGGGGGGGAGGGGTGCCAGTGAGTGAGACATTAGAGCTTAGTTTTTGGAAAGAGTGTTGAGTCTCTGGGCAAGTGAAGGCAATAGGTCATTGTTGTTTTTACCAGTACATGATGGCAAAGGGGGCAGGAGAACAAAATACACACCCTTTTGTGGTGATCATTCCAGCCTTTCTCTAGTCTCTTGGAATTCCTAGTGTTAGACTGGATAGTTTTGTTGTGTTAAAAGGACTGTTGGAGACAAATTTTCATTAGCAAATGTGATTATTAGGTGAGAGGCAGAATGGGTATAGTAGATAGAATGTAGGACTCAAATCCAGGAGGCTTGAGTTTAAATCGTCTCAGATACTTACTTGTATAACCCTAAGCAAGTCATTTATCCTTTCTGAGCCTCAGTTTCCTCGAATGTTCAACTGAAATAGTAGTACGTTAGGCACTCCCTACCTCACAGGGTTGTTGTGAGGAAAATGTTTTGTTAGCCTTCACTTACTCTTTAAATATAATTTTGGAAATTGTGATTCTAGGACAGCCCAGTCTCTGGGCTGCCTGATTTAGTGAGATCCTACATTGCTGAGTGGATCTGTGGAATCCCATTTCTCTCCTTCCTTAGTCCTACGTTGGTTAGTTGTTGAATAGACAGTTTCCCCAAGCAGTGGGGTCTGCATAGCTTCCACTGTTGCCTGTACCCAAGACTATTTCTGGATAGGATTTAGTTTGTCATTCCTACCTTTTCTTGTCCACATCAGTGGGTCAGGATGCCTGTAGGGACAGAGCCATAGACCCAACCATAGATTCTTGCACATGTTTAAAAGTCAGGGTGTGACCTTGGGATGACTTGCATTCTTTCATCTCTGTATCCTCATCAAGCTACCAGTAGACCTTGAAGCCTTAATGGTCCCAGAGGTCCAAGAAGTGTGGTTGTTGTATTTTTTCAGTTTATTTTTCTCATGTTTTTTTTTCCATGGTTGCCCACACATAATTTATATATCAAATTGCTTATTGTCTCAAGGAAAAAGGAGAAGAGGCAGGAAGGGAAAGAATTTGGAATTTAAAATTTTTTTTAAATGAATGTTAAAAATTGTTTTTAATGTAATTGGGAAAAATTAAAATATTTAATTTTAAAAAATATTTAATTATTTCATATTGTTTATATTTATACAAATGTATATAATGTTTATATTGTAAATATTTAATTTTTTTAAAGTATTAGAGTTTCTAAGAGGCAAAGTAGGAACAAGTGTGTTTCAGGCATGGAAGACATCCTGTAAAAAGTCACAGAGCCTGAAAATGGATTGTTATAGAATTTGATAAATGAAGAGACGGAAAGGAGAGAGAGCATCAGAGAGAGTAAAATGTAATCAGCCTGAAGAGACAGACAGGATCCAAGTTGAAAGACCTTCATCTTAAAGGTCAAAGAGAAGAATCTACATTTTATCCAAAAGGCACTAAGGAGCCACTAGAAATTTTTGAGTAGAAGAGTATTGTGGTCAGACTTGTGCTTTAGGAATTTCACTTTGGCAAGCTCTGAGGAAGATAGATGAGGAGGGGAAAGACTTGAGGCACAAAGAGAAATTAGGGGCTTATTGAAATGATCCAGAAAGCAAGTCTGATACCTTTCTCCCCTTGTAAAAGCCCCCTGCGGATGTAGCAGGATAAGGAGAGTAATGAAAGAAAGGACTTCATTAGGCCTCCTTTTGTGTTTGTTTAAAACTCAAGAGAAGGATTTTGTGGAATGGTTGTTTTTTGTTTTTTTTTCTTCTCCAAGAGGACCATGACATCAGGAAGGTGATGCCATGACTTGCAGGTGAATTGGATTTAAGTGAGGCAGGGCTGTGCAAAATCACCAGCCTCACTTTCTCCTCTGGAGCCATCTGGGTCCAGTGGCCAGGTATAGGTCAAGATGACTGATGGAGTGGTAGGTCCAAAGATGGTAGGACTGGGAGTCCCACCACACCTGGTAAAAGGGGTTCTAATTAATCCCACCTCTGACACTGGAAAATACAGAAGACAAGAAAAAGCAACCTCTACCCCCAATGGCTCTAAATAGAATTGAAAACCAACATGGTCAGTTTGTATAAAATCCACATGAAACACATCCCTTGAAAAAAAGACCCCCTCCTTGCCCCTATGTTGCTTCCTCCCATGTCCACTCCCACCTCCAAGCAGTGAGGTCACTCTCTGCACAATCATCTCATTATTCTTCAAGTATCTTTGTAATCTGGGGGTACTGGGAGCTGTCTGACCCACTGTGTGGTTGATGAATAGAGAAGTTAAGAAAAGGGAAGATAGTGACAAATCCCTAAGGAGGTCAGTTATCCCAAGTGGCTGGAGTTACTCAAAGTGGACTTCTGACCCAGGTTTCCTAAGCTCCCTAGTCTAGTATCAGAATCAATAAACTAGAGCTGGATTGTTGTAGCACCTGAGAAACTTTGTACTCCAACACTCCTCATTTTATAGACAGGGAAACTGAAACTCAAAGAAAAGTGAACCTGGTGGAGCCAGATGTGCTTCAAGGCTAGAATGAACATCTGCAAATGTTTTTTGCTCGTTGGATGCTCAGCACTTAGCTACAGGGCTCTGCACAAAAGAATTGTTTAGTAAATGCTTTTTTCATTCATTCATTCATTTACTCAATCACTTATGCAAGTCAGATCCTGATCACCTCTCGTTTGACTGCAGGTGGGGAACCTGTGGTCTGGAGGCCACATGTGGCCCTCTAAGTCCTCAAGTGCAGCTCTTTGACTGAATCCAAACTTCACAGTCTAGTCTGGATTCAGGGCTACCAGGAGATTTATTCTGTGAAGTTTGGATTCAATCAAAGAGCTGCACTTGAGGACTTAGAGGGCCACATGTGGCCTCAGGGCCACAGATTTCTCACCCTTAGTATACTTCCATTCCCTTTCCGAACTTGTTCTTTACTTTTGGACTTCAAAACCATCCCTCGGGGCAGACAGGTGACTTGGCAGATTAAGCACCTATCCTGGAGTCCAGATCATCTGAGTTCAAATACAGCCTTATACACACTCAGATACGTACTTACTAGCTGTGTGACCCTGGGCAAGTGACTAAACTCTGACTATCTTAAGAAAAAAACCAATAATGCCTCTACTGCTATCTCATCATCCTTCCATCCTGAGGCTGCTTTGCCAGGCAACATCCTAGTACCATAGCATACTCACCCCAAAATATCCTTTTGTAAGGCCTATCTTCTCCCAATGTTACTCTGGGACCTTTATTTTGTGGAAGGGTTCACACGGGCCTTCATTCCTCTCAAGTCCCTGCTTCTGCATGTCAAAACCATGTATGTTCATCCTTCATTGCTGAAGAAGCCCATGCCATGAGAGAAATAATGACATGACTTGCACTTGACTTTGTTTTGAGTGAGGGAGGTCTGTACAGGTCACCAGCATCGCTTCTCCTCCAGAGTCATCTGAATCCAGTGACCAGATATTCATTAGGATGACTGGAGATGACCCAGGATAAGGCAGTTGGGGTTAAATGATTTGCCCAAGGTCACACAGCTAGTGAATGTCAAGTGTCTGAGGTGAGATTTGAACTCAGGTCCTCCTGACTTCTGCACTGGTACTCTATCTACTGCACCATCTAGCTGCCCCTTGTCAAAACTATACCCCTGGCCTAGAAATCTTCATTTCTCTTCCCCTTATCTCCCTTTCTAGCTCTTTTGTTTTTTTTTTTTAACTTTTATTTGTATCCTGAGCACTTGACATTGTGTTCTGCACATAGTAAACACTTTATATTAATCAATTAATAAACATTTTTTAGGCACCTACTGAAAACTCAGATTCCCAAAATGGTTGATAGGAGGAAGGGAGGCTGGAATGGTCCAGGGGGCTGTAGTAGCCTTGGGGGGCATTGAATAAAAATAAGGGGGTGGTGGAAGCACATGGAAAGAAGATAAGAAAATTTTGAAAAACCTTTTATACATGTTTCTTCTATTGTGTAACTGTTAAAGTTGTAGTGATTACATTATTTTTCAAATAAACACACAAAATACATTAGTGATCAAGCTGCCCACAGGTCTTAACAAGCAAGTGTTGGTAAGAGAGCCTGTTGAGCATTGTTGGGAAGTCTAGCATGCATCAGGCAGGAATATGATGTGCGGGCAATGACTTGTTTACAATACTATACTTGAGTCATCAAAATTTCAAGGTAGGAAAAAACCCACAAATTTACAATAAATTATTAAATTTAAAATGTATAATCTTTTAAAAAATATTTTCATATTTTTTTGAAATGACACAAATTTTTTTAAAAAATCTTTAAAGGGTTAAAGAAAGTAGATTTCCAAGGAGGTGCTGAGCAATTTTGTTTTTTTAAAAGGGGCAGTAGGTCCAGTAAGTTTGGGAACCTCTGTATTAAATGCTGGGCACTGTGGTAAGTTTTCAGGATACAGAAAGAGACAAAAGACAATCCTAGCTCTCAAGAAGTTTACAACCTAATGGGTGACAAAATATTAGAGTATATACTTACCATCTAATGAGTGAGACAACTTGCAAGTACATACTAAAAAAGCTATTTACAATAGGATAAATAGAAAATAATTGACAGAGGGAAGGCCCAGGAATTAGGAGACCTTGGTGATGGCTTCCTATTGAAGGTAGGATTTTAGGTGGGACTTAAGGAAGCCAGGGAGGCCAGTAGTCAGAAGGGGAATAGGAAAACCAGGCATGAGCACAACCAGAGAAAATGCCTAGCATCAAGAAATGGAATATCTTGCTGGTGGAACAGCCAAGGAGACCAGTGTCACTGAATCAAAGAATACACACCAGAGTGTAAAGTGTAAGAAGACTGGAAAAGTAGAAGGGGATTAAGTTATGAAGAACTTTCTTTTTTTAATGGCTTTTTAAGGTTAAGTGACTTGCTCAGGGTCACATGGCTTGTAAGTATCTGAGCCTAGATTTGAACTGAGGTCCTTCCAACTCGAGGGCAACATTCTGTCTGTACTGTACCACCTAGCTGTCTTCAAATACTTGTTTCCTTCTTTCTCATTGCATTGAGTCCCATCTTACATATAGTTGCCAAAGTGGTTTTTTTAAAGTACGATCTGATTGTGTCACCCCACTCACTGCACTCAAAAAACTCCGATGATTGATTATTGCCTCTAGGAACAAATATTATTTTTCCTTTGGATCGTCCCTTTTAAATTACTATTTTTTGTGTTTGTTGCTAGTATAGTGGGGCAGCTAGGTGGTGCAGTGAATAGAGCACTGGGTTTGGAGTCAGGAAAATTCATCTTCCTGAGTTCAAATCTTGCCTCACATACTTAGTAGCTGTGTGACCCTGGGCAAGTCACTTAACCCTATTTATCTCAGTTTCTTCATCTGTCAAATGAGCTGGAGAAGGATATGGCAAATCACTCCAGTATCTTGGCCATGAAAACCCCAAATGTGGGTCACAAAAAGTCAGACATCACTGAAAGACTTTGAATCAGAAAGACTTGTGTTTGAATACTGTCTCAGACACTTTCTAGCTATGTGATATCCTAGACAAATCATTTAACCTCTCTCAGCCTCAGTTTCCTCATCAGCAAATTAGGAGGATGGGTTGGTTTTGATGGCCTCTCAGGTATCTCTCAGTTATAAATCTATGCTCTTATGTTCAAGTTTCATAATACGCATAATTATTTGTATTATAGTATATAATTTATTAACAAGTAAATATACACATATGGGGGATGCATTCTCAAATTTAAATCGACAGGTACATGTGATTGAAAGTATTTGGATACCACTGATGTAATCCAACCCTTTTACTATATAGATGTGGAAACTGAGGCAGACAGCAGTTAAATGATTTGACCAGAGTCACACAGCTAGTAAATGTCTGAGGCTGGATTCAAACTCAGATCATGATTCCAAGTTCAGGACTCTTTCTGCTGCAACATGTTTTCTCACAAATTCCTTTACTTTGCAGATGAAAAAAATTAAGACCTAGAAACATTACATAGTATGCACAAAGTCGCAGTGGTAGTAAGTGTTGAGTCCAAGTTCAGAGCCCTCCACTGAATTAACTTTATGAGGTAAGTCCTAGAGGTATCCTTATCCCCAGTTTACAGAAGAGAAGACTGAGGATGAGTGAGCTTAAATGACTAGCCTATGTTGATTAAACTCACTTCTCTCCTAATTCCAAGTCCAATACCCTTTCTCTAAAAAAAAACCCCAACAATCATTCATTCATTTACTTACGTATTTTTAACATTCATTTTTAAGATTTTGAGTTCCAAATTCTCTCCCTCTCTTCAGGCCCTCCATCACCCATTGAGAATACAAGCAATATAATACTCATTATACATGCGAAGTCATGCAAAACGTATTTCCATATGAGCCATGTTACCAAAAAAATCAAGAAAAAATAAAATGAGAAAAGTATGCTTTAATCTGATGATGGAGAAAGAGGAGAGTGTAAAAACTGAGTTGAAGCTTCACATCCAAAAAAACTGAAGATCTTGGCAACTGGTCCCATTACTTCTTGGCAAATAGAGGGAAAAGAAATAGAAGCAGTGTCAGATTTTATATTCTTGGGTTTAAAGATCATTGCAAATGGCAACTACAGCCGTGCAATTAAAAGATGCTTGCTCCTTGGAAGGAAAGCTGTGGCAAATCTGGACAGCATACTAAAAAGCAGAGACATCACCTTGACAACAAAGGACCATATAGTCAAAGCTATGGGTTTTCTAGAAGCCATGTTTAGGCTGTGAGTGTTGGATTATAAGGAGAGCGGAACCCCACAGAATCAATGCTTTCAAATTGTGGTGCTAGAGAAGACTTTTGAGAGATCCCTAGACATGGAGATCGAAATACTCAATACTTAAAGAAATTAATTCAGATTATTCACTGAGAAGTCAAATACTGAAGCTGAAGTTTACATTCTTTGGCCACATGATGAGAAGAGGAGACTCATTGGAAAAGATTCTGATGTTGGGAAAGATTGAGAGCAAAGGGAAGAGGGGATGCGTTGGATAGATAGCATCATGGAAGTAATGAACATAAATTTCGACAGACTTTGAGACATAGTAGAGGATAGAAGGGCCTGGGGTGTTATGGTCCATAGGGTCACAAAGAGTCAGACCCAACTGAACAAGAACAAAAAGCACTCAAATTTTTCTTTCTGGAGATGGATAGCATTTTTCATCATGGGTCCTTTGGAGTTGTCTTGGATCATTGTCTTGGTCAAAGTAGCTAAGTCTTTCACAGATGAACATCCTTACAATATTACTGTTACAGTGTTTTCCTGGTTCTGCTCATTTCACTTTGTATCAGTTCCTATAACTCTTCACAGGTTTTTCTGAAACCATTCCCTTTGTCCAAATACCCTTTCAATATCATGTTGCCTGTCTTGCTTACACATTGTTCTCCTTATGTGCCTTACCCTGTTCTCCCTGCCTGAAATTACCTTCTCTCTTCTCGCTGTTATTGAAGTCCATGCTTTCCTTTCAGGCCTGCCTAGCTCAAGTATCATTTCTTCCATAAGTTTCCCATCATACCTGAAACATCAGTGTGGGTGGTCTTCATTTGGCACTTAGCATTTGCTATGTTACAATAGGTATCATTAACTAACTTTTTTTTTTTAAGGCAATGGGGTTAAGTGACTTGCCCAGAGCCACACAGCTAGTAAGTATCTGAGGCTACATTTGAATTCAGGTCCTCCTGACTCCACAGTCAGTATCCTAGCCACTAAACCTCCTAGCTGCCCTTATTAGCTAACTTTAAAAGTAGGTCGGGATAAAATTATTCAACCTATGATAAGAGAGACTGAAGCAGAGCTCTGAGCCAATGGCGCTTTATTAAAGGGGCCATGGTCTACTCTAATGAAGTGGACCTCAGATCTTCCTCATGATTTGAGATGCCCCCTCCTTCCAGGGCCCTATTTTTATAGGATTAGATATCTAGACATTCAACAATTGCTACATCAAATACAGAATAATTCCATTGGTTGACATATGATGCATAGGCTAAAATAAGCAAACAATATATCAGCAAGGTCACAGATTAGGCAAAGTCAGGAATGTCTCCATTGACCAGGTAGTCATAAAATGGTCACCTGCTCATGTTAGACAGGAGAGAGTGGTCTAGAGGCACAAAAATAAAACTGAGGGACTTTCCGTGAAGTTGAGTCACCTCCATCACACTGGGTTTGGTCACCATGACAAGGAAAAACAAGGGTGGAGGGCCTCTGGTTAGCTTCCTATGATTAAGCAAGTGATCTTTCAACCTGCTCCTCGCAGCTCTGGGACCTAATATACAGAATTAATTTATAATCACTACCCCTATGGAATCATATTAAATTGGAATAAAGTAGGGTCCTCAATGAATCAGTTTTGTTGGCTTTTAACTAGACTATAAGCCCCTTGAGAGCAGAAGCTGCATCTGATAATGTCTTTGTTCCTACATTTTCATCTGTACATGTGGGAAAGTATGAACTTGACACACTGACTATTTTGAGACATTCCTGCATGGTGCTGGGAAAGCAATGATCATGCCACCCTGAGACTTCAGCAGAGTGTTCTGGATTAAGGACACAGACAATATCTTTAAAACATTTGGTTAATCTGACTTGTCAAGGATGGAAAAATTTTCAAACAAGGATAAGAGTATAATAGGGACTGATGATGAGCCCAGTCCTCTTGAGCTCACATAGAGTGCTGCTAATGAATTCTCCATGTGGCAACATCTTAGGAGCCTGCTTTAGGGAAAGTTGTGACGATGTGTATTAGAAGTGTCTTGTAGAGATTTAGAACATTAGAAAACGTTCTATCACTGGGTTACTACTAGCTACACTGGGTTATTAGCTAGATACACTGTGAATATAAGATTTTTTGATTGACTGTTAGAGCATTGAAAAGGTCATAAGTCAGTGTCTGCTACTCTCTTGGTTAAACTTTTCTTGATTAAAATCTAAGCTTTAATTTTTTTCTCAATGATAGATTCTTCAGAGAGACAATGTTTACAGGGGAGAAGCCTTGGGCCCCCTTCCCCCAGACGTTGACAAGTGACTGGATAAATATGTGCTCTAGTTCTATTCCTAATAGTAACTTTTATATGGTACCTACTATGTGCCAGGCACTATACTAAGTGTTTTGCAGATATTATCTCTCATTTGGTTCTCACAACAACCCTGGGAGCTAGATGCTTTTATCAACCCCATTTTATAGATAAGGAAACTGAGGCAGACAGAGGTTAAATGACTTGCCCAGTCCAGATTTAGACTCAGGTCTCTGACTCCAGGCACGGCACTCCATTCATGGCTCCACTGTAGGAAGTTGTAGGCTACAACCTTGTGGGATGGGTGAAGAGAGGGGTGGGTGATATGTCGGTTTAAAAAGAGAAGCCACTGTCTTCCTTTCTGTCTTCCTTTCACTTTCCCATGTGTTGAGAAACTCTCCCTAGGCTTCCTGTAGGGGGCAGGGAGAAGGGCTGTCCCTGCCTCCCCCAGCCCCACATACATACCTTAACAGAAATAGTTTTTACACTTGTCAGGAACAAAAAGATATCATTCGGATAAGCCTAAGTTGGAGCCGTGGGACTCCTGGCTGCCTTTTCCACTTATTTCTTTCTCTGAGCATAGGTAATTGAACAATGATCCTCATATGGATGGACCCAGTCTTGGAGGCAACCTCACAAATTTGAGAAGTTGGCATTTCTGGGTCCGTCAGTCATTTCTGGCTGAAGTACAGGAGTTTTTCTCTTTTTGTCTACCATGGTGTTTCTTAGAGGAAAAGGTGACTAACAGTGGAAGGATGTCATGGGGAGGAGGAGAACCAAGGGACCACCCAAGAGTTTTCTGCATTCTAGCAAATTGCCCAGGCCTTCAACACCAAGACACAAATTAATCCAGAAGTTGCCTGGAGAAACAGATACATATTCTATCAAATGCAACTTATTATACAGAAAATCACAAAAGGAACTTTCAAAAGTTCTTCAGTTGTTTTTCTCTTATTTTTTTCCCCAAGTAATCTTCTAGTTTGCTTTTTTCTTTTAGAAAGTATGCTCTTTGGCAGGATATGGGAGAACTTAATTTCATTCCGAGAATGGCAGCTTCATTTTGGGTGGTAAAGGGTGAATGTCAGGCAGCGGGGAATGGCTATGTAGGGCCCAGTTAACAGCTCTGGTTTCCAGGAATCCAAATCGACAGTCTTGCTGCTGTCATATCAGAAAATGAAAGCAATTCAAATCAAAGTATTTTTTTTAAGTTTTGTTTTTATTTTTGCCAGTAGAACTGCAGCCACAGATGTGTCACCTACTAATACACTCTGTTTGGAGGGCAGTTTTTAAAAGTGGGAGGCTTGGAAAATCAGAGTAGATCAGGCTGTCACCTTGAGACCTTCAGATCTGTTTGTTTGCTAATCTAATCTATAAGGAAGGCATTCTTTCCAGGCTCCCAACTTTTTATTTGCATTTCCCTGACCCTATCTCCCTGGCTCCTCTTTAAACCAATCCGTGACTCTCCTCTCTGCCACAAATAAGCTCACCTCCAAGGAACTTTCTCCAGTTGACCCTACTCAGCTCTGCAGGCAGAGCTGTACTAGGAATTTCTCTGTCTGGGACAAGATGAGGTAGTCCTTAGTTAGAAAGGGTTGGGGGTGGAAGGAAGAGCAGGGCAAGGCAGGCAGACCACTATTTGTGTTTCCCCTTTTAGTTATTCTCCCATCCTATGAGGTTCGCATAGGGATGGGCCTGTAGGGACCACTGCGTGGAATACGTGCTGAACTTCCTTGGTGAGTCCCAGAAACATCATAGGCTCAACCCTGAAGGGCAGTGAGATTTGAGATGATGTAGCAGACTGGAGGAAATAACCCTTATTCCCCTACTGCATATGTTAGTCCTGCATTCTCAAAGAGGACTTGCAATTGACTTTGATTTGAATGAGGGAGGGCTGGGCAAAGCTCATCCAGAGCCATCTGGGTCCAGTAACCTGATATTCATCAGGATGACTAGAGACCACAATGTGGGACCATGGCCTTTTTAAGTTAAGATCGTATCAGATTCTCACTTTGAGTGAGATACACCCATTCAATGAACAGGCCTCTTTAAGTAGTTACTGCAAGTATGGCCCCTTTTAGTAAAAGAAAAAAAAATAACAAAACTTCAAACTGGGAGGGGAAGACTCTCAGGGTTCCTAGGTAAAAGAGAGTTACTATTTAGTAAATGGGAAGAGGGAAGGGGAAACTGTATCATAGAGAATTGGCTTGTTCAACCAAGCAGAGACACTTACTAACTCATTTTCCTCCCATCAGTACCAAGTCATTTTATTAGGATATAAATGGAGTAGTTATTTTTTTTTTAATGTAAATGATGAAAAGTCTGAGAAGCTAGGTGGTTCAGGGGATAGAACACTAGGCAGAACCAAAAAGACTCATCTTCATGAGTTCAAATCTGGCCTCATACACTTACTAGCTGTGTAACTCTGGTCCTCCTGTGTAAAATGACTTGGAGAAGGAAGTGTCAAACCACTCAGTATCTTTGCCAAGAAAACCTCAAATGGAGTCATGAGGAGCCTGAAATGAGTGAACAATGACGACAATGAAAAGGCCAGATAACCAAAACAATGCAAGCACTGAAAACAATAGAAAGTCACCCCCACAGTTCAAAGTTGTGCTGAAAATCAAACTGAGTCTCATCTTTACTTGTCATTATCTCCAATAGAATGCTTATTTAAAAAGATGCCAGAATCAGGGGCCCCTATTTTGTGCAGGTTGGATACTTGATAATTCAATTTTTGCTGGATTTTATCTGTTCATCCAGATAAAATGAAATCACAAATGAGGCTCATTTTGTCAACTGTCAAATCGTACAATTCCAGTAACTGTTGACTAGCATTTTTTTGAGCACACTCCATTTTATTCAGCCTACTTTCCTAGACCTATTGGTCCTAGCTTCTTGATGTCCTGAAGAAAAATTTGGCTGCCTCTTTAGTTTGATGTTTCATGAATGACTTGGAATATTCCCTCTCCTCATGGAATCCATATAGTAAATATTTGGCAAAATTCTTGAATACCACATCTTCCTGGTTGGTACAGTAACACATGGGCAGGTGAATAAGGGAGGCATACAGCTCCAGGTGGATCTGCTAGTCATGACAACAACCACTAAGTGCTCTTGGTAGTTCAGTAACACTTGTGAGGAGGATGAGGTCATGATGGTGAAGATGAGGTCAGAGGTGAAGAAGCTCTGGTGAAGGGGCTGGGGGAGTTGCTGTGGGGCAAATGAGGTGGGCAGCTGCTGTAAAAACTATCAGTTAGTAGAGATGAAGATGGAGAGGTAGCTAATGACTGCTAGAGATGACTCCTATGGGGAATCCAGCAGTGGGTCCCCTTCAGGCACCACTGAAGCAGGAAATTGCCAATAATTCCTTTTCCCACTCAACAGACTTTAAAATGAATGACTCCAGCCTCCTGACTTCCTTCCTTTCTCTAGAATGTGTAACATATAAGATTGCCTCTCTGTATTTTCCAGAGAAGGTAGCCACAAGTGTTGGGGTGCTGGGGTGCATATCCTTGGTCCCCAATTCTAAAATCACATTTCTCTCTAAAAATCACATTTCTCCCCAGCCTCAAAACACTATCCCAGGCAGTTTTCCCCAGCTCAAAGACAAAGCCTGCCCCAGCAAAACTTTTATCTCTTTTCCTGATAGAGTAGCCATCTGCACCACTGGAACTTATTAGTCTGAACCAGCTGTGTACTGGCTGAACAGGATGCGTACCAGGTCATAATGACATTTACTACTCACTGACCTAGACTATCCTAGACTTAGACATACATATACTCTCTTACATTTATCTTGTCTAACAAGACATTGATGAGAGCAGCCTGGTGCTCCTTAGTCAGTCCTGACCCTTGACTTAGTGACTTTTCAGGCCTAAAACCACACCTCCATGTAGCACCACCTTGGACTATTTCCTGATGAAATGCTTGGGTAAAATACCTGCAAAGTTGATACCAAAAGTGCATGTTCCTTTAAGAACTAACCACTTCTTAACCACTCCCTAATCACATCCTGATTCACCTAATTAGCATATTTGATGCTTGCTTTACTATACAATATCTTATATAAATTTTACCTGTACCCTTCTGAGGTTACAGGTTCCTTAAGAACTCTTTCCCACTGAGAAGTGTAATAAATATTTACCTTGACCTCAAGAATGCTTGAGTCCAAGAATTCATTCCAGGCAACCTGCCCCTGTACTCCAGTCTTTGTGGGGGTCTCATCCCGCCTCCAGCCATCATCACAAACACCTTAATGGGCACATGCCCTTGCTGAGGCAAGGCTGAACCTAGAGATTCCAGCTTCAATTCAGCATATTTTCAGTCTTGAAAGCAATCTTGTGAGTTCAGGAGGTTAGGGGTTCCTGGGTCTGTAGTTCAGTGCTACCTGGCAACAGGAGGAGATTCTGTATCAGAGAAACTAGCCACTGACCAGGAAGAAGAGACCAACTCCTGAACTGGACTTAGGAGTTGGTCTCATAACCAGTAGCTTATTAGTGCAGTTTGGTATCAGGATGAAATGAGATACCCATAAATCATGGAAAAGTTAACAGTTAAAGGAGATTTACTTAAACCTAACATGACAAGGATATAGTAGCACTGAGCTTTTATAGACATGGTCCCCTTCATCTCCATATGGAAATACATCTTGTGGGAAACAAGGAAATTCTGTTTTCCATAGTGCTAGGTGATAATGGTTGCAATCTAGCATGGACAGGTTAAAAGTCAGAAACTAATGCACAGGCTCAAGGAAGTGTGAGGAAAAGCCTATCAGAGAGAAAAATGCAAAGCACATGGTCAGGGGACAGTATTGTGGGAGATCCAAAGTTTGGAAAACAGTATAAGAAGTCCCATCTTTCTGAATGTATTTTAGTAGTCCTGTAACCTTACTAGGGAGGTTACCCAACCATTCAGGGAGAATGGATGTAAAGATAAGTAATGGCTTTCCTGATTTTACAACAGGTATTGTTCTTTGCTTAAGGTGAGCGTGTTTCTCACTTTGGGGGCTTGTTAGATGGGCTCACTTCTAACAAGTTAGAATTTAGTCAGCAATGAAGTGTTTGGTGATTCACACAGTCTTCACACATCTACCATTTTGGAAGGGCCCCTACTCCACATGAATGGAATTTTTTATGTCCTTAGGTGACCAGGAAGCTGGGTCAAGGGAGACAGGGACCAATCATGTTAGAGAAACAGTTTTGTTGCCTTTGAGAACACCTACTATCCTGGTTCCCACTGCCTAGAAGGCCAAGTATGTTACCTTTCCCCTCTTCCTGAGGGTTTTTCCATAGTCTTAAGGAGATTTGAAGGTATTTAGGTTCTCAGCAAATGTCTTTAGCTCCCCTGATGGCATCCTCCCAAGTATAGGGAGAAGTCCCCTATACCCTAGTTCCATTTAACTTTCTTTTACAAAGAAACATTGACTTTAAGAGATATAATCACAAATATACAAACTTGCTACCCCCACTCCCACAACACAGAGGAGGAATAATCCCTTCTCCTTTATACCACCTTAGTCTCCGGAGAAGGAAAGAAAATTAGGTTTATGGCTTAGTTCAGTTCCTATAGAACATACAGTCCAAATTCCAAGTCTAAAATCCTCCTTGGCCTTAAGTCCCAGGCACCTTGGTTTCTCAGGGCTCTCCTCCTGGCTCCAAGGTCACTATGGCTGGTGATGAGGCATCTAAAACTGAGAAGGAGAAATGACACAGAATAAGAAACAAACACCAATGGACTCATATCTTAGAACCTGGGTAAAGGAGAGTCCTTTCCATCTCATGGGAGCCCTGGTACCCTATGTGGGTGAACTGTGATCTTTTCCCTATGGAAGCAATAATACATGAGGGAGTACCAAAACTTGAAGCTGTAAGAGACTGAGTCTCACCAGTTTTAAAGTTGCAGCCTGGTCTGGTTATGCAGCCAATCAAAGGAAGCTACATGTGCCCCACTGTAGGAGGGGCTAGAGAAGGACTCCAATTTAGGAGATCTAGGCATGTGCAGGCAAGCTTCCTCCAAAGGGAGACCTGTGTCTGGGGATCTAGGCATATCCCAAGGGCATAGCTCAAAAGAGACCTCTCCCATTTTAGTCATCTACTCCTAGCCCCCAGACATCTATCTAGGTAAGGACCTCTACTTTTGCTTATTCTATAAACAAAACCCAGCTCAAGCAAGGCACGTACCTTTTTTTGTCCTTGCCAGTCCTGTCATCAAGATTTGGGCTGACTTGATTTCCAATAGAGGTAGCTAAGCCAGTGAAAACAGGGGCAGCTAGGTCATACAGTGGATAGAGCACTAGGTCTAGAGTCAGGAAGACTTATACTCTTGAGTTTAAATCCAATCTCATGCTTATTAGCTGTGTAATCCTGGGCAAGTCACTTAACCCTGTTTGCCTCAGTTTCCACATCTGTAAAATGAGCTGGGGAAATGACAAACCATTCCAGTATCTTTGCCAAGAAAACCCCAAATGGGATCCTGAAGAGTCAGACATAACTGAACAACAGCAAAGCCAGTGAAAACCTGATTGAGATAGCTTTTGTTTTTCTAGACAAGAATTACTAGAGGAATCTGGGTTTCCATAAAGTAGCTAACATTTCCATTTCTTAAGTATCACAGAGGGGTGAGTCAGACACATTTGATAGCCATTTTCCCTACCTGCAATGAAGTTATAGATATCTGCCCACCAGAGGAGTAATCCTTCCCCTGCTATCAATGATGTAATGGGGAAAGAAGAAACTGAGGCAAACAGGGTTAAGTGACTTGTCCAGGGTCACACAGCTATTAAGTGTCTGAGGCCAGATTTGAACTCAGAAAGATGAGTCTCTTTGACTCCAGGCCTGCCTCTCTATCCATTATTGGTGTCTCTATATCTGTAGCATTTTATTGTTCCCTGTTCTTAGGTGAATTTAGTATCAGAGGTCGAACATACCAGACCTTCTGAGTTTCAAAAGGTTGAAAGGAACACGTAGATCCAGCAACTGGAGTTGGTAAGAGAATATTAAGAGAATATTTTAATGGCTGCAGTAGCTGCATGGGAAGAGGAACCAGCCCTTAGTAGTCACCTGCTTGACCCAGCCCAAGAGATGTGAATTGACCCAGCAGCTGAGATATCAAGTCTGACAGGCAAAGGAATGACTCATCTATCAACTATGCCACACCCAGAACTCAACTTGGTGTCAGGAAGACTTCTAGCAAACACGTTGAAGTCCACTCTTTCTAGGGACTCAGTGAGTAAAAGGAAAAGCACATCCTGATTTCAGATCCTAAGTTGAGGTGGGAGGGATATTATTCTACTTCAGTCCTGGTTGTACATTTTTATTTAATAGCCCTTTGTTAATGTTAACTGGTTAATTGATGTTGAGAAGCTACCAACAAGTTAAATGATTAAATGGCTAAATATCTTCCTGACAAGATATTAGCCAGCAATAGCAAAATGAGAATGTGCTGAATGGATGTTTAGGAGTAATATATACTAGAGAACCCTAAGGGGGAAGAGTAGTTACTTACACTCTGAGGTGTCTACCAGTGGGAGTTGGGAGAGTCGGGGGAAAGGGAAAGGGAACAAGCATTTACTGAGAATTTCACACAAACATATACCACAACTTGTTCAGCCATTCACCAATTGATGGGCATCTTTATTATATATTTAAAAGGAATAGCAAATTGTACACAATAGATTTTCAATTTCATGTAAAGTCATGTTTTTTTAAAAAATTCGAATGTTATGAAAATATTTTATTTCTTAAATTCAGAGTAAAATAAATAACTTTTTAAAAAAAGGGATTATTATTTGTCAGGCACATTACTAAGGGCTAGGGATACAAAAAGAGGCAAAAGATAATCTCTGCCCTCAAGGAGCTCACAATCTAAGGGGGAGAGAACAAGTAAAAAAATACATTTTTTTTTTACCAACAAACATATTGCAACATAGAAGGCAAATAAGCTACATAAAAGATAAATACAAAATAATTAAAAGAGGAAAGGAATTAGGATCACAAGGGGTTGGGAGAGCTTCCTATAGAAGATGGAATTTTGGTTGGGGCTTGAAATAATAGAGGTGGGAGGCAGGATAGGAAGACTCATCTTCTTGAGTAAAAATCCAGCCTCAGACACTTAACTACCTCTGTGACCCTGGGCAAATACTGTTTGTCTCAGTTTTCACATCTGTCAAAGAGTGAAATGGCAAACCACTCCAATATTTTTGCCATGGAAAACACCAAATCGGGTCACAAAGAGTCAAATATTTAACAGAGGTAGGACACTAAAATAGAGAGTTTGGGAAAGGTTTCCTGTAGAAGGTGAAATTTTAGTTGGGACTTAAAAGAAGGGAGGGAGGTCAGTAGTCACAGCGGAGGAGGGAGAGTGTTCCAAGCATGGGGACCAACCAGAGAAAATGCCCAGACCTGAGAATAGGTTTTGTTTTGGGGTCAGAAAGAGTAGGACATGATTGAACATGACTTGACAGCAGTAGTCATAATGGTGGTAGTATCAGAGATAGACCAGTACTTTGAAAGGTTGAAAGAAACACTTAGGTCTAGCAGACTCTTTGGTAACAGAATCTTTGGGTAGCTGCTGTAGCTGAGCCTGATAAGGAAACTGAGGCCAAGAGAGCTTAAGTGATTTGTCCAGGGCATCTGAGGCAGGATTTGAACTCAGGTCTTCCTAACTCTGAGTCCAACACTTTTATCCACAGCACCCACCTCTGGTCCCTGATTTACAGTTTACCTTGTCTACCCTTCTACCTTCCTTTTAGGAAGACCCTAGAATGAATCAAATTCAAACTTTTAAGTGATTTTCCCTGTGTATATGAAGAATGAGAGAGTTTGAGAAAAGGGACCTGACACTTCTCTTTAGGGGCTTTGCTTTTCTGCAATGTGAGTCCAGGTCTGAAAGGAGCCTGTTAGACTCCTTCAAGAGGAGAAGGTTAAAGTTAAAAACAAATAAATGTGGAACCCTGAACCCCAGAGCTATTTGGTGATAATAGGACAAATGGCCATATGATCACCACAAGTTAAAGTGAGGTTTCTCACAGAGGGGGCCCAGCCCTAAATAAGAAAGAGTTACTAAAGAAAATAAAAAGGAAAATAAGGGATGGTTATAGCTCTCTCTGCTGTTACCTTCTTCCTGGGAAATGGAGGGGAAAACCTCAATGCCCAGCTAAGAGAGCAGAACTACAGAGGTTTCTGCTAATTTTAGGCTAGGGAACTCTGCCCTTACTGAAAGCACACAAATTCCCCTCGTACAGAACTTTAGCTGAGTCTGAAGTAGGAAGCAGCAGAGACTACAGATGCCTTTGAGGAAGCAAACCCAGCCTAGCAGCGGAGCAGCCAAGACATTGGAGGCCATCAGTGACCCATTTAGCTAAGAGATCATTCCTTGTGGGGAGCTGGTCCAACATCCCGGTAGACTAACCCAGCCTACCAGTAAAGCCAATCATCCAGTTCAGATACTACTCCCAGCAATGAACTTTGGGAGGAATGAAAGAGAAAAAAAAATCAAGACTACAGTTCTGGAGACAGAAGGGACATTGGGATGAGAGTTATGAATTTTGAATAACTTTGGCTACATGTGTTCCCTACATATGTGCCTTACTGTCATTTTCGTTAAAGTTTCTATCTCCCACAGATTCTGTGTATATTGGTGGGATAGTGTGCCTTGGAGTTATGGGAAGAATTTTTTTTTGTCCAACCATTATTTTATTTTATTTTTTCAATTACATGTAAAAACAATTTTTAACATTTGTTTTCAAAAATTTTGAGTTCTACACTCTCTCCCTCACTTCCTCTCTTCCCCCCTTGAGAAGGCAAGCAATTTTATATCACTTAAACATGTGGAGTCATACAGAACATATTTCCATATTAGTCATATAGTGAAAAAAACACAGACAAGAAACCCAACCCCAACACACACCAAAAAAGTATGCTTTGATCTAAATTCAGACTTCATCAGTTCTTTCTCTGGAGGTGGATAGCATTTTTCATCACAAGTCCTTCAGAAGTGTCTTAGATCAATGTATTGCTGAGAATAGCTAAGTCATTCACCATAGATCATCATACGATATTGCTATTACTGTGTACAATGTTCTCCTGGTTCTGCTCACTTCACTTTGCATCAGTTCATGTAAGTTTTTCCAGGTTTTTCTGGAATCATCCTTCTCATCATTTTTTCTAGCATATTACTCTATCACAATGATATACTACAACTTGTTCAACCACTCCCCAATTGATGGGCATTCCTTCAATTTCCAATTCTTTACTACCACAAGAAAGAGCTACTATAAATATATTTGTACATATAGGTCCTTTTCTTTTTCTTTTTTAAAAATATCTCTTTGGCATAAAAACCTAGTAGTCATATTGGTGGGTCCAAGGCTATGCACACTTTTATAGTCCTTTGGACAGAGTTCCAGATTCCTTTCTAGAATGACTGGATTAGTTCCCAACTTTGCCAACAGTGCATTAGTGTTCTAGTTTTTCCATATCCACTCCAACATTTGTCATTTTCCCTTTCTGTCATATTAACCAATCTGATCGGCGTAAGGTAGTACCTTAGTGTTGTTTTAATATACATTTCTTTAATCAATAGTGATTTAGAGCATTTTTATATGACTATAGATAACTTTAATTTCTTCTTCCTAAGACTGCCTGTTCATATCCTTTGACTGTTTATCAATTGGGGAATGATTTGTATTCTTATAAATTTGACTTAGTTCATATATTTAAGAAATGAGAATCAGAGAAACTTGCTGTAAAATCTGCCCTCCCCCATTTTTCTGTTGTTTTTTTTCTAACCTTAGATGCATTGATTTTATTTGTACAAATCCTCTTTATTAATGTAATCAATATGATCCATTTTACATCCTTATTTGGTCATAAATTAAGATGAAAATTTTGTAACCATTGTTCTTGCTATACTGCTTAAGTAAATGCCTTTTCTAAAAGTTCATTGAATTTCCCTGCTAAAGGCTCATGGGAAGCACACTGGTTGACACTGATTGGGAGTCAGGAATTACAATGTTATTACTATAACCACTCACAAGGATTACCTTTAGAACTAGAGGTAGGCTCCCAAATACTTTATGATGTCTACAGTAACTGGAAATGAAATTTCTCTATCTCTTTCAGTTATATATATATCTGTGTGTGTGTGTGTGTGTGTGTGTGTTTGTGTTCATCCTTCGTTGCCAAAGGAGACCATGCCATCAGAGAAATGATGACATGACTTGCACTTGACTTTGTTCTGAGTGAGGGAGGGCTGTGCAGGTCACCAGCGTCACTTCTCCTCCAGAGCCATCTGAATTCAGTGACCAGATATGATATTAATGCATTATTGTGAACAGATCCAACCATTCTGAAGTGCAATTTGCAACTATGTCCAAGAGCTATAATATTCTTTGACCCAGCAATACCGCTTCTAAGGCCTGTCTTCTAAAGAGATCACCAAAAAAAAGGACCCATATGCACAAAAATATTTATAACAACTTTTTTTGTGGTGGCCTACAATTGGAAATTGAAGGGATACCCATTAGTTGGGGAATGGTTGAACAAGTTGTGGTATATGAATGTAATGGCATACTATTATTCCATAGGAAATGATGAGCAGGTGGATTTCAGAAAAACCTGGAAAGATTTATATGAACTGATGCTGAGTGAAGTGAACAGAACCAGCAGAACATTATACACAGTAATAGCAATTTGATTTGATAGATTTACCTCTTTTCAACAATACAAGGATCTAATACAACTCCAAAAGACTCATGATAGAAAATCCTATCCACATCCAGAAAAAAGAACTATGGAGTCTGAATGTAGATCAAAGTATACTATTTGCTCTCTCCGTCTCTTTTTTTTGTTTGTTTCTTCTTTCTTGTGGTTCCTCCCATTAGTTCTAATTCTTCTTTACAACAAGATTAATGTCAAAATATGTTTAATATGAATATATATGTAGAGCCTATATCAGATTGCACACCATCTTGGGGAATGAGAGAGGGGAAAGAAAAAGGGAGGAGGAGAAAATTTAAAATTCAAAATCTTATAGAAGTGAATATTGAGAACTAAAAATCAATACATTTTTAAAAAGTCTTATGAAAGTGAATGCTGAAAACTAAAAATTAATTAATTAAAAAAAGAATTAATAATAAAGAATTAGAGGTTAACAGCCATGAATCTGTTCCTCTATAACCCATAAGTGCCAGTATGAATTGTGGGGAAGTGAGTAAAGAGGAGATGCTGCAAAAGGGATATTTTATAACCCTTAAAGCAGTATATAAATATTAATTACTATTCTTATATTAAGAGATAGTGCTATGAGGGATGGCCTATACCAGTGCATAGAAACAGAAGACAGAAAGAGGCCAGAGAAATAGGCTTAGAGGATTTTACCTAAATTGAAAGGAAGTACCATGAAATAAGGATGAAAAATCAAACTGAAGCTAGATTATGGAGGGCCCTGAATACCAGACTAAGGAGTTTGCATTTAATACCTTTAAGAGAGCAGTTGCAATAATGTAGTAGAGACAGATTGCAAGAGTTAAGGAGTGGGTGATAAAGAAGTGAGCCTAAGACAAACTGAATAAAGCATTTAGAAAAAGTACAAGCAAAGTGCTATAAGAGATGAGAAGGGAAAGATTACTTCTGTGTGTGTAGGGCCTATCAGGGCAGTCTTCATGAAGGACAAGGTACCAAAGTTTGGCCTTGAAGTATGGGGAATATTCAACAGATAGAAAATAATGGGAAGCTATATTCCAGATTTAGGTGCAACATGAACAGAGGCATAAAGTAGGTGGGTGATGGGAGATCACGATTTGGTGACTAGTTCACTTGGGAAGAAATATGAAATTCATGAAAGGCAGGACTGTGAAGTAAGGCTGGGAAGAGAAGTTGGAGTCAAATCATAGAAGGCCCTGAGTGTCAAACTAAGGCAAAAAGTAGGCAGCAAGAAAATGACAGGATCAGAGGTAGTCAATAATACGGTTACACTGTCACCAGGGATGGGGAAAGGAAGACTAAAGACCAAAGGGAGACCATTGGGGATGTCATGAATGCTGAAACTAGGGTAATGACAATGGGAATGAAATGGAGTAGGTAGATTTGAGATATATTATGGCAGTAGAATCAAAAGAAACTTGGCAACTAGCTTGGCAGACAGGGTGATGAAGAAGAGGGAGAAGATGAGGCATACATAACCAACATGCTGTTATATCTTGCTTGACTATAAGAGTTGACTTCTTTTGGAGATGTAAGAGGGAAGTAGTAATAGAGATGCAGGAACCTCCAAAGAGTAGTACTATAATTGAATATTTTGTTTAGTCATTTCAGTCACATCCAACTCTTTGTGATCCTCTTTGGGGTTTTCTTGACAAAGATACTAGAGTGGTTTGCCATTTTCTTCTCCAATGCATTTTTAGATGAGGACACTGAGGCAAACAGGGTGAAATGATTTGCCCAGGGTCACACAACTAGGAAGTATCTGAGGCCAGATTTGAACTCAGAAAGAGAAATGTTCTTGACTACAGGCCTAGCACTCTATCCACTGTGTTATCTAGCTGTCCAACGAAGCCTTTAGGCTCACATAGATTTGATTTAACCCGAGACTTGGCCCTTTTAAAAAGATTATCTCTTTGGACCCATCTGAAGTTACTCTAGCCAAATCTTAAATATAGTTAATGTTTGAATATGTCTCTATTTCCACAAATGTGGGTGACTGGGTCTTACCTTCTGTGTAAGAATTCACGATAGCAATGTGGATAGTACTGCTTTTATTTTAATTTATTAAAAAATTACAAAAGATGCATATAATTCATAGGAGCCCCAAAACAGGTTAGAAACACATAAAGCACTCGTATCATTGACATTCCTATATATTACTAATGAAGTCCAATAGCAAGAGATAGAAAGAGAACTTCCATTTAAAGTAACAGAAGATATTGTAAAGTACTTGGGAGTCTATCTGCCAAAACAAACCCAGGGACTACATGAACACAATTACAAAACACTTTTCATACAAATAAAGTCAGATCTAAATAACTGAAAACATCAGTTGCTCATGCATAGGTCAATTTAATATAACAAAAATGACAATTCTACCTAAATTAATTTACTTATTCAGTGTCATACAAATCAAACTACCAAAAAATTATTTTATTTTTTAAAATTTATTTATTTATTTTTAGGTTTCGACATACATTTCCACAAAATTTTGAGTTCCAGTTTTTCTCCCCATCTCTCCCTTCCACCCCATACATAATACCTTGCATTCTGATTACCCCTTCCCTCAATGTATCCTCCCTTCTATCACTCCCTATCCTTCCCTTATCCCCATCCTCTCTCTTTTCTTGTAGGGCAAGATATCCCATGAGATAGACCTTTCCTGTCAGCTTCCCAGGTTACCTTTGGCTGGAAACCTCTTTCACTATGTTGTTCTGTGGCTTCTGCTACTCTAGAATTTGTTGAGAGTCATTTTTTACAGGTTTTTGTGGGCTGTGGGGGAAGTGCTAGAGTATATGTGTCTTTCTACTCTGCCATCTTGACTCTGCCCCCCCACCTCGAAAAATTATTTTATAGAGCTAGAAAAAATAATAACAAAATTCATCTGGAAGAACAAAAGGTCCAGAATATCAAGGAAATTAATGAAAAGAAATACTAGAAAAGGTGGCTTAGCCATACCAGATCTTAAATTGTATTATAAAGAAGCAGTAGTCAAAACTACTTGATACTGGCTAAAAAAAAAATAATAAGGGGGTAGATCAGTGGAATGGGATAGGTACACAAAACATAGTAGTCAATGACTATAGTAATCTACTGTTTGATAAACTCAAGCTTCTGAGATAAGAACTCATTATTTAACAAAAACAGTCAGGAACATGGGAAAATATTATGGCAGAAACTAGGCATAGACCAACATCTTGCACCTTATACCAAGAAGATAAAGACAAAATGGGTACATGATTTTGATAGTAAGGCTGATACTATAGGAAACTAGGAGAACAAGGAATACTTTACCTATCTTATCAGTTTTATGGAGAACAGAAGAATTTATGATTAAACAAGCGATAAAGAACATTATGAAACACAAAATGGATAATTTTGATTATGTTAAATTGAAAAATTTTTTCACAAACAAAGCCAATGCAAGCAAGATTAGAAGGGAAACAGAAAACTGGGATACAGTTTTTACAACCAGTGTCTCTGATGAAGGCCTCGTTTCTAGAGAACTGAGTCAAATGTATAAGAATACAAGTCATTCCCCAAAAGATAAATAGTCAAAGGATATAAATAAGAAGTTTTCAGAGGAAGAAATTAAAGATATCTATAGTCATATGAAAAAATGCTCTAAATCACTATTGATTAGAGAAATGCAAATCAAAACAACTCTGAAGTACCACATTACACCTATCAGATTGGCTAACATGACAAAACAGGAAGATGATAAATGTTGGAGATGTGGGGAAATTGGAACATTAATTCATTGTTGGTAGAGTTTTGAACTGATCCATTCATTCTGGAGAGAAATTTGGAACTAAGCCCAAAGGCCTATAAAAATGTGCATACCTTTTGACCCAGCAATATCACTTCTAGGAGAGTATCCCAAAGAGATAATAAAAATGGGAAAAGGTGCCACATGTACAAAAATATTTATAATAGCTCTCTTTGTGGTGGCCAAGAACTGGAAATTGAGTGGATGCCCATCAACTGAGGAATGGCTGAACAAGTTGTCATATATGAATGGAATGGAATACTATTGTACTGTAAGAAATGATGAACAGGTGGACTTCAGAAAAACCTGCAAAGAGTTATATGAACCAATCCTGAGTGGAATGAACAGGACCAGGAAAACTTTGCACACAGTAACAGCCATATTGTGTGCAAAAAAGACTCACAATGGAAATATTCACATTCAGAGAGAGAACTATGGAGTCTGAATACAGAACCAAGCAGACTATTTGGTTTTTTTGTTTGTTTTGTTTTTTTCTTTCTCGTAGTTCCTCCCATTTATTCTAATTCTTCTATACAATACAACTAATGTGAAAATATGTTTAATAAAAATGTATATATAGAACCTATATCAGATTACATGCCATCTTGGGGAGGGGGAGACAACTTAAAACTTATGGAAGTAAATATTGAAAACTAAAAATAAATTAATTACTTAAAAGAAAAGGAATACAAAGCATTTAAATAGACAATCTGCTCTACTTCAAAAGGACTTGAACTTAGAATTGCCACTGGGGCAATCCTTTAACATTATAGTGAGTTCCTAACCCTCCCATGGGGTCTCAGGCAGTCCTTCCCAAATCTGAGGTGTAATTCTGTGATCTAGAATCCTTGTGGAAGGTAAACATTACTCTAGGGGCACATCAGAATTGTTTTAATTTTCTCTTAGTATTTGTAATTGGATTTTTGCAGGAGGCCTTTCCTGGTCCTTATGAATGCTAGTACCTTCCCTCTGAGATTACTTTCTACCTACAATGGAAATATCTTGAATGTATATAGTTGTTTACATTTTGTCTTTCCCATTAGAATGTGAGAATGTACACTCTGAAGGTCGGAACTGTATTTTTGCCTTTTTTTGTATGCCAATATTTAGCCTGGCATGTAGTAAGTACTTGATAAATGCTTGTTGACTGACTAATTGATTAAACCCTAGTCATACATCACTAGTTTCCTGTTGGACATTTTGCATGTTCTGGAGGCATCTAAACTCAATGTTTGTAAACTTAATATCTTTCTCCTCAAATAATTGCTCTTCTAAGCTTCATTATTTCTGTTGGGGTCACTGACATCCTTCCTGTTACTCAGGTTTGCACACTTGGCATCATCTTCAACTTCTCACTCTCACTCACCCCATATATCCAATCATTTGCCAAATTTTATTTCTACCTCCACACCCTCTCTCACATCTGTCCCTTAGTATCATAAGATTATAGGTTTAGAGATGGGAAGAACTCCAGAGGTCATCTAGTCTAACCCTCCCATTTTACAGATGAGAAAACTGATGCCCAGAAAGGTTAGACATTTTTTAGAATTTAATTAATTTGTTTTCAGTTTTCAATAATCACTTCCATAAATTTTAAATTCTCCCGGCCCCTTCTCTCCCTCCCTGAGATGGCATGCATTTTTAGGGTTATTTATGGGTTCTACACATACGTTCTTATTAAACATATTTTCACATTACTCTTGTTGCATGGAAGAATTAAAATGAGTGGAAGAAACTATGAGAAAAGTCAAACCAAACCAAAACATAAAATGAGAGAAAATAGTTTGCTTCCTTCTACATTCTGATTCCATAGTTCTTTTTCTGGATGTGGATGGCATTTTGCCTCGAGTCTTTTGGGAATGTTTTAGGTCCTTGCATTGCTGTGAAGGGCTTAGTCTATCAGAAACAGTCTTCGCACACCGTGGCTGTTACTGTGTATAATGTTCTTCTGATTTTGCTTATTTTGCTCAGCATTTTACTAAGTCTTTCAGGTTTTTCTGAAGTCTGTCTGTTCATCACTTTTTATAGCACACTAGTATTGCATTACATTTATATAGCATAGCTTGTTCAAACATTCCCCAATTGATGGATATTCCCTTGATTTCCAATTCTTGGCCACCACGGAAAGAGATGTTATAAATATTTTTGTACATATGAGACCTTTTCCCATTTTTATGAGCTCTTTGGGATACAGTCCTAGAAATGATATTGCTGGGTGAAAGGGTGTGCACATTTTTGTAGCTCTTTGGGCATAGTTCCAAATTGCTCTCCAGAATGGTTGGATCAGCTCACAGCTCCACCAGCAATGAATTAGTGCTCCAACTCTCCCTCTTCTCCAATGTTTATCATCTTCCTCTTTTGTCATGTTAGCCAATCTGGTAAGTGTGCTGTGGTACCTCAGAGTATTTTTGATTTGCATTTCTCTAATCAATAGTGATTTAGAGCATTTTTTCATATGACTATACATGACCTTAATTTTTTCCTCTGAAAACTGCCTGTTCATATATATCCCTTGACTGTTTACCAATTTGGGAATGAGTTTTATTTTTGTAAATTTGACTCAGTTCTCTATATATTTTAGAAATGAGGCCTTTATCGCAGACACTAATTATAAAAATTCTTTCCCAGTTTTCTGTTTCCCTCCTAATCTTGATTGCATTGAATTTGTTTGTGCAAAAACTTTCCATTTTAACGTAATCCACATTATCCATTTTATACTTCATAATGTTCTCCATCTCTTGTTTGTTCATAAATTTCTCCATTTTCCATAAATCTGACAAATACACTATCCCTTGCTCCCCTAATTTGTCCATAGTATTAACCTTAATACCTAGATCATGTACCTATTTGTACTTTATTCTTGTGTACAGTGTCAGGCATTGGTCTATGCCTAGTTTCTGCCACACTGTTATCCAATTGTCCCTGTAGTTTTTTTGTCAAACAGCAAGTTCTTATCCCAGAAACTGGGGTCCTTGGGTTTATCAAACAGTAGATTGCTATATTCATTGACTACTGTGTCTTGTGTACCTAACTTATTCCACTGATCTACCCCTCTATTTCTTAGCCAGTACCAAGTAGTTCTGATGATTGCTGCTTTATAATACAATTTGAGATCTGGTATGGCTAGGTCACCTTCCATAGCATGTTTTCATTAATTCCCTTGATATTCTGGACCTTTTGTTCTTCCAGAAGAATTTTGATATTATTTTTTCTAGCTCTATAAAATAATTTTCTGGTAGTTTGATTGGCATGGCACTGAAAAAGTAAATTAATTTAGGTAGAATTGTCATTTTTATTATTTTATTATATATACCAATGAGCAACTGATGTTTTTCCAATCATTTAGAGCTGACGTTATTTGTGTGAGAATTGTTTTCTAACTCTGTTCATATGGTCCCTGGGTTTGTTTTGGCAGGTAGACTCCCAGATATTTTATCATGTCTTCAGTAACTTTAAATGAGATTTCTCTTGCTGTTGGCTTTTTGGTCATAAAGGTTAAACATTTTGCCCAAGGTTATATAGGGACTAACTTGCAGAAAACTAAGTTTTTTGACTCTAAATGAAGCATTTCTCCCATTCTCTCTTTCTATAAAGCCTCCCGATTCTCCCACCTCTCACCAGACTATTGTATTAGATTCCTCATTGGTCCCCAGGCCTCAAAACCCCTCCTCATTCTAATTCATTCTTCACACAGAGGGCAAAGTGATTTTTTAAAAGCGCTGCTCTGACCATCTAACTCCTTTACTCAAGAAACCTGGTAGCAAAAATTAACTCTTCTGCTTGGCATTTAAACCTTTTACAACTTGGTCCTAACCTGCCTTATAATACATCACTGCTATTCGAGTCAGACCAAACTGGCCTTGTTACTATTCCTTATAAACCATTCTCCATCTCCCATTGCTAAGCCTTTGCATGGTCTGTTCCCCAAGGCCTAGACTGTACTCTCGCCTCATCTCCAACCCTTGGAATTCCTGTTTTCCTTCAAGGATTGGGTTCAAGTGCCAGCTGCTATCCCCAGAATCAAGCACAGTGCTCAACATACGCTTATGGACTGATTCGTTCTGCATTTTTAACTTTAAATTTGTTTATACAAATTTCCCTGAATTCTTTCTATTTATAGTTACAATACAATAATGGCAACTAGGTAGCACAGTGGATACAGTTCCAAGCCTGAAGACTCATCTGTCTGAGTTCAAATACCATCTCAGACACTTAGTAGCTGTGTGATCCTGGGCGAGTCATTTGTTTTTGTTTGCTTCAGTTTCCTCATCTGTCAAATGAGCTGGAGAAGGAAATGGTGAACTACTCCATTATCTTTACTAAGAAAACCCCAAATGGGCTCACAAAGAGTTAGACACAACTGAAAAATGACTAAACAGCTCAGTAATATTCCATTCCATTCCATTAATTCTCTAGTCTAGTTCCCTGCTACATCAAAAATTGTTGCTATACATATTTTTCTATAGATAGGGTCTGAGTGACTTGGATGTAGGATTTATCTCCTCTTCAGATGGTTTTTCTTTATTGCCTCATTGAAAGGCTCTTCCTTCTTTTAAAGGAAATTCCCTTTCCCTGCAGGCTGACCTCTTCTTCTCAAGAAGGGAGAACACTTTACAGTTTATGTATACAGTTTTTCAGCACTATAATAAAAGCTAACTACTATTTATGTTGTGCTTTAAGATTTGGTAGCTACAAACAAAGATCATTGCAAACAAAAATGATAATTTTGTTATCTTTGATTCAATGGAATTTCTTTACTTAAAAAAATAAAGGACAAAATCAACCCCCCCCCCCCCGCAAAAAAAAAAGATTTGGTAGCTACAGTCACTAGCAAAGAACAGAAACAATTGGGTATTTATTCTTGGCCAGCCACTTCAAAATTCCCCTTGTTTTTCATACTTGCTAGGGGAAGATATTTAGCTCCTATTCATTCTTGTAGATAATATTCATAGGATCAGGGTCAAGGTTATGTGCAGACGGTGACTGCAGCCATGAAATTAAGATGCTTGCTCTTAATGGAAAATTATGGCAAATCTGGACAGCATACTAAAAAGCAGAGACATCCTTTTGCTGACAAAAGTCTGTATTGTCAAAATGATGTTTTGTGTATTTTTCCAGTGGCAATATATTGCCGTGAGATCTGGACTATATGAAAAGGGAAGCTGCAGAATCTGTGCTTTCAAATTGTGGTGCTAGAAGACTTCTGAGAGTCCTTTGGACAGCAAGATTAAATTAGTCAGTACTTAAAGAAATTAATTCAGGCTATTCACTGGAAGGTCAGATACTGAATGTGTAGCTTACATTTTTTTGACCTCATGATGAGAAGAAAGGACTTATTGGAAAAAAATCTGTTTTGCGAAAAGACAAAGGCTAAAGGAAAAGGGGACAGCAGAAGATGAGATGGATGTGAGATGGATGAGATGGAAACAATGAACATAAACTTGTACAGATTTTGAGAGATAGTAGAGGATAGAAGGAAGAAATTGACTTGACTAAACAACAAAGCATGCCAGGCATTGTGCTGAGCCTTGGGAATACAAAGAAAGGCAAATAACAGTCCTGTCTTTCAAGGAGCTCAAGTGTATTTCAGGTGTAATGGGGGAGACTATGCAAACAACAGTGTACATACAAAAAAAAATGGGGGTAATCGAGGGAATTGGAAGGGTTTCTCATAGAAGGTGGGATTTTAGCTGGGATCTCAAGGAAGATACAGTAGCAAAGAAGCAGAAATGAAAAGGTAGAGAAGTTCGTTTCACATTCCACCAACTCCTCAATCCCTTATAGACTGGTTTCCTCCCCTTTAATTTTATGAAAAAGGCAACTGCTTTCTTCTAGGATTATTAATGACTCCATCTTGCAGTCCAATCACATTTTCTTTGTCTTCTTCCTCCTTGACATCTGTCATTTGCCAGTGGCATTCACCATTGTAAATTTGCAATATTTCTTATATCCAATTATATCTTATCTTAGATCCAATTATAAACATTTTTAAAAATTTATTAGTAGCTTTTTCATGCTGTATCTCTCTCCCCCTCACCCAGCCATTCTGATGAGGGCTGGAGAAACAGAGGTACAGGAACTTCAAGACTGGAGGTCCCTGATGTGGGAGAGTTGGAATACTAATTCATTGTTGGTAGAGCTGTGAGCTGATCCAACCATTCTGGAGAGCAATTTGGAACTATGCCCAAAGGTCTACAAAAATGTGCATACCCAGAAATATCACTTCTAGGAGAGTATCCCAAAGAGATCATAAAAATGGGAAACTGTTCCACATATACAAAAATATTTATATAGCTCTCTTTGTTGTGGCCAAAAACTGGACATCAAGGGGATGCCCATCAATTTGGGAATGGTTGAATAAATTATGGTATATGAATGTAATGGAATACTATTGTGCTATAAGAAATGATGAACAGGAAGACTTCAGAGAAGCCTGGAAAGGCATATGAACTGATGCTGAGTGGAAGGAGCAGAACCAGGAGAACTTTGTATACCACAACACCCACAGTATGCAAGGAACTTTTCTGGTAGACTTAGTCCTTCATAGCAAAGCAAGGCCCTAAAAAATTCCCAATCAACTTTTGTGGCAAAACCCCTTCCACATCCAGAGAAAGAACTATGGAATTGGATCATAGAATGAAGCAGATCATTTTCTTTTGTATTATATTTTGCTTTATGATTTCTCCCATTCATTTAATTCTTCTATTCAACATGACTAAGGTGAAATTGTATTTAATAGGAATGTTATGTGTAGAACCTATGTAGGATTGCATGCTGTCTTGGGGAAGAGTATGGAAGGAGGAGATAAGGAGGGAGAGATAGGGGAAAAGAATCTAAGATATATGGAAGTGATTGTAGAACACTGAAAAACAAACAAAATAATTATATATATATATAAAAGACTGGAGATCCCTGCATGGGCCATCTGGAAAAGAATTCACAGCCTCAAGCACTGTTGAGGTCAAAGTGGTAAAGATTTATCATGCTTTTCGGTGGGCAAGAGTTCTTAGGGAACCTGCACTTTGAATGAGGTGCAGTTAAAGTTTATACAGGATATTCTGTAGTGAAACATGTACAAAATATGCTAATTAGGTGATTCAGGGTGGGATTAGGGAGTGGTTAGCTCTCAAAGGGACATGTTCTTTTAGTATCTAAAGCACAGGTATTTTACTCAGAGTTCATTGGAAAATGACCCAAGGTAGGGCTATATGGAGGTGTAGTTTTAGGCCTGAAATGTCACTAAGTGAACTAAGTGTGTGGGTCAGAGACCACTGGCTCAAATAAAAATCAGAGACTTCTCAGGGTAGAAGCAAAGCAGCAAGATTTTATTATGGTCTTGCAAGAAAGGGCATCTCCTCTCTAATAAAGAATCAAGAGAGTGAGGCAATTAGAGAAAGCAAAAATAGAGATTATATAGCCCTAATGCAGATCCCACCCCACTGCTGGCCTTTTACTCCCATTGACTGGGAGACAGGCTCACAATCTAAATGTGACAGTCTACCCTGTGAATAGGGGATAAAGTAGCAGTGGAATAACCAATAGACATGTTGATGTGGATGTTGCTGTGGCAATCCAAGGGGGGAGGTAGTTATGCTGCTATGGCAACCCAAGCAGGGTAGTTTAAGTTTTGTATTCCCAAAAGTCACATGATTTCTGGGAAACTAAAACTTAGGTCTAACCATCTACTAAAAGCCTTTTGTTAAGCACTGAGAAGTCTTCACTAACTTCATTCCATTCATAAAGGGTCAGGACTGACTAAGGAATATCAGGCTGCTCTGATCAGTGTCTTGTTAGACAAGATAAATGTAAGGGAGTATATGTATATCTAAGTCTAGGATGGATATGATTTGTCAGTGAGTAAGTAAATGTCATTATGATCCAGTACACAGCCTGTTCAGTCAGTACACAACTGGTTCAAACAAATAAGTTCCACAAATAATTAACATCAAGAAAACAGATACTCCATCAGCCATGTAATGTTACGTTCCTGCTAACTTCTTACATTCTCAAAGTAGAGGGATTGAAGGAAGTGCTTTCTCACATTTTTGGGAGGAGCTATTCTCATAATTTTTCAGCATTCACATTTGATTGTTTTATAGTTGTAGTTCTATTTATATTGTTGTAGTCATTGTGTCTACAGTTTTCTTGAACCTGCTTATTTCACTTTGCATCAATTCATGTAGGTTTTTCCATGCTTTTCTGTTTGCATCATTTCTGACAGCAAAGAAATATTCTATTATATTCATGTCCCACAATTTGTTTAAGCTCTTTCTCAACCAATGGGTGTCTACTTTGATTGTATTTCTTCACTACCACACATGTTTAAAGGGTTACTATGAATATTTTGGTGTATATGGTGCCTTTCTTTCTATTAATGAACTCCTTGGGAGTATGTCTAGCAGTATAATCTGAAACCAAAAATGTGAACATTTTAGTCACTTGATTTGCACAATTCCAAGTTGCTTCCCATAATGATTGTTCTATAGTAATTCACAGACCATGTCTTTTCCTGCCTCTTTGCACAACTTCTCCCCTCCCCCAACAATAACTATTCCCATATTTTGTCATTTTTGTCAATTTTCTAGGTGATGCATGAAATTGATGAGGTAGAAAGGAATGCTGGAGGCAGATGGAGCAGTTAGGATGCAGGATGTGAGACATGAGATAAGATCCAAGGTGTGACCAGCCAAAAAAGTGATCTCAGAAGACTATGCATTAAAGTTCCACCTCAGTGAATTTACAATTCCAGAACAACTCTTCCCCTCCCCTTTCCTGTACTCTTTGCTAATTTGTATGATAAAGATGCCTCCAGCCTACCAGATATTCCAGGCTTTTGGAGCCCTGCTTGCTCCTTCCCTTCTCTTGTCCCCTTTCTCCTATTCCATAAAATTGTATTTAAACCAGGCACCTGACCCCAATAACCTCCTTTGTCTCTTACCAGAAAACAGGACCTATGCTCTGTTTCTCTCACCAGGGAACAGGGACTGCTTGGTTGTATCATCCTAATAAAGTTCTGTCCAAATGAATTCTTTCATGATACTAGGACCAGCACATCTACTCCTCATCATTTCAAGTGGCATCCTGGCATTTGTGGGGTGCTCCCTGAATAGATCATAACCTCAGGATTGTTTTGATTTGTAGTTCTTATAATTAGTGATTTGGTGTATTCTTTCCTATGGTTGTTCATAGTTTAGGATTCTTTTTAGAACTGTTTGTCCTTATGATAGGGTACCAGCCCTGGAAACCTCCCCATCCCCTTTAACTTTCCTTGAACTTTTCCACATGGTCAAGTCTCTGGTGTTCATCTGAGGCATCAACCCATCCCAGTCAACTGACCTTTCATTGTGACCCCACTTCCACACCTCCAATTCTGTTACCCCTAACTTAGCCCAGCCCTTCATTGTCCTGATCTCCTCCCCCAACTTCCCACCCTTAATTCCTTATAGATCCCTTCTCACAGTCACCCCAGACTATTTATCCATTCCTACTAGGTCTTTGGATTAATTCTCTACTGCTTGTGCTAATTTTGACCTAATAATTAACATCAAGAAAACAGATACTCCATCAGCCACCACCACATCAGTCATACATGGTGGAACCTTTGGTTACAGCAAATGGAGAAATTTTGAATGCTGTTGATAAGTTCACTTACATTGGTAGTGTACTTCCCAATGGTTGACACATGCATTTCCAGAGCTACCTCAGTGTTTGGGAGGTTCCAAAGGAAAGTATGGGAAAGAAGAGGTATTAGACTGACTACCAAACTGAAAGTCTACAGAGCTGTTATGCTGACCTCCTTGTTATGTGATTGTGAAACCTAGACATTCTACCAATGCCATGCTAGGAAACTGAATCTATTTCATTTGAATTGTCTTAGGAAGATTCTGAAGATCATGGCAGGATAAGGTAGCAGACACTGAGGTTTTTATGGAACTAAAATACCAAACATTCAAACTCTGCATCAGAGAGCAGAACTCTGATGGGCTGGCCACATTGTTCGAATGCAAAACCTGTGTTTGCTAAAAAGACTATTTTATGGAGAACTTACACAAAGTAAGCATTCACATGGTGGTCAGAAGAAGCAATATATGGACACTCTCAAGGTCTCTCTTAAGAACTTTGGAATTGATTGTGTGACATAGGAAACACTGGCACAAGACCACTCAGCATGGCACCATACCCACATTAGAGAAAGTCCTGTGCTCTATTAGGAAAGCAGAATTGAGACAGCTCAAAGGAAATGCAGGATGCATAAGTTTAGAGAATCTACTGTAAATGTTCACACAGACTATTTGTGCCTGACCTGTGGTAGAGTATTCCAAGCTCATATTGGTCTGATCAGCCACAGTCGGTCACATTGAAACTTGACTCTAGCATGGTGATGTCATTTTGGTCCCCTCCTAGAATGATGAACAAAAACAGTAACCAATGTATATGTCTTGCCTCCATTAAAGTGCTCAGATTCCTTAAGAGTCTAGCCAATGGTGCAGATTCTTTAAAAGTCTGGCCGGTGTTCTAATAAGCCTTGTCTTTGACTGAAAGAAGGCTTGGGTTGAATTCATTCAAGGCAGGACCTAGATGTTGCTATTTCAGGGTTCCTGCACTCCTAACCCTCAATACTTATTCTCCAATATCACCTTTAATCACAATTAATTTCTCTACAATTATCTTTATTTCCATATAAACTAAAGTTTTTTTATTATTTTTCCAAAATATAGAGACCAAAATAACTTGTTTTTGTAGCAGACAAATAAAAATAACAAAGACAGAAACCCTGTCAGAAAACTTGTTCTCTTTGATCTATCCTTTGTTGTAGCTTACTTCATGTATGCTTCATTGGAGGAGATATGGGGAATATCTAACTTGAAGTCAGATGGTTAAATGGCAGAAAGGGCTTTAATCTCTTCCCTGAGAAAGTATGGAAAAGACTCAACTTTAGCCTGGAGCATTCTGTCTGGCTTTTGTTAGCTATTCATGATGGCAGTGGTTAAAAAACTGTTTGCCTGCCCTGCCCAACTCTTGAATAAATTTTAGGCTAAACCTAAAGCCTATCAGACTTGAGCTAAATTAGGTTGCCCCAGAAGCTCTTGGTGGAAGCCTGGTCCATGTAATATTAAAAAAGCATGTGACACCATTTTGTTTTTTAACTACCTTTAATGAAGCTAAGTTTCAGTTGCTTGTAAGTCAGCTGATTTTAAATCACCAGTTTATTCACTTTACCCCTCACCTGATTAATAGGCAACCTAGTATCATAATCACTTCATCCTGTTTCTTCTATATTTTACTCCCTCCAAATCGTATATTAACTGGTAAAAACCAATGGTCAGTGTCCTTGGCTACTGAGAGCCTTGGTCCCAGTTTGTTGTGCAACTGACATGTGTTGCTTAATGAACTATTGTCTGGATGTATCTGCTCAGTATCTTTATTCTACTGTAACACCCAGCTAGGACCTGATACTCATCATGAACCATAATAACATTCAGCTAAGACCAGGTATGCAGTAGTCTCTGACAGACAAAGCAGTGTGGACTAGTGAATCAACAGTGCCAGGTAGAGATGTATCATTCAGAAGGCCCATTGAGAACAGTACTGACTGGATATGAGCCCCAGCCAAAACCTTTTTCCCTTACCCCAAAAGAATTTGGGTCCCATTTGTTTGAGGGGGAAATAATGAGGTACAGACTCTGGGAACCTCCTTGAATTTTCCCACTTAATCTGGCTTTTCATATCCAAATCTGTTACCCTTAACCTGGCCTGACTCTCCATTATCTGTCACCTCTGGATTGCCTCATCTGCTTCCCACCCCTGCCCTCCATTGTCTGTTATCTCCTCTTTGCTTCCAGTTGTTTCCCACCCTTGATCACTCACCCCAGTCCCATTAAGATCCTCCTTGGATTCCTCCTTAAGATCCTCCCTAAACCCCTCCTCCTATCACCCCAAACTACTAGACCACCCCTAGATCCCTCCCACAGTCTTCTGTATATAAGTTCCATCTTGCCGCCATGAAAATTCAATCTAGCTCAGATTCTATCTGGCCTGCTTGTTAATACAAACATCACAAACGGTGATGCTTCTTAATAGTCAACCCAATATGGCAAATCTTTAATAAACTTTGTTTTACTTTGGCTGAAAGAAGGGCAAGTTCTTTGGCACAGGTGTTCCCCACATTTCTATATCCTCTTTCTTTATCCTAATTCATTCCTGTTGATAGTATATGCTTTTGTGGGAAAGGGTGCCCTATATTTATAGGGGAGGGAAACCTGTTATATGGTGTTTTTTTATGTGTTCTCTGACTAGGAAGAAAAAGTCAACTCAAAAAAAGAAGACATCTCTGGACTATGGTTTTGAGCAGATACGGACATATGAAGGCTCCACCTAGGAAGTGTGCCTTGGTAAGGTGATTTCCAAATATTTAATACATTTGGCAATTATTTTTAAATGGCATTTATTTTTCTACCTCTACCTTCAATTTTCAATCCCAGATAGTTCCAGTCAGATGCTGTTATAGTTATGAAAGACTCCCCAGAGTAGCTAGCGTTTTGCTCTAATTGCCAGCCCCTAGAGACCTTTCTAGCTCAAATCTGTTCAATGAAAGACTACTCAACACAGAGCTAGGTGGTGCAGTGGATAGAGCACTAGTACATGAGTCAGGAGGACCCGAGTTCAAATCTTACCTCAAACACTTGACACTCACTGGCTGTGTGATGTTAGGCAAGTCACTTACCCCCAGTTGCCTCATCCTGGGTCATCTAGTCATCCTGATGAATATCTGGTCACTGAGTTCAGATGGCTCTGGAGAAGTGGGGCTGGTAACCTGCACAGCCCTCCCTCATGCAAAAAATAAAGTCAAGTACAAATCATGTCATCATTTCTCTGATGGCATGATCTTCTTTGGCAATGAAGGATGAACACACACACACTCAACGCAGAGCAAAGAGCAGACTACCCTCTCCTGGGAGCAAGATCCCCTCCATAAAATGTAGGGCACCCTCTCTCACAAAAACACTGTTGTGTCTTGTGTTCTTCTGTTGGCCTGAATGCTTGTTACATATCCCAAAATACTGTTACCAGTTTCTAGATTGAAACTTCATTTCTGTTTTCACACCTGTTTTCTTATACTTAGCCTTGCCTCTACACCTGTTCATAATTATCTGCCTGCCCTGCTGGATCTCCTCCTCCCTGCCAGCACCTTGCTCAGCTTAACTCACTAGTTACTGGCCCCATCCAGCCAATTTGGACTCTGACCACTGTCCATGGGTGCTTCCAATTTAGCTCTCTGAATTCACAGAGTAACATATAGGCTTTCTATTAGAACTAGACCTCTGACCATAATTTAGATGATAGATTCAGAATTAGAAGGGACCTCAGAGGTCATCGAATCCAAATATGTCATTTCAAAGATGAGGAAACTGAGACTCACAGAGGGAAGTGCCTTGCCCAAGGCCACATGGATAGTAGTATATGCCAGAATTAGGTATGAACTGTGTTTCTTTATATATCTATATCTAATATATATTCTAAATCTACTGCTCATTCCACTCATTCTACTGTGTCTATAATCCTTGGTTTCTAGCCTAGATATTAATTGCCCTAACCATTCCACACTTGGATCCAATCTAGGTATTAGCTTGGGATCCTCTAAAACATGGTTTCTCACTTTTGGGCTCTGTGCTATGATATATTTGGATTGGTTCTTGTACTAGCAAGAAGGCCAAGGAACAAAATCTGACCTTTGTATCAGAGTCATCTCAAGGTCTCTTGGTAGATGGAGTCTCATATTGACTTTTATGCCTGTCTGCCTATATTCCCTATCATGCCATCTACTGCTTCATTCTCTTCCAAGTACTCTCTTCACCCAATCCAAGAGGAAGTTTATCTACTCATTTCTGCCTTCCCACCCAGAGACCAACCCCTCTTCACTGGTGAATGACTGCTAACTTACCTAGTCCACTAAACTTAACTGCTCCCAAGGAAGACTGTGCTTCACATCCTAGACCATTTTGCCATCTGCTATCTTGCCATCACTTATAACCCTTCCATGAGTCAAATAAATACTACCAGTGTTACTGGAAAGAGGGTGACAATACACTGCCCTGATGGGGTATGGGCTCAGGCTGAGGCCCTTGTCTCTTACCCCGAAAGAGTTTTAGTCTCATTCATCTAAAGCACCCTGGAAAACCTTACCTTGAAATCTCCTTAGATTTCCCCACTTGAGCTAGCATTTTCTTGAGGCCCATACTTCCCACCCTAGATCCTATCAAAATCCCATTCTCCTGGCTACTGACCACTCCCATCAAGATCCTCCTTAGATTCTCTCTTTATTTACCCCAGACTTTGTCATTGTCATCAAGACTTCTACACAACCTAGGCTACTGACCACTCCCATCAAGATCATCCCTGGAACCCCCAGACTACTAGGCCAACTCCAGATCACTCAAACAGTTTTTCCTGTATTTAAGATCCTTCTTGTCTCCATGAAGGCATTTAGAGTCAATCTAGCTCAGATTCAATCTGGCCTGCTTGTTAATACAAATGTTAGAGGCTTCTTAAGAGTCAACCCAATCCAGGGAATCTTTAATAAACTTTGTTTTATTTTGGCTGAAAGAAGGCTTGGGTTGAATTTATTCTAGTGAGATCCACTGTGTCAGTATTTCAGGGTCTCCAGCATCCCAAGTCTCAACAGTCCTTCTGTTTGACATACTATCTTCCCAGAAATGAAATTTCCTTCCATGTCCAGTGCTCCACTAAATGTAATCTTTACCTGTTGTAAAGGTGTAAACTCCTTGATCAAAGAAAGAGGAACAAGATCCAGATGTACAATTGTTGAAGAGAGAGATGAGTCAGCCAGTTCAAAAGGTGAATGAATTCACTTAGACCTTCTCTGTAGCCATTGGGAGCTTTACTGACGAAAAAGCAGTGGGCCTCAGATTTAGCAAGGAGCTAAACAAAGACTTTGGTTTTAGTGGTTGACGTTTGTCCTCAGAGAGGACTCAAATAACATCACCATGATAAAGTAAAGTTTCAGTGAGTCCAGCTGTGGTTGATCAGACCAATAACAAGCTTGGAATACTCTACTACAGATTGAGCAGAGATAGTCTATGTGAACACTTGGGGTGATTACTCCAAATTTGCCCATCCTACATTTGTCTTGTGCTGTTTCAGTTCTGCTTTGCTCAAAGAGTACAATGCCCTTTCTGATGTGGACACACTATGCTGAATGGTCCCTATGCCAGTGCCTCCCATGTCACATAAATCCAAAGTTCTTGAGAGAGACATGGAAAATGTCCTTGTATTGCTTCTTTTGACCACCATGTGATTGCCTGCCCTATGTGAATTCCCCATAAAATAGTCTTTTTGGCAAGCATACATTTTGCATTTGAACAACACAGTCAGCCCATCAGAGTTACAGTCTCTAAAGCATAGTTTGAACGCTTGTCAGTTTAGTCCAAACAAGGATCTCAGTGTCTGGTACCTTATCTTGCCAGGTGATCTTCAGAATCTTCCTAAGACAATTCAAATGGAAGCGATTCAGTTTCCTGGCATGGAACTTGTAGACTGTCCATGTTTCCCAGTCATACAACAATGAGGTCAGCACAATGGCTCTGTAGACCTTTAATTTGGTAGTCAGTCTAATACCTCTTCTCTCCCAAACTTTTCTTCAGAGCCTCACAAACACTGAGCTAGTTCTGGCAAACCTCACTGTTGAGGTGTACAACCCTGGAAAGTATACTACCAAGGTAAGTGAACTTATTCACAGCATTCAAAACTTCTCTGTTCGTTGTAACCGATAGTTCCATGTATGGATGGTGTGGTGATGGATGATGGAGCACCTGTGTTTTCTTGGTGTTAATTATTATGCCAAAATTAACACAGGCAGCAGAACAACACAAAACATACTTTGTTGCATCTCAGCTTCAGAAGCCGCATTGAGTGAACAATCATCTGCAAACAGAAAACCATGCACCAGCACCCCCTCCACTTTGGTCTTGGCTTGTAGCCTTTTCAAACTAAAGAACTTACCCATCAGTACTGTAGTTGACCTTGATGTTCATCCTCACTGAAAGCATTTGACAACATGGCTGAAAACATCTTGCTCAAAAGCATGGGAGCAAGCACACAGCCCTGTTTCACTCCACTGGTGCCTGGGAAAGCACAAGAGCATTGTCCACTATCCAGAACCTGGGCAAACATGCCATCTTGAAATTGACGGACAATGCTGATGAACTTCTCTGGGCAACCAGATTTTAACATAATTTTCCATAAACTCTCATGACTAACAGTGTCAAAAGCCTTAGTTGTGTGGGAAGTAAGAAAGTTCCCTTGTCCACATTCATAGGTGATAAGGGTTGTGATCTAGCATGGACAGGTTAGAGGTCAGAAACTAACTTGCAGGCCCAAGGAGAAGTGTGAGGAAAGGCCTATCAGAGAAGAGACCATGCAGTCACATGGCCAGGGGACTGTGTTGCGGGAGATCCAAAGTTCAGAAAAGAGTATAAGAAGCCCTGTCTTCCTGCATGTGTTGTTCCTTTAACCTTACTGGGAAAGCTACTTGTCCATTCAGGGGGAAAGGACATAAAGATTAACAAAGGCTTTCCTGATTTACAACAGTTATTGTTTCTTATTTAAGGTGAGCATGCTTCTGAGTGTTGGAGGCTTGTTAGACAGGCTCACTTCTAACAGTCAGATCTACAAACATTGTGTACAGACCTCTGTTCTGCTGCTGGCATTTCTCCTGGAGTTGTTGAGCAGCAAACACCACATGGACTGTTCCTGGGGAGACGCCTCTGTGATTATTGCAGGACAATTTATTCCCTTTACCTTTATAGAGATGGACAGTGGAGCCATCCTTGGACTCCTGGGGGATAACCTCTTCTTGCCTTATAACCTGGAAAATTTCAGTAAGCTTTTGTATGAGCAATTGTCCCCCTACCTTGTAAATCAGGATAGTATGTCAAACAAAGGCAGTGATACAGGAAAAGGACCAGACTTATATGGGAGGATTTCAGCCTTTCCTCTTGGGGGTTGGAGATCTAGGCTAAATCTTGCGAGATAAAGAAGTCTTTAAGATAAAGACTCAGAATGAGATAAGGGAGATAAGGAAATCTCATTCCCCAGTATAAAGGGTGGGGACAAGGAATTTTATGGTCCTGGATATGGGTGGTAAGGGGAGACTTTAGGGTACCTTCAGGTTAGAAAATAAACCAAGGGCTTCACAAATATATATACACACACACATATATATAGGTATATATATATATACCTATATATGTATATATATATACATATATATATACACACATACACACACGTAATTATAGCAACTCTTTTTGTGATGGGGAAAATAATGCAAACTGGGCATTGTGAAAATTGAGTGAATTGCACCAACTTTCTCTTGTGACTTAATTCTGGATCTATCTCAGTTTTTTTAATTCAATTAAGGATCTAGTCCAATTTCTGTCTTCTGAGAAAATTTTATTCAACTATGTGAATTGTGAGAAAACTTTATTGCATTGTTTGAACCTAGCCTTGTGTGACTAAGAAGCTGGACCACTTAGAGAACCTTAATTAAGTACCTAGGTTATGCTAGCCAGAAACACAGTCAAATCTGAAGCTTGATGCAAGGAATTTTCTCACAATTATACATCTCAAGCAACCCATACATTTTACCTGAAAAGTGGATCTGTACTGGTCAATCAGCTACTATTTTCTTGTTCCTTTGGTTGATTAAAGAAAATTGGAGGAAATAGGATACTAGTTTTTCTCATTTCAGGGAATTCTACCTCTTTGCTTTCTTCCCTCCCAACTTGAAAAGTCCCTAATTTTTCCCTCAATTAGAAATCAGATCACCTTACCTTGTATCCTGGTTTATATACTGTTAATTATTTACTTTTAATGCATAAAAATCTGTCTCTCCCTGTATTTTTACTCCAATGTCAAACTGAAAAAGCCTGGTCTTGATTTGTTATGCAGTTGGCATGCACTGATTAATAAATTAATGTTCTTAGAAGCTCTACCCTTGGTTTCCTCAGTTATTTCAGATTTTACCTGTCACAAAATAGAGGAAGGTACCCATCAATTAGGGAATAACTAAACAAGTTATGTTTTGTGGATGTGATAGAATGCTCCTGTGTTGTGAGAAATGATGAAAGGAATAGTTTTAGAAAAACCTGGGAAGATTTTATAAACTGATGCAAAGTGAAGGAGCAGAACCAAGAGAACAATTTAAGCAATTGTGAAATCAATCAACTCTGAAATCAACACAATGACCAACCACAGTTCCTAAGAACTCGTAATAAAATGTGCTATCTACCTCCAAACAGAGAATTGATGAACTCATGATGCAAATAGAAACATTTTTTCTTTCCATCCTTTTTGGACAAGGCTAACAAGGGAATTTGTTTCTCCTGACTATACATATTTTTAATGAATTTTGCTTTTCTTGCCTTCTCAATGGGTAGGGAAAGAGGAAAGGAGGGAGAGAAACTGGAACAGAAAATAAAATCAAATTGACTTAAAACATTTTTTAAAAATTGTGTAAATTCTATGAAGTCTAGGATGATCTCAATTTTTTCTTACTTATACCCCCAGCACTTAACACAGTAACTAGCACATAATTCATGCTTTATAAATGCCCTTCCCATTCCCTATTTATTCAATATCTACATATAACTACTTGCTCCATATTCAAGCTTTAATACTAGGATGATAAGCTCTCAATGAGCCCCATGTCTCTTCCATGGGCCTTACTCTCTCTGTATTTTCTTTTAGTTGTCTCCCATGGGTTTGATTTTCCTTCCCATCCAAATGATTTCCATATCTACGTATCTAGCCATAACTTCTCTCCCAGACTCTGTTCCATGTTACAAAATTACAGAATTGAGTTGGAATGAACCTCCCACTCTTAGGAATGATGGGGTACAGGCTCTAGGAACCGCCTTGAACTCTCATTGAATCTTCCCACTTGATCTGGCATCCACCTGAGGCTATAAACCTTTCATTATCATTTTGTCTAATTGCCCCTGGCTATTTCCCACCCTTGATCCTATCAAAATATCTATGCCCAAATCTGTTACCCTTAAACTAGCCTAGCCCTCCATTGTCGGTTCCCATCAAGACCCTCCCTAAACCACTCTTCTAGTTACCCCAGACTACTTGGCCACCCCTAGATTTCTCCCAGTCTTTCTGTATATAAGACCCATCCCACCTCCATGAAAGTGCTCAGAGTCAATCTAGCTGAGATTCAATCTGGACTGCTTTGTCACAAAATGCTTAGGCTTCTTAAGAGTCTACATAATATGGCAGATTTAAATAAACTTTGTTTTTCTTTGACTGAGAAGGTTTGAGGCAAATTCATTTGAGTAGGACCCAATGTGTTGTTGGGTTGTTGGGGTCTGAGCACCCCTAAAAATCAACATGAGAGTAAACTCTTTATTGTCCTCAGTTGTTCCAACTCAGAAGTCATTTAGTACAAATCTTATCTGAAAAGAGTCACTACCACAAGCCTAGCAAGTAGCCATCTAATCTCTCCTGAAAGATCTCCAGTGAAGCAGAACTTACTCAGCCCTTCTCCAAACCTCCCCATTGGTTTTAATAGCACCAAGTCCTTCCAAGAAAACAGGTACAATCTCGGAATCATTCTTGACTTTATCCTTTACTTTAGTCTCCAAATGTTTTTGATTTTACGAGGCTCTCAGGTAACAGGCTTTCTGTTTCTTTAAACTCTAATGTCTAGTTACCCTGGGGCTATTCTCTCATGATAGGAGTGATGGAAAGTGAATAAGCATTTACATAGCACCTCCTACATGCCAGAGGACACTGCTAAGTACTTCTCAAACACTATCTTTATTTGATCCAACAACCCTGAAGATAAATTTTGTTATCCTCATCTTAAAGTTGGGGAACCTGAGGTAAAGAAAGGCTAAGTGATTTGCCTAGAAGTAAGTATCTGAGGCTGTATTTGAACTCAGGTCTTCCTGACTGCTGATGAACAACATGAAATCTACTAGACCTGAAAGAGGAATAACTCTTACTATGAAAGACTAATCAGATATTGCATCGAAATAACAGCTTTGAGTGAAACAAGGCTGGCAAATGAAGGTCAGCTTACCAAAGATGGAGGATACATGTTTTCCTGGTGTAGTTGTGATAGGGAGCACCTCAAAGCTATCATAAGTTTTTCAATCAAAACTAATCTAGTCAACACACTTTTATGTCTTCCAAGAGGAGTGAATGACAAGACTCATGACCATTCAATTACCACTTGCAGGAAAGTGCCACAACACCATCATCAATGTATATGGTCCCATCATGATGAACCCTGATGAGATCAAAGAAAAGTTTTATGAAGACCTAAAAACCTTCATCATCGATGAAATGAATAAGGCATCTATGAGTCAAAAGAAGACAAGCTTATAATTCTGGGTGACTTTAGTGCAAAAGTAGACACAGACTATAAGGCATGTCAGGGAGTCCTTAGGTGGAGTAGAATTGGAAATAACAGCAATAGTCACTTACTACTGAAGACTTGGTGTCTCATGATCTCTAACATGGTGTTTTATTTACATAAGCACAATAAAACTTGATGGATGCACCCTTGCAGAAAACTTTGGCATTTAATAGATTATGTCTATTAACAGACATTAATAGACAAGAGAGGATGTGACAGTGACAAAGGTGATGCATGGTGCAAAGTGCTGGACTCTCAGCTAAATATTTGCATTCAACCAAAGCTGCTGCTCTAGGCTTTAAGGCAAAAGTACTACCAGAAGACTTAATGTCAACACATTAGACACTTCTCCAAGCATGAACAGTTCCTTGCTAACTTGGAGGGCAAACTGAGCCAATACCAGATTGCCAACAGTGGAGCGGAAAAAAAGTGGGCAATTTTCAGAGATTTGGTGGACAGCACTGCATTTATTCATCTGGGCCAGAACACTCACAAACATCAAGACTGGTTTGACCAGAATAATGGGGAAATTCAGAAGCTTTTAAATTAAAAACAAGGAATCTACAGGATTTATTAGCAAGATAATTCCATCAAAAGTAAAGTGCAATACATTCATATATCACAACTTGTTCAGCCATTCCCCAATTGATGGTCATCACCTTGAATACTATAAGAAATGATGAACAGGAACACTTCAGAGAGGCCTGGAAGGACTTATATGAACTGATGCTGAGTGAAAGGAGTAGAAGCAGGAGATCATTGTACATAATAACAACCACAGTGTGCGAGGAATTTTTCTGGTAGACTTAGCCTTTCACAGAAATGCAAGCACCTAAACATTCCCAAAGGACTCTTGAGACAAAATGTTATCCACATCCAGAGAAAGAGCTATGGAACTGGAACACAGAATGAAGCAGAATATTTTTTCTTGTGTTATGTTTTATTTTGTTTGGGTTTTTCTCATGGTTTCTCCCATTCATTTTAATTCTTATATGCAACATGACTAAAGTGAAAATGTGATTAATAAAAATGTATGTGTAGTAACCATATAGGATTGCATGCTATCTCAGGGAGGGCAGGGGGAGGAGGGGGGGGGCGTGAAATCTAAGATTTGTGGAAGTGATTGTAGAAAACTGAAAACAAATAAATTAATTTAAAAAAAATTTTTTAAAGTAAAGTGCAAGAGAAGCTTAGAGAGATACAGGATTCTTGACTCAGTAAGAAAATAGATGAATTTTAGTTTTAGGTTGATAATAACAACCCAAAGCATCTTTAGGATGCCCTGAAGGCTTTTTATGGGGCAAAGACCTGTGGTCCATCTCAATTACTCAGTGCTCATGGAGCTACATTGATTAGTGATAAGGACATGATCCTGGAGTGATCAGCTGAATACGTCAATAGTGTTCTCAACAGACTGAGATGAACCAGTGTTGAAGGTTGAAGTCAGTCCCTCTCTAGCTGAACTTCCAATGGAAGAAGAGGTTTTGAAGGCCATTGAGCTCCTCCACCAGTGGCTGGTGCTGATTCTATTCCAGCTAAGATATATAAGGTGGGGAGGAGTGGGGAGGGAAGGGTAGGGGAGCACTGCTTATACAAAAGCTGACTGGCTTATATGGCAAGAGGAGGTTATCCCCCAGGAATTCAAGGAAACAGAAATAGATTGTTCTGTGACAATCACAGAGAGGGTCAACCTTTTAGTCATTGCCAGCAAGACTCTTGCCAGGGTCCTTTTTAACAGATTGATCCTTCACTTGGAAGATGGTCATCTATCTGAGGCACAGTGGCTTCAGAAAGGGTTATGAAAGGTTGATATGGTGTTTGCTGCTAGACAACTCCAGGACAATGCTAGGAGCAGAACAGAGGTCTGTACACAATATTAGTCTATCTAACCAAGGCCTTTGACACTGTCAGTCTTGAGGGTTTTTGGAAATAATGGCAAAATTTGGTTGCTTGGAGCAGTTCATCAGTGCTGTATTCAGTTCATGATGGCAGCCTTGCACGGGTACTGGAAGTGAACAATACTTTTGTGTCTTTTCAATCACCAATGGAGTGAAGCAGGGCTGAGTGCTTACTTCTATGATTTTTAGCAAGATATAGTCAGGGATGTTAGATTCCTTCAATGAGGATAAAATTAGCATCAAGGTCAATTACAATGATGGTGAATTTCTTAATTTGAAAAGGCTACAAGCCAAGACTAAAGTGGACAGAACTGGTGTACAACTTTTTGTTCACAGATGATTGTGCATTCAGTGCAATCTCTGATGCTGAGATGCAACAAATTATGAATTGATTTTCTGCTACTTGTGCAAATTTTGATGTGATAACACCAAGAAATAGAGATTCTCTATCAGACAATCCACACCATGCATATGTGAAACCATGGAAAACAAATGGAGAAATTTTGAATGCTATGGATAAGTTTTCTCACCTTGGCAGTAACCTTTCTGGGGATGTACACATAGATGATGCCAAACATCCAAACCCTACTTCAGAGAGTGCAAATCTGATGGGCTGGCTATGTTGTTCAAATGCCAAAAATATGTTTGCCTTAAAGATTATTTTAGAAAGAACTCACATAAGGCAAGTGCTCACATGAAAGTTGGAAGAGGAGTCCAAGGACATTTTTAATGTTCTTCTGAAGAACTTTGGAATCAATTGTGAGACATGAGACACAGGATTGCCCAGCATGGCACACCTGCTTCAAAGTAGGCACTGCACTCTATGAGCAAAGCAGAATTGTAGTAGTTCAAAAAAAGTGAGATGTACAAATTTAAAGATATCTCCACTCCTGTATGTTCAATCTTATATGAATTCTACACATACATTCTTATTAAATACATTTTCACCTTAGTCATGTTGCATATAAGAATTAAAATGAATGGGAGAAACCATGAGGAAAAACCAAAATGAAACAAAACATAACACAAGAGAAAATAGTCAGCTTCATTCTGTGATTCAATTCCATAGTTCTTTCTCTGGATGTGGATGGCATTTTGCCCCAGTAGTCCATTGGGAATGTTTTAGGTCCTTGCATTGCTGTGAAAGGATAAGTCTACTAGAAAAATTCCTCGCACACTGTGGTGGTTGCTGTGTACAAAGTTCTCCGGGTTCTACTTCTTTCACTCAGCATCAGTTCATATAAGTCTTTTCAGGCCTCTCTGAAGTCCATTTCTTATAGCACAATAGTATTCTATTACATTCATTTACCACAGCTTGGTCATCCATTCCCCAGTTTATGGGTATCCTCTAGATTTCCAGTTCTTGGCCACCACAAAGAGAGCTGCTATAAATATTTTTGTACATGTGGGGAAAATAATTTGATAAGGTAAGGAGCAGATGATTTCCTCTATATAAAGAATTGTCTCTAACAACTTCCACTGACTAAGGTCAGAAATTTCTCTGCAAGCTGAAGTTTTATTGAGGTGTCAAGACCACCAAGAAGTTAAGTGACTGGCCGTGTGTGTCAGCAGTAGTTCTTGAACACAGTTCTTCTTGTCTTCAAGATCAACTTTTGATTCTTTCTGTCCCAAGCTGCCTCTTAATGCTTTAGGACAACTTTCTTCTTTTTTTAAGTTGAATTCAAGCATTTGTTAAGTACCCCTTATGTGAAGAACACTGCTTCACACTGAAAGAGATACAAAGTTTAAGACAAGTTATTCATGGAATTTATAGCTTAGTATAAGTATGGCAACCCAAATTACTATATGAAATACAGAATTAGTTACCTCTATACAAGGCTTCTCTATTATCAGTCATGTTTTTTAAATAAATGTCCTTCCTACCACCTTTTATCACATAATTAAAGCCAACAGTAGTTCTCTCAGTTGTAACAAGTGTGGCAGCATATTCAAAGATTCAGTTTTAGTTAAACTGAAAATGTTAGATAACATTTCCTCCAGCCTAAAACTCTTTCCAGTCTTTTCCCTTTAGCATAGCAGGTATATCAAATAGCCAGGGCCTTTCTTAGGGAAATGTATGAGGGAATGGTGGAAACTCAATGTAAGGCAAAGATACTATTTATCTTGCTAAAAATCCTACTTCTCTAAGGAAGTATCTTTTTTCTCATTCGGAAAGGATTTTTGAGAGGAGTAGACCAGGAAGGAGTAGGTCAGAAAATAGTAAACTCTCCAAATTTCCCCCAGAAACAAGATAAAATAGCACCTAAGGGCAAATGTAGAATGTTGGGACAGAATTGTAGTCCTCCTGGGACTATGGGAGAAGAATGAAAGAAAGGTTTCATCTCTGTGAAGTGGAAATATCTCCAGCCTAGGTCAGCTGAAACAGTCATGAGCCCTGGGGCTAACTGGGTTGGGAGGTAGCTTTGGCCTCAGCCGCAGGAATTTTCACATCCTGGATGATGTGGGGAGTCTGATGTCTGAGCAAGGGAAGATTGAGGGAACCTCTGCTTATAGCAGATGCCTGGTCCAGCTTTGCTGCCTAGATGGGGCCTGAGGCATATTCTCAGTGAGTACAGAAACACGGGATGGGACACTTCTGGCTGTGGACACTTACAGGAGGGAGGAGACGGTTTTAGTTCCAGAACACAGGGGAGACCTGAAGGAGGACCTGAGGCCAGAGGTCCCATCTCTAATACCCCTGGACCAGAGATGATTACAATAAGTGGTGGCTATAATCAAACAAACAAAAAAACCAAGAAGGCCAAAGAGAAAGAATTCAACCATAGAAAGTAACTATGGGAATAAAGAAGACTGAGATTCATCTTCAGAGGATACTGAAGCAAACTCTCCTACTCCAAAAAGTAAGGTCAAGTGACCACTTGATCAAAAGAATTTGTAGAAGAACTTAAAAAAAGACTTTAAAAACCAAATGAGAGAGACTGAGAAAAAATTTTTTGAAAAATAAGAACAATCCAAGCAAAACAAGATTATGGAAAGAAAGCTAACCAACTAGAAAAGGAGATCCAGAATCTTAAGGAAGAAAATGATTCTTTGAAAATCAGAATTGGGCAATGAGAAACCACCAAAGTTATTAGAGACCAAGAAATAATAAAATAGAAAGAATGAAAAAATAGAAGAGAATGTGAAAGATCTTATAAGAAAAACAAATGATCTGGAGAATAGATCAAGAAGAGAAAAAACATCAGAATACCATCTGACTACCTGAAAGCTACAATCTTAAAAAGAGTCTGATACAACAATACAAAAAATAATTAGAGAAAATTGTCCTGAAGTCTTACAATAAGGGAAAATAGAAATAGAAAAAACACAGTGATCACCACCTGAAAGAGCTCCTATGAGGAAAACCTACAAGAATATCAAAGGTAAATTCTGAAACTCCCAGTTCAAGAAGAAAGTATTATAAACAACAAGAAAAAAAAAATAATTCAAATATAGAGGAGTTACAGAATCACACAAGACCTACTAACAACTACACCAAAAGAGCACGGGTCCTGGAGCACCATTACTGAAGAGCAAAAGAGTTAGGGTTGTTGCTGAAAATATCAAACCCGAAAAAGTTAAGCATAATCCTGAATGGGAAAAAAAAAAAGGAAAAGAATATTCAGTCAACTGCCAGACTTCCCAAGATTTTATTTCAAAAAGGCTTAATAAAAAATTTGACCTATAAGACCCAAGAGAAATATAAAGTAAACATCAAAGACTAATTACAAGGGACTCAATAATGACAGAATGTTTTCTTTCTATATGAGAACTATAAGTGTGGAATTGTAATTAGTAACTGGGTAGTTCGAAAGAAAGATTGGGGTAGAGTTGAGTATGATGTGATCCTAGAGAATAATACCCTCTTGGAAAAGATATAAACAGTAAATATCTTACACAAATGAGGTGTGAGAGGAAGAATTGATACAGAGAATTAGATGGGGGAGGAGGGCTGGTAATTGTGGAACTCTCATCATAAAGAGGGAACAATGCATATAAATTTAGAAAGAAGGCAAAGGGAATAGGAAGGGGGAAGAGGATAAGGGAGGAATTTTTTTTATGGTGTCAATCTTAAATAGATTTTATTCTCCAGGACAAGAATTGTATTTCTACTTGTTTACAGTACTGATAAAGTGCAATGTTGTTCACTTCTTTCCCTTTGCCCACATTCAAGTATTCAGAATGTCCAGATTTACACAGTAGCTTAAATGTTACTTTTAAACCACTACTGCCTTGGCTACACATTTGAGTCCTTCAATTTTTGGAAATTTGTGTGGAATACCCTTTCTTCTGGTGTGTTTAGTCCACCTCTTTAATTGTGGGACCAGAAGAAGCAACTCCAGATGGGGCTTCCCCACCCCCTGGTAACCCACCAGACCTGCCTCCTGGCATACCCCTGCACTCTGGTACAACTTAGTAATGATGGACTTGCAGATCTTCTCCAACTCTTTCTGCTGATACTCAAATTCTTCCTTCTTGGCAACTGGTTTTTATCCATCTGGTTGATTATTTCACTACATTTGTCAAGGATCTTCTGTTTGTTTTCATCACCAATTTTGCCTTGCTTTTCATCTTCTATGGTAGCCTTCATGTTGAAAGTCTAAGATTCAAGAGAATTCTTAGAAGACACCTTGTCTCTCTGCTTCTCATCCTCAGCCTTGTATTTCTCAGCCTCCTGGACCATGTGCTCAATGTCTTCTTTGCTCAGACATCCTTTATCCTTGGTGATGGTGATCTTGTTCTCCTTGTCTATGCTCTTATCCACAGCAAAAACATTGAGGATGCTATTTACATCAATGTCAAATATTACTTCAATCTGAGGAACACCCCTGGGTGCTGGGGGGATTCTGGTGAGCTCAAAATTTGCCAAACTGGTTTTTATCCTTTGTTATTGCTCTCTCACCTTCATAAACTTAAGTAAGCACATCAGGCTGGTTGTCTGAGGAGGTAGTAAAGGTCTATGTCTGGTTGGTGGGGGTGGTGGTATTATGTTTGATCAGAACAGTCATAACTCCAATAACAGTTTCAATTCCAAGGGACAGAGGAGTGACATCCAACAGCAGCAAGTGCTGCACATTCTCAGATTTATCTCCAGAAAAAAATGGCAGCATGGACAGCTGCACCATAAGCAGCAGCTTCATCAGGGTTGATGTTCTTGTTGAGCTCCTTGCCATTGAAGAAATCTTGCAGAAACTTCTTGATTTGGGGGATTTGAGTGGAAACACCCACCAGGACAATGTCATGAATCTATGATTTATCTAGTTTGGCATCTTTTAAGGTCTTTTCCACAGGGTCCAGCATGCCACGGAAGAGATCAGCATTCAGCTCTTCGAAATTGGCTTGGTTGATTGACATATAGAAGTCAATACCTTCATAGAGGGAATCAGTCTTAATACTCACCAGGGTACTGGAAGAGGGTACATTTTGCACATTTACAAACAGTACAAAGATGGCAAACAGCCCTCTTGTTCTCATTTATGTCCTTCTTGTGAGTTCACTTGAACTCAGCTATGAAATGGTTGACCATTTGGTTGTCAAAGTCCTCCCCACCCAGGTGGGTGTCCCCAGATGTGAACTTGACCTGAAAGAGGCATCTTCAGTGGCAAGAATGGAGACATCAAAAGTATCACCTCCAAGGTCAAGATCAACACATTTTTCTTGGCACCAATATTTTTATCCAAGCCATAAGCAATAGCAACAGCATTTGGCTCATTGATGATTCAGAGTATATTGAGACCAGCAATGGTTCCAGCACCTTTAGTGGCCTGACGTTGGGAATCATTGAAATAAGCTGGTACTGTGACCACAACATTTGTGACAGTCTTTCCAAAGTAAGTTTCAGCAATTTCTTTCATCTTGGTCAAGATCATAGAAGATCCTTTTGGATAGAAACTTTTGGTCTCCCCTTTGTACACCACTTGGACCTTAGGCCTGCCTGTGTCATTCATCACTGTAAAAAGCCAATGCTTCACGTCTGACCATACAACTGCATCATCAAATCTGTGACCAATCAGATGTTTGGCATCAAAACCTGTGTTTGTGGGGTTCATTGCAACTTGGTTCTTTGTAGCATCATCCATTAAATGTTCTGTGAAGTTGGAGATGATGTAGTTTGGGGTGGTCCTATTTCCTTGGTCATTAGCAAATGTTGGAAGACTTCCACACAGGAGTAAGTGGTGCCAAGATCAGTGCCAACTGCAGGTCCCTTCAACATGGTTATTGGGAAGTTGGGGGTCATAGCTGACCACTATGGAGAAAGAAGGGCTGCTGCTGCTTTGAGTCTCAAGGGAGGGATTTTTAGAGGGAAACTTACAATCATATCTGGGTTAAAGAGAGAACAATATATACACTTAGGGTAAGAGACAGACTGTTTACTTTTTATATGAGAACTCTAAGTCAGATTGTAATTGGGGGGGTATAGAACAGTGTTTAGATTAACAGGAATGGGAGGAAGAGGGAACAACATACATTTGGGAGGTTATAAAAGTCTTCTGAATTTAGATAGAAACAAGAGGGTAAGGGGAAAGGGTTAGGGGGAGAGGATAAAGGAGGAGTCTTTGGAGCGGGGGAGGTTAAATAATAGAAGAGCAAGGTAGTGGTTAGAAATAAAGTAGAGGAATCAGGAGGGATAGGAAAAGGAGATATACACAAATAGGAGTAGAATTTATTAGGAAAAAAAGCAGGGGTAGTGATCATGATCTCAGACAAAGTTAAAACTAAGATAGATTTAAATTGAAAGAAAAAAATGTGGATACTACGCTGTATGTCAGCCATATTAATCAACATTGTTTTAAACTCTTTAAAATAACTAGATTATATAAAGTTGGAATATTGCTGTAGCGTAGGAAGTGAGTTGGTGGACTTAGAAAAATATGGAAAGACTTGAACTTATCAAGGAAGATGTTATCCACCCTCAGAGAAACAGAAGACAAGTGTAGTACAGTGTTACATAAAGGCATATGACTGTATATGCCTATATATGAGTATGATTATAGATATCTAAGTATATATAAATACATGTATATGTATGTACATAGGTGTGTATAGCTCTCTCTCTATATGTGTATATATGTGTATATGTATGTATGTGTATGTACATGTATATAGATACATATGTATATAGATGTGTGTGTGTATACACACACAGTGGAAAGGGAAATGGAGGAAGGGGAGAAAAAAGACCAAAATGAAAAGTACACAGCAGAGGACAAAGGAAAAATTATGAGGAAGTTAAGAAAAGATGTACAGCTCTGAACACAATATGTAGTATTTATTATAAATGATTTCTTGAAATGGAAATTTATTGTTGTATATTTTGAATCCTCTGTTACATTCTGCTGCGCACATGGCAATACTTTTTAATCTTTTCTTATTTTGCATTTAAGTGTACAATATGTTTTTCTTTTCTTATTGTGTTTAAAATTAATTAATTATTAAGTATAAAATTAATTTTTAGAAAGTACCATGTAACACATTAGGCTTAAACATTCTAATGATTTTTCTTGTGAAAAAAAATGCTTAGAATTGGATTTCTTGGTCCTTTCTCTTCTGTTGTCTCATTTTAAAATACTTACATTTCTTGATGCTTATCATCCTACTAGATCTGCATTTGGGTCCCAAAACATTGGAGCCTCAGTAAAATCTTTGTGGTCTTGGACTTTCTTCAGAAAATTGGAACTGTTTGATCACCATAGATACTCTAGTGATTCTAATGCTTTTTTCCCTTGAGTGTACAGGGAGTCCTTGTCTCTTTTAGACCATGTTACTTTGTGAGACTGGCACTTGCCACACTTCTTATGGTGATTTTCTAGGTTTGAGGGATGGTCAGCATGTTGGCAGCAATGGCATTGTCAGCACTAGGAGGTTTAGGACATTTTCTTAAAGGCAAATTTCCCAAGATACCTATGTAGGTGTATCTTTTTAAACTGACTTGTAATTTTCAGAACTTCTTTTAATCATCCTTAATTCCATTTCAGAAGTTAACTCGGGCTTCTTGTTCTTAAAAACTGCCTGGTAATTTATCTGAATCTTTCCATAATGTCAGAGCTGAAGTGGAACTTGGAGGTCTTAGGTTACAGAGAGAGGCTGAAGCAATTTGCCCAAGGTCACACAGCTAATAAATCACAAAGCTCAAAATCTAATCCAGATCTGACTCCAAAGCCTGTACTCTTCTTTCTACAAATTTTTTGATCTGGGGACGCTTATAAACTCATAAAATTACTGAGGTTCCTCCAAAGAGCCTTTGTTTATGTGGGTTATAATCTATTGATATTTACTGTTTTAGAAATTAAAATATCTCAGTATTATTATGAGAATAAGTTTTGACCTTATGGACCCCCTGAAGTGGTCTCAGGAACCCATAGAAATCTTTGGATCCCATTTTGAGGACCACTGTCCTATAGCTTAGCTACCTCTTTCTGTAGAAGTCATTTTGCTGCTTCCTTTTAGGGGATTATCTTCTTGAGACCATCATAATCCTTTGTCTCAGCTGTACCTCTTATTACAAAAAACAAACATTTATTAAACAACTACTGTGTGGAGTTAAATGTGCTAGCTACAAGGATAGATAAAAGATTTAGCTGAATCTAGGTCTCTACACTCCAGAAACTTACCACCCTATTATCTTAAATTCAAACAGTTCATCTATCTGTTCTCTAAGCCACATCCTGGTTACTAGTAGAAAGGAAGGAAAGAAGACAAAGTCCAACACCCAATCCTTTTATTTCCCAGCAGTGTTTCTCTCACCAGTCATAGGACCGACCCTTTTCTGACTCTGACATTGATGAACAGTCTCACTCTGGGGATTTCTTTGCTAGGATCCTATTTGACAGAATTTTACATCATGTGCTAGTAACATTAACACCTTTAATAGGTGGCCCCTCCCCTACCTCCCCAATCTTAGCAGCTGACTTCTTTTATAAGTGGCTTTAGTTTTAGAGTTGGAGGAGTTAGGTAGCTTAGTAGATAGACGACCTGACCTGGAGGCTGGAAGATTTATCTTCTTGAGTTCAAATTCAGCCATAGATTTGAATTTACTAGCTCTGTGACCCTGGGCAAGTCACTTAACCCTGTTTACTTCAGATTCCTCATCTGTAACACGATCTGGAGAAGGAAATGGCAAACTATTACAGTATCTTTGCCAAGAAAAACCCAAATGAAGTCACAAAAAGTTGAACTGAAATGACTCAACAAAATTAAATTAGTCAGGCAATAAGTATTTATTAAGCACCTATAGTGTGCCAGGTGTTGCAAGGACTGGATTATCACTGTTGACTTTTAGTGTCTTCTGTAAATTGCATCCTGAAACAAATCCTGTTTCTTTTGTCACAAAATAATGGTGTGAAAATATCTGATTTGTATATACATATACATAAATACATACATGTATATATTGCTATCCCTTTGTTATATGGCTGTTTTGGTTGCAGAAAGGGACAGATAAAGAATATCAGTGTGGGAAACCCATGATAAAGTCAGCTTAAAAAGAAACAAACTATCAGATAAAAACCTTTGAGGAGAGACAGACTATTTTGAGAACGTGAGAGAAAACTATTCCTAAGATAAAAGGATTGACAGAACTTCTTTGAAGGCAAATGTCAAATTGATTGAGTTAAAGATGGCAATAGGATATCATGGACCATCACCTCTTTTACAAATGACTTCAGAATTTTGAAGGATATAACTGAGAAACTGTAAGTCATATAACTGTCTGGGGGACTGTGGACTGTTTACATACAGATTATTGGGCTCTTACTTGACATAAAGGTACACATTTAAAAATTTCATATGGTAAGTTAGAAATGAAGGTTGAACAGAGAGAGAGAATAAGCATTTATATATCACCTACTATGTGTCAGATGCTGCACTAAGTGATATATAGATATGGTTACCCACTTCAGAAGCAGTCAGGTGGTATAGTAGATCAAGTGCTAAACTTGGAGTCAGGAAGACCTAAATTCAGATCCTGTTTCAGACATTACTAACCTATGACACTTTAGTCAAGTGTTGCTTATTCTTTGCTTTGATTTCCTCATCTGCAAAATGGTGTCAATAATACCTACCTCCCAGGGCTGTTGTGAGAATAGAATGAGATATTCTTGAAGTAAATCTTAAGCTATTATGAAGAAGACCTAATTTGAGGCATTAGACACTAGAGAAGAGTTAGTAGGTGACCAGATGAAAATAGGAAGAGGAGGAGATGTCAAATGCAGGAGGAGTTGGGGACACAGAGCATGGAAACTAACAGGTTCTATCACTTTTCTTTTACTAGAAGTTGTGCTCATTGAAAGAGAATGACTTTCTTAATAGCTGGAGAAAATCTGGATCAACTAAAAGAGCTAACTGAAACTAGACAGACTTTGCAACTTCTAGAATTTTATGCCATTGTGCAGACATGTCTAGGCTTGTTACCTTCTAATGCCATCTATACTTTGTGTTATCCTTAAGAGCTTACAAGAATGGGGAAGATAAGGGAAAAGACAGATTTGTAGTTGCTATGTGGACATATTTTGCTAAAAGAGTGTAATACTTGTCAGCACTCTGCCAAGGGTAGCTGTGTGATAGAAGACCTTGACACTACTTTAGTAACCTGAGAGGAGAAGAGTTTTGACCAATAAGAAAGCTGTGAGCACCAGAAAAGGAGCAGATAGAACAGAAGCAATTTTGCCTAGTAATACAGGATGTAGACTCTTCACCAAAGAGACCAAAGACATCAAGGTAAGTTTTCTGGTGTCATGAATTGCTTATACAATGGGTTTTCATATTCATACCTTCTGATAAAGTTTTATTTGTGTTGGGGGTAGAGACAAGATGGTAGGTTCATGGAATTGAGCTAAACTCTCTCAATATTTTCCTCTAAATAACTTTAAAATAATGCCGCAAATCAAGTTTTGGAGTGGTAAAGCCAACAGAAGTTCAGGGTGAGACATTTTTCCAGCCTGCGAAAATTTAGGAGGTTGGCAGAAGGTTGTGATGGTGGGGCGAAAGCTTGTCTGGAGTCCACATACATGGCAGCAGCAATAGCAGCCACAGCCATAACAGCACCACCTTTGGGAGCTGAGTCTCAACCCACAGATGGTAAGAGGTTAGATGACTGAAAGAGATTGCAGGAGATCCTTTACTACCACTGGGTAGAGTTGGCATTGACTGGCAACTATGTTGCTCAAATGCAGTTCTGGGTCACAGTTCCAGGGTGGAGAGGAGTCAGTCAGAAAAGAGCAAGAGCTCTGGTTCAGTTCCAAGGTACAGAAGAGCAACAATGCTTGGGTCTTCAGAACATCAAGGAACCTGGTCACAGTTCCAGGGCCAAGAGAAGTGCTAGCATTTGCTTCTGCAGGGAAACAAAGGGTAAAGACTTTCCTGGGTAAAGACTGGAGCACAGACCAGGAGAACAGTGACTAGACCTCTCCCAGGATTGCACCACCTTGGAAGCACCAAAAACTTGCAGACCCCCAAAACTAGTTCTGAAAACAGAAGCACCAAAAACCTGAAGTTTGGGACAGAGCCTCCCTAAATCCAGGTGAATAGGGCCTGACTTTAACTTTAAAATTCAAAGTCAAGAAATAGGCTAGAAAAATGAGAAAACAACAAAAAAAGAATTTAACCATTAAAAGTGACTATGGTGAAAGGGAAGACCAAGACATAAACTGAGAAGAAGACAAAAATGTGAAGACGGCTACAAACAAAACCTCAAAGAAAAATGCTAATTGGACCCAAGGCCAACAAGAATTACTGGAAGATTTTTTTAAAAGAGAGATAAGAGTGATAGAGGGGAAAATGGGAAAAGAAATGAAAGTTATGTAAGAAAATTATGAAAAGAGAATTAACAATAAAAGAGGTGCAAAAAAAAAAAACTGCAGAAAATAACACCTAAAAAAACCAGAAATGACTTAATGGTAAAAGAGGCTCAAAAATGCACTGAAGAAAAGAACTTCTTGAAAAGCAGAATAGGACAAATGGAAAAGAAGGTACAAAAATTCACTGAAGAAAATAATTCCTTAAAAATTTGAATTAGGCAAGGGGAAGGTAATGACTCCATGAGATATCAAGAAACAATAAAACAAAGTCAAAAGAATGAAAAAAATAGAAGAAAATATGAACTATCTCACCAGAAAAACAACTGATCTGGAAAATAGATCAAGGAGAGATGGTTTAAGAATTATTGGACCACTTGAAAGGTATTATCAGAAAAAGAGCAGAAACATCATATTTCAAGAAATTATCAAGAAAAAATGCACTGGTATCTTAGATAGAGATGGTAAAACAGAAATTGAACAAGTCAATCAATCACCCTAAAGAAACTCCAAAAAGAAAACTCTCAGGGACATTGTAACCACATTCTAGAGCTCCCAAGTCAAGGAAAGAAACTATTGAAATATCAAGAAGCCATAGTCAAGATCACACAAAATTTAGTAACATCTGTGTTAAAGGAGTTGAGGACTTAAAATATACTATTCTGGAAGGCAAAGGAGCTAGGATTACAATGAAGAATCACCCAGCAAAACTGAATATAATGCTGTAGGGGAAAAAATGGAAATTTAATGAAGTAGCGGACTTTCAAGCATTCCTGATAAAAAGACCAGAACTGAATAGAAAATATGACATTCAAACAGAAGACTCAAGAGAAGTATAAAAAGGTAAATATGAAAGAGTAATCATAAGAGACTCAAAGTTAAACTGTTTATATTCCTATGTAGAAAGATGATACATATAACTCCTAAAAACTTTATCATTATTAGGGCTCACCTAATAATGTCTCACCCTGAGGTGAGTTAAAAGGAGTTTATATATGCCCATGGGGGCACGGATGTGAGTTGATTATATTGGAATGATCTTAAAAAAAAATTGAAGTGGTGAGAAAAAGGGATGCACTGAGAGACAGGAGAAGGAAAAGATATAACAGAGAAAATTTTTTCACACAAATGAGGAACACAAGGAAGAGATTTTACAGTGAAGAGGAAAATGTGGGGGGGACGGTGGAGAGAGCAGGCATTGCATAAATCTCACTTTTTTTTTGCAGTATAAAAGACTGACCATGTCATCAAATTTATTACACAATTTCTAACCTGTCGGAAAGAGACAAACAAAAATCACCAACAACAGTGGGACAGGGTCTTGGCCTTTTTTCCCCCTCAGGTATTTTTGTTTCACTATCTGGAAATAAAACTAAAAATTGTATCATTAAGTAAAAAAAACCAAAACAAAACAAAAATCCCCACAGACTCTCCAGGTAAACAGATTTGTGGTATTTTACGTTTTCTTTTTTAAACAACAATCACCTCATTTGGTTTTCTCTGCATTTTAAAAAGACACTAGGGGTTGCTCTCTGGGAGAAGTATGTCGCGTAACACTCACTGGCTGGGGATGCTGGGTTGAATTTCACTTTCAATGGAATTGTTTCAAAGAGGGAAGAATATACACACATACACATCATACATATATGTGAACATGTATATACACATAAATAAATAAATACATTGCTACTGATCACACCTATGAGAAATGCTGGAGGGAATGAAATAAAAATAGGTACAGTAATGTGGAGTAGTAAATTCACCAAATTATTCTAGAGAACAATTTGGAATCTTGTGCATACCCTTTGACCTAGCAATACCCCTACTTAGCTCTGCATAATACACACACACACACGCACACACACACACGCACACGCACGCACGCACATGCACACACACTCAGTTGGATATAGAAATTTATCTTACCCAACAGGGAAATAAACGGGGAAGGGAATAAGAAAAAGAAAAGGAGTAATAAAAGGAAGGACAGATTAAGGGAAGCAATGGTTAGAAGCAAAACAGACTTTGAGGAGGGAAAGAGAAGAAGAAACAGAACACAATAGGATGGAGGGAAATACAGAGTAATTGTAACTATGAACCTGAGTGGGATGAGCTCACTCACAAAATAGTAGATAGCAGAATGTATTCGAAACCACAATCCAACAATATGTTCTTTACAAGAGATACACTTGAAATAGAAAGATACACACAGAGCTAAAATAAAGGGCTGGAGTAGAATCTGATATGTTTTAACTGAACTAAAAAAAGGCAGGGATAGCAATCATGATCTCAGACCAAACAAAGGCAAAAATAGACCTAATTAAAGGGAGAAGTCAGGAAAACAATTTTGCTAAAAAGGTACCATAGACAATGGAGTAATATAAAAAATTTTATAGCCAATTTCTCTGATAAAGACTTCATTTCTCAAATGTATACTGAATATAGAAGTGAGTCAAATTTGTAAAAATAAGAGCCATTCCCTAACTAATAAATGGTCAAAGGATATAAAATTTTGAGAAGAAATAAAAACCATCTGTAGTCATATGAAAAAATGCTCCTAATCACTATTGATTAAAGAAAGGCAAATTAAAACAACTCTGAGATACACTCACAACTACAGAAATGACAAAAGCCGGAGGGAATGAAGGAAAAATAGGCACACTAAAGTGGAGCAGTGAACTTGTCCAACTCATCCAACCATTCTAAAGAAAAACATAACCCAAAGGGCTATGAAACTATGCATACCCCTTAATGTAGAAATACCACTACTAGGTCTGCATCTCAAAGAGATCAAAGAAAAGGGAAAAGGACCTGTATGCACAAAAATATTGATAGTGTCTCTTCTTGTGATAGCAAAGAATTAAGAGGGTGTTCGTTAATTGGGGAATAGCTGAACAAGTTGTGGTATGTTATTGCGATGGACTACTATTGTGCTGTGGGAAATGATAAAGGGGTGTGGTTTCAGAAAAATATGTCAAGACCTACATGAATTGATGCAAAGTGAGAAGAACCAGAAGATCATTGTGCACAGTAACAGCCATATTGTAATGATGATCAACTGTGAAAGACTTGGCTACTCTGATCAATAGAATGATTCAAAGGACTCATGATGAAAAAATTCTATCCACCCCAGAGAACGGGTGAACTCTGAGTGCAAACTGAAGTATAATTTTCTCACTTTCTTTATTTTCTTTTTTGTTTGCCTTCTCAGTGGGCGTGAGAGGAGACAGGAGAAAAGGAGAAAATTAGGAACTCAAAATTTTAAAAGAACACTAAAAGTAACATATATGTGCATATATATGTGCATGTGTGTGTATGTGTATATACATATATATATATATATATTTGTGCCCATTTTCTGCCATTAATAGTTTGTGCATTGGTGGGAGTATGACCTAGATTTAAGGACCAAACAAAACAATAATATTTTGATTATTCCTGCTTTTGCCTTCTATTGATTAAATGTTAGGATTATTTTTGCTTTTTCCTTTTGGTTTAGTAAATGTTTTGATAGAAGCACACTGGTGAGGGCTCAGGAATGAAAGGACTGAGTATGAGAATATCCCCTCCCCCACTTTACTAAGATCACTCATAGAACCGTAAAAGAGTGTGGTCATGGCTATAATCAGATGTTTCCCTTTGAGAAAACCTCCCCAGACTTGATAGCATGAAAGCAGGTTGAGAAGTGAGTCAGACCAGAAAGAGAAAAGAGGCAGGGTATAGATATCACATTAGGTGCCATATTTAGGCTAAATATGATATTAAAAAAAAACACACCTTTTTATTTGTATATACATGCTGGTTCATTTGTTCTACATGAGACAATATCCAACTTATAATGTTTAAAAAAAGGATGTGCAAAAGATTTAAAGACAATAAAACAAGCATTTATTGAACACTTACTATATGCTGGACCCTTGTGCTAAATAAAGTACTAGAAATATTAAGAAAAGTAATCTTTCTTTCTTCCCTAACTCCTGTCCTCATAATACAGGTTTTCAACATATGTGTTGTTGCTCCCTCAAACAATCTAATCTCTCAGTTCTTCAACTTAATTATTTCTCATGACCTACTCCTCCACCCTACCTCAGTTACACATGGAGATGGTATATCCTTGTTCCTTCTATTATCGAATGTTCTATTTCCATGTTCATGAATTCTAAAATTCCCTTACCTGATCACAGTTTTTTGTCATTCCGCCTCTCCCCCTTTGCTTTAACCCTGTTCTTCCTCATCAAAATCTCCAATCCCTTGACCCCTCCATTCTTTCCAAGGCCATCACCCCTGTACTGGTGATACTCTCCTCTGCTCCCATCTTTACACACTGATGAACCAATTTGATTTTGTACTGTCCTTTTCTCTCAAGTACCATCTTCCCTTATCATGTGGCTCATATTGCTCTGCAAAGGTTAGCTTCCGATTTTCCCCTTCATCTGCTGCTTTGGCTTCTCACATGCTGATCAAAGAAGCTGGAAAAAAAAATCATAAAAACCTGCTAATTGGGACCACTAACAAATTTGGGTTTCATAATCTCAAGTGGACCTGCATTGTGGCAAGACAATCCTACCTCCCTAGTTAATTCACTATTCCACTGACCACAAAACCTTTTTCAAACTTTTTCATCTGTCCTCAAACTTCCCTGTCTCTCCCTCCCTGCACCTTCTCAGATGAGAACCTTGCCTCATATTTCACCAAAAAACTTGAGGTCATTTACCAAGAGCTCCCTTTCATCCACTCTTTCTCATCTGACATTACTCAGATGCTTTCTGATATTTCTTCCTTCACCTCATATCTCATATAAAGAGGTGACCTTCCCTTGCCAAGGCAAACCTTTTACCTGTATAAATAATCCCATTCCCTCCTGTCTTCTCCAACAGATTGCTCCTTCTGTCACTCTACTCTTTCATTAGTCTTTAATATCTCCCTGTTTACATGTTGTTTCCATTGCCCACAATCATTCCAATGTCACCCCCATCTTCAAAAAAACCCTTTGTCTACCAATCCATCCATCCATCTATCCCCATTAGCTATAGTCCTATATCTCTTCCCTTTTTGTGGCTAAACTTTCTGAGGGCATTTGTAATTGGTGCCTCTAATTTCTTTCCTTTCCCTCCCTTCTTACCCCCTCAGCATTCTAGCTTCCAAATTCATTATTCACCTGAAACTGCTCTCTCTAAGATACTAGGGATCACTTACTTGCCAAATGTGATGGACTTTTCTCAGTTCTCATCCTTCTTAACCTCTTTTGACCAGTTCAGATGTGAGATTCGAGTATTGTCCATTTCCCCCAATCCCTTCCTCATTAGTATAGATATGTATTTGTACACATTGATTGTGTGTGATTTTCCTAATCTTTCTTTCCTTTCACTCCAGCGTACCCCTCTTTCTGTTTCCATTCTGCTCTTAAAAATCATACAGACATATCAGAATTACTTCCAGGCTTTGTCCAATTAGATTCCCTCTATGACCCTTGATGATGATGAAGTTCAGAGAGGACATATCTATCATCATACATATTTAAATGTAAACAGTTTATCCTTGTTTAGTCCTTTATCTTCCTTCATTCCTTTTTACCTTTTTATGTTTGTCTTTAACTCCTGTGTTTGAATTAAAAAGTTTCTATATAGTTCTTTTCCATCAGAAATGCTTCCAATTTATTCTTGGATGTGAGCCCTTATTCTTTGTCTTCCGGAATATTGTGTACCAAGTTCCTCACTTCTTTATAGTGGTGGCTGCCAAATATTTTATGATACTCACTGTAACTCCTCACTACTTGAATTCTTCCTTTCTGGATGCATGTAGTATTTTGTCTTTGACCTAGATTTCTGGATTTTGATTATAGTGTTTCTGTGAGGTTTCATTTGAGGGCTTTTGTTAGGAAATGACCAGTGAATTCTATTTCCCCTTTGCTTTCTGGTTCTAAGATATCGATATCAATATCTATATATCTCTATATCTATCTATATAGATATATAGATAGATATAAGATATATATAAGATATAAGATTATTAAAATTTTGTGAAATATGATATCTAGGCTCTTTTTTATTTTGTCCTGGTATTCAGGTAGTCTATTGGTTAATTTATTCCCCCTTGATTTGTTTTCTAAGTCAGTTGTTTTTGCTGAGATACCTTACATTATATTCTATTTTTTCTGTCTTCTGACTTTTATATTTCTTGTCTCAAGGAGTCATCAGCTTCTGTTTGGGCCATTCTTATTTTCACAAAGTTTGTTATTTGTGAAAGGTTTTATATCCTTTGTATGAAACTGCTAATTTCCTTTCCAATTTTTTTCCCACAACTTTCATTTCTCTCATCCCCCCCGCCACTTAATAGTATTTCCTCCCCAATTACATGTAAAGATAGTTTTCAACATTCACTTTTATAAGATTTTGAGTTCCAAATTTGTTTCTCCCTCTTTCCCTCCCCTTTCTTCTCCCAAAGATGGCAAGCATCCTGTCATAGACTATACATGTATGATCATATTAAACATATTTCAAAATTACTCATGCTGTAAAAGAAGAATCAGAACAAAAGAGAAAAGCCATGAGAAAGAAAAAATAAAAAGAAAACTGTATGCTTTAATCTGCATCTAGAAGCCATAGTTCTTTCTCTGGGTAGTGATAGCATTTTCCATCCTGGGGCTTTTGCAATTGTCTTAGAGAGATATATATTTTCTCATTTTTATGATCTCTTTGGGATACAGATCTAGTAGTGGTATTGCTGGTACAATTTTATAGCCCTTTGAGCCTAGTTTCAAATTGTTCTCCAGAATAGCTGGATCAGTTTACAACTCCACTAGCAATGCATTAGTGTTCCAAATTTCCCACATCTTCCCCAACATTTATCATTTTCCTGTTTTGTCATATTAGCCAATTGGATAGGTGAGAGGTGGTGCCTCAGAGTTGTTTTAATTTGCATTTTTCTAATTAATAGCGATTTAGAGCATTTTTTCACATGACTATAGATAGTTTCTTCATCTGAAAACTGCCTATCCTTTCACCATTTATCAATTGAGGAATAACTTATATTCTTACAAATTTGATTCAGTTCTCTATATATTTTAGAAATGAGGCCTTTATAAGAGACACTAGTTGTAAAAATTCTTTCCCAGTTTTCTGCTTCCCTCCTAATCTTGGTTGCATTGGCTTTGTTTGTGCAAAACAATTTAATGTAATCAAAATTATCCATTTTGCCTTTCATGATGTTCTCTCTCTCTTGGTTGGTCATAAATTCTTCTATTCTCCATAAATCTGACAGTTAAACTATTACTTGCTCCCCTAATTTGTTTATAGTATCACCCTTGTGCCTAGATTGTGTACCCATTTGGACTTTGTTCTGATATATGGTGTCAGTCATTGATCTATGCCCAGTTTCTGTCATTATTACTTTCCACTTTCTCCAGCAGTTTTTTTTAAATAGTGAATTCTTAACCCAGAATATGAAGTCTTTGGGTTCATCAAACCATAGATTACTATAGTCATTGACTACTGTGTCTTGTGTACCTAACCTATTCCTCTGATTCACCACTCTATTTCTTTTTTCCCCCACTTTATTTTTAATTTTCAACATTCATTTCCACAAGATTTTGAGTTTCTAATTTTCTTCCATCTCTCCCCTCCCCCCACCCCAAAACACCATGCATTCTGATTACCCTTTTCCCTAATCTGCCTTCCCTTCTATCACACCCCTCCCTTTTCTTATCCCCATCCTCTCTCTTTTCTTGTAGGTGATGATAGATTTCTATATCCCATTACCTGTATTTCTTATTTCCCAGTTGCATATAAAAACAATTCTCAACATTTGTTCCTAAAACTTTGAGTTGGAACTTCTCTTCCATCCTCCCTCTCCAATCATCCCTGCTGAGAAGGCAAACAATTCAGTATAGGCTATATATGTGTAGTTTTGCTAAAGACTTCCACAATAGACATGTTGTGAAAGACTAACTATATTTTCCTCCACCCTATCCTGCCTGCTCCCATTTATTCTATTCTCTCTTTTGAGCTTATCCCTCCCTAAAAGTATTTACTTCAATTATCCCTGTTCTATCATCCTCCCCATAGTCCACTTACTCCCTTCTCCCCTACTTTCCTGTAGTGTAGATTTTCATACCAAATTGAGTGTGCATGTTATTCCCTCCTTAAGCCAAATGTGATGAGAGTAAACTTCACTTTTTTCATCTCACCTCCCCCTTTTCCCCTGCATTGAAAAAGCTTCTCTTACCTTTTTTATGAGAGATAATTTGCCCCATTACATTTATCCCTTTCTCTTCTCAATATATTCCTCTTTCACCCCTTAAATTTATTTTTTACGTATCTTTCCTTCCTATTCAACTCACTCTGTGCCCTGTCTATATGTATATATGTGTGTGTGTGTGTGTGTGTGTGTGTGTGTGTGTGTGTGTGTGTAATCCTTCCAACTACCCAAATACTGAGAAAAAGTTTCCATTGTTACAAATATTATCTTTCCATGTAGGAATGTAAACAGTTCAACTTTAGTAAGTACCTTATGATATCTCTTTCCTGTTTACCTTTTCATGTTTCTCTTGGTTCTTGTGTTTGATAGTCAAATTTTCTATTCAGCTCTGGTCTTTTGATCAAGAATGCTTGAAAGTCCTCTATTTCATTGAATGACCATTTTTTTCCCCTTGAAGTATTATATTCAGTTTTTTGGGGTTAGTGATTCTTTGTTTTAATTCTAATGCCCTTGGCTTCTGGAATGTCCTATTCCAGATGCTGGTAGATCTTGTGTTGTCCTGATTGTATTTCCACAATACTCAAATTGTTTCTTTCTGGCTGCTTGCAATATTTTTTCCTTGACCTGGGAACTCTGGAATTTGGCTACTATAGTCCTAGGAGTTTTTCTTTTTGTATCTCTTTCAGGAGGTGATTGGTGAATTCTTTCAATATTTATTTTACCCTCTGGTTCCAGAATATCAGGGCAGTTTTCCTTAATAATTTCATGAAAGATGATGTCTAGGCTCTTTTTTTGATCAAGACTCTCAGGTAGTCCCAGAATTTTTAAATTGTCTCACCTGGATTTATTTTCCAGGTCAGTTGTTTTTCCAATGAGCTATTTTATATTGTTTCCTATTTTTTCATTCTTTTTGTTTTGTTTTGTAATTTTTTGGTTTCTCATAAAGTTATTAGCTTCCATATGCTCCATTCTAATTTTTAAAGAGCTATTTTCTTCAGTGAACTTTTAAAAAAATTTATTTAAGTTTTCAACATTCATTTCCAAAAAATTTTGGGGTTCCAAATTTTCTTCCCATTTCTCCCCTCCCCCCACCCCAAAATAGTGAGCATTCTAATTACCCCTATCACCAATCTGCCCTCCCTTCTAACATCCCTCCCTTCCCTTAACCCCATCTTCTCTTTTGTCCTGTAGGGCAAGATAAACGTCTATACCTCATTACCTGTATTTCTTATTTCCTAGTAGCAAGAACAATACTCAACAGTTGGTCCTAAAACTTTGAGTTCCAACTTCTCCCCATTCCTTTCTCCCCACCCATTCCCTTGGTAAGGCAGGCAATTCAATATAGGCCATATCTGTGAAGTTTTGCAAATGACTTCCATAACAGTAGTGTTGTGTAAGACTAACTATTTTTCCCTCCATCCTGTCCTGCCCCCCATTTATTCTATTCTCTCTTTTGATCCTATCTCTCCCCAAGAGTGTTGACTTCTAATTGCTCCCTCTGCCCATTGCTCTCTCTTACATCATCCCCCCCACCTTGCTTATCCCCTTCTCCCCCACTTTCCTGTATTGTAAGATAAATTTTCATACCAAAATGAATGTGCATTTTATTCCTTCTTTAGTCGAATGTGATGAGAGTGAGCTTCATGTTTTTTCTCTCACCTCTCTACTTTGTCCCTCCTCTGAAAAGTCATTTAGTTGCCTCTTTTATGACAGATAATTTGTCCCCTTTCATTTCTCTCCTTCTCCTCCCAATATATTTCTCTCTCACCACTTAATTTCATTTTTTTTAAAGATATGATCCCATCCTATTCTATTCACCTTGTGCTCTGTCTCTCTCTCTATGTGTGTGTGTGTATGTGTGTGTGTGTGTGTGTGTGTGTGTGTGTGTGTGTGTGTGTAATCCCACCAACTACCCAGATATTGAAAAAAGTTTTCAAGGGTTACAAATATTGTCTTTCCATGTAAGAATGTAAATAGTTCAACTTTAGTAAGTCCCTTATGATTTCTCTTTGCTGTTTATCTTTTCATGCTTCTCTTGAATCTTGTGTTTGAAAGTCAAATTCTCTTTTCAGCTCTGGTCTTTTCATCAAGAATGCTTG
>CM053770.1:315473427-315490833 GCA_028658325.1 Potorous gilbertii
GATCACTTAATGTAGAAGCTGTTAGATCTAGTGTTATCCTGATTGTATTTCCACAGTACTTGAATTGTTTCTTTCTAGCTGCTTGCAATATTTTATCCTTGACCTGGGAACTCTGGAATTTGGCCACAATGTTCTTAGGAGTTTCTCTTTTTGGATCTCTTTCAGGAGGCGATCAGTGGATTCTTTCAATATTTATTTTGCCCCCTGGTTCTAGAATATCAGGGCAGTTTTCCTTGACAATTTCATGAAAGATGATGTCCAGGCTCTTTTCTTGATCATGGTTTTCAGGTAGTCCCCAAATTTTTAAATTGTCTCTCCTGGATGTATTTTCCTGGTCAGTTGTTTTTCCAATGAGATATTTCACATTAACTTCCATTTTGTCATTCTTTTGGTTTTGTTTTGTGATTTCTTGGTTTTTCATAAAGTCATTAGCCTCCACCTGTTCCATTCTAATTTTTAAAGAACTATTTTCTTCATTGAGCTTTTGAACCTCCTTTTCCATTTGACTAAGTCTGCTTTTTAAAGCATTCTTGTCCTCACTGACTTTTTAGGCTTCTTTTGCCATTTGAACTAGTCTATTTTTAAAGGTGTTAATTTCTTCAGTATTTTCTTGCATTGCTCTTATTTCTCTTTCCAATTTTTCCTCCACCTCTCTTACTTGACTTTCAAAATCTTTTTTGAGCTCTTCCATGGCCTGAGACCATTGCATATTTATTTTGGAGGTTTTGGATGCCTAAGCCTTGACTTTTAGGTCTTCTTCTGATGGTATGCATTGTTTTTCCTCATCCAAAAGGATAGGAAAAAATACTTGCTCACCAAGAAAGTAACCTTCTATTGTCTTATTCTTTTTCTCTTTTGGGGGCATTTTCCCAGCCAGTTACTTGACTTTTGAGTTCTTTATCAAGAGGAGGGTATATTCTAGGGACCTGTAAGTTCTCAGTTCCTCCAAGGTGGCAACATCAAGGACAACCAGTTTACTCCCCTCCTGGCCTGCTGTCTGGTCTATGAGCAGGATTCCCTCTCCAGAGCCTCCACTAGCTCCACCATACCAGCAAGCACTCCTTCTCACCCCAGGATCACCCCTCAGGGATGAGATACAGATTAGCAGCTCCATTTCCCCAGGATCTTTAGGTCAGGTCTCCAACAATGGAAGCTGCTGCCACCTGGGACCAGGGCTAGACCACTGTGTTCCCTTCTCACCAAGGTCAAAGGGCTTTCTCACTGACAATTTAAGCTGCCTTTGGCATTTGTGAGTTGAGGAATCTGGGACCCACAGTTGCTGCCAGTGGCACCTTGAAGTCCACGCCTGTCCTGTCCTTGCCAGTGCAGCCAAAGCTGTGCTGTGCTCCACTCCATGCCTGGTGCAATAGACCTTTCCTGTCAGCCTTCCAAGCTGTCTTGGGGTGGAAATCTCTTTCACTCTGTCGTTTTGTGACTTCTGATGCTCTAGTATTTGTTTAGAGTCATTTTTTTACAGGTATTTTATGGGCTATGCAGGGAGAGCTTCTAGAGGTGCATCCTTCTGCTCTGCCATCTTGGCTCTGCTCCCCCCCCCCCACTGTATTTCTTAGCCAGTACCAAATATTTTTGATTCTGCTGCATAGTTCTCATTTCTTTTTGAATTTTTTCAGTACTCTCATTTCATTTATAAACTTTTAAAATTCTTTTGAAAACTTCATTTATTCTAGGTATTCTACTTGAATTTGTTGACAAGGTATGTTTTTCTTTGAAATTTTGCTTCTAGATGTTTTGGACTCATTCCCTTCTTATGGGTTTGTGTCTTGAGTATTCCTGAAATCCACAATAGTTTTTTTGTTGTTGTTGTAGGATTCTTTTGTTGGCTCATTTTTCCATACTGCTGGTTTCAGACTTGGGTCAGGCTCTGAGAATTTTCAGAAGAAAGGTCAGGGCTGGTCTTGCTCTTGCTTTCTTAGTCCTATATTCTAGGACTCCACAAATAACTCAGACTGGGAACCTGTAAGCTTTCATTGCCCCCAGAGTGATCTGATTCAGGGCAAAATGATTCCTTTTTGCCTGGTCTGAACTCTGCAAGTTCCTGAATGGGCTTGTGTCTGAGTAACAGTAGACTGCTGCTAGACTTAGCTACTAACAGACAATTGTAGAAGAGCTACTGGCTCAGAGAGACAAAATTGCAGGCTTCCCTTTGGTTTGCTCAGGGTATTCTACTCCAGTCTTCAGACAGCTATTAGTTGAAACTGAGGTCTTCTTCTGCTTCTGGTGTCCCAGCCACACAGCTGCTGCTAGCTTTTAAACTTCCTCCTTTCCTGGTACACAGCCTAGAGCCTGCAACCTCTTCTTACTTGGGTGCCATCCCTGACCTCTCTTCAGTGGACCATTCCTGGTCTTCTCTTCAGTGTGCCCTGGATCTGTGACCTGGAAGTAGAAAGTAAGGGACAAAGTTTCTATAGTGACACTTGTTTCCCCATGCTACATTCTGTGCCCTGTATGGGTCTTGCCCAGATAAACAACTTCTCCTTGCACAGGAGCATTCCACATCCAGTCTTACTTCTGACTAGATCCTATCCCTAATGTCCACAGAGTTCCCTATTTGTCACCTTATGTTGACCTGGAAGGAAAATGCCTCCCTGAGACTGTTTTTGGTATTTCCCATAAGGATTCAGTCTAGTGCATTTTCTGCATTTTTTTTGGAGGAATTTCTTGGGAGGGGTAGGAAAAGGGAGAAAAGGATTGCTATATGCTTCTTGCTGCTCTGCCATCTTGGTTCAGCCACTATCTCACAGACATCCTAAACTCAATATGTCCAAAACTGAACTATGATCAACTCCACCTTCATTCCTAGCCCTCTGCTGTTCCCTAACTTTACAAATGATGACACCACCACCTTCCCAGTTATCCAGGCTTATAATTTAGGTGTCGTCCTGGATTCTTTATTCTTTCTCATCACTCCATTCAATCTATTGCCACATCTAGTCAATTTTACCTGTGAATCACCTCTTGCATATATGCCCCATTCTGTACCACTTCAGCCATCTGGTACAGGCCCTCATCATCTCATACTTGGAATACTGCAACAGATATTCTGCTTGGTCTCCCTATCTCAAGTTTCTCTTCATGCCAGTCCATCCTCCACTCAGCTGTCAAACTAATCTTCCTAAAACTCAGATCTGACAATGTCATCCCTCCTATCAATTTCGGTGGATCCCTGTTACTTCCCTGACCAAATATAAAGTTATCTATTTGGCTTTTTAAAGCTTTCATAACCCTGACTATCTCTATCTACTACTTACACCTTACTCACTCCCATGTACTCTGCAATCTAGTGACATTGACCTTTCTGTTGTTCCATCCACAGCTCACCTCTCCTTGCCTTTTCACTAGCTGTCTCTCATGACTGGAGCTCTCTCCACTCTCATCTCCACCTCCTATCTTCTCTGACTTCAAATCACAACTAAAATCCTACCTTCCATAAGAAGCCTTTCCTGATCACCCTTTATCATTTTTCTATGATCATCTCCAATTTATCATATATATATATCTTGCATTTACATAGTTGTTTGATGTTGGCTCCTGTACATCCTTGAGTTCCTTGAGAGCAGGGATTGCTTTTGCTTTTCTTTGTAGTACAGGATTTAGCACAGTGCCTGATACACAGTAGACATTTGATAAATACTTGTCTGACTTGTCTTGGCATGGTTCTTGCTCTCAGGGTGCTTAAATTCTAATAAGGAATGTAACATGTACAAACATACATGCATACATACAAGATAAATAACATGGAGATAGAAGGTAATTTTAGATGGAAGTTGTACACATAAGATACATTATAGCTAGATGGAAAGTAACCTTAAAGGAAAGGCAATTATGTGAGAAAACTCTGGTGGGATTATAAAGCAAGCAAGATTGCCCTAAGATGAACTTTAGGGTTGACAGAGCATATCTTGGAGAACCACAGATGTTTAATTGAAAGGCCTTGTGAGATGAATCATTGCCTTGACTTTTTGGATAGAATGGAAACACTGGGCATGGTATTATAGATTCATGTTAATGGCTCCCTATTTTCATCCCAATATGTTAGATGGATCTGAATGTTACTGTTGGATGCATATCAGAATAAACTTGTCTCTGTAAAAAGATTTGATAAGTAATTTATTCAGTTTCAACTCAAAAGTCTAATTGAAGTCAGTTGAGGCAGTAATTTGCAAAAATCCCAACATTAAAAAATAAAAAAGCCAAGAAGAAGTAGACTTCATCTTATAAGGTAGACAAGTATAATGTTAATTAGAGTCAAAGATTTTACCCACCTATTAATAGGCCTCACCTCATGCCCATTAAGAGAAGCTTTAATTAATTTCAATCAGGAACTGCTGGGTTACCAGGGTTGTGCCCCTCCAGCTCTGAAAAGTGTATATATACTCTGAGGTGAGGTTTTACTTTGGGAACTTGAAAGAAGGTTCATGTGCCCGATGAGACTCTGGGTGGCTGTTATGGAGCCCCTTGACTTTGAAAACCCAAATGTTGGTGCTTCTCTATCATATTTGTATGTGATGATCAGACATTTGCATCTGCTGTTGATCTGTGATGTATGTATTGCTTATGGTCACACAGAAGACCTGTCTGTCCTTATATCTCTACTTGTATTTTCTTTTTTTTAAAATTAATTTGTTTTCAGTTTTATACAATCACTTCCCTAAGTGTTAAATTTTCTCCCTTTCCCTCCCTCCTCCCTTCCCAAGATGACATGCAATCTTATATGGGTTCTACACATACATTCTTATTAACCACATTTTCACAGTAGTCAAATTTCATAGATGAATTAAAATGAATGGGAAAAACCATGAGAGAAAACTAATCAAAACAAAACATAACACAAGAGACAATATTCTGCTTCATTCTGCTTTCCAATTCCATACTTCTTTCTCTGGATGTGGAAGGCATTTTGCCTCAAGAGTCCTTTGGGAATGTTTTAGGTCCTTGCACTGCTGTGAAGGGCTAAGTCTACCAGAAACAGTCCTCGCACACTGTGGCTATTACTATGTACAATGTACTCCTGGTTCTGCTCATTTCACTTAGTAGCAGCTCGTATAAGTCCTTCCAGGTCTCTCTGAAGTCTTCCTGTTCATCATTTCTCATAGCACAATAGTACTCCATTCCATTTATATACTACAGCTTGCTCAGCTATTCCCCAATTGATGGGCATCCCCTAGATTTCCAATTCTTGGCCAATACAAACAGAGCAGCTATAAATATTTTTGTACATGTGGGACTTTCCCTCATCTTTATGCTTTCTTTGGGATACACTCCTAGAAGCGATATTGCCGGGTCAAAGGGGATGCACATTTTTTTAGCCCTTTGAGCATAGTTCCAAATTGCTCTCCAGAATGGTTGAATCTCTGTTTGTAGTTTCTTTGTTGGTGAATGTAATTAAAGTAGATTTTTGACCTCTCAAAAGTTTTTTACCTTTTAGAAAAGCAGAATCTAAGAATCTGTACAGCAGGTCCTCCAGTGTAAGCCAGGGTGCTTGAAGTTATAAGAGAAAATTCAGAGACACTCAGGCCTATTTCAGAAGAAAAACCCCCTAGAAGTGTTGGAGTGGATTATTAAATTGTCAGAAATGGGCAATGCCTTGATACAAATCAAGGTTTCATTTATTGTTTTGTTGATTGTCTAGATTTATAAAACTGTTAATGCAAATTAAACTTTAAAAATATGGGCATAAGGGACTTCTGGGAGCCAAGATTGACCTTGAAAAGCCCAGAGAATATCTCCCCAGGAAAAATCCTGGAACAGTGGGAGCAGTAGAAGGGGTAAGCAGTCTCTTAGCATGTGAGGCTAGGAGAATCGCTAAGAAGGGTCCCTCTTGCTGTGACTGAAGGGGACCAGTGCAGGACCAGAGCTGTTCCATACAGCCCCACCTCAGCAAACTAGGAGAAGATCCTGAGCCCCAGGGAGGTGAAGCCCGCATCCACCAACACCAGGACCCCAGGCATGCCTTAGCACCCCAGGGGAATTGGGGAGATACTAGTGTAGAGGGGATCACCAACTGATGAGCTTTCCTATGCTCTAGCTCAACAGAGGAGACATCCTGTGGTCAGACCACCCCTTTGCTATACTTAACACAGCTAATTTCAGGATAACTCTGGGGAAACCCAAAAACACCTTACCTGTTCTCTGCTTTCCAACACTAGCCAGCTCAGCACTAGGTAAACTGCAGCATTTTAGCTTCTAGCTGAAAGAACCAGAGGCCACAACACACAAAGCCTCAAGTTTCAGGCACAAGAACTGTGAGACAGAGCCCCCTGTGTCCCAGATGCAGCATCTACTTTAAAAGCCAGGAAAAGGGTGATCATCATGAGTAAGAGACAAAGCAGAAAATAAAAGACCACAGAATCTTTCTATGGGGACAAGGACCAAAATATGAATATCAAAGAAGTCAGCATTGAGACTGTACTCCCATCTGAAACCTCAGAAGGGAATAAGAACTGGTCTGAAGGACAAAGAGCATTTTTGGAAGAGCTCAGGAAGGATTTCAAAAGACAAATTATAGAAATAGAAGAAAAACTGACCAATGATTTTAAAAATATGAAAAGAAAAAGAAATCACAGAAGAATCTAAAAGGACAATTGGACAAATGGAAAAGGAAGTACAAAACCTAACTGGAGAAAATAACTCCTTACAAAAAACAAAAACAATTGGATAGATGGAAAAGGGATGCAAAAGTTAACTGAAGAAAACAATTTGATAAAAGTTAGAACCAGGCAAGTGGAAGCTAATGACTCTATGAGACATCAAGAATCAGTCAAAGAGAATCTCAAGAATGAAAAGACAGAAGAAAGTGTAAAATATCTAACTGGAAAAACAACTGACCTGCAAAATAGATCCAGGAGAGAAAATCTAAGGATTATTGGTCTACCAGAAAGTCATGATGGAAAAAAGAGCTTGAACAATATCTTCCAAGAAATCATCAAGGAAAATTGCCTAGAAGTCCTAGATCCAGAGGGCAAAATAGTCATCAGAGGAATCTACCATTCACCTCCTGAAAGGGATCCTAAACTAAAAACACCATAGAATATCATTGCCATATTCCAGAACTATCAAGTGAAGGAGAAAATACTGCAGTCAGCCAGAAAGAAACAATTCTGATATCAAGGAACTACAGTCAGGAACACACAGGATATTGAAGCTTCTACATTAAAAGATTGGAGGGATTGAAATATGATATTCCATAAGGCAAAGGAGCTGGGATTACAACCAAGGATCAATTACCCAGCAAAGTTGAGCATAATATTCCAGACAAGGAGATGGAAATTCAATGAAATAAGGGATTTCCAGACCTTCCTAATGAAAAGGCCAGAGTTCAATAGAAAATTCGATCTTCAAATGCAGATCTCAAGAAAAGCATAAAAAAGATAAAGAAAGGGAAAAAAATGTGTTATTCAATATGGGCAAACTGTTTACATCCTTATAAGGGAAGATGATACTTGTTAATCTTGAGAACTGTATATTTATTATGATTTATAAAAGGAATATGCATAGATAGAGGGAGCTGGGAAAACTGGATACCAGTGTGGAGGAAACTGTGTATAGTCCAATACCTGACACTGCACACAAGAATAAAGTCCAAATGGATACATACTCTAGATATAAAGATTGATACTATAAGCAAATTAGGGGATCAAGGAATAGTGTATTTGTTAGATTTATGGAGAATGGAGAAATTTGTGACCAAACAAAAGATAGAGAATATTATGAAGTGCAAAATGGATAATTTTGATTGCATTAAATTGAAATGTTTTTGTACAAACAAACCCAATGCAACCAAGATTAGGAGGGAAACAGAAAACTGGGAAAGAATTTTTGCAACTAGTGTCTGTGATAAAAGCCTCATTTCTAAAATATATAGAGAACTGAGTCAAATGTATAAGAATACAAGTTATTCCCCAGTTGATAAATGGTGAAAGGATATGAACAGGTAGTTTTCAGAGGAAGAAATTAAAGCTTTCTATAATCATATGAAAACATGTTCTAAATCACTATTGATTAGAGAGATGTAAATCAAAACAACTCTGAGGTACCCTATCACACTTGTCATTTTGGCTAACATGACAAAACAGGAAGATGACAAATGTTGGAAAAGATGTGAGAGAGTTGGAAGAGCTTTGTTGGTAGAGCTGTGAACTGATCCAACCATTCTGGAGAGCAGTTTGGAACTATGCCCAAAGGGCTACAAAAATGTGCATACCCTTTGACCCAGCAATTTCCCTTCTAGGAGTGTATCCCAAAGAGATCATAGAAATAGGAAAGGGTCCCACATGAACAAAAATATTTATAGCAGTTCTCTCTGTGGTGGCCGAAAACTGAAAATCAAGAGGATGCCCATTAATTGGGGAATGACTGAACAGGTTATGGTATATCAATGTAATGGAACCCTATTGTAGTATGAGAAATCAGGAGTAGAAAGACTTCAGAAAGGCTAGGAAAGACTTACATGAACTGATGCTAAGTGAAAGGAGCAGAATCAAGAGATCTTTGTACACAGCAACAATCACAGTGTGCAAGGAATTTTTCTGGTAGACTTAGTGTTTCTTTGCAATGCAAGGACTTCAAAAATTTCCAGTGGCCTCATGAGGCAAAATGCCTTCCACATCCAGAGAAAGAACTATGGAATTGCATCATAGATAGAAGCAAACCATTTTCTTTTGTATTTTGTTTTGTTTTATGGTTTCTCCTATTCATTTTAATTCTTCTATGCAACATGTTTTTAATAGGAATGTATGTGTAGAATCTATATAAGATTGTATGCTGTCTCAGGGAGGGAGTGGGGAGGGAGGAGGGAATGAAAAAAAATCTAAGCTATGTAGTGATTTGTCAAATACTGAAAACAAATAATTTTAAAAAAAAACAAAAATATGAACATACTTTTTTTGCTTCAGAGTGATTGTTAAATATTTACCAGTACATCCCTATGTGATCCTATAAACAACTGCTTGAACTCTGAAGGAGTTCAGCAGAAGGCTCAAAGAATGAAGTTATCATCAGCCTGGAGGATTGTTGACCATATCCTCTTCTTCCTCTTCAGCCTTCCACTCCTTCTGTCACCTCCTTTCTTCCCCACCTTCTCCTTCTCCTTCCACCTCAATTTAACAGTACCTTCGAAAAGGCTAGAGGATAAGAGTTTTGCTTTTGAAGAGCTCCTTCAGGCAAAGCCAACTTATTCTGGACATTCAATGAAGGTGACCCCTATGTCATGGTATATGGTTTAGATCATCATAAATTTAAACACTAAAAGGAACTTTAGTTGCCACCTACTCCAGGTCCTATGACTCCTCCTATATTCCCAGCACAGGAGTCAGCCTTGTACGGATGAATCTCTGAATTTAGCTAGTTTGGTTTTCGTTAGCAGATGTGTTGAAGAGAGAGATGGGAGAGCTAGTTCAAAATGAGAATGAACTCACTTAGACCTTCTCTGTAGCCATTGGGAGCTTTATTGATGCAAAAATAGTGGGTCTGAGATTTAGCAAGGTGCTAAACAAAGGCAGGGATATAGCAAAAGGACCAGACTTATATAAGATAGTTTTAGGTTTTCTTCATGGGGGGTGTTGGTGATGTCCGTAAGTCTTGCAAGATAAAGATACTGGATGAGACACAAGATAAGGGAAAGAAGGAAATCCTATTCCCTAGGATGAGGGGTGAGGACAAGGAATTTTATGGTCCAGGAAGAGGAGAAGTTTTGTGGTAAGGGGAGACTTTAGGGCACCTTCAGTTTAGAAAATAAGCCATCTTCACAAAGTCAACCCTTAACATTATTTTAAACTCTTAGGGCACTGTTTCTATCCACATCACAATAATATATATGTTTGAGGGGTACGTTTGGAGATGACATCACAAGGAACAACTGTACCCTCTGATACAAACCTTTGAGTGGCTGAATGAATTACTCTTTTGATATTTCTTATGCTCTCATGGGAAAAACTTTTGCTTCTTATTGATGAAAAACCTCATATCCCAATTCAGTTTCCACTCCAGTTTGCTCTGTGAACTCAATATTTTTGTCTCTGTTTCCTCACTTATAAAATGAGAGCAATTCTTACTTCTTTCTACATTAGCAGGATATGGAAAAGACACAGGACAAAAGTCAGGAAAGCAAACTTTTAGTTCTTTAGAAGAAGCAATATCAGTATGGTTAACTTCTGGTTACCATGAATGGATTTTCCGCCTTATGGATTATATATATTCTGCTGCTCAATTGTGTTTTCTGTCACTAACACTACTTAGTCAAGAAAGAGGGCATAGAATATGTTTATCTTTGAATACATTCAAAGATAAACATGTTTGAATCATCCATTATTTTATATTATCCAGATTTCCTACTCCATTAGTTTGGACAATATGATATCTATTATTAGTGCAGAAATGAGGTGGTAATAGAGCTCTGGAAGTAGTAAATCATGAACATGAAATAGTTTCTTCAGAGTTCCAGAATGTTTACTATTTACAAGCTAAGTAGCAAAAATGTGCTGATGAACTACAGCTAGTCATACAAATATAAGTGTGAAAAAGGTTGGTTAAGGGAGTGCCTGATCATTTTGATGAGTTCCCCAATCAACCAGATCTGATAGGAGATAGGACTTTGGAGTCATCCAAGGGATATTTCCATGGAGTATAGGTATGTCCAGTGATTCTTTGCTCAGGGACATAGGGAATTCTGGGTTATTGGCTAGCTAGGACTCTGGATGCCACCCTTCTCCATAGGGCGTGACAGACTACGTTGAGAGACCAGCATATAGTAGAGTGTCTCTTTTGGAGGAAGGGAAGCTTTTCTCTTCCACCATGGACTGAAATAGCAGTCTTAGTGAAGAGACCCTTCACAGATAAAAACTAAAATTCCTGAGAGTGAATTTTCCCAGCCTAAGAAATGGCAGTAATCAGGTGCAGTAGGGGCCTTGACAAGAGTTCCTTCACAAGTTCCTTCAAAAGTTCCTACATGGCCAAGTGAGAGTACTTTCACTCGGCCTTTTAGAGGGGACATTTCTTTAACAGTGTGACCCTTGGAGAAGGAAGAAAATCAGTAATATAACTCCTGCATTGAAAGCCTAGGTGAAATTTCTCACACCTTTTCTTGGGGAAAAGTCTGAGACCCTGGATGGGGAAAAATTGCATCTTTTCACTGATGTCTAACTGAAATTTAGCATTTCCTTCAATTACGAATTAAAAATAAAATATCCTGAGAGGGGAACATTGACTTCACTGAATTGCCATGCCATAAAAAAGAGTTAAGAAGTACTGTTTGAGAAGAATTTTCTGTTGTAGCATGCTCATTGCTGAAGGATGAATATTGAACAGAGTTCTTCAGTGGCATCTTAGTGATCCAAGAGAACAGAATTGAATAGTACAAGTCTGAGGGGCAGGAAATTCATTGCTCAGTAGATTGCAAACTATATTTGCCTTCCAGGGGAGTCTAAACAACCCCCCTCCACATGCCCCCAAACTTGTACTACTATGATTGCTCTGGGGAAAAAATTGTAAGTTCAGTTTCCTTCTGAAGCAAACCATTGGGCTGAACGTTTTTCCCTATTCCCTGCATCTAAGGAATCATAGGAATCCTGTGCATCTATGGTACCATAAGTACAGTGGCATGGCAGGTTTGTAGCCAATGAGATTTGAGTTCAAATCCTGCCCCAAATACAATATTCTTATCTATAAAATGGATTAATAATACCTTCCTTGTAGGGTTATTGGGAGGATCACGGGCAGCTAGGTTGTGCAGTGGATAGAGCACCAGTACAGGAGTCAGGAGGACCTGAGTTCAAATCTCATCTCAGACACTTGACACTCACTAGTTGTGTGACCTTGGGCAAGTCATTTAACCCCAGCTGCCTCATCCTGGGTCATCTCCAGTCATCCTGATGAATATTTGGTCACTGGATTCAGATTTCTCTGAAGGAAAAGTGGGGCTGGTGACCCGCACAGCCCTCCCTCCCTCAAAACAAAGTCAAGTGCAAGTCATGTTACTCTTTCTCTAATGATATGTCTTCTTTGGCAATGAAGGACAAACATACACACATTGTGAGGATCAAATAAGAATATATGCAAAATGTATATATAAGGTACTATATATTGGAGAAGGTACTATATATTGACTGCTACAGTCTTTTCATTGCTTGTGAGTAAAATAAAGACTGCCTCATATCCAAGATCTACATTATTACCATGAATAGGTGGGTGTCTGCTAAGGCTCTGGCTTGGGCTTTCTTATCTTCTTCCTCTATACTATTTCACTTGGTGGTTTCATCAGTTTCCATGGATTCAATTATCATTTCTTTTTCAATAACTCTCAGATCTATCAGTTGAACCTTAATCTCTCTTCTGACCTTCAATCTTTCATCTCCAACTGCCCACTGGATATCTTGAACTCATTTATCTTTTTATCCTAAATCCTCCCATTTCCCCAACTTTTCTATTACATGTTAAGCACACAACCATCCTGCCAGACATCTAGGCTTACAAACTACATACCATCCCTGACTCTTCATTCATCTCTCATCCCCCATGTCCAATTTGTGTCCAAGTGCCATTGATTTTTACCTTTATAACATCTTTAACATATGCCCCCTACTTTCATCTGACATTCCCACCACCCAGGGACAAGTCCTCACACCTCACCCCTGGATTATTTCAGTAGCCTGCTGGTGAGTCTGATGGGGTACAGCCCAAGCCAAGACCTTTTCCCTTTGGATCGGGAGGGCTTTCATCTCATTTGTCTGAAAGCACCCCAGAAAGTCTGACCTTTGCAGGGGCTTCCTGGATTCCCTTTCCATTTTTCCCAGGCCAGATACTCCCTATCTTCCTTATATTTAGCATTCTTTTGATATTCCTCCCTTTGATCCTTTTACCTGCCACTCCCATCAAAGTCCTCCCTAGAGTCTATCTGTAATCATCCCAGGGTACCAGTTATTCCCATACTGTCCCTATCAAAACCATCCCCGGGACCCCAAGGTACCTGGTGACACCTGGATGCTTCCCCCAGTCATTTTCTATATTTACGTTCCATCTTGCCTCCATGAAGGCATTCAGATTCAATCCAGTGCAGACTCTGTTTAGCTGAGATTCTGTCTTGGCCCACTTCTGAGTCTAAGTGTTACAAATGCTTAGGCTCCTTAAGAGTCAACCCAATATGGTGAATCTTTAATAAGCTTTGTCTTTTTTTTTACTTTAAGAAGGTTTCAGTTGAATTCATTCGAGTAGGACCTGGCTTGTCGATATTCCGGGGTCCTCAGCACCCCTGAACCTCAACAAGTTTGCCTGCCCCAAGTCTGTTCACTCTAGTCTACTCAGTTGCCAAAGTGATCTTCGTAAAGCAAAATTCTCACATGTCACTTCCCCCCACACACACTTAATAAACTCAAGAGACTCCTTATCACCTCCAGGATTACACATAAATTCTCTTTAAAAAAGATCTTTATATCCACCCTACATTTCTAGTCTTCTTACACTGTACCCTCTCATGTACTACGGGAACCAGTGACACTGGCCACTTTGCTGTTTCTTGAACAATACCTTCTTTCTTTCGACTCTGGGCATTTTCACTGGCTGTATCGCATGACTGTGTAATTATCATCCTTACCTCTTTCTCTTGACTTCCTTTAAGTCCTAGCTAAAATTCCATTTTCTACCGGAAGCCTGTTCTAATACCTTTTGATTCTACTGCATTCCCTCTGTTGATTATTTCTTGTTTATCTGGTATATAGCTTGTTTGTACAAAATTGTTTGAATGGTGTCTTTCTCATTAGATTTTGAGCTCCTCAAAAGCAGAGACCATCTTTTGCCTTTCTTTGTATCCCCAATACTTAGTATAGTGCCTAGCACATACATAGCAGGTGGTTAATGTTGTTGTCTTTCATTCTTCAAAAAGACTAAGTCAGGAAGGTGATGGTAAGACCTGTAAGTGAATTGGATTTAAGTGAGGAGGGCTGTGCAAAGTCACCAGTCTCACTTTCTCTTTCAGAGTCATTGGGGTCTGATGGGGTTCAGACTCTGGGAGCTTCCTTGAGCTCCCCTTGAATCTTTTCACTTAATCTGGCCTTTCTTACTCAAATCTAATCTTCCCATTTGTTCTGGCAGTCTCAGGAAGCCCATGGGCTTTCATTATCATTTCAGGTCTCGGTTGCACTCCCCACCCTTGATCCCATCAAAACCCCATTCCCCAGGCTGCCATCAAGATCTGTATCCATTCCCATACTGCCCCTATCAAGATATCTGGATTGCCCCACCTGGGGCATCTTCCATCTAGGACACCCTAGTCTGCCTCCTAGTCTGTCTCGTGATAGTCTCCAGGTGTTTCCAGCCTTTGACCCTCCTTGGACTTCGCCTTAAGACCCTTCCTAAACCCCTCCTCCCATCTCCCTGGACTACCAGACACCCTCCCCCCACATTCCTCCTGTACTCTTTACTGTATTTAAGTCCTACCTTGCCTCCAAGAAGGTGTTCAGATTCAATTCAGCTCAGACTCTGTCTAGCTGAGATTCTATCTGGCCCACTTGTGAATACAAGCGTCACAAATGCTTAGGCTCTTTAAGAGGCAACCCAATTAGGCGAATCCTTAATAAACTTTGTTTTCTTTGGCTTTAAGAAGGCTTGAGTCGAAGTCATTCGAGCATGACCCGGACTGTATTTTGGGGTACACCTAGCACCCAATCACCTCATCAGGTCCAGTTGATAGGGATGGGATCTGAACTCCCAAAAGGAAAAACCTGTCTTTGGGATATGGACCCCAAAATGGAAAAGTCCCTGGACTTTGCCACGTGGCTCAGGCCCCAGGCATTCACCTGGGGCAATCAGCCCATTCCAGATAATTAGCTGTCCTTTCATTGTCAACACCTGGCCCCACTCTACACCACTTAATTCCATCCAGACCCCTTCTCACTTTCCAGTTTTCTGTATCAAAGATCCATCTTGCCTCCATGAAAGTGCTCAGATTAAATCTGGTCTGCTTATCTATATCTCAGATTCCTTAACAGTCAGGCCAATGGGGTGGATTTTTTAGACTTGCAGCCAGCTTCTATCTGTCTTCTTATGAACCTTGTCTTTGGCCTAAAGATTGGGTTCAATTCATTTGGGCAGGACCCACATGTCACTATTTTGGGATCCCAGAACCCCGAAACCTCAATACCGTGGCAAGACATAGGTCAAGGTCAAGATAACTGGTAATAGCCCTGGATGCGTTGGTAACCTTGGCCTTTTTAAGCTAAGTTCTCACTTTGATTAACCTAAAGCTAGGTAAGAAATGAACCAAAGAATGAGCTCTTTTACCTGAAAGAAATAAAAACAATCTGGGAGGGGAAGACCCTCAGGTTTTCTGATCTACACAATTACTATTTACATTCACCCTGAGCCACCTGGGTCCAAACAATGACTTAAGTGGGCTTGGACTGGCACCTATCGTTAGCCAATCCAAGAGAGTTTGAGTAAATTGAGTTTAAAGGCAGCGTCTTTAAGAAAGAAATTTAGCCCCTAAACATCTGGCTAAGTTTTGGTCACCAACGTTTACATTCCTTTGGGCAGAACACCCACCTCTAAGGTTAAGATGCCCTGCTGAGGAAGGGAAGGAGAATGGAGGAGGGAAAAAAAAGGAAGGAGGGGCTTAATAAATGTGTATTGATTGACTAAACATGTGATTAAATTATTAATATACTAGATTTTCTTGGAGTGACTCCAGGTGGAGGCAATGAATCCCAGAAGAAAATTAACTTTCTTGGAGTCAGCTCCCAGGATTACATTTAGTCTGTAGGTCACTGGGCCACATGAGGATTAGAATCTCCTTTAAAAAAAAGTCTTGTTTCCTTTTATGACCATGTAAATATAAATTGCTATGGGAGGGTTCTTTTCAATCATATGATAATTACCTTCTACTTGAAGAAGGGAAAACTAAGATTATTTTATTTTATTTTCATTCCTCCTGAAATTATTCCACTGTGTATAATTACAGCTCCAACTCAACCCACTTAAACCAGCTGTTGACTCTGAAAAACGGGAAATGGATAAAAGACATGTGTCTGATTATTATTTCTTGGATAGGTTTAACTGATGTAAAACAATTGCCACACAGAGGAGGTTAAAAGAGTCCATAAATCACATCAGCCATTAAACATGTGATGTCTTTGCCAAATGGAGAGACATGGCAGTAAAGAGGAAAATCCAGTTTAGAATTCATGATTATTTGCAAAACATTAGGAAGAGGATGACAGATTATGAGCAGTAGTGACTCATAAAACAGTGAAAAACAAGTCCAGGAGAAAGAAAGCATATAGAAAAGTTGGCATGAGGCCCCATAGAGCCAGAACAACTATGGGTGAAACTGGAAGGACAAAAAAGTGTCAAATGGAACATGTCTACCAGGATTTCAATAGTGTCATCACTGATGACAATGGAACCACATTTAGACTGAACATCTTAGTACCTAAAATACCATTCAGTGAATTCCAAAAGAAAGAAAAATATTCTGAATAGCATTATTATTCTTTGAGATAAGTCCATGTAAATATCAAGTAGATCCCAGAATGGAAATAGGCAATTTTTCACAAGTGTTTCTCTACAACACATCATATAGGACATGGACTGGAACTGTGCTTTCATTAGTATAGAGAGGGTAAGGAACTTTATTTTTGGATGTAGCTTTTCACTTCTGCAAGTCTTAAGAGAGCTGCCTAAGTCACTGAGAGGTTAAATGACTTGCTGAGGATCACATAGCCTATATTTGTCCAAAGCAAAACATGAACCAGTGTCTTCCTGACTCCAAGGCTATCTATCTCTCTATTCATTAAACCACACTGCCTCACAGAGTTTACTCAAATAATGTAGAGGATAAACTCTTGCTATATTCATCCTTTATTAATCACCAGTAACGCACTTGACTCAGTAGAACTTAACAACCTTAAAAGGCTCTCTTCTAACAGTAGTGTTCCCCATATCATTCCAAGTCAGTATGTATCTGTCTTAGGTCATAAACTCAGGAAGGATAGGGTCTGTGTCTATGAAGTTATCTTTATTTTAGTGAACCCCACTCCAAATAACTATACATAATCAGATGCTTAATCAATGTCTTGTGTCATAATGAAGGTGACAGAGAAATCACTGAGCAATCTGGAGCTGCATTGATAAGAATCTCATCTATCACCCTTGCTTCTTTTAACCCAACTTTCCGGCCCTATTCCCACAATATCGCCAGCTCCTCCTTGGCAGATGCAGCCACAGAGAACTTCGTTCAACAATCTTCTGATTATCAGTATCAAGTAAGGTAAAAAACAGGAAGACACAGGTTTGCTACAGTTGTGGAGGATGTCCTAAAAAAAGTCCAAATGAATTATCTCTAGATGGTGAGGTTGTCCATATATCCTATTGGTGGGTGACATTTTGTTGACTTCATTGAGC
>CM053770.1:315491333-315539573 GCA_028658325.1 Potorous gilbertii
CGGCGGTGACGGTGACGAGGCTGCTCCGGCTGCGCTCCGGCGGCCGCCGATCCCTCTCTCCCGGGAGGGCGAGTGTGGGTTTTTTTCCGCTTTTTCGGCGGCGGCGCGGGTGGGGAAAGAGGGAGGGAGAGGGAGCAGGGGCGGCGGCGGCAGCGGCGGGGGGAGGCCGGAGGGGCGGGTCCTGCCTGGGGGCTGATCCCTCCCCCCGCGCTGCCTCCCCTGGCCGGGCTCCGTGGCGGTAGCAGCGGCGGCGGCGGCTCCGGCGGCTCCGGCTCCCGTCCCTCTCCTCCCCTTCCCTTCCCTTCCCCTCCCCTCCCCCGAGGAGCAGCGGCCGCCGCGGGGGCCAGCGCGGAGGACGCGGAGGAGGTGGGGGAGCGGGAGGCCGCTGCTTCCCCGCCGAGGGGCCCCCGAGCGGCCAGGTCGGGCTGAGGTAACGGGGGCCACGGGCCCGGGCGGGGGCGGGGGCAACGGGGCCCGGGCGGCCGGGGGAGGGGAGCGGAGGGGAGGGGCCCCCGGGGAGGGAGGAGGCTTCCCGCTCCGGGCGGCGGCGGCGGTGGTGGCGGTAGCGGCGGCAGAACCGTGTGACTCCTCCCCAGGGGCGGAGGCGGCGGAGGCCCGAGCGGGCTGAGGGGGAGGGAGTCAAAGCTGAGGAGCGGGACCCCCCTCCCGCCGCCGCCGCCATCTTGTCTCCCCTAGTCCTGGCGGCTGAGCGGGAGAGCCCTGCCCCCGCCGCTCCAGCCCCGCCCCCGCCGCGCCCGCCGATTGGAAGTTGCGGAGAGCGGTCCCGCCTCCTCTCGGCCCTTGGCCCCGGGCTTCCGGGATTGGCAGGCCGATTGGCCAATAGGGCTGCGGCTCCTCTCCCTCGCTTTATCGGTCTGTCTCTTCTGTCTGTCAGTCTCTAGATATCTTTCTCTTCTCCTTTTCCCTCCTCTTCCCTCTCTTTGGGAGGAGATACTGTTTCCCTCTCGAATTTTCTCCCCTTTCCCAAAGGGTTAAAGATTCTTCTCGAAGAAGTATCCTCTTAAAGGGGCAGGGCTCCGCTAAGACTTAACCTGTCTGACGGAAGTGCCAGGTCTCGGGGTCTCCATGCTGCACCTACTAGGTGCGAGGCTTGCAGGAGCAGGTGGCATGCGGGGCCTGAGTGTGGCCTTAGCCTCCCAGGGTGGGGGACCTTTGGGGCAGGCTGGTGTGGGGCTGACAGACCTCTGGCTAAACTGCCACTGAATTGTAAGCTTCTGGAGGGCGGGAGCTGGTCGCGTTTAGCTTAGAGTTGAGTTGAGTGCCATTGCCGGGAGAGTATTTACGGAGCCGGGAGGGACTTCAGGGGCCACCTAGTTAAGTCTCCCCATCTTACTGAGGAGGAAACTGAGGCCGCTGGAGCTTAAGTGATCTGTCACGTAATTGACTAGTTCTGTTTAGAACCCGCGTCTTGGGCCTCCCGACTCAAGTGCTTCCACCTCCCTTCCCCCTTGGCATTGAACCTTGCCAAGCTATTTAATGGGGGAGTATTGGACTGGGAAAGTCTGGGAGGGAATTAAGCTGAATGAGACCCTCCCCAGTCCTCCCCCCCCTTACCTTTCTCTCCCCCTCTTTCTTCCACCCCCTCCCCCCCAAGTAGCTGAGAAAACTTGTCTTTATTTTGGGTGGTGGGTAAAAGAAGCAGGACTTCAGAGCATTTTGGCAACGTGGTCAGGCTGCCCTGTAAACATGTAGCACTTTTAAGGCTTACCAGCTACTGTGATGTTGTTACTTGTGTCTTGGACTGCTGTTGAGATTGGTGGTGTGTTTCACCGTGATACTAATTACATCTTACTATGGATAATAAACTAATGTTTAATTAGTGCTTTATACTTTTCAAGGCAATTTTGTATCCATTATTTCCTTTAGCAGGAGAGGAAAGTTATCATTGTTATTATATCTTATAGAGGAAAAAACTGAGGCACGAAGAGAAAAAGTCACTTGTTCAAATTCATGTGAGAAATTAATAGAAGCAGAGTGTAGAAGAACTTTTTAAACTCCTTATCCCACACCCTTTCCAGAATAATGACTTCTGGATGATTTTCAGTCTGCCTTGTAAAGCATTTTGATAGTGGCCACTCCACTTCACAGATGTGGATAATATGCCTTATTAATCTGCCTTAATTTTGCTATGGTGGAATTATAATAGATGTTTATGTTATGCTTTAAACCATGAGGGGACCGATGGTAATTGTTACTTATATTTTATATATGAGATATGTAATACAGGTGGAAGTACCTGTTACCCCATTGTTTAACTGTTGCCAACTCAGGTCAGTTTGTACTGTAGGTTCTATTTTCAGGGAATAATGTTGCTTGTAGGTACTAGTGGGAGAGCCAAGAATTTCCTTGTCAACAGTTGTAGCTCCCTCCAAAAACCTCTAAGGGAAAACTTCAAAGCCATTGTGTGGACAATAGTTCTCAGCGCTGTATGAATTTAGAACAGTGTACGTCTTTTGGAAGGGAGCATCTTTTCAGATTATAAGATGTGGTAAGGGCATTTTAATCCTTTGCTGGTTTCTGATTCAGAATGGGGATTTCTTTGGTGAGTTTCCAGGTCGTCCAGAGATGGCTGATTTAAAGCATTCTAAAGATTTGACTATTCTAGGTTATTTTCTTGATTCTTTTACTAAGGCCTGCCCTGTAGTTTTCAGGGTTTCTTTTAAGAGCTATACATAGTTCAGATGCTGTGTGTGTACAGTTTGAAGTCTGAACTAAGATGGGATACATATTTAATCATAGGTGTAATGCAATCCCTGAGTCATCATGATTCTGAGGGTGACAGTGTGCTGTAGGTACCTGTGAAAGGTTAGTATGTTGAACTTGGAATAGATAAACTTTGATTTGAACCCTAGATTTTTTTTTCTTTTGTAAAATAAAGATAATTCTTGTGCTATCTATCTTACAGGACTGTTGTGAGAAAAGCAATTGGTAAGCCTCAAAATGTTCATTGAAATATTAGAGGAACCTGGTGTAGTGTGGATAGAGAGCAGGCCTTAGTAAGAGAGACTTGAGTTTAAGCCCTACCTCTAACTTACCCTTCCAGACAAGGGACTTGACTTAGTGTTGTCTGAAACTAACTATAAATTTCAGAACAGGTGCTGATTTGCATTGGTAGAGGATTTTTCATCACTGGTAGTTCCCTATACCAATTATATCACAAGTTTGATCCAAAAAAACAATAATAATGTAAATATACATGACTATTTTAATGCTAAGTGGAGACACATGAAGCGCTGGTCTTTTTGGTCTCTTAAAGGACTATTTTCCCATTATATGTTTGGATTAGCTACTTTGTGCTACTTGTGTTCCCCCATCTATCAGCTTACATTTTTTCCTTGCCTTTTTCTCTTAGACTTTTTTCACTCCCAGACTTACTTATTTGGACTGCAAGTAACATGAGGAAGCCTCGAAGGAGATCCCGGCAGAATGCCGAAGGCAGACGTTCTCCATCCCCTTATAGCCTCAAGTGTTCTCCAACTCGAGAAACGCTAACTTATGCCCAGGCACAGCGGATTGTGGAGGTGGACATTGATGGACGCCTACACCGAATCAGCATCTATGACCCTCTGAAAATCATCACTGAGGATGAACTGACAGCTCAGGATATCACCGAATGTAATAGCAACAAAGAAAACAGTGAGCAGCCTCTATTTCCTGGCAAGTCCAAGAAGACCTCCTCAAAAGGCAAGAAAAAGGAGTCCTGTTCCAAGCATGCCCCAGGCACCTCCTTCCACCTGCCTCAGCCCAGCTTCCGAGTGGTTGACTCTTGCAGCCAGCCAGATGCACCACCCCTCCCTGCTGCTTACTACCGCTATATTGAGAAGCCACCAGAGGACTTGGATGCAGATGTGGAATATGACATGGATGAGGAGGACCTGGCCTGGTTAGACATGGTGAATGAGAAGAGACTGGTGGATGGCCATGGGACCATCTCTGCTGATACATTTGAGTTGCTGGTAGATAGACTAGAAAAGGAATCCTATTTAGAGAGCCGAAGTAGTGGGGCTCAGCAGACCCTTATTGATGAAGATGCTTTCTGTTGTGTCTGTATGGATGATGAATGTCACAACAGCAATGTCATCCTCTTCTGTGACATTTGCAATCTGGCTGTGCACCAGGAGTGCTACGGGGTCCCTTACATTCCAGAGGGACAGTGGCTTTGCCGATGCTGCTTGCAGTCCCCTTCCCGTCCTGTGGAGTGTGTTCTTTGCCCCAACAAAGGTGGGGCCTTCAAGCAGACCAGTGATGGGCACTGGGCTCATGTAGTGTGTGCCATCTGGATCCCTGAGGTCTGTTTTGCTAATACCGTGTTTCTGGAGCCTATCGAGGGTATTGATAATATCCCACCCGCTCGATGGAAACTGACCTGCTACATTTGTAAGCAGAAGGGCCTAGGTGCTGCTATCCAGTGCCACAAGGTGAATTGCTACACAGCCTTTCATGTGACATGTGCCCAGCGGGCTGGGTTGTTTATGAAGATAGAGCCTATGAGAGAAACCAGCCTAAATGGTACCACTTTCACAGTGCGCAAAACAGCCTTCTGTGAAGCCCACTCCCCCCCAGGCACTGTGAAGAAGGATGTCCTCCCTGCGGTCTCCAGCGAAGGTGGGGAAGAAGATGAGGCAAAGGAGGGAGGAGGAGAAGAAGACAGCAAGGTCCCAGCGAGCAGTGCCCTGAAGACTTCCCTCAAGAAGAGCAAACTGAAAGTAAAGCAGAAGATCAAGAAGGAATCAGAGGACCCAGCAAGGGATTCTCCTGCAACAGCGCCCCTAGTGACTATAACACAGATCCCGTCCTGCAGGTGAGCCATAGCCACCAGGTCAGGCAGGAAAGTAGGCCACGGAACCTTTATCTGGGGACCTTGGAGAGTTAGAGAAAGGAAAAGACATGTCCTTGTGGACTTAAAGTTCTTGAAAAATGGATAGGCTTCTGGATATGCAGATATATCTGACCACACACCCCCAGTTCTATTACATCAGACATAGTCTAATGTACACTAAGTAATCAAACAGAGAAGAACTGTCCATGGTAATGGGCATGTTCTTGGATTCATGAGAATAAATGCAGTTTTGGAGAGAGGGTGATGAATTAGGGAAGTTTTCCTGGAGAAGGTGAGCCTTAAGAAAGAATATATGTCACAGTGTAGAAGGGTCTTAGAAATCATCTAGGCAGGAATGACCTGCTCAAGCCCACAACCAGCCTAGTACTCAGATATCTAGGTCTTCTAATTCTAGTCCGCTGGTCTATTGAGTGATCACATTTTTTTCATAGAAAGGTATAGGGAGAATGTGATGATGGGAAGAAGAAAGAATTAAGCCATTTAAGGTGTTTGCCAGTAACACAGTACACTGGAGTGGAACACGTGCCCGGTGGGGTACAGCTGGAGAGAAAGGGACTCACTCAAGGTTTATGCTAACAAAATTATGGCTTGTGCCCTGTCTTACTCAGCTTCATGTTGGGATCAGTACTGGGGTGAGCAAGATCAGACCTTAGTCCATATTTCCAGAATTTTTATGTCATCTCTTTGAGCACAGTTTCCTCCACCTCAATTCTTTTTGGGATCCTTGTGGGCAAACTGATTTAGAAAGAGTGAGATTAAGAATAGAAATTGCTGCAATTTGCAGAGTTGGAGTGGTCCAAATATTTAACTAAAGGCTGTTTCTGGGTTTAGATATCAATTTTTTTTTTTTGTACCATGATAGGTTTTGGTTATAGAGTGGGGAAATGACTGGATGAAAGAAAGCTCTTTGCCCTTTTTCAGACCTATGAAAATGCTCCTTTTTGGCCACCTTATTCTTAATTTTAGGAGGCCTGGCTTGGTCTAGGTCAGTGGTCTTCTCCTGAGCTTTATTAGCTTGCACCTGGATGCTGGGACTTAGGCTTCTCTTTTGTGGAAGAATGAAGGACCTTAATGAGCTTTCTGGTGTCACACTAATATGTTTTTAGATGTCAGTTATTTTTATCAGACCAAAGTTAGGCAAAATCCTTGTGACTCTAAGGTTTTTAATAAGAATCCCAAACATTATGATGTCTCTAAGGGGGTCACATTTTAACCCCCTGAATATCCCTGGTACAGAACTTCAGTTTTCCTTTTTTATGAGACGTAGTATCGGAGAAAGAATGCTGGACTTGAATCAACGGATGTGGGTTTAAATTCTGACTCTGACACATCAGATAACCTCTTTAATCCATTATTATCCTGAGGATGTGTATACTTATACAGCCTATCTTATAGGGTTGTTCTGAGGAAAGAACTTCCTTAAATTTTAAAGTGTTATATAGATATGAGGAGTTCTTGCATTTTGTGCCATTAACAACAGTGGGTCAGAAATAGAGCTGATATTTTTTATAGTTCACTCTACCTCTTACTTCCTTTGGCTACATTCTTCAGGGATGTAGGGACATGCAGGGACTTGGCAAGTGTCTATGAAGCATCTCATAATTAGACACTCTGTGTACAAAGGGATCAATAGCTGACCACAACATGCTTCCAGTGTGGGGAAACTGGGAGGGGTTGGGTCGAAGGCTGGTAGTAGAAATCCAAGATGCTGAACTCTGATCATTTTAAGTCTTTCTCTGTAGTGAAGTATTTGGCAGCTCGACAGCCTTCTTCTTGTCCCTGCTCCCCTAGCTCTAGAAGAGGAGATTAAGGTCAGGATGGGGACTTGGTTGCTGTGACCCAGACTCTCCTCTGACTGAATACTGACCTGTCTTGCTTTCTGTTCCCTGTCCCTACTCTCCCCAAGGTTGAACAAGATCTGTAGTGGTCTCTCCCTGCAGAGGAAGACCCAGTTCATGCAGCGGCTTCATAACTACTGGCTGTTGAAAAGACAGGCGAGGAATGGTGTTCCTCTCATTCGGCGCCTACACTCCCATCTTCAGTCTCAAAGAAATGCTGAGCAGGTGGGTGAGGAGCTGAGGGCAAGAATGGAAGATCACCTAGTTACATGGTGGTGGTGGTGGTGGTGGAGTGGCATGTGTGACTGGTCCCACACTGCTTGAGGTGTGGTAGCCTTCAAGGGTAGGCTCTTTTTGCCCCAGGAACTCATGGCCAGTAATTAGGCAACTATATAGCTACTGCTTCCACCTGGCAGCAACCTCCCTGGGATCATGGCAGGGTTGGGGGATAAGCTTCAAGGACAGCACCAAAGCTGAGCTCAGTAGACTAGATAAGGCAGGAGAAACATAGAGGAGTAGGACATTGAGCTTGGAAACTTTAGGGAGAGGAGAGAAATAAAATGGACTTGAATGGAGTCTTGTGGTCATTCCTTCACAATATCATAGGTTTTCCCTTTTTACTTAGTCCTTCTCCTAGGCTCAGCATGATATGTGTGCTCTCAGGCAAGGGTACAGGTAGTGTTTGGCACATAATTTATCCTTTTGCAATATTTTTAAAACTCCAAATTGATTGCCATCGAATGAGGTTGCACAATTTTTGACATACCCCAGGAAAGGAAAAATTAATCACTTTATTTTATATTTTCAATGTGAACATAACATGAAAAGCTCTATAATGTTTTTTCATTCATATTTCATAGTGGGAGGAATCTTTACTGAAAAGCTACAAGGTTCTGAGCTGGAGAATCCCTGCCTTAAGCCTTTCTGTGTGCCTGTCTCCTAAGTTGAAGAAACTTTCTTTGACTCTGCTGCCCCCTCCAGTTGCTGGCATGTTTGTTTTTATTTTCAGCCACACTTCTCTAGGTTTGCGCTCTCCTTTAGAACCTTTCAGTCTAGCCTCTTACTTCCACCCTGATCACAATGACCCCTTTCTTTGGATGATCTAATCTTCATTCTTCTTGAACTCATAGCTTTATTTGATACTGTTTTGCTATCTCTTCCTTAGCTTCTGTAACATGATCATCTGATTCTCCCACCTCAATGACAACTCCTTTTATGGATGATTCTTTTAACTGTGCATTCACTTGTTCCTTCTTTCTTCTTCTTAATCCTCTTTGGCTCAACCATCTCATTCACACTGTATTTTTAGGACTCCACATTCTGCCACCTTCCCATCCCTGATCTTCTGTTCCCTTTATTTTCCCATTATCACCAGTTTATTGCAGGATATTTTTTTCCACTGTTAGTTATCCCTGTAGACTTTTTGAAAATTGAATTCCTCACTATTGTTCCCCTTCCCCTGTGATTCAGCACCTCATCTCAACTTTCCCATCCCCATCAAGGCCCCTCTTCACTGTACTGAATTCTCATAGTAGGTTGTCAGATGATACATCTGGGGTTGTAAGGGCCCTTGCATATCACCTAGGGGAATTTCCTCATTTTACAGATCAGGAAACTCAGACCCAGAGAAATTAAGTGATTTACCTTAAGATCACATAGGTTGCGAGAATCAGAATTGAAATCTGAACTCCTGACTCATTCCTGTATGTCCAGCACTCTTCCCCCTACACCAATGCCTTTTTGCTTGGCTTTTTTTCATTATTCTTCTCTGCATGGGCTTCCCCCATATCTAATCATTCATTAAATTTAATTAATTCCTTTATAACATATGTTAGGTTTGTCTGTTCATTTCCATTCTTTCAATCTCCATCCCCATTCCAAGGCCTTCTCATCATTACTATAGTGACTTTTTAGAGGTGTCTTTAATTTCAGGCTCTTTGCTACTTCAGAGGAACCTTAAACATAGCTGCCATGGACTTCTTTAGGAATCGTATTTGCCATCCCCTGCTCAGAATCTAGAAAGGCTACTTGCATGTCAGAATATTCTGGAATGTTAGAGCTGGAAGCGATCTTCAAAACCGTCTTGTAAGACCCAGAGAAGAGAAAAATGACCTGATCAGAGATATAATGAACTCTATGATCTGATGATCGGGTCTTTTGACTCTTGAGTTTAGTGCTTTTTCTGCTATTCTACACTAACACCTCAACCTGACATTCAAAGTCTTCTGCATCATCTGGTTCCTAACCTTTTTCAACCTCATCCTTGGTCCCTAATTGCAAACCCCTTAGCTATTCATTTCTTTTGCAATTTCATGTCTATTGTCACTCTAAAAGAGTCAGCTCATTGGGTCTAGGAAGCCTTCCTTGATGAATCCCAACCTTCTCTGATAATTCTTTCATAGCATCCTACACCCCTTCTTTCTCTACCCTCCCCCACAAAAAATCCCCAAAGTGCTTAATAACTGCTTGTAGGAAAATGACCTAGTCTAATTCCCCACTTGGGAAAAGAGTCTCCCCCCATCTCCCTTGCCCACATTAATGACACAGCTTCATCTTGGTGGTCTCATCATAAGTGGACTGTTGCCACAGTGAAAGCACTGGGCTGCCTTTAGGCATGAGGTGACTTTCCATTCGGTAGCCTTGTTTGGCTAGAATTGAAGATTTTGACATTGACTATAGCTGGATATAGAGGATGGGAAGGAAAGGAAAAGGGAATTTTTTTGCCAAGGCCTAAGGAGGAAGCTGATGCCTACAGAAGGTACGTGTTTCCCACGTACCCCCCCAGCTCCTACCTTTGCTTCCTAGAAGGAACAGGACGAGAAAACCAGTGCCGTAAAGGAAGAGCTTAAGTACTGGCAGAAGCTTCGTCATGACCTAGAGCGGGCACGGCTGCTGATTGAGCTGATCCGAAAGAGAGAGAAGCTTAAGAGGGAGCAGGTAAGAGGAAACTCCTTCTTTCCCCTAAGATTCTTGGCCAAATGTTGGTGTAAAGGAAAGCCAAGAGCAGAAAATCGCTGATATTGGATATTGAATATCCAACCAAAAAGGTGGTTGAGTGCAGTCAGAGTCCAACAAGAGGCTATTCAGCCTTGGCTGGAAGACAGCTAGGAATAGTGAGCTCACTCCTTCATGAGACGTGTGGTTTGTGTGTTGGTCTTTCCTTCTTGCTCTAGAGTTGTCAGGATTGTGCTGTGAGTAACATTCTTGCCCTGTGCATGCACTCTATGTAGTGATCCTTGCGTATATTTGGGCACAGGCCTGGACCCACAGGTGCTCCAAAGTAGTTCTCCTTCCCCCCCTACACACACCCAGTCTGGGATCTGTGGTCCACTCAGATTTTTGTAGCACTCGCTATCTATGTTCACTTGTCAATTCATTGTTACTTAATGGTTCTTGAAATTCAGATCTCCTCAATGATAGGGAACTGTCTTACCCTATTTGGTAATCTTCAGGGTGCTTAGGTGTTCTCCAATCCTCTGGACAAAAGATGACAGTTCAAAAGCTGGTCTGTTTGATTGTAGAAGCAGTGCAAGCAGCCCGCTGTGCTACAGAGGCAGAGTGGGCTGTAAGGCCAGTTGGATACCCACAGCAGCCACTATGGATATGCCTGTGTATTTCCAGGATAAATTCACAAAATATAAACTCTCTTCCTCCATTATGAAGCTAAGATATTTATTCAGATACCAGAAAGCCAATTCCACCATGGTGGTAACAAAGGTTGTACACGTTATGAATAAAGATAGCATAAAACCTGTACTTGGCCATCCCCAAGGCTTCCTTCCTTCAGGCCTCCCCACAAACAAGTTCCCTTAGGCAAAATCACTTCCTCTCTCCCTCATGCTAGCTGCTCTGCCTCAACTCTGCCTCCTCTCTCTCAGCGCCCGCCGCCTCACTCTTCCTGCCTCCCCCTCTTCAGCAAGCTCCTCCCACCATGGACTCCATGTGACTCAGGCTGTGAGCTTGGCCAGAGCTCAAAGTAGGTCACATGGGTCTATTAAGGGGTAGGGAAGATCTTCAAATTCCCTTGCCATTACAGGGACACAACACTTTCATCTCTTTCTTTGAGGCTGTGTTAGATCAGCCCAGCAGCCATGGGCTCAGCAGGGTCCAGAGGGGCAGCCGGACCCCTTTCATTGGGGAGCATCTGGCCACGCCTGAGAGCTGCAGCAACAAGTGTGTACCTCTTAGACAGCACAGCACAGCCTGGGTTCAATTTCTGGAAGTGGGAAGAACAAATTGGAAATTTCACCACTGGGTTTGCACCAGACATGCTAATCCTTCATGAGGCTCCTTATATACATGCTCTAAGCCATCTGTAATTGCTGCTCCCCACCTCTGCTTAAGAAGGGGAGAGCAGGAAGCAGCCCTTGTTCAGCATGGGTAACAGGACAAGGTTTCATTTTCAAGCTGTGCTGTGCCCTGCCAGCTCTGTCAGTTGATGACATAGCCATCTTAACAAGAATAAGTGTTTGTGGTGTTGTGGGGGGGCGGGGAGAGAGGTTTGGGGGAAAGGAGAGAGCATTCAGATTCCTGCTCATCACCTTTTCCCCTTTCCTCTGAACTCCTTAGGTCAAGGTCCAGCAGGCCGCAATGGAGTTGGAGCTGACTCCTTTCAACGTCTTGTTGCGCACAACTCTGGATCTTCTACAGGAGAAAGATCCTGCCCAAATCTTTGCTGAACCTGTCAACCTGAGTGAGGCAAGTTTTTTCCTTGCCACAACCACCAGCACCTTGCCCCTGTCAGTGGTAGTGCCACTACTGGGACAAATCCTAATACTTAAAGAGAGCCTCAGGTCTGAGCCACATAGTTTCAAAGGAGCCTTGGGGTAGGTTAGGTGGGATAGATGGGGAAGGGGCAGGGCAGGACTGTTTTCCAGGAGGGTGAGGAGTTGGTACCCTGGTGAATGGTCACACAGAGTAGACAGCTGAGAGTGGGATGGGTTGAATGATGGGGTCCCTGTGGTGGGGGGTGGTGGTAAGGGTAAGGTTTAGAAGGGCAGAAGTAAGTTTAGCAGGGCCAAGTGGAAGGGGCAGTAAGAGTGCCGCTGAAGGGTGCACTCTGTTTGGCTAGTAAATGGTTTTTGTAATTGTACAGGTTTTATATGTTTAGGTTCCAGATTACCTGGAATTCATATCCAAGCCAATGGATTTTTCCACCATGAGGCTGAAGCTGGAGTCCCATCTGTACCACACCCTGGAGGAATTTGAGGAGGACTTTAACCTTATAGTTACCAACTGTATGAAGTACAATGCTAAAGACACAATTTTCCACCGAGCAGCTGTCCGCTTGAGGGACTTGGGAGGGGCTGTCCTACGGCATGCCCGGCGGCAGGCAGAGAACATCGGCTATGACCATGAGGTGGGAACCCACCTACCCGAGTCACCCAAAATGGAGGACTTTTATCGCTTCTCCTGGGAGGACGGTGAGAAGCTTGGGGTGGCGGGGAAGCTAGTGACTGAGCGTTTGGGCTGGGCAGGGCTACCACTGGCGGAGCTAGAGGGCCAGAGAAGGTTCTTTGGAACAGTGAAAGCCGGTAGGGTGATGGGGCATATGTGGGGGAAGCAGAACTGGTTATATACACTGTGTATCTTGGTTTCAGGGTGGGGAGGGCCCTGGCTAGGGCTTGCCCTTTGCAGAACAGGAACCTCTTCAAGACCGAAAGCTCAATGCACTTAGCTCATTTCAAAAGGTACAGGGATAGCAGGAATACTTTGGAAAACTGGCTTAGGGAGCTGGAGCCTCTCCTAAGGCTTCTTCTCCTCCTGGGCTCCCCTCCCCTGTGTGGTTGGTGGACGGGGCTTGCATGCTGGTGTCTGTTGGTCTTTCTGGGGGTGAGTAGATTGGTAACAGAAACACTGAATCACCTGAGCTCAGAGCATTGATCCTCAGGGCTTTCTGCTCTGCTATAGCAGCCAGACAGTCACCCAGGCAAGGGAATTTCTGCCTCTCACCCTTTCCAAGAAGCCCATTCTTGACTGTGAGCTGCTTCCTGCAGATGCTTCCCACATTCTGATCTTGCCCAATTGGCTCCCCTCTGTGCAGTGGTATTGCCAGGGCTGAGGCTCTACAGTGACTCTGCTAGAAGCTCCGGTCCCAGGCATTTCAGGAGAGTGTATTTCATCCAGAGGACTCAGCTCCTTCCCCTTGCCCTCGGCCGTGCTGGTCCTTCAGCCCCCTCTGTCCTCCCTTCTCCCTGGCAGTGGACAACATCCTCCTCCCAGAGAACCGGGCTCACCTATCCCTGGAGGTGCAGCTGAAGGAGCTTCTGGAGAAGCTGGACCTGGTGAGCACGATGCGATCCAGTGGGGCTCGGACCCGCCGTGTTCGCCTGCTGCGGCGGGAGATCAACACCCTCCGGCAAAAGCTGGCACAGCAGCAGCCAAACAAGATGATGCCCAATGGGGAGTTGCCACCAGGGCCCCGGGAGGAGGTGGACGTGGTGGAGAAGGCCCTGCATGGAGAGGAAGAGGAGGATGGGGAGAAAGGTGAGAGGTGTGCACAGGCAGGGCCAAGTGTTATGGTTTCTGGCAGGGAAGGCCCAGACAACTCCCTGTTGATTCTCACCTGGTGGGTGGATGCCTGTGAGCCCACCGTTAGAGTCTCATTTTTGTGTCGTGAGACTCTCACACCAGTTGAATTGCCAGGACCCCTGGTAGAGTACTACCTGAAGCTGTTGTTAATAGTTACCTTAGTGTGTATCAAGGATCTGAGAACAGATTTTGATGTGGAGGTAAGAGGCTTGTGAGAAGCTCAGCACAGGGCAGAGAGGTGAGGTTGGGGCAGGAAGCACACTGGATTCATTGTCAGAGGAACGCGCTCCAGTCTCACCTCTGCTGCTTAGAACTTGGTGTGATCTTGGATGTCTCTCTCTGGGCCTCAGTGTTATCATCTGTAAAATGCATACTTTGAACTAGATCCTTTGAAGGGCCTTTGAAGTTCTAAACCTGCAATCCTGTGGTTTCTAAGTCAGGACACCAGAATTCTAATCCTAGCTGTGCCACTGACCTGCTTTGAGACCTGGACAAGTCATTCCCCTTCTTTGGGCTTCTGCTGCTTTCTCTGTAAAATGAGGAGGCTGGGCTCGCTGGTCTGTCTCCAGGTTCCTTGGAAATGTGATCCTCTATAGGATTTACATCCAGAAGAAGAGTCTGATTTGCCATTTGCTTCCAGAAAGATTGTGCTTAGAGACTTTAGATATTTAGTGAATAGAACTGCTTTCCATTTCTTTTCCCCAGTTGGGAGCGGTGTCTTGGTAGCACCCCTGGGGATTCAGTCTGAAGTTGGGAGAGTGTTTGTTACTCAGAAGCTGGATGGATTGGCATGATGAACTTTAGTTTCTTTGGGGTTTGATGCCGTCTCAGATGGGCAGGGGTCAAACTTAGGGAAAGGGTCCCTTTAGATCTGAGATGTGGCAGAGAGAATGATAGAGGAGTAGCTTGAAGCTTAGTGATATAGTTTGGACTTGGGAGTCAAGAGGCTCCAGTTTTGATTCTACTGTCTTTCATTGTGATCCTGGACGAGCCACTTAAATGTGTTTCAGCATCTGTAAAACAGGGATCTTTAATGCTCCTCCTCCTTCCCTCACATGGGGGATCTGAAGCAAGATGGAATCACAGATAAGAAAGCACTTGGATCAAATCAGAGGAAGTTCACTATGTAATATCAGAACTACAACCAGCTTAGTTGATAATACCTTCCTCATTCCCTTTAAATATATTTTAGGATGATTTCTGAGGCTTGATAAGTCTTAGGAAATCGTGTGCTTTCATTCCTTTAGGTTAATGAATTGAGGTTTTTTTTCTTCTTTCTTTTTTTTGGGGGGGGGGGAGTGATTCTTTCTAAAATGTTCAAGCAGATTCTTTTTCTTTCTAGCAGATGATACCAAGCCTCCTCATCCTCCGACTCTGGAGCCTACTGGGCCAGCGCCTTCCTTGTCTGATTTGGATTCCCTCCAGGACCCTCCAACCTTGAAACCTATCAGTGAGAGCAAAATCCCAGCAAGGCTTTCCAAATATGGGAAGGTGGAGGATGAGGTCTTGGACAAGGTGCCGTCACAACGAGGGAGCCAGCCCTTCCAGTGCCTGCTGAGTGACAATGGCCTTAATAGACTGTCCCTTCCAGTCCTCGAGATGTCCTCCATGCCCCACCTTAGTGGTGTGGGCCGCCGCACCTCTGTCCTCTTCAAAAAGGCCAAGAATGGGGTCAAACTTCAAAGAAGCCCTGATGGGGCCCTTGAGAATGGAGAGGACCACAATCTGATGGACATGCCTGCCTCCCCAGCCAGCACTGACGGCGAGAGGCAAGCTCGGAAGCGACCGCAAAGCAGGAGTTGCAGCGAGAGTGATGGGGAGAAGTCCCCTCAGCATGTGGAAGAGACAGGTGACCTAACCTGTGGCTCCGCTTGCTGCTGCTTATGCTTCGGGGAATAAGGAGTGTCATGATGTCTGCTTCTGCTTGCCAGCTGGCCAGTTTTCCTATCCTTGAGGGCAGGCTTAGAATGCTCCAGTAGTCACTTACCTCCTTAATTAGCCCTGTGGAAGCCAGTTGTTTGAGGGTCAAGTAACCCAAACTGGTTTTACATGCTACTAGCAACCAGAGATTCAGTCAGTCAACCAGTGGTTAATTGTTCCTTTCCTAGTGTGTCTTGTGCTGACTAGACACAGCGAGGCTACTGAGAAGTTACATTTACCATATAGAAGCTCAAATCTTAACAGCTTGTTAGTAGCGAAGATGTATGAACATTAAGATGATGATATAGGGCAGTGTATGATGGTGTGCCCCATGAGCAGTACAGATGTCTTTGGTGTTCAGTTGTTCTTGGTGACAGGAGGTAGAAGGTGTGGAGCAGGTAGGAAATTCTTGGTTGAGGAGGTAAGGCTTGAGGTGGGCCTCCAAGGATGGGGTGGCATTTACCTGAGTGGAGTACTTTCTAGGCTTTTGGGGGTGAGAGTGAGCATGGTTGTGTGCTGAAGACAGTGGTGAAATCAGGGCTGACTGGAATGTAGGCTACTGGGAAATAGTTCCAGCAAGAGTGGATGAAATAGGATAGTTCCTGAGTAGTGATGTTAACTCATACTTGTGTGGGGGTGCTGTTGTTTGGATAATAGAGTTGATTGGCAGGTTCTTGATCTTTTATATCTGTCTCTGTCCTTTTGGATAGGAGCAGAACTTTCTTGGTCCTTCCTCTCTCCTTCCTTGCTTATGGGGAGGGAATTTATCTTTGGAGATTTAATCAGCCATACCCAGTCACAACTTCTAGGTCCCTTTTTAGCCTAAGGGTATATAATGCACTTTTAGGTTCAAGCATTTTCCTCACTCCCACACTTTCCTCACTCTGTTCTTTTCCTAGCTTCTCCCTAACTCCTGACTGCCCTTCTCCCAAGACAATGAGACTTGGCTGTTTCCAGCAGTGTGTTGTTTAGGGGTTTGAATGTTCATCTGGAACAGCAAGGAGGGTGGACTCCCGGAACGGCAGAGAAAGCTCTCCCATGATCATCTAGGCTTTAAATGAGAAGCAGAGGTTAGACTAATGAGAATCCACCTAATGAGGTAGGGTAGGACAAATGTTGTCATCCTCAGCTTATCAGCAAAAGACCCTTAAGCTTAAAGAGAGCAAGCCTTGGGTCTGAAATTCAAAGACAGGAAAGCCCTAAAAAGTCAATTTGAGGAGTTTAGGCTTGATGGTATTTGAGAAAAGCCTTGGATTTTTAGGCTGAGGTCTTGGTGGGAGGAGGGGTGAAAGCTCCTTCAGGAGGTGATTTGGGCCCTCTCTCCCTGCTCCTTACTCCCATTTCCCCATCAGGTATATCCTTCACCTCTTTTCTTCCTCTTCCAAATGTGCCTATCATTTCTTTGTCCAGACTTCAGGGGATTAGTTATTAAATTGAATGTCCATCCTGAGAGATGCTGGATGTGTATGGGTGACAGGCAGTGGGGCATTTTTAGAATCTGCTCATTTCATAGCCTGATATATGCCGGGGAGTGGTAGTAATAAGAACACTAACGCTTTATATTTGAACCACACATACCTGATTCTCAGTGGAACCTTGTGAAGTGGCCACTGCCAGTGTTACTCTCATTGAACAGATAGGATGCAGAAGCGCAGATGACCCAGCTACGGCCAGACAAAAAATAACGGCCTAAGTCTTTTGGCCATGCGTTTTACCATAAATTAAGAGATAAGTGATGTCTGCCAGAACTTGTGGGGATGCCTGTTCGTTACACTGTCACTGAAGTTACCTCAGGTTCTGTTATCAGGCAAAGGGAGCCACTGAGATGAAGATCATTTTCTTGATCTGATATGACTTGATAAAAATTTCAGTTCCTCCTAAAGAGCTCCTTACTATAAATAGATCTCTCCTCATTCATACTTAAGTCTGGTCCCTACAAGCTGAGGTATTCTTTCTGTTTCACAGATGGACCAACCAAGATTAAGAGAAGAGAGGAAGGGGCTTAACCATCCTATGAACTGCCAGAACTGGGATTAAAACTAGGAAATTCTGGCTTTCTGTCCAAGATAGGTGTATTATAATTGTAATACTGGAACATTTAGTTTTGTTATATCACCTATCTTCTGTGTCTTTCTAAATTTGCTGGATATTTCAGGGCTGTTCTTTTCCTAGCTTCTCCCTAACTCCTGACTGCCCTTCTCCCAAGACAATGAGACTTGGCTGTTTCCAGCAGTGTGTTGTTTAGGGGTTTGAATGTTCATCTGGAACAGCAAGGAGGGTGGACTCCCAGAACGGCAGAGAAAGCTCTCCCATGATCATCTAGGCTTTAAATGAGAAGCAGAGGTTAGACTAATGAGAATTATGAGGGTGAGAAAGCTTCAGTTTTTGCCTTTCTTTGCATTCAAATGATGGCCTATATAGAGCATATTCTTCTTTTTAAAGTGAAATGTAGGAGGTTAAAAGTTTTGGGGAAGAAATGAGAATTCCTGTTTACTGGTCAAAACCATCAGCCTTTAAAAAAAATTCCTCACCTTGCCAAGATATATTCATTCACTGAATTAGGGTAGCCTTGGTCACTAAGCTCACTTGAATAGCTGCTACCATCTCCCTCCACTCTGCCCTGGACTAGTGGTATGTGTTGGGAATTTTAATTTATGCACCATAGCTTACTGTGTGTTTGTGTGTGTATGTGTGTGTGTGTCCGTCCTTGGCAGGAGTCACCAACGGCTTTGGGAAGCACACAGAAAGTGGGTCTGATTCAGAATGTAGTTCTGGTCTTGGTGGTGGCCTGGCATTTGAAACTGGCAGGTAAGGATTTCAATCTCTAAATCCTCATCTTTTTGTCTCTTCCTGCCCCCTTCCCTTCAGCCTCTGCAATAATAACAGGTTGATTTTCTGTTGTGGTTCTCTTTTATTTTTGTTTTTGCTTTTTTCTCCCCTTGGCTATTGTTTTTAGGGCCAAAGAGATTGTAACTTCACAGATGTATCCATGGTCCTAAAGATCTTGGTGCCCGTGGCTTCAGGCCACTCTTCTGGGGAGGGAAAGTAGAAAAGTGTGGTAGTAACAACTGACCAAGAGCCAAATGGACAAAATAACATTTCAGTCAAGGCTACACATGGGGGACACACTTTCAAAACAGAAAGCTGGATCCTTTGGAAGATGACTTCTTCCTTCTTTACACTTCATACCCTTTCCCCAGCTGCTGGCAAAAGGGTGATAGTTTTTGAAGGGTGAGTGATTTTATTATTAGAAAGGGTGCTTACAAGGACTTTTGAACTCTCTTTGGAAGGTCTCAAGTTTCTCTTTTTCAACTAAACTTGAAGGAACCTTAGATGTGATGTAGTTCAGGGACCCAGAGAAGGGAAATTATTTTTTCCAGGTTTACACAGGTAGTAAATAGCCAACTTGAGATTAGACCCAGTTAGACCCTCTAGTACTAAATCCAGTGCTCAGTGAATAGGTAGAAACAATACTACATTTGCCTTGATGGCAAGAGTTCTAACACTAGTCATTAAGGTCTTCAAAGTGTTTTCTAGCTCTTTGGTTCTCTAGGTCTTTATTGAACTTCTTCTGTATAACCAGTGCTGAACAAAGCACCAGGAGAAAAGGGAACAGGGGAGAATATAATATAAGATCAGGAAGAAAAGAGACTCCCAGGAGTTGATCCTTTTTCCCTTTGGCTACAGAATGGTACATGGATAACAAAATCCTGTGATCCTGACTTAGCTTTGAGGTATTAAGGAAGAGGCCACCTTCCTTGTTTTGAACCTGGGTTCTCATTGGTACCAATAACTGCAACGAATGCTGGGCTTCCATCCACAGTGGAATTTCAGAGTTTACAGAAATTAAAAAACTTTGGTAATTTTTTGGCTAACTGTCATATATAAAAGAGCAGCAAGATGGTGCAGTGGATAGAGTGCTGGTCCTGGAGTCAGGAATACTCCTCTTTATGAGTTCAAGTCTGGCCTCATACACTTAATAGTTGTATGACCTTGGGCAGGTCACTTTACCCTGTTTGCCTCAGTTTCCTCATCTGTAAAATCTGGAGAAGGAAATAGCAAAATATTCCAGTGTCTTTGCCAAGAAAACCTCAAATGGGCTCACAAACAGTTGGACATGACTGAAAAATTACTGAACAACTACATAAAAAGAAAGCCTTTGAATGTGCCTTAAAGTAACAGAAATCTAGACTTTGCAAAGAAACTTATTCTTCTGGTGTAGTCAAGTGAATCGAATTGGCAGGCAGAGTTCTAAACCACGCTGGACAGGTGATTGTTAATCGCCATGGAAGTTTCTGGGGTGAGAGATTTTACAATCCCAGTTCTGTCATTTATTGCCCGTGTGACCTTGGGCAGATTACTTCGGAACTCTGTGCCTCAATTTTCTTTAAAATTGGAGGCTTTGACTAGTTTTAAAACTGTTATTCTGCAATTATCTGACTAGACTGGGCAAGTGTCAAGAGGGTCATCAGATCTTGATGGATGATGTGACCTCTTGGTGATGAATTCTTGGACCATAGCAACAGAAAGTGACCCTCATCCCTATGGGGCCCTAGTCAATAATTTGTAACGATAGTGGCCAAGGGGCATAAAAGAAGGAGAGGATCCTAAATATCATGCATTTTAGATAATAATTTGTATTCTAATTGCGAAACTTAGCTAAGGACTGCAAAGTAGAATGTAACTCCTGGAAGAGCTGAGTTAATAGGCTTGCCGTTCCAGCTATAATGAAACTCAAAGACAGAAGAGGAATTGTCAGCTAAATGCAAGGCTCATTCAGCAAGTAATTCTTAAGTATCTACTATGAGCTAGGCATAATACCAGGTTCTGGAGAAACAGAAAAAGCAGGCAATTCCTGCCGTAAAAGAATTTATGTACCATGTAGCTCATAGGCTCTTCTTGGAGAGGCAAATAAAGTAATGATGAGAAAGTTGGTTTTATTGTGTGTCTAAGGGCTACAGGAATTGTCATTATCTGAGAATATTTGGTCATCTCATTGCATTGTCTATGAAAGCATATGCAAAAAGTCACCATGTGACTAATTGTAGCTCAGATAAACCAGCCAAATAAAGTCAATGTATATAGGGTAGTCCCAAAGTTTTTAAATTTTTGCAGCATAAAATTGCACCAAGACTTTAAAGATGCCCTATATATGAATACTCTGTGATTGCAGTGCAAAGGTGGGAAGGAGGAGCATGGTGAAAAATGCGGTGGAGCAAAATAGCTCAAGAATAAAGAGTCCAAAGATTTGTTGACAGAAGCCTCATGCCTATGAGGAGAAAGAAGTAGAAGGCTCTGGACATGATATACACCAAATAATCTCACAGAAAACGAAAAGATCAGTTAAATACCTGATTATTGATATGGAATGTCCATCTCTGTAATTAGACCGCCAGTTTGTTAGAGTGAAGATCAAAGCTGGTACCAAATTAAAAGAAATAATAAAAATAAGAAGATGTGGCATGTAAATGAGACAAATCTAACGTGCTTAAACTGACACCAAGGAATGGGAAATGGATAAAAAAACAGACAATGACATATTATTTCCTAAAAAAGTTTAACTGTGCCAATAAATTGACACACTGGAGACCCAAAAGAGCCTTATAAATTTTTTCCGCCAGCAAACACTTTATCCTTCTTGCTAAATAGAGCAAGATAGCAGCCAAGGACAGCAGTAATTTATAAGCTCATTTGAAAAATTTAGTAGAGGGGTGAAGGCAGTAGATATTTATTAATAATATCAGCTCCTAAAAAAGAAAGAAATTAGCAGAGGGGAAAACAACTTTTCAAAAAGTTTGGTAGCAAAGAGACCAAGCTAATCATGATCACTCCAAGGGCATTTCAGGATGGAACTGGAAGGACAACAAACGGATGAAAAGTGGAAAAGCTCTGGAAATATTTTAAACTCTTTTCTCCATCGGTAACAATAGAACTTCCATATTTAGTTTCAACATTGCAGCCTTCATATGCTGCATGAAGAAGTAGAAATGGCTCTAAAGGGAACAAAGATAGAAAAAATAGATGTACTAGATTTAGTTTATTCAGGGAGATCCATTCTGGAGATGATACAATTTTGAGTGGCTGAATTTTCAACATATCAAAGAGGGGAGGGTACCAAAGTTTTGGGGGAAAAAGCTGGACATTACTATTGTCAAAGTAAAGTGACCAGGAAAGTATTTTAAAAATTGAATTTTAATTTTTCTCTACACAGCTCATTAAAAAAAATGTAACTAATACTATATGCATAGTTGAAAAAAATTCCTATATTGCCCATATCCAGAAATATGTCTGTACCAAGAGGCCAGTAGATAACATGTTTCATCATAGGTGCTCCAGAATCATGGTTTGACCAAGAAAATACTAATGAATACTGGTCTTCTCTTTATTTTCTCATCTTTGTAAACATTTTTATGAAAAACCTACACACAAACACACATATCAAGGTCATCTTTGAGAAGGGAATGAGACTTTCACAAATGGTATTCTGTAGCAAACCATATATTTACAGTCACATAGTTGACACAAGTAGAAAGAATATAAGATCTCATTGTGTTTGACAGCAAAACATTTCATTTGATGTAGCAAAATTCTACCTAAAATTTTCTCCTCTAACATTCATGTCTGGAAATTCAACAATGTTCTTTGAAAGATACATCAATGTTGGTGACCGTCTGATTACAAGAGGCACATAAAAACAGGTGTTTTTAAAGGTGTTTGCTGCTCTTGTGAAGGATGTCCACTGAAGAATCCAAGTAGAAGAGGGATTCCCTAAAGATAGAGAAGTCTGCTGGATTCTCTTTGTGGATGATACGCTACAGACTTTATCAAGTCCTAAACCCTGTAGAGTATCCTAAATGAGATCTATAAAGCCACTGTTAAAGTTTGTCTTAACTATCCGTGCTGGAGCAACCAAGTGGCTGAAGAATATCTATCGTCCAGCCTAGGTTATACTTGGATGGGCGATTCATAGAAATATTTCATTAGTATGAAAGAGCTTAATGTGTATGTATTTCACACATTTAAAAATCAATTATGTTTTATATGAATAGATGCCTAATGAACTAGTTCAGTCAGAAATCACTTCTGTGACATTTGTTAAATGGGATTAGGAATCCTAATCTCAGTTTCACTTGAAAAAATGAAATAACTTGTTTAGAATATTAATAGTTGGATTAGAAAATACTTTTTGTCTATGGTTGTAATAATCCTTAAAGACATAAGTGTCCCCATGCTAATTGCATATACTGTGAGGTAGAACTAGTTTTTGGTTCCTAATGCAAGATATTCTACCTTTCCACAAGATAGGAAGAAAAAATTTTCTCTTCTGGATAGAAATTAATGAGCAATACAACTGGTTTGAAAGTGCAACAAGGCCTCTTTTTACAAAAATAATGCAGACAAATTGTATTTTCCTATTTTGTAACAAATAGGTTGATACCAGATACTGAGAACCTAGATCATAACTGTTTTTAGTTTCTCAGTTTAGAGAGCCCTTGATGAACATCATGCAACTCATCCTTCTATCAAAGACCTCCCAAAAGTCCTAGGGTGTTTGTTTATTTTCTTCAGCATCTCTTTTAAAAGACTTCACTTTATAGTTTTGGTTTTAAGCCTCCTACATTAAGAGCCTCTTAGTGACAGTCACATTCTGATGAATAAATGAAGCATTTATTACTTACTATATACAAAGCGCTACTTAGCACTGGGGACACAAATAGAAAATTAATACAATACCTGCTTCCCAGGAGCTCACATTCTAGTGGGGAAAAGAGATGGGAGGTTTAGCTGCAAGTCACTGGATAAATTCTATAGTCTAGAGTGCAGCAGCAGAACAGATTGTGTTGCCTCTTCTTTACTGTTGTTTTGCTATGAAATCATCAATTACTGATGTTGAACCATTTGATGGTATGAAAGATTTTGGTGAACAAGAACTTTCGTTTTGGAGCTTCAGTAGATATATCACTGTAGCACCTTTAGGAGCAGTTATCACACTGCATCCCCAAAAGTTTATCCTAGGATGATGACTTTGGGCACTGGGTCATTAGTGCCCAAATAGCATTGCCATTGCCAAGGTTTTTGGGTTCAGGGCCCTGGACTAACTCCATTAGGATTTGAAGGGCGATAGTGGATTGACATGTCTGGCCATCCTGCTTCCTATATCTCTCCCAGGGTGCTTTGCTATTTTAACTAGGTTCACATTTTTGGTGGCAGTTGGTTGACACTTGATGGGAATGGTTGGTGCCTTCTCTGCAGGCCTTCTGTGATGATGGGCATAAGGGTTCAGCTGGGATGATGGGACCAGTGGTTTGTAGAGATGCTGGTACTCCCAGGGTTCTTTGTCTTGTTTGCCAGTTGGTGATAGGATTATCAGCAGTTGTGGCTTGAAGTGACTTCCCTTTGTTGGTCTCTAACCTTTCTTTTACCATTCAGATTCCACTGCCTGCATAGGCTCTTGATGAGAGGTGTGCTCTTCTCTTTTTATGTATCTCTCAAGTGGCTTTTATTTCCTGACTGTCAGTCTTATTCCTCAGTTGATGATTTTCACCTTTCTGTGTAGAGATTGATTTTTTTTCCGTTACCTACATTAATGGTAGCTTGACTCTTGGAAGTGCTGCTGTAAGGTTTTTGTTCTTCCTACCTCAAAGTTTGCAGCTCAGTCTTCGATTTCTTCACATTGGTAGCTCACAGACATGGTGAAGATTTGGGATCTGTTGTGTTCTTCCTTTTTGGCCTCCTCTCCCTGGCAGTGTAGAGCAGAAAAGCTACAGGTTGAAGAATGCATGCTTGTTGAAATACAGGGGTTTGGTTTTTGTTTTTTTTGTTTTTTTTGCCTTTCTTGGTAGCACAGTATGCTCTTCCATGCCTTGAAGGAAAGCCACAAACATAAGTTACACAGGAGAAACTATCTACTGAGGAACCTAGAGTTAAAGAAATACAAAGAATTCTTCCTTTTTCCATATAAAATATGTGGTCCTAGGGGAACTACACTGTTCCCAGAAATTCTGCAAGACTAGGTTGCTGTGTGAAATGGTTGGAATCAGCTCTTGTTCTATTTCTTCATTCTGAAAATTACTTAATATATTTTCCTTGGTTAGAAGATATAACTAATGTGAAACTTCTAAGAATGGTTATTTCTTTATTGTGATAAATGTTTGAAATCTTAACCAAAAATCTGAGGAACAATTATGTGTATATTTCATATACATGTAAAAATGTTTATGTTAAATATATTTATATATGTTACATTTGGGTGTATATGTGTATACATGTGTGTGCAACTATATGTGTATGTGTTGGGTAGACACTATACTTGGAAAATGAGTTGGGTCCAGAGTTGAAAAGGATTGCCTTTGGAGTTTTGCAAAGTTTTTAATGACTCTCAAGGTTCTTCTTGAAACCAAGACACCCATCTTTTTAATCCCAGTATACCTTCAAGATTAATTGTATCCGTATACCACAAACTGAAGACTCTAAATTGAAATAAAGGATGACCATCACTCTATGAAGTGTGGGGTGCACCCCATTACTATTGAAGAAATGCACAAAAGTAGGGCCCTAAAGGATACCATTGAAGGAGAACTGATCAATAATTCATATGCTCAGATGGTATCCACATAATGACAGACATGTTGAGCAAGTCACTAAATTTGATGAGTGGACTCTGGGCAGCTTGGAGAATGTGGCCTAAAATAACATAGGATGGGTCAGCAGGGGATGGGTTGTGGTCTTCGATGGTGGAGGGAATATCCATATCAGTGAGATCACAGATCTGTTACAATGTCTAAGTTATCCTCTCCTGATAAGGAAGGATGTGAAAGTGACAGTAGAGGGTTTTGGTGTTTAGAATGGATGTTTTGTGTCTCTTTCCAGATGGGTTTTTAGTGAGCTGTCATGTTACTTAACCTGGTTCTGTTTGCAAGGTGATTGGAGGGATGTAGTCTGATTATGGGGCAGAAGTTTTTTGGCACATGATCTTAATTGGTCTTAATTTTAGCATAAACAACGAATCCTGGTCCTTGAAGGATTCTCATTCATTATAATAGCAAATAATAGTTAGCATTTATGTAGCACTTTTAAGATTTGTGAAATGCTTTACAAGTATTACCTCATTTGATCCATACAGTAACCTGGGCAGGTAGATGCTATTATTATTTTCATTTGACAGATTGAGGTAGACATAGATCAAAAGGGACTTGTCCAACGTCACAACTAGTAAGTGTGTGGGATAGAACTTGAACTCAGGGCTTCCTGACTCCAGATCCAAAGATATATCCACTGCACCATTTGTCCACCATATGTTTACTTTATGTTATTGTTTAAATATCATACTTAGAATTATAGAGCAATTAATATCAGGAGCTGGAAGGAATCTTAGAATTAGGTAGATTAAACCTCTCACTTTTACAGTTGGCCTAAAAATGGGAAATGATTTGTTCAAGTAATATAACTAAAGGAAAGTGGTGGAGATGGGATTTGAATCCTCAGATCTTCTCTTAATTCAAAGTCCAGTGCTCTATTAAATTGGAATTTTATTTAGCATTTCCCCAAGAAACCTGTATTTTTATCTGTAAGTATTTTGTTGACCTGCTTTTTAGCTTTAAAAAAGCCAGTCTTATTAAAGCAGAATATCACTTCAGTTTCTTTTTGAAATCTGAAAACTCAACCTATACTTTTATTTTCATCCATTATTTAACAGAAAATAACTTGAGTAGCAACAGTTCTAGTTAGTCAGCAAGAACAATGAGTCTCTAGAATGGGAAACTAGAGGAGGCTGTGAAATCATCATTCCTTTTCATTTGCTTGGGAAAAGTTTTGTGTGTGTGTGTGTCTTGCCTAGAGACTGAGGAATGAACAGAATTATTTCTTGAGGTCCCTTTCCAGGTTCAGAGCTTCTCATTTTGGATTCTCAAGGGTTTTAGGCATATCAGCCCTCCAGCAATTTTCTTACAGTTCAGTGTGTTTCTGTATAAAAGATTGAAATACATTAAGGAATGGAAGTGCTAATAACTCTCACCTGTCAGAAGCATGAAACATCTTAATTGTTGGTTTGTCACGGTTTTATTTGCTCTCTTTGCTCTTGTCCACGCAGTGGTCTGACTCCTCCAAAACGAAGCCGAGGGAAACCGGCTCTTTCTCGAGTCCCTTTTCTGGAAGGTGTAAATGGAGACTCGGACTACAGCAGCTCAGGTGAGACCCATGGTTTGGGCCAGATCTGAGGACTCAGTCTTTGTGGTAGTGGGCTCTTCTGAGGGCCCATGTTGCTGTATGCCCCTTGGGAAATCAGCCACCTGAACTTCATTCTTCTGTTTTGGAGAGAAGTATTCTTAGTCTCAGCTCATTGCAGTACAACCAGCTCTTCAGCTCTTCATGATTTGGGAGAAGAGTAGACATACTTCTATGCCATTATCTCCAAATTAAATTTTAGCCAGTGCTTTCAACTCCTTCCTTATCTTTTTGAACCACTAACTAGTAAGTAGGTCTCTTCCGGATGCCACGTTTTAGGAGAGACATTGACAAGGTAGAGCTCTTCAGAGAAGAAAACCAAAATATTGAGGGTTCTGAAAGTTTGGGAAATTGAAGAAACTGATGTTAAGCCAGGAAAAGAATAAGCATTAGTTGAAAGTATGATTGTAGCATTCAGATATTTGATAGTTTGTCACATGGAAGGATTAGAGTATTCTGCTTGGCCCCAAAGGGCAACTAGGGCCAGTGAGTATTACTGCAGGGAAGACAGATTTTAGTTTGACATAGCAATTGGTGATTCCTGAAAGGACTGAATTGCCTCGGGAGGTAGTTCCTGTCACAATAGCTGTTGCTTCAGGGAAAGGTTTCATTCATTGATTCCTAAGATTTTTTTTCTACTCCGTCAGTCTTTGATTCTATCAAAACCTTAATTCCTCAAAAAGAATAAAAATGAGTAGGTTTGTATATCCCCCTTACCCTTAGGCAGAGGGTTCAGATGGCCAAGAAGTACGGAACAGAAGCACGAAAGGTCTAAGGAAAATTATCCTCCTCTCTGGAGCTTTGCTCCATTTCCCTGCTGAATAGGAGCCTATACTACTTATAGAAGTGAGGGGTGAGAAAGAACCTGTCCTTTCCACATTGTCAAAGCACAAGGAAAGTTGTTAAACACATCGTCAGCTTTCTTTAGGGTTTCTGTTCCAACAATCTGATACCAGTATGAATGGACAGGATGTGCAAATAATAAATAATGTGCCGCAAGACCTGGCAACAAGCTTTTTAAGGTTCTCAATGTGTTAGATACAAACACCAACCTCTTGGCCTGTCCCTGCCCTTCAGCAACCACCTGAGCTATAGGTTTTACTCCCTGGTGAGATGGGCAGGGTGTTACCATACCATACCAAAAGAGTCCTTTGGCAAGTCAGTCTGGTGCCTCCTACACAGACATCTCTCTCCTGGCAACACACAGCCACTGCTGTGAACACTGCAGGTAAAGAGGTGCTGAGCCACTGTGCTGATGAAAATCTAGGCTAGGATCATGGAGTGGGGGGAGTGGCGAGGTGGCTTAACTTTTGCAGTAAGCCTTTCCTTTTCCCTGCAATGGTGAAACAATTAAATTCTCCCTGACCCAATGGGGCACCATTTTGGTTGGTTTACCGAGTTGGACTAGGTCTTGGACCTTAAAGGAATTTCTTTTAATAAAGAACTTCAGGGGAGGGGAGAAATCTTACTTGGAAACTCCCAGGCTCCACAGGCTACCTCAGAGGGTGGGGGTGGGGAGTTAGTGTGGAATCTGAGTGTCATTTTGAGTCAGCTGTCTCTGCCCCTTCTCTTTTAACCCTACCCCCCACCCCCAGGCAGAAGCCTCCTGATGCCCTTGGAAGATAATGCAGACTTGGAGCCCTTGGAGCTGGTGTGGGCCAAGTGTCGAGGCTATCCTTCCTACCCTGCCTTGGTGAGTCCCTGCCCCACATTCTTTCTGCCTTTGAGACTTTTATCTCATAAAAACAGATGTGACTTGGGACCTTGGTCACCAGAGAAAGCTTGTCCCCCAGTCTCCTTAGACTATTAAAATACCCATTTTGGAGCACTTATGAAATGAGTTCAGAGGCTTTTGTGTTTCAGTGTTTGGGCATTTCCTCCAGCAGATCTCTTGCATGTTCTCTGCTATTCAAAACTCTTCTGCAGCAGTTGTTCTTAGTTGACCTGCACTAGCAGTACTGGGAATTAAGTAGGTGGGGCAGATGAAAAAACAGGTGTGTTTTTAGATGTAATCTACTTGGAATGCGCAAAGCAAGGATCAGAACCTCTGATTCCAACCCTTCGAGTAGTGTCTGGCATGTAGTAGGCACTTACCAAATGTTGATTGATCAGTTTCCAGTCCAGATCTCTCTGACTACACAGCCAAGCATGGAATAAGAAATTTAGACTATTTCTGCTGGGTACAAAATCAGTATTTTGCATCTAATGTTGTCATTGTGACTCCTGGGGGGGGTCCAGCGTTAGAGGAGAGTGAGGTATGAGCAGGGATGAGCAGAGCTTGGCGCCCATGGCCTTATGAGAAGCTTCCAAAACTTGTAACATTTGAAGTAGGGGCTTGAAGGCTGATGACATGGAAGGTGAAAAAGGGCCAATGTAATACTTGGCTTCTTAAGAAGTTTGAAAAGACAGTGTAGGAATGGCAGACTTTCTTTGGTCCTTGGGACAGAATTTTGAGCTCTCCATTTGCAATAACTCTCTGGTTTTGGTGTGTAAACTGGCGTGCACAGCACACCTTCTCCTTTGATCTTCAGTGAGGACAAAATATGTGAAGAATTCTCATATAAACCAGTAACCTAAATTATGTCCTGTCATCCGGATTCTGCACAGTGAGGCTTAGCTGTTTGCTCTGCAGTCTGAGAAGCATGGCTTCGAATGAACATCCAGCTGGGCTCATGTCCAATCCTCCTAAGAGTAATTATTGCTGGTCTCCTCCTAGGGGAGGCTTTACCTGTTTTCATGTCTATATCTTAAGAGGAATTGAGAGAGAGTGGCAAAGATCCAGAGGTGAGTGAGGAACAATTTATGAGAAAAGTTTAGTCTCTGGAGCTTTTCTCTGTCAGGTTTCCCAAGTCCCTGTGAGCGTGTTGTACAAAGAATGATGACCAGCTGTTCTCAATCTCTGGAGGTGGCAGAACAGTGAGTGAGGAGGCAGTGGCAGTAGCAGCAGTAATAGTGGTAGCAGTAGCTGACCTGGTGGAGTGAAAACAGCTTGAGAGGGAGAGACTAGGAAGTCTGGTTCTGTCACTGACAAGCTGTGTGATAAGTCCACCACCTCCCATCAGCTGTCTGGGCCTCTGGCGAGCTACTTTACGGTAAACTTAAAAAAAAAGAAGTTGGATGTGAGAGAGTCTTGAGAAGTGGAAAAATGCCAAACAAACCTAAGGGATTGTTGCTATAACGCTGCTAGGGTTAGGGTTAGGACCAGTGTAACATTGAATTTTTAAAGTCTGATTAATGGGGAGGTGGGGGGAGGATAAGATATCTGCACATTTACTGTCTCCTATGTGCAAAGCTCTACATTAGGCATTGCAATACAAAAATAAAAACAGTCCCTTCTCTTGAGGAGGATCTTACATTACGTTGGGGGGTGGTCCAGTGACTCCTTTCTTTGCATTAACTCTGTTATTAACAATCTCCTTTCTATTAGCCCTCTGATCCCCAGCCCAGTAAACTGAACCTTTTGCATGAGCAAATAAAAGGCCTTTTTTGGAACCCCAGATGTTTTCTGTCCATATTTTGGCCAAGACTTATTGAGGTCGTTGAAACCCTTACCAGGGAAGATTGTGATACACTGATGTAGGTGACTGTATGTCTATGAAATATATTTCTCATGATAGAATTAACTCAAATGTAGCATTAACACGTCATCTCCTGGCACATGACCACCCCGCTCTGCTACACAAATAAGACTTCTATGTGTCTGAGATGCCTCAGTTCATAGGGGGCATTGGAAATGAATTGTGATAATTGAAAAGGAAAAAAGGACAGAAAAAGAAACTGATCCTGACTCTCTTTGCCCAAATGAATATAAGAAATGAAGAGGACAACTTGTTCACCTCACATTGTCAAGAGCAGTCTCATGAATTTATGAGCCCCCACATTAAGGAACTTCCCCAAAATGTCCCTTTGTACTGTATGGAATACTTCTTAGGGAGCTGACTCATGCTCAAGGGATCAAAAGAGGTTTGGAATGATGAGCACTCTAAAAGGAAATGTGTTCAGGATTCCCTTTCTAAGGCAAAGAGGAACTGGGCAGACGAAGTCACTAAGGCCTCTGTAAATGTAGTTGTGGGCAGGGGTTAAAACTCTTTGAAGGACAGCTTTGGAGTTGAACAACCCAGCTTCGTTCCTTGCATGAGAAGACTTGCCAACTGCATTTTTCTTCTTACTGAGGTAGCATTTGTTCTTTCTTCCCAGATCATTGATCCCAAGATGCCCCGTGAGGGCCTTCTGCACAACGGTGTGCCTATTCCTGTCCCACCACTAGATGTGCTAAAGTTGGGGGAACAGAAGCAAGTGGAGGCTGGAGAGAAACTCTTCCTTGTCCTCTTCTTTGACAACAAGCGGACCTGGTGAGTGGGTGCTCATGACCTTCTCTATCTCCCCCTTCTCAAATGTATTTTCCCTGCATCTTTTCCCTTGACACTTAATTTTCGAAGAGGAGATTGGTCAGCTAATTAAATGCCTTAAACATTTTGAATTTAGAGTCTGGATGCTTCTCATATGGTGTCAGTCATGGGCCTGAATGATCTTTTTTTCTTAGCTTCTGGAAACTGGCCTAGTAGCATTCAGTCTTTGTCCCATCTACATTGCCTTAATGACTAGAAGAGTAGGAGGGAGGATATGAAATGATCGTTATGAGCAATTTAGATGTTTTTTGGTGCTGACAGAAGGTGCTGACTTCCTGTCCTTTTGACCCTCTGAGGCCCTTGGTTGCTCTAGCTACCTGATTGCTGCAGTATCATTGAGCCAGCTTACTGGGGCTAGACCGTAGGGATGGCTCTGCTTGTCAGAACTAGGGGCAGATGGGCCTTTTAAGCTAGATTGGCCCAGCTAGATGGGTCTCCGGTTCTGGGCACTAACAATTCTTCAAGCAGGTTTAACCCCCTAAAGGCCTTGGGAAGAAGCATGGTTCGGTTGTCTCATCTCACACCAGTGGACACATATCCTTTATCACTGGTTACTTTTTGTTTGTTTTTAATTCTGGTTTGGAAACTTCTTCTGAGATGCCCTTTAGGGTTTTTCTTTCTTCATTTCATCTCAGTCAAGGCTCTGTCTCTCAACCACAGTCCATCCTTTTGTTCTTACACTGACTTTATGAGGCTTAACCTCTGTCCTATTTTCCTGGGCCTGGGGTTCTAGATTAGAAATGATAGGAGGAATACGAAGGAGATGACTGAGAAACCAAGTGTTGATGGCCATGGGAGCATTAGTAAACAATGCATAGTGAGAGGTACTCTTAAAAAACAGTCATGCCCTTTTTCCAAATTAAAAAGAACTTGGAGGGAATATCAGTCAAGGTACCTACTTGTGGCCTGGGCTTCCTGGTGAGCAGGGCTGGTCTTGTATTTGGGTTGCAGGCAGTGGCTTCCTCGGGACAAAGTCCTCCCCCTAGGAGTAGAAGACACCGTGGACAAATTGAAGATGCTGGAGGGCCGCAAGACCAGCATTCGCAAGTCTGTGCAAGTGGCCTATGACCGTGCCATGATCCACTTGAGCCGGGTTCGGGGCCACCATCCTTTTGTCACCTCTGGTTACCTGTAAGAGAGTGGGATGTGGCCTGCCTGCCTCTGCCTCTGATCCTGGAGTAGGGAACCCTGCCCTCCCCATGCTGGGACGAATGGCAGACAGCCTCTCCCTGGTGCTGTGGAGGATAGGGGGCTGGAACCTGAAGAGTCCATGGGGAAATGCCCTCCCATGGTCGTCCCTATCATGTGCCAAAAATTTCTAGCTGAGCTCCTTCAGAGGATGATTTGCTGAAGAGCCAGCTAGAGGCAGGGACAGAAGCTGGGATGTGGGCCCTGCTGTGGAGATAACCTGCTATGGAGGATGGTTGCTCCCACCACCCCCACCACACTTCAGATTGGGCAGCCAGAGGGGCTGTCCATACACTAGGGTCCCATGGAGAGTCTCGCTGAACCCCTCTTGCTCATCCCCCTCTGCTGCTCATTCACAATCCCTTGTTCTGTAAGGTTTCCTCTCTCCCCTCTTTCTTCTTTGCTTACTCTCTTGTGCCAAATTGATAGAAATTGTCACCGAACTAAATTATTTTTTAAAGTTCAGTTTCTCTGTAGATCTGGCTGCTATAAAGGACAGGGTCACCAGATGTGGTCCTGTTTAGGACACCAGGACAGAAATTAGTAAAACATCTGTAATCCCAGGGAAACCGAACCAGGAAATAGACATTGCCTCGAGTTAGACTTCATTCATTTGGTCCCTAGGAGTACAGGTGTCTTAGCATCTGGTGGGTTTTCTTTTTTCCTGGGGTAGCTGAGGCACAGACAAGGCTGCAGTGAGACACTTCTTCACTTTCTGGCTTTCTGGCTGAAGAGTATCATGGTAGGGAAGAAAGGACCCTTCCCTCCTCAGACACTGGATGTCATTAGCAGTTAAAAGTTTCTTGTTGCCCTCTGACTGTGTCTGTCCTGATACTCCCTTCCCCTTTTCCCAGTCACCTCTTTCCTCTTTCTGCCAGCTTTGTCCTCCATTGTGGAAAGTCCCTGCTTGCTGGGCCCTCAAGTTGTGCCAGCAGTACCTCTTGTCCCTGTCCTGCTCTTCACAGCCTTGCTCCTCCCTGTTATTCCTGCAGCAGAATCCTCAGGTGGAGGGGATGATAAAACCCTGCAAAAAAACCCCTTTCATTTTAGTGTCTCCCTCACCTCCCCAACCCTTAAAAACTGTGAACTGGGAATGTCAACCAGAAGTGTTGATAGCTATTCTCTTCTGCCCCCGATTGCCAGTTGTTTCCCCACTCCACTCTAGCACCAAAGTCACAGGGCCTGGTTGCAGACCACCAAGCACTGTGTTGCTTTTTAACCTGTTGTTCTTTTTAATTGTTTTAAATTTTTCATAGGGGAATTTTGGATGAAATGAAATCCTGGGGGGGAGATCACTGCCATTTCTACTCAGTCAACTTTTTAAAAGGGAAGAAAATAAACAGAATACCCACCCACCACTACTTATACATTTGGGACACGAGCCAGAGTTTAAGGGGAAACCAACAGAGCAGGTCCGTACCATTGAAAGGATGGCTGGGGTTTGGGTTTTTTGTAAAATAATAGTATAATGCCTAGAGCCGTGTGGATAGGGAAGGACGCGATGTACATAGTTGTAAGATACTGTTCTAAATTATTCAGGCCTATTGTTTCCCTTCTTGAAAGTCCCCCCCATCCACCTCCCAACCCCTAATTGTGTGGCTGGGTCTTTTAAACTCACACAGTGAGTGCCATTTTATTGAAAGGAGCCAATGCTTTCCCCCAGGTAGTCGATCAGCTGTGGACTTTGTGACCTGTGTCTAAACCTGTGTTTTAAGATCTTGGGGCTTTCTCCCCTGCCCCTTTCTCTTGTCTCTCTGTCTCTATCTCTTTTTAAAAATGATCTTTTAGAATGGGAATTGGCTCAGATCCTGCTGTGGCACCGGGCCTGTGCGTCACTGTCGAGTCTGCTGTGAAGAAGCACACGATGCTCTATTTATTGTAGAAAGTGACTTTATTTGCTTTCTAGAATTGTTTATATCAGATGGTATAAGAGAGGTAATTAAAAAAAAGAGAAAAATCTATGCTTGTAAAGAAGACAAAACTTAATTTTACCTACTATAATATGACTGTCTGAAACTTTTTTTCTCCCTGAGAAATAAATGTTCTAATGGACAGCAATAGCTGTGTGGTGCTTGTTGCGATTGATGCCTCACCCTTCCTGCCCATCCCCATAGACAACCCAGTAGATTCCCTCCAATGGGAGGCATTTTCCCGTCCAAGAAAATAGATCTCCAGCAAGACCTAGACTTTCAACTGATCCATGCCAAGTGACTTGAGTTGGAGCATGTTGCTACTTAAGCCTTTGCTAGGGTCAGGGTAGGCTTAGGTACACTGAAGGAAGAGAGAACTTGGACATCCAGGGGATCCTGCATTTTTCTGCTGTTCAAATTTATAGATTCACTTTCCCCACCACTGGTTCCTGAGTCATTAGTCCTTTTTCCCGGTGGCAGCAGTAAAACAAAGTTGAGCCCTGCTACTTGCCCCTGGGGAAGGGTAGATGAAAAGATCGATAGAAGTTGAAATTCTTTCCCATAAAGCACCTATTACTCTGTCCTATTGAGAAACTACAAGAAGTAGCTCTTGTCCCTTACTCCATGGCCCAGGATGTCTGCCAGTATGCATGCTTTCCATGCATGCACAGTCATTCAGATTGAAAGGAAAGAGATACCTCACTTTTGTTGTCTATCGTTTAAGAGGTTGGTTTTTTTTAATCCCTTTTCATTTTGATAACCTTTTATTGAGATGATCCCTGTTGGGTTCCGTCCAAACTCTGATTTTGACAATGACTGTGGACCCAAGGGTGTTTACACCAACACAAACAGGGAGAAAGCCAGGAATTATGCTTCCTCACTGGAGAAGTGGGTTCTCAAGGTCTCAGAGAAGCGTGACTAGAGTCCTTGGTACAAGGTGAGAGCAAAGCTGGATTGAACCCAATGTACCTGCTCCTTGCCTACTTTGCTTCTGGTGACTGTCTTGTTTCTTATAGTTTATGATTTTCCTTAGGAAATAGATCTTTTCTGGTATCCTTTCTCTAGTTCTTGGGGACTTAAAGACTGGGATGACTCCAGTTTTGGCGGGGCTAAAGCCTCACTATCTGACAAAAAACTTCTGGGAAGACTGCAAAAGTCTGGTAAAAAATTAGGAATAGAATAGGTGACCATTTCCCACTATATTCCAAGATAAAACAAATGGATATGTGAGTTAAATATAAAGGTGACATAAGCAAAGTAGAAGAACAAGGAACACATTTCGGATCTGTATATAGGAATAGAGTTTAAATGACCAAGCCAACAATAGAGAGAATCATAGCAGACAAAATGAACAGTTAATTTTATAAAATTAAAGAACTTTTGTACCAGTAAATCTAATGCAGTTAAAATTAGAAAGGAAAAAGGTAACTGGGGGATAAAATCTTCACAAGTTTCTTTGCCAAAGATATACCCAAGATATTTTAACAAACTGATTTTATGACTGAGTCATTTCCTTATAGATAAATGGTTAAAAGATATAAACAGTCTTCAAAGAAAAAATTCGAGCCACCCATAACTATGCAAAAGTGCTTCAAATAACTAACAAAGAAATACAGATTAAGGCTACTCTGAGATTCCACCTCACACCTATCAGATTCACAAAGATGACCAAATGCTGGAGGTGCTAGGGCAAATCAGGTACACAGCAACATTGTAGCTATGAATTAAATGATCCAGTCATTGCCCAGAGGTACTAAATTGTGCATAATTTTTGACACTTAACTAGGCCTGTTCTCTGAAAAATAACAAAGATGGAAAGGACCCATATCTACAAAAATGTAACAGCTTTTTAAAAAGTAGCTCCAAATTGCTATAAAAATTTGCGTACCCTTTGACCCAGCAATACCACTTTCAGGGCTGTATCTCAATGAGATCATAAAAATGGGAAAAGGACCCACATGTACAAAAATATAGCAGCTCTTTTTGTGGTGGCCAAGAACTGGAAATTGAAGGGATGCCCATTGGTTAGGGAATGGCTGAACAAGTTGTGGCAAATGAATGCAGTGGAATTCTATTGCACTATAAGAAATGATGAGCAGGCAGACTTCAGTAAAACCTGGAAAGACTTAAATGAACTGAGGATAAGTGAAGGAAACAGAACCTGAACATTGTACACAGTAATAGCCACAGTGTTTGAAGACTGATTTTGATAGAGTTAGCCCTTCTCAGCAAGACAAGGACTAAAACAGTTCTAAAAGACTAATGAAGGAAAATGCCCTCCACATCCAGAGAAGGAATTATGAAGTCTGAATGCAGAGCGAAGCAGACTATTTTCTTGTTTGCTTTTTTCTCACGATTTCTCCCATTCATTATAATTCTATTATGCAACATGACTAATGTGAAAATATGTTTAATAGGAATGTATATGTAGAACCTATATCAGATTGCATGCCACTTTGGGGAGGGGGAGAAAATTTAAAACTAATGGAAGTGAATGTTGAAAACTGAAAATAAATAAATTAATAAAAAAGTAGCCCCAAACTAAAAACTAAGGAGGTATTCACCTATTGGAGAATGCTCAAATTAAAATGTTTTTGTACAATGGACTATGATATTGTGCCATAAGAAATGATGAAATGGATGGTTTGAGAGAAAACTGAGAATGCAGAATTCATGTAGAATGAACTGGAACAATTTACACAATGACAATATTATGAAGGAAAACAGCTTTGAAAGACCAGAATGCTCATCAATGCAATAATAAACGTTGAATCCAGAGATTAGGAAGTAAAAGGTCTTCCATCTCCTGCCAGAGAAGTGATGAACTTAAAGTGCAGCATCATATATTTTTGTTCATGGTCAATATAAGAATTTGTTGACTGAATATTTGTTATGATGGTTTAAAGTTTTTTTTAAATTCAGTTGGAGGAGGAGAGGGAGAGGTGATAAATATTTTTTAAAAGGAAAAAGATGAAGCAGAGCCGAGATGGAAGAGGGAGTAGGGAGGTCCTAGATGGTGTGTCAAGAAAGGAAGAAGTTATTACTAGGTCTGTATCCCAAAGAGCTCATAAGAAAGGGAAAAGGACTCACATGTACAAAAATATAGCAGCTGTTTTTGTGGTGGCAAAGAATTGGAAATTGAAGAGATGCTTATCGATGGGGGAATGGCAGAACAAGTTGTGGTATACAAATGTAAAGGAATACTATTGTTCCATAAGAAATGATCAGCAGGCAGACTTCAGAAAAACTTGGAAAGACTTGCATGAACTGATGCTGAGTGAATTGAGCAGAATCAGAAGAACACTGTATGTAGTAACAGCAGCATTGTTTGATGACCAACTTTGATAGACTTAGCTCTTCTCAGTAATGCATTGATCTAAGACAGTTCCAAAAGACTCATGATGAAAACTGTTATCCACACCCAGGGAAAAAACTATGGAGTCTGAATGCAGATAGAAGCATACTATTTTTTTCTTTCTTGTGCTTTTCCCCTTTTGTTCTGATTCTTTCACAACTTGACTAATGTGGAAGTACGTTTAGTGTCATTGTATACGTATAGCCTATATCAGATTGCAAGCCATCTTGGGGAAGGGGGAGGGAAGGGAGAGGAGAAAACTTATAACTCAAAATCCTATAAAAGTGAATGTTGAAAACTAAAGATAAATAATTTTTTTAAAAAAGGAGGAAGTTCTGAAACCAGGAGCAGGAGTGGTATTGCTCAGACTCCAAACTCAGAGCAAGGTCTTTCTTCCAGCATCTTGTCCTATCTGTAGAGGAATAACCAAGTAAGGAATAACCAAGGAAACCCAGACCAAAGGGGAGCCTACAATTTTACCACTTTAAACTAATAGAGCTTTACATCTGGTTGATTAGAAATAGAGTTTAGCAGAACTCTGTCCTTGCTCAGACCCAAACCAAGGTCAGAAACTTGCATAGCTTATTCCAGTGGGGCAAACAAGACTTCCCTGGATCAGGTAGACGCCATTGGTAGGCATCAAAAGCTTACCAGCCCCCAGCCTCTCCCTGAGATCCTGGAATAACATAGCACTCAATATTCGAAGGAAGCAGCAATAAGACAAGGCCCAGAACTCCCCTCCAGAAGAGCCTCAGAGCTTGGAAGAATGGGCAAACTTAAAAAAAAAAAAAAGTAACCCCACCATAATGAGCTATTAGAGTAGCAGGGATGCTTAAGACACAAATGTGGAAGAAAGCAACTCCAAAACATTTACAAGCAATAACTGGGGAGAAAAAAACAGCTTGAGGACAAACTTAGAATTCCTGAAAGAGATGAAGCAAAAATTTAAGGAGTTAAAAGATGTTTTTATAAATGGAATGAGAGTGCTTGAGGGGAAAAATAGAAAAGAAATGGAAGAAAGAATTGGAAAGAGAATGAACAGTTTGCTACAAGAAATACAAAATCTTATCCAAGTAAAAACTCCCTGCAAATTAAAATGAACCAAATAGAAGCCAATGACTTCATGAGGCAACAAGAAATATTAAAGCAAAGTCAAGAGATTGAAGAAAAAAAGACAATGTGAAGTATTTCATAAGAAAACAACTGACCTGGAAAACAGATCAAGGAGGAAAAATTTAAGAATCATCAGACTATCTGAATATCATGACAACAAAATAAAAAGAGCCCAAACATTCCATTTCAAGAAATCTTAAAACTGCTGAGATACCTTAGAACCAGAAAATAAAGTAAAAATAGAAAGAAACGACCTCTTGAAAGAAACTCCCCAGTGAAAACTCCCAGGAGCATGATAACTAAAATCTAGACCTTGTATGTCAAAGAAAAAAATATTGCAAGTAACTACCAAAAAAAAAAAAAAATTCAAGTACCAAGGAGCCACAATTAGGATCACATGTGATTTAGCAGCCACTACTATAAAGCAGCAGAGAACTTGGAATACACTATTCCACAAGGATTTGGGATTACAGGCAAAAACCTCTCTTATCTAAACTCAATTGAGAGTGACTGACTCCAGTGAAACCACAGGTCCAGAAAAACAATGACCAAAGGATAGGCTGGAGTGGGTTCAGAGGAGCATGACCAGGTTGGTGAGGAGACTCAATGCCATCAAAGGATGGCTGTTTAGAGAAGAGAAAACTTAGTGGGAGTCTTTGAATCTGCAGGAACCTGAAGGACTATCATGGAGAAGATCAGGTGCGCTGTAAAAAAGAAAAAGAAAAATAGATACAGATACCCACAGAGGTGGGTACAAAAATCCATTTTACTCTACAGGAAAATAGGAGGGAAAAGGGAGGAAGGAAGAAGAATTAGAGGGAAAATCTATTAAGGGAGAAGTTAGTCTTAAGGATGTACAGAAATATTCCTCTTTTTGAGGTGGCAAAGGATGGGAATTTAAAGGAATGTCCATAAATTGGGGAATGTATTAGTAAGTTATGGTATATAAATGTGATACAATACTATTATACACTTTTAGCAGTATCATGACCCACCCAGGATTTCAGAGGATGATAAAACATGCTACACATTCATTGACAGAGAAGTGAAGGGTTCAGAATATAGAGTGAGAAAAAAACTGGGTGGGGGTGAGGGTGAGAAGAGCACTGCCAATAAAGAAATTTGTTTCAGTTGACAATACATCCTTAAATTGGATTTTGTTTTACTTGTGTTCTCAATTGGTGGGGAGGAACTGGGGTGGAAAAGTGAGAAGACAAATCTTGGCTGCTTAAAACAATTTTTTTTAGAGGAAAAAGCTTAAAAGAGACAGTTAAAAATAAAGGGCTGGAGCAGAATCTATTATGCTTCAGCTGAAATAAAAAGGCAAAGGTAGAAATCATGATCTCAGAAAAGCAAAAGCAAAAATAAACCTAATTAAAAGAGATAAGCAGGAAAATTATATTTCACCAAAAAGCATAGACAATGAACTAATATCAATACTAAACATAGGTACCAAATGGCATAGTATCAAGAATCCTAAAGGAGTTAAATGAGTTACAGGAGGAAATAAAACTGTACTAGTGAGGCACCTCAACTTTCTCTTCTCAGAGCTAGACAAGTTTAATCATAAACTAAATAAGACAGAATTTAAGGAGCTGAATGGAATTTTAGTAAGGTTAGATATATAGATGACTGGAGAAAACTGAATGGGAATAGAAAAGAATATAGCTTTTTTTCTCAGCTATACATTGTACCTTCACAAAAAATTGACTGTGTAGTAAAGCAGAAAACCACATAAGCAAATGCAGAAAAGCAGATATATTAAATGCACCCTTTTCAGATAATCAATAAAAATTCACTAAAGGGCCTTGGAAGCATAGATTAAAAATTATTTTGAAACTAATTCTAAAGAATGGGTGGATCAAAGAACAAATCGTAGAAACAATTTCATTAAAGATAATGACAGCAATGAAATGACATACAGTATTTGGGGGAAATTTATATCTCTAAATGCATATATCAATCAAAGAGAAAGAGCTCATCAATGAATTGGATACAACTAAAAAAAAAGCTAGAAAAAGAACAGTTTAAAAATCCCCAGTTAAGCACCAGAATAGAAATCCTAAAAAATCAAAGGAGAGATTAGTAAAATGGAGAGCAAGAAAACCGTTGAACTAATAAATAAATCTAGGAGCTGGTTTCATGAAAAAAAAATGAAATAAATGAAGCATTAGTTAGTTTGATTAAAAAAAATCAAGTTACAAGCATCAAAAATGATAATGGCGAATATACCACCAATGAAGATGAAATTAAAAGAATTAGTAGGAGTTATTTTGCCCAGTTATATGCCAGTAAAACTGACAAGTAAAATGAATGAATATCTACAAAAATAGAAATTTCCAAGATTAATGGAAGAGGAAATAGAATGCATAAATAACCCTATCTTAGAAAAAGAAATTGAACAAGGCATAAATAAGCTCCCTAAGAAAAAAATATGTAGGACCAGATGAATTTACAAGTGAATTCTACCAAACATTTAACGAACAATCCCAATACTATATGAACTTTTTGAAAAACAAAATGTAAAGAAAGGATCCTTCAAAATTCCTCTTATGACACAAATATAATTTTGATGCCTAAATCAGTGAGAGCAAAGACAGAAAGAAGCCTATAGACCAATTTTCTTAATAAATAGTGGAAAATTTTTAATAAAATATAGCAAGGGGATTCCAGCAATATAACACAAAGATTATATACTATGACCAGGTTTGATTTATATCAGGAAGGCAGGGCTGGTTCAGTATTAGGAAGACTGTAAACATCATCAACCAGACCAACAACAAAAATATGATTATCTCAATAGATACAGAAACAAAATATAACATCCCTTCTTATTAAAAATACTAGACAGCATAGGAATAAATGGAACCTTCTTAAAATGATAAGTAGTATCTATGTAAAACCAAGAGAAAATATTATTTGTCAGCTGCATGCCCAATTCATTGATCTCTTCTTTCTCTATTTTATTCATGTAGGCATTCAGAGATATAAAGCTTCCCCTAAGAACTGCTTTTGCAATATCCCATAAGAGTTGGCAGATTGTCTCATTATTGTCATTCTCTTGAATGAAGTTGTTGATTGTTTCTATGATTTGTTGTTTAACCCACTCATTCTTTAGGATTAGATTATTTATTTTCCAATTAATTTTTGCTCTATCATTCCATGGTCTTTTGTTATATATAATTTTTATTGCATTATGATCTGAGAAGGATGCATTGACTACCTCTGCCTTTTTGCACTGGATTGTGAGGTTTTTATGCCCTAATATATGGTCAGTTTTTGTGTCTGTGCCATGTACTGCTGAGAAAAAGGTATATTCCTTTCTATGCCCATTCAGTTTTCTCCAGAGATCTATCCTATCTACCTTATCCAGAGTTTTATTCACCTCCTTAACTTCTTTCTTGTTTATTTTAACAGAGAGGGAGAGGGGGAGGTCCCCCACTAGTATAGTTTTGCTGTCGATTTTTTCCTGTAACTCCCTTAACTTCTCCTCCAAGAATCTGGATGCTATGCCATTTGGAACATTACGTTTAGTAATGATATTGCTTCGTTGTTTATGGTGCCTTTCAGCAGGATAAGTTTCTTTCCTTATCTCTTTTGATTAGATTTGTTTCTGCTTTTGCTTTATCTGAGATTAGGATTGCTACCTCTGGTTTTTTTTATATCAACTGAAGCACAATATATATTCTGCTCCAACCTTTTACCTTTACCTTGTGTGTATCCCCCTGTTTCAAATGTGTTTCTTGTAAACAACATAATGTTGGATTATGGTTTTTAATCCATTTTGCTATCAGTCTCCATTTTATGGGAGAGTTTATCACATTCACATTCACAGTTATAATTACTCAAGTATTATTTGTAATGGGGATAACCTAGAAGCCTTCCCAATAAGATCAGAGGGGAAGCAAGGATGGCCATTATCACCACATTATTCATTATTGTACTAGAAATGTTAGCTATAGCAATAAGAAGAGAAAAAAGAAATTGAAGGAATAAAAACAGGCAATGAGGAAACAAAACTATCACTCTTTGCAAATGATATTGTGCAAAATCAGTGACCTTGTTGTTTCTCATCTCCTTGTCCTTTTCTGTAGGTACCTATTGGGATTGGGGCAACTGCATACAAAGTGTTTTTGCCTTGGATGCTGACAATAAATCTTTTGTCTCATTTTTTCCTGAGCTTGACTGATTCATAAAGATGCAGTCCCAACCAAGAGGCTCTTTAAACAGTTTTGGCAGCCCCAAAGGTATCACTTCACCTGTAGGCTCTCCCTGGGGAACCTTCATAGCCCCCACTAGTACTTTTTCCCTATTACAGGCTGAAGTGGATTTTACCCAGCAGTCAGTTATGAAGTAATTAGAGATTTTACCTCCTCAAGTTCAAAGAGTGTAGGGAAAAATAGGTCCCAAACCCAAATCTTGATTTTTTTTTTGTTTTGTTTTTTGTGCACAAGGAAGAGAAGATGTGTGTGGAAAAGACAGGTAAGAAAATGGGCTTGCAGGGCAATCCTGGCAGTTCTCATTTGTAAGGAAATACCAGTTTCACAAGGGAGTGGTAACCCGAAGCCTCCAGTTGACTTCTGGGTAGACAAGCTGTTAAAGCTTGAGATGAGGAATCTCTGCCAGTTATGTCCACATTTGAGTGATGAGGCAAGGTAACAGCTGTGAAAATTATGGGAAGAAAATTCATCCATATAGAAGTCAGACTTAAAGATCAATAGTCTAGGCAAAATGAGATTTTTAGGGTTATTGAAAGGAACTTTGAAGCAAAAACTGCCTCATTATCAAAATACCCGCAAGGGAAAGGATGGAGAAGACAGGATTAAGGAATAGAAAGAGATTCCAACCAGAAAACTGATCTGGTTGTTGTCCTTTGTCCTCAGAGAGAAACAAAGTGACTTCACTATATTAGAGTCAAGTTGCAGTATGTTCCACTGTGGCTGATCAGACCGATACAAGCTCTGAATACTCTACCACAGGCCAGTCACAAATAGTCCATATGAATGTTTGGAGTGGATTCTCTTGCCTTTCTTTTGAGCTCCTTAAATTCTTTGCTCATAGAGCACGTCACCTTCTTCTACGACGGCACGTCATATTGGACTGTCCTGTGCCTATGTCTCCCATGTCATGCAATCAATTCCAAAATTCTTAAGAGAGACCTTGAGAGTGTCCTTGTGTGGCTTTTTCTGATCACCCTGTGAGCACTTGCCTTATGTGAGTTCTCTGTAAAATAGCCAAGACCAAAGTTGAGGGAGTGTTGATACATGATTTGTTGTTGTTTTCAGATAATTGTGCACTCAATTCAGCCTCTAAGACTGAGATACAACAAAGTATGGATCAGTTCTCTGCTGCTTGTGTTAATTTTGGCCTAACAACACCAAGAAAACACAAATGCTTCATCAACCATCACCACACCATTCCTGTTACCTTTGGTTATAGCAAATGGAGAAGTTTTGAATACTGTTGTGTAGGATGACAAGATTCCCTACTTTAATTATTCAGAGGCCTCTCAAAGTGATGACAGAAAGTTTATTTATTAAATTCTCGAGAATCGGGCAATTCCTCTACCAGGAAAAGCCGAAGACAAAGGAAAAGCAGCAATATACATAGACCCTAACACAAGTCCCTCCCCGCCACTTTATCCTCATTAGCTGAGAATATGATCTTACATTCTAGATGCGAAATCTAACCAATTCCTTTTGAAATGAAGACATTGAAGAATTATGTAAATTTCATCTAATCATTGAGACCCTAATGTACTACACAGTTTTATATCCTTATATGGAATTATTCCACTCTAAAATATTGTAACCTTGAGCCTCTCGGTCTTACCTCATCCCTGGGAGAAGAATTACAATCTGAGAAGTCTTCACTAAACCTATTCCACTCACTGTGGATAAGTTCACTTACCTTAGCAGTATCCTTTCCAGAGATGTACACATTTATAATGAGATTGACACATGCATTGTCAAAGCTAGCTCAGTATTTGGGGGCTCCAAAGTAAAATGTGGGAGAGAAGAGGTATTAGACTGACAACCAAGCTGAAGGTCTACAGAACTGTTGTGCTGACCTCATTGCTGTGTACTTATGAAACTTGAATAGTATCCTAGCAATGGATGCCAGGAATCACTTGCATTTGAATTTCATTAGGAAGAATCTAAAGATCACCTGACCAGGATAAGGTGACAGACACTGAGGTCCTATCTCCAACTAAACTTCCAAGCATTCAAACTCTACTGCAGAGAGCACAACTGCAATGGACTGGCCATGTTGTTTAGATGCCAAACGTATATTTCCCTAATGGAAAACTAAAACGAGACCCTAGTGGGACTACCGACCCCACTCACCACCTTACTAGGGCCATGACCTTATTGTGGATAATGGGGATAAATTTTCACAATGACAAGAGGAGAGAAGTGACTGGAAACTAGTAGTATCTTTTGCGTAGGCTGAAGTCAAATATCTCACCCACTAAAGCTGCTGTGAAACAGAACAGAAAGGGTGGGGATGGGTGGAGTCTAATAAAATCTCTAAACAAATCTGTCTCTCAGTGACCTTTTATCAGACTCACAGTAGGAGGTTGTGCCTCCACAACCCTGGCTGGATTTGAGATGTAGAAATAAAGACAGATAAGAAAAGGTTTCTTTCTCTTTTTCTCCTGGTTTGTACACACCAGTACGAAATGATTCAACAGATTTTAATTGTTTAGGTAAATTATTAGACTTTACTCTAAGTCCACTGAAGGGTTGTTAAAAAAAAAAAAGGAAAGTTTAATCAAGTAGGAATGAGAGGAAATGGATAGAAATCTAAAGAAAGTTGCGTGAAGTCAGTTTGCACTGACAGTGTGAATGGAGGGTTGAGGGTAAAAGAGTTTCCCAAAGTGGACAATACTGCCCCTGGAGGGTGTTAGAATGATCCAGGGGTCAAGTAGTGGTCTTGGGTGCAATTGGGGGGGGGGGGCATTGAATAAAAACAAGGGGGTGGTGGAAGCATAAGGAAAGAAGAGAAGATAAGAAAATTTTGAAAAACTGTCTGTACATGTTTCATCTGTTGTGTAACAGAGTTAAAATTGTAGTGGTTACATTATTTTCCAAATAAACACACAAAATGCAAGTTATAACCCATCAGTAGTCAAATCGGCTGACAGGTCTTAACAAGCAATTGTTGGCAGACAAATAGGTAGACAGACAAGTGTGTCCTGCATTGTTGCAAAGTCCAGCATGCACTGGTAGGAATATGTGCATATAATGACTTGTTTACAATATGATACTATATGGTTATATGATGGAATATTGCATCTTCCAAATTTCAGTGTGGGGAAAAAACCCACAAATTTACAATAAATTATTAAATTTAAGATATATTAATTTTAAAAAACTATATTTGGAAAACTCTTGTTATCAGAAATACTGTTAGAAATGTAACTTCTCTTTTAATCTGGATGCTGCTAGATATGAATTTAGCTATATATAGTTTTCAAAATTCATTTTCACAAGATTTTGAGTTCCAAATTTTCTCCTCATCTCTCCCCTCACCCCACTCCAAGACACCATGTATTATGATTACCCTTCTGCCGTCCTTTCTATCTCACCTCTCCCTTCCCTTATCCCCATCTTCTCTCTTTTCTTGTATTACCTATATTTCTTATTTCCCAGCTGCATGCAAAAACAATTCTCAACATTCGTTCCTAAAACTTTGAGTTCCAACTCCTCTCCCTTTCTCCCTCCCCTACCCATCCCCACTGAGAAGACAGGCAATTCAATATAGGCTATATATGTGTAGTTTTGCTAAAGACTTCCATAATCGTCGTGTTGTGAAAGACTACCTAAATTTCCCTCCATCCTATCCTGCCGCCCCATTTATTCTAACTCTTTTGACCTTATCCCTCTCCAAAAGTGTTTACTTCTAATTATCCCCTCCTCTTATTTGCCCTCCCTTCTATCATCCCCCCCACACCCCACTTATCCTCTTCTCCCCTACTTTCCTATAGTGTAAGATAGATTTTCATACCAAATTGAATGTGCATGTTAGTCCCTCCTTAAGGCAAATGTGATGAGAGTAAGCTTCACTTTTTCCCTCTCACCTTCCCTTTTCCCCCTCCATTGAAAAGATTTTTTCTTGACTTTTTTTATGAGAGATAATTTGCCCTATTCCATTTCTCCCTGTCTCTTCCCAATATATTCCTCTTACTCCTTAATTTTATTTTTTTTAGATATCATCCCTTACTATTCAACTCAACCTGTGACTGCTATCCATCCATCCATCCATCCATCTATCTATCTATCGACCTATCTATCTGTGTGTGTGTATAATCCCTCCAACTACTCAAATACTGAGAAAAGTTCAAGAGTTACAAATGTTATCTTTCCATGTAGGAATGTAAACAGTTCAGCTTTAGTAAGTCCCTTATGCTTTCTCTTTCCTGTTAATCTTTTCATGCTTCTCTTGATGTTTGTGCTTGAAAGTCAAATTATCTATTAAGCCCTGGCCTTTTCATCAAGAATGCTTGAAAGTCCTCTATTTCATTGAATGACCTTTTTTTTTCTTGAAGTATTATACTCAGTTTTGCTGAGTAGGTGATTCTTGGTTTTAGTCCTAGTTTCTTTGACTTCTGGAATGTCATATTACAAGACCTTCGATCCCTTAATGTAGAAGATACTAGATCTTATGTTATTCTGATTGCATTTCCACAATACTCGAATTGTTTCTTTCTGGATGCTTGCAATATTTTCTCCTTGACCAGGGAATTCTGGAATTTGATTACAATAATCCTGGGAGTTTTTCTTTTCAGATCTCTTTCAGGAGGTGAATGGTGAATTCTTTCAATATTTGTTTTGCCCTCTGGTTCCAGAATATCAGGGCAGTTTTCCTTGATAACTTCATGAAAGATGATGTCTAGGCTTTTTTTTTATTATGACTTTCAGTTAGTCCCATAACTTTTAAATTGTCTCTCCTGAATCCATTTTCCAGGTCAGTTGTTTTTCCAGTGAGACATTTCACAATCTTCTATTTTTTCATTCTTTTGGTTTTGTTTTTATAATTTCTTGGATTCTCATAAAGTCATTAGCTTCCATCTGCTTCAGTCTAATTTTTAAAGAACTATTTTCTTCAGTGAGTTTTTGAACCTCCTTTTCCATTTGACTTATTCTGCTCTTTAAAGCATTCTTTTCCTCCTTGGCTTTTTGGGCCTCTTTTGCCATTTGAGTTAGCCTATTTTTAAAGGTGTTAATTTCTTCAGCATTTTTTTGGATCTCCTTTAGCAAGTTGTTGAATTGCTGTTCATGATTTTCCTGCATTGCTCTCATTTCTCTTCCCAATTTTTCCTCCACCTCTCTTACTTTATTTGCAAAATCCTTTTTGAGCTCTTTCATGGTCTGAGATCACTGCATATTTTTTTGGAGGTTTTGAATGTAGAAGCCTTGACTTTTATGTCTTCCTCTGATGGTATGCTTTGTTCTTCCTTGTCTGAAAGAATGGAGAAAATACGTTTTCACCAAGAAAATAATCTTCTATAGTCTTATTTTTTCCCCCTTTTTTGGGCGTTTTCCCAAATAGTTACTTGACCTGTGATCCTTTGTCAAGTGGAGGGTATACTTTAAGTAAGTTCTCGGTTCCTCCAAGGTGGTACAATCAATGGAGAGGAGTTCACTCCTCTGCTGGTCTGTGATCTGGTCTGGGAGCAACCACAAGCTTCCTGCCCAGGATCCTCTCCACAGTCACCACCAGCTCCACCACTCCAGCACTCCTCACCCCAGGTCTGTCACTCAGAATGGAGACCCAGTTCAGCTGTTCAATTCCCCCAGGGTCTTTAGGCTGATGGTTCCAAAAATGGACACTACTGCTGCAGTGACTGCCACAGCCTTGGATCTGGAGCTTGGGCTGGACCCATGCT
>CM053770.1:315540073-315559434 GCA_028658325.1 Potorous gilbertii
GACTATTATGGAAGTCATTTGCAAAACTACACAGATATGGCCTGTATTGAATTGCCTGCCTTCCCAAGGTAATGGGTGGGGACGGAGGAATGGGGAGAAGTTGGAACTCAAAGTTTTAGGACCAACTGTCGAATATTGTTCTTGCAACTAGGAAATAAGAAATACAGGTAATGAGGAATAGAAAGTTATCTGGCCCTACAGGACAAAAGAGAAGATGGGGACAAGAGAAGGGAGGGATGATAGAAGAGAGGGCAGATTGGTGATAGGGGAAATTAAAATGCTCAGTGTACTGCGGTAGGGGAGAGGACAAATGGGGAGAAAATTTGGAACCCAAAATTTTGTGAAAATGAATGTGAAAAGTTAAATAAATAAATTTATATTTAAAAAAATAAATGACATCTACTTAAAACTATCAGCAAACATTATGTGAAATGGAGACAATAAACAAGAAGCATTTCCAATAAGATCCGGGGTGAAACAAGGATGTCTTTTGGTCACCACTGTTATTCAGTATTGTATTAGAAATGTTAACTTTGGCAATAATAGAAGAAAAGGAATTAGAACAGGCAAAGAAGAAATAAAAGTCATCATTCTTTGCAGATGATATGATGATATACTTAGAGAATACTAGAGAATCAAGTAAAGAATTACTTGAAATAATAAATCAATTTAGCAAAGTATATAAAGGATATAAAATAAACCCACATAAATCATCAGCATTTCTATATATAACTAACAAAGCCCAACAGCAAGAGATAGAGAAATTCCATTTAAAGTTACTGAAGGCATTATAAAATATTTTGGAGTCTATCTGGCAAAATAAATAATAAATAAATCCAGGAACTGTAGACAAACATTTACAAAACACTTTTCAAATAAATAAAGTCAGATCTAAATAATTGGGAAAAAATATCGGTTGCTCCTGCACATGCCAAACTAATATAACAAAAATGACAATTCTACCTAAATTAAATTACAGTGTCATATCAATAAAACTACCCAAACTATTTTATAGAACAAGAAAAAACAATAACAATTCATCTGAAAGCACAAAAGGTCTAAAGTATCAAAGGAATTAATGAAAAGAAATGCTATAGAAAATGCTATGGCTTAGCCGTACCAGATTTTAACTTGTATTATAAAGCAGCCATCATCAAAACTACTTGGTACTGGCTATGAAATAGAGTGGTAGATCAGTGAAATAGGTTACATACATAAGACACAACAGTCAATGCCTGTAGTAATCTATTATTTGATAAATCCAAAGACTTCATCTTCACGGATGAGAACTCAACTATTTAACAAAATCTTTTGGGGAAAAATAGAAAATAGCATGGCAGAAACTAGACATAGACCAACATCTTATACCCTGTACCAAAATAGTCACAATGGGTACATAATTTAGATATGAAGACTGATACTATAAGCAAACTGGGAGAGCAAGGAATAGTTTACCTGTCATATCTATCAAGAAGGGAAAAATTTATGACCATATAAAGGTAGAGAACATCATGAAATATAAAATGGATAATTTTGTTGGAGAAAATGTGGAACAGTTGGAACACTAATTCATTATTGGTGGATCTGTGAGCTGATCCAACCACTCTGGAGTGCAATTTGGAACTATGCCCAAAGGGTTACAAATATGTGCATACCCTTTGACCCAGAAATATCACTTCTAGGACTGTATCCAAAAGAGATTATAAAATGGAAAAGGGTCCCACATGTACAAAAATATTTATAGCAGCACTCTTTGTAGTTGTCAAAAACTGGAAATCAAGGGGATGCCCATCATTTGGGGAATGGCTGAACAAGTTGTGGTATATGAATGTAATGGAGTACTGTTGTGCTATAAGAAATGATGAACAGGAAGACTTCAGAGAGGCCTGGAAAGACGTATATGAACTGATGCTGAGTGAAAGGAGCAGAACCAGGAGAACTTTGTACACTGCAACAACCACAGTGTGTGAGGATTTTTTCTGGTAGACTTAGTCCTTCATACCAATGTAAAGATATAAAAAATTCTCAATGGACTTTGGAGGCAAAATGCCTTCCACATCCAGAGAAAGAATTATGGAATTGGACTGCAGAATGAAGCAGACCATATTCTTTTGTATTGTGGTTTGTTTTGTTTTATGGTTTTTTCCCATTCATTTTAATTCTTCTATTCAACATAATGAAGGTGAAAATGTATTTAATAGGAATGTATGAGTAGAACTTATATAAGATTGCATGCCATCTCAGGGAGGGAGTGAGGAGGGAAGGGGGAAGGAAGAGGAGAGAGGGGGAAAAAAATCTAAAGTATATATGGAAGTGATTGTAGAACACTGGAAAAAAATAAAAAAATTTTTTTAAAAAAAAAGAATGCTCTAAATTACTATTGATTAGAGAAATGCAAATCAAAATGACTCTGAGGTACCACATCACACCTATCAGATTGGCTAACATGACAAAATAATAAAATGATAAATGTTGGAGATGTGGGAAAATAGAGACACTAATGTACTGTTGGTGGAGTTGTGAATTGATCCAACCATTCTGGAGAGCAATTTAGAACTATGTCCAAAGAACTGTAAAGTTGTGCATACCCTTTTGACCCAGCAGTACCACTTCTAGATCTGTATCCCAAATTGATCAAAAAAAACAAGAAAAGGACCCATGTACAAAAATTGTTTATAGTAGCTCTTTTTGTAGTGGAAAAGAATTGGAAATTGAGGGGATGTCCATCAATTGGGGAATGGCTGAACAAGTTGTGGTATATGAATGTAGTGGCATACTATTGTGCTATATGAAATGATGAACAGGCAGGTTTCAGAAAAACCTGGAAAGACCTATATGAACTAATGATGAGTGAAATGAGCAGAACAGAACATTGTACATAGTCACAACCATGTTGTGTGATAAGTGACCTTGATAGACTTAGCTCTTCTCAGCAGTGCAACAATCTAAGACAAATCCAAAAGACTCGTAATGGAAAATGCTATCCACATCCAGAGAAAGAACTTTGGAGTCTGAATGCAGATTGAAGCTTGCTATTTACTCTCCTTGTATTGTTTCTTTTTTCTTGTGGTTCTTTCCATTAGTTCTAATTTTTTTTGCATCATGACTCATGTGAAAATATAATTAATATGAATGTATGGAGCCTTTATCATGTTGCATGTCATCTTGGGGAAGGGAGAGGAAATACTGGGAAGAAAATTCAAAACTCAAAATCTTATGGATGTGAATGTTGAAAACTAAAAATAAATTAATTATTTTTAAAATATGTATTTTGGTGTATATAAGAACTTTGTTTTTTTCAATGGCCCCCTCAGGTTCATTGAGATTAAAAGTAGGATGGTCAAAAGGCATTACCATTTTAGTTACTGTATTTGCATCATTTTAGATTGTGCAGCAAAATGGTTGCAACAATTCACAGTTATGCCAGCATTGCACTAGTATGTCTGCCCATCTTCCCACAGTCCCTCCAACATTTGATATTCCCATCTCTTGTCAGTTTTGTCAGTTTTCTGTGTATGAGGTGAAATGTTAAGGTAGTTTTGATTTGCATTTTTCTTATTATTCATGATTTGGAGCTTCCTTTCAAATGACTGTTAGTAGTTGGCAATTCTTTTAAAATTCCTTATTTTTTTTTTGGTATTCTTATACCACATATTTATGGAATAGGTTTTAAGAAAGTGTTTTTTTGATTGATTGACTAATTGATAGTCACCCACCTCTACAATGAAGGGAAGGAGGCACAATTTCTCAGATGTTCAGTGGAGCTAAACTTGGTCATTATAATTACATAGAATTCGGTTTTAGTATTTTTAAATTTACATTGTAGTCTGTCTGGCCTAATTGCTGTGGGCTGCCGGGTCCTCTTACTTATTCAGGTCCTCAGTGATCAGCCAGATAAACATATGAGAGAAGAGACCGCCAGAGTGAAGCAGAGGTGTAGGCTTTATTACTGATACAAGCTACATGTTAATCTGCAGAGCAAATTCTCCCCGTGGGAGCCTCCTTCTCCTTCCGAGGAGACAGGAAACCCCCCTTCTCAGACTTTCCTGTCCCCAGTTAAGCTCTTCCAGCTACATAGTTCACTGGTGGACAGCATGCTCTCAGCTCCTTAGTCAATTAACAAAACCTGCTCAGACCACAGACCAACCTCAAGGATGGGATGCTGTCCCCAGCAAGTTCCCACTGAGAAGAGGTGGAAAAACAAGATAACTCATGTCTCACTCCTCAATTCTCAACTGTTCCCTGGGAGACATTGTGAGAGTTCAGTGGTTAAGCCCTCACCTTTACCTGACCCGAGACTGTTCACGTGAGAACTGAGCTTGTGCCTTAACAGTAATCATTGTTTAATGTTGTTTTCCTGCCTCTGCTTACTTCATTCTTCATCAGTTCATATGCATCTCTCCATGCCTCTCCAATGAATGATCTCATACTAGTCTCTTCTTAGAGTTCTGTTGCTCAAATGTACCAAAGATTGTTTAGTCATTCCCCTATCAATGTGCATCTACTTTGTTTCCAACTCTTTGCTACTACAAAAAGTGTTGCTGGGATTATTTTTATCTATATACAATTTCTGAGTTCAACCTAGTGGGGTTATATGGTGGAAGTTGGAATATCTGAGTCAAAGGATATATACATTTTGGTCTTTTTTTTTTAAGCAAAATTCCATATTGCTTTCCAGAATGTTTGTACCTGTCATTTTATCCTCACAACAACCCTGGGTGGCAGGTGCTACTCTTCTCATTTTACAGGTGAGAATCAGAGATTAAGTGATTTGCCCAGGGTCATATAGCTAATAAATATGAGAGACTAGATTTGAACACAGGTCTTCCTGACTCCAGGTCTCAACATTCTGCCTACTTGGAACAATTCTTCATATGGTGGTTAAAAAGCAGCAATTCTTTTGAGAATCACTTGTTCATATCTACTAGGGAATGATTCTTAGTCAGATATTTGTGTGTATTTGCTGTGCAAATATATTTGATACAAAGGTAAACACCTTTCCCCTAATAGGCCACTTTCTATCTTATTCTAGTTAAGTTGATTTTGTTTACTCAAAAACTTTTTAATTTCATATAATCAAAATCTTTTCCTATTGCCTCTGTCCTTTGGTTAAGAACTCTTCTTCTAGTAGTAGATGTGTCATATATCCATTTTGAGATGTGGTATATAGTATGAGATGTCCATTTAAATCTAATTTGTGACAGACTGCTTTCCAATTTTCACCATAGTTGTCAAATAATGAACTTTTCCCCAAATAGTTTATGTTTTCAAGTTTATTGAATTCATTTCTGATTCTTGCTTAGCTAGTCTGTTGTTTTACTTTCCTACAATTTAGCCAATACCAAAAACCCTTTATGATTACTGCTTTATAATATTATTTTAGATGTGGAAATACTTTGCCCTTTTCATTCTTATTTTTATTTTCCCTTTGAAGTGCTATACTTTTTGTCCCTCCAAATGGGGTTTGTTATTTTATTGTCTAACTCCATAAAGTATCCCCTTGTTAGTTTCATCTATCAGCAAATCGGTAAATAAGTTTTCATATTAACATTTAAAAAATTTTATTGGTATGTCCCAGTCATCAGTAATGAATATTTTTCTAATTGCTTAAGTCATTCTTTATTTCTTTAAAGAACATTTTATAATTGTATTTATATAAGATTTTAAGTTGTTTTGGCAGATTGACCACATGATATTTTATATATTTTTAAATAATTTCGTATGATTTTCTATTTTTATTTCCTGGTTTTACTATTACTATTTTGGAATGCTGATAATTTTGTGGATTTATTTTTTATCTTGCTACTATATCCTAAAGCTTTTGTTTCAGTGAGGTAGAGGTTGTTTTGTTGCTGATTTTCTGAGGTTTTTCTAAGTAAACAATTGTTTTCTCTAGAGTTAATTTATCTTCTTTTTTGACTCACTTTTCATGATTGTCTTGCATCACTCCCATTTCTTTTCCCAGTTTTTCCTCCACCTCTCTTACTTGATTTTCAAAATCCTTTTTGAGCTCTTCCATGGCCTGAGACCATTGCATATTTTTTTTGGAAGCTTTGGAGGTAGAAGCCTTGACTTTGATGTCTTCCTCTGATGATATGCTTTATTCTTCTTTACCCAAAAGGATGGAAGAAAATACATTTTCACCAAGAAAGTAACCTTCTGTAGTTTTATTTTTTTCCCCTTTTTTGGGGCATTGCCCAGCCAGTTACTTGACTTTTGAGTCCTTTATCAAGTGGAGGTTATGCTCTAGAGACCTATAAATTCTCAGTTCCTCCAAGGTGGCACAATCAGAGGAGAGGAGTTTACTCTTCTCCTGACCTGTGCTCTGTTCTGGGACCAATCACAAACACTCTTCTGCCCAGGATCTGCGATTGGATTCCCTCTCCAGAGCCTCCACAAGCTCCATCATGTCAGTGTTGCTCCTCATCCCATGGCTGCCACTCAGAGCTGAGACCCAGATCAGCTCCTCAGTTTCTCAATTCCTCCAGGGTCTTTAGGCTGAGGGCTCCAAAAGTGGAAACTGCCACACTGACTGCTACTGCCCTGGGGTTGGGACTAGGGCTGGGACCAGACCTCACTCCCTTCTCACCCAGAAAGAGCTTTCTCACTGACCTTTGAAGCTGTCTTTGGCATTTGTGGGTTGAGAAATCTGGGAATAGCATCTACTACCTGTGATTCCACATCCTGAAGCCTTCTCCAGTCCTGTCCATACTGTGCCCCATGGCCCAGGCTGGGCTGCGTTTCACTTCCAATGCAGTGCATTAGACCTTTCCTGTTGGCCTTCCAGCCTTCCAGGCTGTCTTGAGCTAGAAATCTCTCTCACTTTGTCATTTTCTGGCTTCTGCTACTCTAGAATTTGTTTAGAGTCATTTTTTACAGGCTACAGGGGCAGAACTAGAGCAGGTCCATCTTTCTACTCCACCATCTTGGCTCCACCCTCAATTTATCTTCTTTTTTGATGTTTATTATTTTTCTCTTAGCTTATTACTTTAGCTAGCATTTCTAGAGCTACATCAAATTATAGATGGAAAGGAGGCATAATTTGTTCTGTTTCTGTATTTCTTGTAAAAACTTTCAGTGTTTCCTCATTGGAAATAATGTTGTTTAGTTTTAAAATATATACTCTTTATCATATTAAAACTGAACCTTCTGTTCCCATGCTTTTTAGTATTTTAAGTAAAAATGAATGCTATGCTTTGCCAATGTCTTTTCCATATTAATACAATTGTGGTTGTGTGGAGTTGTTTTCATATCTATTTGATATGATTAATTATATTTATTGTTTTCCTAATGTTGAACCATCCTTCTGTCTTTGGTGTAAATATTGTGTGTCATTGTATTGATTTAGAGTAGTTAAGTCTTTCACAGTTGATTATCCTTACAGTATTGATGTTACTGTGTACACTGTTCCCTTGGTTCTGCTCACTTCACCTTGCATCAATTCATGTAAATTATATATTTTTACAAGCAGTCATCCATTTCTCTTGAATTCTCAAATGTCTTGGCATATAATTGTTGGTTCTTTTTATTTTTTTCTCTTATGATTTCACTTGTTTATTTTAATGATTTTATTTTCTTCTTTTCAGGTCCAATGAGCTCTGAAAGTAAATGAGTTATGTTAGTTTTTTCACCTTTTAATTTTATTTTTATTTCTACATTGTTCTATTTTCCATGTTATCTCTTTCTTTAATTTTCAAGATTTTCTTCTCTTGTGCTTCTCTTGTGTTTGTTTCTTTTTTTAAAAAAAAAGGTGACAGTGACTATCCAATAGCCTATAAACACAAGAGATTCCATTTCATTACTTTTGTCTTGATAATTGTATTTACCTTTTTTTTATGTTTTTGTTGTTTGAGGTTTTCGCAAGTTGATATTCACCTTGCCTTTGAATTTTTTTCCAGAGATACTTCAAATGCCTTTCTCTTATTGAAGGTTCATTTTTTTAAATAATCAAGCTTAACTTTATTGGACATATTATTTTGAATTATAGCATGAAGTTTTTAGAAGACACTATTGGAATATGCTTTTTTGGAATGTGTATTGCTATTATATATTATATATAGTACATATTATTTATGTATCTATAGTATATGGGAATATACTATTGGGAATATATATTCTCTTGAATTTCTTAGGACTAAAACAATTTTAGGTGATTAGATTTGAAATTCCTTTGTATTTTATAGCTGATATATTATTTTGGCTACCTACAAAAATTTATTATTGAAATTGTGGATTTTAACTACTTTGTGCTTTGGAATTTCATGTCTGGAGTTTTCCTTTGGCAGTGATCTATGGATTCACTTAATCAGTTCTTTATTGTCTCTGTTCAGTTTGACATAGGTCTGTTTTTTAATATGTTCTAGCACATATGCAGAGTGCCAGAGTGTATCAACTTTCAGGGCTGATATAAATTCCCCATATGAAATAGGCTGAAGAGCTTGTTTTCAGAAGAGTTATGATAAGCCTTAGCTGTAAAATTATATTACAAATGAATGCATGTTTAATACTAAAAGTTAAGTTAATGATTATAATTTGCCTATAAACTGTTTGGTTATTAATACTTTTTGACACTTTATCAAAATTCACTGATCCCTTTGGTTATTAGTACTTTCTTTTCTACCAAATTACTTTGTATTTTCTTCTCTAGATGCATGTTGTTTTCTCTCTTAGTCAATTCCTTCAGGGTGGAGATTCTCTCCTTTTTGCCCTTATATTCTCATCACCTAACATAGAACTTGGTCTTATTAAGTTGAATTAAATTGCTTTGGAAGTAGAAAATCACTGCATAAATCAAGGTATATCAAGGTAATGGAATATCGTGGGATAGAAGGCAGAGATCTGTTTTGTATTATTGTCTATTTCATGGTTTTTTAAAACCAAAATGTTTCCTTATCTGGTGGGCATGACTGTCTTCACTCTGAAATGAGTTGCTCCTCAAATAACAGGCAGAGTTTGCTGTCAGGCCCTTACTCAAAGCTCTTTTAGCTGAGTAAGACCCATCATCATTTGTGTCTCATTGCCTTAGCTTTCCATGTCATGATGAGGCACTTAAATAGAGTTTTTGTAGAAGACAAAACTTTTAATTCAGTTTTACTTTATTTTTAGTTCTGAATTTTCTCCCTTCCCCTCACCCAATGAGAAGGCAAGAAAAACAACAAAACCTGTTATAGATGTATGGTTATATGAAACAAATTTCCACATTAACCATGTAAGAAAGAAAGAAGAATGGAAAATATACTTCATTCTGTGCATTAACTTGGTAGTTGGAGCCACCTCCAAATATATATATTAAATATAGCATATTTGATCACAAGTCCTTAACATAAACACAGCACTAAAAAAGTTCTACATATAGAAATCATCAGCACACACAAACATTCTAATATACAAATAAGAATTTTAAAACTTTTTTATTTTTTAAAACCTGAAAACAAACTACTATTGCTTAGGTTGTTTAGAAAAAAATTCAAATGTTTATATTAACTTTATATTTTAATGTTTTATTGATGTTCTTTTTTATGTACTTTTTACTTTCCAATTACTCTTCCCTCTCCCCCACAATAGGACTACATTTTAGTAAAGAAATTAAGCAAACAAATCAATACAATGGCCATATCTGAAAATATCTGTCTCATTTCACATCTCTGCTGACAGGTGGTAAGTTGGTTCTCAGTTTTCTGAAGTTATAACTGATCAATCCATTGATCAGAAGTGTAAAGCTTTTTGGTGTTATTTCCCAAAGCATTATTGTAATCATTGTGTATACCCTGTTTTCCTGACTTACTTCACTCAGCATCAGTTTGTATTAGTCTTCTCAAGTTTCTCTGAATTCTTATTCATCATTTTTTATGGTAAAATAATATTCTATTACTTTCACATACCACAATTTGCCATCCCCAATCAATGGGTACCAACGTTCCTTACAGGTTTTTGCAACTACAAAAAGACATGACTTGTATACATGAGGAATTTCTCTCTATCACTGATCCCTTTGGAATGTATAACTAGCAGCAGTATTGCTAGGTTAAAGTTTTATACAGTATAATATATTTTCTGATATAATTCCAAATTATTTTATATATTAATTGGACCAATTCACAATTCTATCAACAGTTAATTGATTTATGTGTTTGTTTTCCCATAGCCCTTGCCAATGATGTATGTGTGTGTGTGTGTGTGTATAAAACTTCAGAGTAATTTTAATTTGTATTTCTCTTTATTACTGTAGATTTGGAGCAATTTTATATATTGTTGTTAATAGCTTTTATTTCTTCCTTTTTAAAATGCATATTCATATCTTTTGACTGCTTATGTATTGGAGAATGGATCTTATCCTTATATATTTCTATCAGTTTTCTAAGTATCTTGGATATTAACCCTCTACTAGAGATATTTGCTGTGGCTATTTTTCCCAAATGACAGTTAAGTGGTATGGTTTATAGTGGAACGGGCCTAAAGTCAGAAAGACTCATCTCCCTGAGTTCAGAGCTGGCCTAAGACTCTTAGTACCTGTGTGATCCTGGGCAAGTCACTTAACTCTCCTTTTCATTATGTGTAAAAGGAGCTGGAGAAGGGAATGGCAAATTGCTCTAGTATCTTTGCCAAGAAAACCCCAAATGGGGTCACAAAGAATTGGACATGACTGAAACAACCAAACAACAGCAAGTTTTTCCAAGTAACTGCTTCTCTTAATCAAGCTTCCTTGATTTTGCTCATGCAAAATTTTGTGTAATTGATTGATCTATTTAACTTTCATGATCAATTCTATCCCTTTTTAAACTAAAAATCCTCTTCCTAACTCTGTATTTATGTGATTTTTATATTTAGATCATGTATCAGTTTGTGTACCAGAAAGAAAAGCATGCAAAATAACATAACAACCAGTTCACATACCTACTTCTCATCCATTTAAAAATTTTATGAGGATCATCTTAATATATTTAATGTATAGGTTGAGGGTATTAGTAGGGAACAGACAGACTTTCACAAGCAGTATTCTACAGGTGATCACATTTTTATGAAGACATAATTGACTGAAAGATATAGGGAATATAAGATCTTTCTTTGTGGGGTAGATGGTACAAATGGCCAAGAAAGTTGGGCCCAGGATTAAACAGGACAGAAGACTGAATTGGTTTCAAGAAATTTCAAAGCTGCTTTGAGGTTGCTGAATTTCTCCCAAACACAAAATCTATCTTTTAGATATCAATATTCTACCAGTGAAACTTGGCTATGAAACATGGAATACAGTAGTCTCTGAAGAACTGAAAATAAGTATTACATAGAAGTAACAGGGAAGCACATGATAGCTGTGTGAAGGCTGCAACCTACAACAAATGAAGAACTCTGAAGAATAGGAACAAAGGATGTCATCAGTGAAATATATGTTTGAAAAGGAAGATAGGATTAATCATAAGATGATGGTGAGGAATAATAGGTGGAGACCCCAAGTGTTTCACTAGTATCCTTGCAATATCAGGAGAAAGTCCTTCAGCATGTTGAGTGGATCCATTCTCCAATACATAAGCAGTCAAAGGATATGAACAGGCATTTAAAAAAGAAATGTAATGTGTAGAACTTATATAAAATTGTATGCCAACTTGGGGAAGGAGAGGGGCGGTAGGGAAAGAAAAAATCTAGGTTGTATAGTAGTGATTGTGGAACAGTGAAAATGAATAAAATAAAAATTTAAAAAATTTAAAAAAAAGAAATGTAAATCATGAACAACTATATGCAAAAAGAGGTACCAAATGACCAATAATAAGAAATGCAAATTTAAATTACTTTGAAGTTCTATCTTATACTCAAAAGCTGGAAAAGCTAAAAAATGGAAAATGGTGTTATTGGAGGGGATTATTGGTAGATTTTTGAAATGCTCCAACCATTCTGAAAAACAAAGAGTATTATGCCCCCAAAACCACTAAACTCTGCATACCCTTTAACCCAGTAATACCACTATCAGGCCTAAACCCTAAGGAGATTAGAAAGGGAATTAGATACATATATACAAAAATATTTGTAGCAACTCTTTTTGTTAAAAGGAAGAAATGGAAACAAAGTGGTCACTAATCAACTGCAGAATAGCTTAACCAATTATGGCTTATGAATGTAACATTGTGCTCTAACAGGTGATGAAAGGAATGGATTCTAAAAACATGGGACAGTTTGTATGAACTTATGCAAAATAAATCAAGCAGAACAAAAAGAACAATTTATACGATTACAATGTTGTAAAGGGAAATATCTCTGAAAGATAATTCTGATCAATGTAACGACCAGTGATGATGCCAGAAGAATGACGACGAATCCTGCTTCTCATTTCTTGGCTCAGGTGTAGGTCCAGATATAGGTGTGGAATGAGACATACATTTTCAAGCTAGTATATAAGAATGTGCTTAACTTATTTGTTAGGAGAAGGGATTTTATTTTGGTGAAGAGGAAAGAACATCGATGAATGATTTAAAATTCAAAGGATAAAGGAAGTTCAGAAGGCCACATAAACATGCAGAGTAGTATTGGAAATACTATGTTAAATTTAACATACTTTTTTAAAAGCTATATATAGATTGGCAGTTTCATATGTATAATAACTTTTTTCTGTTCTTTCATATGGAGTGATTCAGATTTGTTGGTGTTTTTCAAATTAATTTTTTAAAAGAAAAAAGAACATCAACAATTATTGAATAATATGCTTATATTACTCATATTTGTGATAGTGGTAAGGGAGAGGAGCCCTGGGAACCAGGAATAGACATTACAGGGTATACTACAACTGATCTGAGGAGCCAGACTGGGATTTTTGGTGAGACTTGGAGATTCAGAAACCTTCCTCCCTCCCTCACATGCTCTCCTTATTTATCATTTATCATAGGTTCCCAAAGATATCACCTCCTGGGGAAGTTGGGATGATTGAGGGAGGAGGACAGTAGTAGCCTTAGGGGGACATTGAATAAAAATAATGGAGTGGTGGCAGCATAAGGAAAGAAGATAAGAAAATTGTGAAAAAAACATTTGTACATATTTCATGTGTTGTGTAACAGAGTTAAAGTTGTAGTGTTTATATTATTTTCCAAATAAACACACAAAATGTAAGTAATAATCAATGGTCAAGTCCACCAATAGGTCTTAACAAGCAAGTGTTGGCAAATAAGCCTGTTGGGCATTGTCAGGAAGTCCAGCATGCACTGGTAGGAATATGTGCATGTGATAACTTGTTTACAATACTATACAGTTACATGATGCAGTATTTTGTCATTAAAATTTCAATGTGGGAAACCCCCCCCATAAATTTACAATAAATTATTAAATTTAAGATGTGTCATTTTAAAAAAATGTACTTTATATTTTTTTGAAATGACAATTTAAAAAAAACATGAAAGGGTTAAAGAAAGTGGATTTCCAGGAGGTTGCTGAGTAATTTTTTTTTTGCATTGTGGTCAATAAGGGAAATATTAGTATTTCTGCTTTTCTGAATTTGCTTATGAGGTTTGTATGCCTTGGCAGATGCTTTTTTTTTTTTTGGTAAAGTGCCATGTATTGCTAAGAAATATGTATATTCTTTTCGGTTCCCATTCAGCAATCATTATCTAATTCTTCTAACATTCTCTGAAGATCTTTAACATCTTTCAAGTTTATCTTGTTACTAGACTTGTATAGACCTAAAAGCGATATGTTGAGTTTTATGGCTATTACATTTTTACTATATTACTCTATAATTCAATTAGTTTTTACTTCATGTACTTATATTATTTAGTACAAGTATCTTAAATACTGCCATAATTCATTATCTATGATACCTGTAAACAAAATGAATTTCCTCTTTTATCTATGTCTCTTTTTACTGTTATCTTGTCAGATGATATATTACCCCCTGCTTTTTAAAAAATTCACCTGAAATATAATATATTCTGCTCTGATGCTTCATTTTATATTTGTATAAAAATATTTCTAATATATTTTTTATAAACAACATACTGTGGGATTCTGTGACCCTCCTGTATTTTATCAGTGATTTTGTCTTATTCATATTCAGAGTTAAAATTGTTGTATTTTTCTCTATATAAGTACAAGATTATAATCTTGTACTTTGCAATTTTTTTCTCTTATACATCTCTGTTTTACAAAGAAGATGGTTAAAAATAAAGCAGAATGTGATCAATACTAGTAAGCTATAATTAAAATGATCTGATTCCACTATTAAGATCTTCTTTTCTTTTGGGTAGTATGGACCCCAGTCACTGATTCCTTTACTTTCTCTCCTTTTAATCCTTTCACCCTTGAAGTTTTAAGTAAGTGTTACACCTTCCCCTTTCCCAGGACTTACCTATCTTCCTATTAAATTTAAGGTATTTCTGCATGAAACACTTTTTTTGTGCACTTGAGTGTGTGTAACACTTCTTTATTGGGATCAAATAAGGGTGAGAGATTCAAGAGATCTCTACAGCCTCAACCATGCATGTTTTGGAAGAGGTGTTTATGTGTGTGTGTGTGTGTGTGTGTGTGTGTGTGTGTGTTCTGTTCATATACTCCTGTCACCCCCTAATCATGAGATTTCCTAGATTCCTTGCCCTTCTTTTTCATTTCTTTCTTACCATGTTCCTTTTTCCCCTCCCTCTTCATCCTTCTCTCAAAACCAATAAGACAGTCCCTATCCCTTGACACCATGTTTGTCTTTCTTTACTTTTCTGACGCCAAAAAGACAGTAGAATTCTGAAGGAACACCTACTTCTTACCTTATTAGAATGTGAGTACTTCCTCATTTAGCTCTTTACAGTTGCTTAAATCTATTTACCTTTCTATTTCCCCAGTCTCTTGTGTTTGTGATTTTACTCAACTCTGGTCTTTTCATCAGAAGTGTTTGAATTTAATATTCTCTTAAAAGGTGTATTTTACGCCTGTAGGATGGTATTCTGTTTTACAGAATTTTACTCTTGTTTGTAAGTCATATAATTCTGACTGTGCTTCTATCTGAACTCTTTCTTTCTCACTTCTTTAGTATTTTTTTCTTTAGGTTGGAAGTTCTTTATTTTGGTTATGACACTTTGGGGTGATTTAAGTTTTTGGTCTCTTTTATGAGATGACCAGTAGAATCTTTTTATTTTCATTCTTCCCTCTGGTTCGAATACTTATGGAGAGTTTTCTTTTGTGATTTCTTGAAATATTGCATCCAGACGTTTTTTGCTTAATTATTTAACCATGACTTTCAGAGAGTTTGATGATTTCTTTTTAAAACAAGTTCATTTTTGTTTTATATTGTTTTGTGTGTAACAAACATCATCAAACATGAGCATTGAATGCCAAAAAATGGAAAACAGGGATTATATGCAAAACCATTAATCTCTGTTTCATATAGTCTGTATTTTTTAAACAAGAATATAATGATAAATTTAATATGTTATCTGCTGAGATTTTTCTGCTTGCCCCTTCTTCTGAACATCCTTTAGTTCTATTCTGTGCCTTTAAAAATGTTTCAGTGTTCTTTTATCTGCTTTTTTTTTAGCATTACTTTTGCTAGTCTCTCTCCCCCCACAAATACTCCTCCTCTCAAAAAAAGAAATCCTTCCTTTTAAAGCATAAGTATAGTCCAACAAAACAAATACACATATCAGCTATATGCAAAAATTTGTATCTTAGTCTGCCCTACTCATCTCTTTCCTCTCTGTCAAGTAGTTTGAAACATGTTTCACCATCAAATGAGTCTTATATCTTCCTTTCTCAAATTGTTTTCCTGGTTAGTTGTTCTTGACAATAGAACCTTATACATAGTTTTGGTAGCTTTTCAATCTTCTGACTTTGTTCTGTTTCTTGTTATTGAATTCTGTTTGCTCCATTCTCTTTGTTCAGGGAGTCTACTCCAAATCTTATGTAAGGTTTTTGCCTTCTGCTCTAAAATATCAACTTCTCTATTTTATTTTCCCCCCTAGAGCTGAAATTTAATTTTTTATTTCTTGCTTAATTTTTTTCTGTAGCTCATTCTCCTGCTGTGAATCTTAAGTGTTCTGGTGTGTGTATTGCTCAACCAATTTTTCCTGTTAAGTGGAACATCTACACCAATGCTCTAACAGGAGAAGACCAAGATCCCACTGTTTTTAGGCTGCATTTATGAGAACTCATACTGGCCTTCAACATCCTTGGCAGGTGTCTACTCAAATTGCATACAGGTTTCAGACCCTATTACTGGATCTCATGTTTACTTCATGTCTCTTCTTGTGTTCTAATTCAATTCTATCCATTAATGGGAGATCTTACTGTTTTTGAGCCAACATTCAAAGTGCCAAAAGCTTCAGGCACTATTTACCACTTGCCTTCTGTGGTGTGGCCCCTCTACAAAGGCCTGCAGGTTTATGGTTATTTTTTTGTATAGCCTTACACTGAGTAGAAGAACTTATTGGTGTTTCTCTCTAGCCTTTTTAAAACTTGATGTCTTTTTAGATTTTTACTGAGGTGTTTGTGGGAGAGCTAAGCTTCTGTAGTACCTTTCTTGCTTATTGGGGCCAGACAGACAGTGCCATGATGGACAGCAATCTGTGCTACAAAAGATGTCTGCAGGAGAGCCAGAAACAGAGGAAAAGGGGCAAGCTGCTTGTCTGGTTTAAAATAGAGCTCAATACCCCACCCCACCCCACACTGTCTTCTCAGAGTTGCAGAGGCATGAACTGCAGAAATCAAACCCTGTGGCACCAGTATGAAATTTCTCTGAAATACTTGTGCTGGGTCAGAGAACTAAGGAACAGAGAGATCAAACCAGCTAGCAGAATGAGTTGCCATAATGGTGAGATGCAACACTCAACGAAATCTGAAAGGTTCCTCATCCAAGGTGCAGTTCTGTCCCCTTGAAAGTCACTTGGAGCAAAGACTTAGGCTGGTAAACTGTATTTTGCTCAGCATGGAATAAGGTCACAAAACTTTGAGATTCAGACTCCCAAGAAAATTGCCATCAGAAGGAGAGATTCAGAAAATGAGCAATAGAAGAAAATAAGGGGGAAGAGAAGACTGAAATGGCCAAAGATCCCTGGAAGAAGAAAATTCAAAGTCCTTGAACGTAGGCAGATAAATCAATAGGGCAAGCATTAACAGAAAAGAAAGAAAGAGGACCTCTCGTAAACAAGTTCAGTGTCTATGAATAAATAATGAAAAACAAAAGAAAATTATGAGACAAAGGACCCTGCGGAATGTGAGGAGAATGTGGAACCACAGAACTTTGTTCCCGAGTAATTAGAAATGAGAATTACGAGAACAGAAAAATGATGGGCAGAATAAAAAAAAATGGAATCTGCAACAACAGAAGCAAAAAAGAGAACAATAGATTGGGAATGCAAATACATAGAAGTAAAGAACAATCTAGAGGAAGAGAAACAAAAAACAATATTTTTAAAACATGCCCACTATCTGAGCAACTCCAATAATTTTAAAAGAAAATATGCTCACCATCAAAGCAAAAAATACTGATTTTAAAGACAGGATATGTAAAGACAACCTATGGATCATATATCTCTCAGAAGAACACAGTAGGATGGAAATTTTTAATGCCGAAAGGTGAAAATAAAATAAAAATAAAACTCCAGAGCTTCTGAACATAGAAAATTAAATACCAATTAAAAGAACTCATAGACCACCTCCAGAAAAAAACCAAGCCTACAAACATAGTGGTTAGATATAATAATTTCAGAAATGGCAAGTTCTGCAAATAGTCAGGAGAAAGACTTTTAAGTACAAAGAAAAGGAAATTCAAATAATGCAAATCTTAGTTATACATGTACCAGAAAATGCAGGAGAAGATGGAATGTGTTCTGAAAAGAAGTAAAGCTCAGCACAAGGTGAACTACCCTGCAAATATGAGCTTAAGTAAATGAAAAAAGATGGACATTCAATAATAAAAGGATATTTGAAACATTCTATAAAGATAACCAGGGGGGAGGAGCCAAGATGGTGGAGTAGAAAGATTCACATATGCTAGTTCCTAACCTATAGCCCATAAAATACTTGTAAAGAAGAACTCCCAACAAATTCTGGAGCAGTGGAAGCCACACAATAATGGAGTGGAGGAGATTGCTATTCCAGAGAGCCCTGAAAAACTGACACCAAAGGTCCGTCACGCACCGGACCAGGAGCAGAGCCCAGCCCTGCCTTGGCCGCGCGGCACCAAGAGGAACAGATCCAAGCAGGCTTCAGGGATGGAATCTCCAGCAGCCACTCAGGTCCCTCCACCCACAGACGCCAAAGGTTAGTGAGAAACTCTTTATGGCAGGCCAAGAGGAGAGCAGGGTGTCTCCATAACTCAGGCCCCCTCAGGAGGCAGCAGTGGAGGCAGTAGCGGACAGGGGCTCCCAAAGCAGGCAGGAGCTCGGATCCATTGTTGAAGGTCTCCACATAAACCCCCTGAGGGAACTGAGCCCATGTGGCAGCCCTGCCCCAACCTGAGCAGCTGAATTTAATATCACACTGAATAGCAGCCCTGACCCTGCAGAAAGCCCTGAGGCTGGGAAGCAGCATTTGAATCTCAGACCCCAAGCACTAGCTGGGTGGATCTGGAGGCAAGGCAAGGGTGGAGAGGAATCTCAGAAGTCAAGTAACTGGCTGGGAAAATGCCCAGAAAAGGGGAAAAAAATAAGACCATAGAAGGTTACTTTCTTGGTGAACAGATATCTCCTCCCTTCCTTTCAGATGAGGAAGAACAATGCTTACCCATCAGGGAAAGACATAGAAGTCAAGGCTTCTGTATCCTAGACATCCAAAATAAATATTCAATGGGCTCAGGCCATGGAAGAACTCAAAAAGGATTTTGAAAATCAGGTTAGAGAGGTAGAGGAAAACCTGGGAAGAGAAATGAGAGAGATGAAAAAAAAGCATGAAAAGCAGGTCAAGACCTTGCTAAAGGAGACCCACAAAAATGCTGGAAGAAAATAACACCTTGAAAAATAGGCTAACTCAATTGGCAAAAGAGGTTCAAAAAGCCAATGAGGAGAAGAATGCTTTCAAAAGCAGAATTAGCCAAATGGAAAAGAAGGTTCAAAAGTTTACTGAAGAAAATACTTCTTTAAAAATTGGAATGGAACAGATGGAGGCTAATAACTTTAGGAGAAACCAAGAAATCACAAATCAAAACCAAAAGAATGAAAAAATTGAAGATAATGTGAAATATCTCATGGGAAAAACAACTGATCTGGAAAATAGATCCAGGAGAGACAATTTAAAAATTATTTGGGACTACCTAAAAGTCATGATCAAAAAAGAGCCTAGACATCATCTTTCATGAAATTATCAAGGAAAACTGCCCTGATATTCTAGAACCAGAGGGCAAAATAAGTATTCAAGGAATCCACCAATCACCGCCTGAAAGAAATCCAAAAAGAGAAACTCCT
>CM053770.1:315559934-315577771 GCA_028658325.1 Potorous gilbertii
TGAGTTTACTTCACAGAGAACAAAGAGATTATTCCAAAATTTTATATTAAACATTATCATAACCCATCCCTACTTGCTTCACTTGTGTATTAGTCAACTGTCTCTCAGTTTACCCCTCTGTACTAGGGCAAGAAAATATGTCTGACACCTTGGAAAAAAGACATACAAATGTCATATGCTATTAAGGAAGTGTTGTTTGGTATATGTATGTGTATATCTGTATGTGTGTGTGTATTCTAAAAATTTTGATGAAGATTCTTAAATGTATCAATCATAAAGCAGAGATTCACACAAACAAGTCAACTTTCTTATTAAAAGAGTCCTCGAAAACTCTGTTATCACAATTTTTCTTCTATATGTTCAGTTTACTAATTGTGATTTGATACTTCTCTCCACAGATCTGCAATGCATTTTACAACATCGATGTATTAGTTCTCCTAGCAGGGTGTCATCGTGAGTATCATGCCCCTGAGCTATGTTTTATATCTCTAGGTCCTCTTACTGTAGAGATGACTGAGTCTGCCCTGGTTTGATTTTCAGCACTGATTGTTAAGACTTTTGAGACCAATGACTTCTTTGATGCTGGCATTACCAAGGCCCAGTTGTTTCTTACCCTTCATGATGCTGTTCTGTTTGCTCTTGGAAAGAAATACCTGGAGACTCCGGAGGATGATCCAGAAACAATAATAAAGGTTAGTTGATCTTATATATCCTTGGGAGACAGGGGATAAATTTGGAGTCAAATTAACATTAACCAGGAGTCTGTACAATTTTACATATATTTATATCTTCAAGTTAAGTCACAGATGAAAGTGTTGGATGGAATAAGGTCAAGACAGAAAAGCCTGTAGTTTGCCCCTAAGATTTCCCTCTAGTCTGGTATTAATCAATTAATCAACACTATTTGAATCTGTTTGTTTAACCACTTAATTGTATTGTCAAATAGCCCAAATTCCTCCATGTTGTCTATCAGGTTATCATGAAACTATCAGATGTCTTATTGAAAACATAATACACTATGTCTATGAATTCCCTTGATTTACTTATCAGATAACCTATCAAAAAAAAAAGAGATAAAGTCAGTATAGGATGTCATAGGATCTTATCATAGATATTGGATCATGGGACATAGTGAAACTATGCTGGCTCCTTTGATCACCAAGCACTTTTTTTAAGAGTTAAAAAGACATCTATTTAATAAGTAGTTTAAGAATTTTCCAGGAAAAGATTACTAGGCTTTAATTTCTTGGATCTACCTTTTTCTATTTGTTTATTTTTTAAGTTTGTATATTTGCCCAGATTTCTTTTAATATTTCTCTCATTCTTCATGATTTCCTCAAAGATTATCAGCTCTGGTTCTACAGTGTAAATCTGTAAGTTATTTTAGAACCTTAGATGGTAATTCATCTGGGCCTGAATTCACTTAAAGGAATTAGGTATTTTCTTATTTTCTTTGTTTGAGTATGGGTGTGGAGTATTAGCAAAGATGCCAACAAGTAGAGAAGGTGTTTGCGCATAGGACTGGTCCCTAGAAAATAAACCACTGGATTTGTGTATCAAAAAACTAGCATTACTAGAGCTTATGTACTAATCTCCACTATGAATTAACTTCTTTGTGTGTTAATTTCTTGATTCACATTCTAATTCTGCTCTTTGTATCTCCTTTATAGGAAACACTGCATCCTCCAACCTATTCTCCCTCTAGTCAAATGTTAAGGTATGACTCAGAATCAAGAAAGGACCTACAGATAACACCTTCCAAGGTACCCTGCTACAAGTGCAGCTGTGGCTTTGTTCTTGCTGGTTAATAATATTTCTCCAAAAGACTACATTCTGCATAATTATCCCATGGAAAAACTCAGTCAAATAGAGATCTGGTCTTAGAGTCAGAAGCATCTAGATTCAAACTCTTCCTCTGATACAGAATGGTTAGTTGAATCTAGGTAAGTCACTTAACTTCCTAGTACCTCCAAGCAGCTTTTTAAGATTGATTTGTAATGGTACTGTTCAGGAATTCCCTGTACCATGAAATCTCAAGTTTAGTCCAAAAAGAAAAAAGAAGAAAAAGCTCCAAATGTAAGGCATAGAAATTCTTACCAAGATAACATAGATAAAATAGTTGGGAAATGCAAAATTCCACTCTTGGCTGCAGCATCTCCTAATGGAAGCTCATTGCTACAGATTACTCAGAAAGAAAGGAACTGGTTTTGGTGGCAGTGCCAAGAATAAGTTTTCTAGCTTCAGACTAACTCTTTCTGACCACCAGAAAAGTTTTCTTTCCAACCACAAGAGATCTGTTCTGGCACAAACAGAATCTCATTGATCAAACACAAAAATGTCTAGCTCATTTTTTGAGTGGGGAATACTATAGAAAATTCCCTTTGAGAACTGTGTAAGAATTCAGAATAGTATGTTCTACAGAGAACCAATCCAATCTGAACCTACCAAGCAACAAATACAGAAACAAACGTGACTGAACCTTTGTAGCTGGAAGGGACCTCATCTTGTCCAACTGTCTGACTTTATAAATGAAGAAACTGAGGTTTACATATATTAAGTGACTTGCTTCATATTAGTAGTAAGCATCAAGAGGTTGGATGTGAACCTAGATCCTCTGACACTAGAACTAGGGTTCTTTCTACTGTATTATGATTTCCATACAAAAAACACAAGTGTTTGACTAGGAAAAAGACATCCTTTAATGGATCAATTTGTTGATGAGCTTTCCAAGGCAGATAAGTATGAATATTCTTTCTTTTTTATAAAATAATTTTTATAGATATTTTTAATATCACCAGAATTTTCCCAATATTCTTTCCGAATACCCCTTCCAGAGAGCAGTTTGTAGCAAATGATAGTTTTTAAAGAAAAAGATAAAGAGAAAAGAAAGCAACCAAACCAATTAATACATATATAAATCTAAGACTATATGTAATGTTCCACATCTGTGCAAAGGGCGCAAATGTCTTCTCATTTTTCTTCTTTGGGGCTGTGCTTGTGCTTTTATAATTTTGCAACATTCACTTTTTTTAAAATAAGTTTTTATTGATATCTTCTATTCGTTTTTTTACCCATTTTTATCGTTTTTTTTATCTTTCTAAATTAATTTTTAATTTTCAATATTCATTTCAACACATTTCCACAGGATTTTGAGTTCAAAATTTTCTCCCCATCTCTCCCCTTCCCTCACCCCATATAGCATGCATTCTGTTTACCCCTTCCCCCAGTCTATCCCCCCTTTTATCACACCCCCCCAACCCCTTGCCCCTTACTTTGTTGCAGAGCAATATAGATTTCTATATCCCATTGTCTATATATCTTATTTCCCAGTTGCATATGAAAACATTTTTTTTATCATTTGTTTTTAAATTTTTAAGTTGCAAATTCTCTTCCTTCTTCCCTCCCAACCCACTGTCATTGAAAAGGCAAGAAATTCAATATAGGCTATACAAGTGTAGTTATGCAAAATACTTCCATAATAAGTTGTGAAAGACTGGCTATATTTCCCTCCATCCTAAACCACCTTCCACTTGTTCTATTTTCTAATTTGACCCTGTAACTTTTCAAAAGTATTTGCTTTTGACTATTCCCTTTCCCAATCTTCCCTCCCTTCTATCATCCCCCCTTATCCCCTTCCCCTTTATTTTCCTGTAGATGCCCAATTGAATGTGTATGTTATTTCCCTCCTTAAGTCAAATATGATAAGAGTAAGGTTCACTTGTTCCCTTTTACTTCCTCCCTCTTCCCCTCTGTTGTGAAATCTTTTTCTTGCCTCTTTTATGTGAGATGATTTACCCCATTCTATCTCTCCCCTTCTCCTACTCCCAATATATTCCTCTGTTACCCCTTAATTTTATTTTTTAAATATCATCCTTTCATTTTCAATTCACTCTGTGCCATCTGTCTGTCTATTTATCTATCTATTTCCTCCAACTACCCTAATACTAAGCAAGGTCTCATGAGTTACAAATATCTTTACATGTAGGAATGTAAACAGGTCAACTTAAAGTCCCTTATGATGCATCTTTCCTGTTAACCTTTTCATGCTTCTCTTGGTTTTTGTATCTGAAAGTGAAATTTTCTATTCAGCTCTGGTCTTTTCTTCAAGAACATTTGGAAGTCCTCTATTTCATTAAGTTCATTTTTCCCCCTGAAGGATTATACTCAGTTTTGGTGAGTAGGTGATTCTTGGTTTTAATCCTATCTTTTTTGAACTCTGGAATATTATATTTCAAGCTCTCAGATCCCTTATTGTGGAAGCTGCTAGATCTTGTGTTTATCCTGATTGTATTTCCACAATGTCAAATTGTTTCTTTCTGTCTGCTTGCAATATTTTCTCCTTGACTTGGGAACTCTGGAATTGGGCTACAATATTCCTAGGAGTTTTCCTTTTGGGATCTCTTTTAAGTGGTGATCAGTGAATTCTTTCCGTTTCAATTTTGCCCTCTGGTTCTAGAATATTGGAGCAGTTTTTCCTTGATAATTTCTTGAAAGATGAGGTCTAGGCTTTTTATTTTATCATGGCTTTCAGGTAGTCCAATAATTTTTAAATAATCTCTCCTGGATTCATTTTTGAGGTCTGTTGTTTTTCCAATAAGATATTTCACATTTCTATTTTTTATTCCTTTGGTTTTATTTTATAATTTCTTGATTTTTCATAAAGTCATTAGTTTCTATTTGCTCCATTCCAATTTTGAAGGAATTACTTTCCTCAGTAAGCTTTTGGATCTCTTTTTCCATTAGGTCAATTCTGCTTTTTAAGGCATTCTTCTCATTAGGTTTTTGGACCTCTTTTGCCATTTGAGCTGGTCTATTTTTTAAGGTGTTATTTTCTTCAGTATTTTTGGGAGGGTCTCCTTTAGCAAGTAGTTGACTCATTTTTCATTATTTTCTTGCATCATTCTCATTTCTCTTCCCAATTTTTGTTCTACTTCTCTTTCATAATTTTCAAAACCCTTTTTGAGCTCTTCCATGGCCTGAGACCAATTTGTATTTTTCTTGGAGGCTTTGGATATAAGAACTTTGACTTTGTGTCTTCTTCTGGTATGTCTTGATCTTCTTTGTCACCAAAGTAAGATTCTATAATCTGGGTTTTTTTATGCTGTTTGCTAATGTTCCCCACTAAATACTTGACTTTCTAACTCTATGCCAAGATAGGATTCTGTTTCTAGTGGGTGTAGAGGTGGGTATACTGTCCCAGGTTTTGTAATAGCTGCTTGATCCTCCACCATCTGTGGGCCAGGAGTTCTGGAAGCAACCACAGCCTCTGCTGCTGCCACTGCATGGAGTCTCCTCCTCCACCCCATGGCTGGGCCAAACCCCAGTCAGACCAGATCCAACAGAGTTTTCCCACTGACCTTGTATGCTGTCATTGGCATTTGTGTGTTGAGAAGTCATGAAACAGTCACAGCTGCCTACAATTTAGGCCCCTGAGGCCTGCTTTAGCCTCATCTGTTTGAATGTGGTGCACACTAGACTGCACTCTGCTCCACTCCAAGTCTGATGCAAAAGACACCTCCCATCAACCTTCCAGACTGTCTTGGGGTGGAGATTTGTTTCATTCCATTATTTTGTGGGGTCTCCAGCTCTAGAATTTATTTAGAGTCATTTTTATAGGTATTTGGAAGGGTTTGGGAGGAGAGTTCTATCAAATCCCTGCTTTTACCCTACTATCTTGACTCTGCCCCAGTGTCTTCTGTTTTTTAGTTATCATAGTTATCCCCAGTATTCCTTCTCCTCTCCTTCCCAAGGGCTATCCTATATAATAAATAATGTTTTTTAAGAAAAAAACAAATCAGCACTATTGATCAATATGTTGAAAAAGTCCAAAAACATATGCAATATGTAGCACCTGTGGACTTCCTACATCCATGAAAGGATAGATTGAGAATGTCTTCTCATAGACCTTCATTTGAGTTCATACTTTATCTTTATAATTTTGATGCATTTACTTTCAATTTTTTGTGTGTAGTTGTTCTTTGCATTTGTGTTGTCGTACTTATTGTGTACATTGTTCTCTCGACTCTGTTAACTTCATGCTGCATTGATCCAGGTACAGCACCACACTTTTCTCTATTCATCACATGCATTATTTCTTACAGCACAATAATCTTCCATTAAAATAAAGTACTAAAATTTGTATAACCATTCCCAAACATTGGACATCTACTTTATTTCCAATTCTTAATTATCACAAAAAGTGCTACTGTAAATAATTTGGTGTATATGGGGACTTTCTTCTTATTAATGACTTCCTTGGAGTAAAACCTAGTAATTGAGTATCTAGTTCAATGGTATGGGCTCCTTAGTCACTTTATTTGCATAATTCCAAATAGCTTGCCAAAATGGTTGTACCATCTCACAACTCTGCCAACAATGTATTATTAGTATGCTTAATATTTATTCTCCAACCACCTCAATATTGGCTATTTGCATTTTCATCACTTTTGCCAATTTGTAGGATATAAGGTGAAACCTCAGGGTTGTTTTGATTTGCATTTCTCTATTATTAATGAGATGGAGCATTTTTCTATGTGGTTGTGAATAGTTTGCAATGCTTTTGAAAATGGCTTATTACTCTCCTTTGACCACTTACATATTGAGGAATGTTTATCAGTGTTGTATGTGTATATATATGTGTTTGTATATATACATGTATACAAACACATATATACACAGATACATAGATGTATATGTATGTGTGTATGTATATGTGTGTATAAAGGCATGCCTTGTTTTACTGCACTTTACTGCATTTCACAGATGACTTTTTTTTACAAATTGAAAGTTTGTGGTGATCCTACATCAAACAAATCTTTCAGTGCCATTTTTCTAATAGCATATGGTCACATTGAGTCTCTGTGTCACATTTTGGCAGTTTTCATAATATTTTAAATGTTTTCATTATTATTATCTCTCTTATGGTGATCTTCTACCAGGGATCTTTGAGGTTATTATTATAACTGTTTTGGTGCACCACAAACCATCCCCATATAAGAGAGTAAATTTAATTTAATCAATAAATGTATGTGTTCTCACTGCTCCACCAATCAGCTCTTCCCTATCTCTCTGCCTCTCTTGGGCCTCCCAATTCCCTGAGATACAATAATATTGAAATTAGGTTAATTAATAACCCTACAGTGGCCTCTAAGCGTTCAAGTGAAAGAAGAGTCAAAACTTGGCAAACTTCGTTTTTGTCTTTATTTTCATTTGTTTGTCTTATTTGAAGCAATTGTCACAGGCACCCCAACCTTCAGCAAGTACCTGATCAGTCATCAACAGAGAGGCAAGACCCTCTACAAAAAGATTACCTCTTGCTTTGTAAAGAATTCTTCTCCTCATTGGCTTTTTGAACCTCTTTTGCCAATTGAGTTAGCCTATTTTTCAAGGTGTTATTTTCTTCAGCATTTTTGTGGGTCTCCTTTAGCAAGGTGTTGACTTGCTTTTCATGCTTTTCTTGCATCTCTCTCATTTCTCTTCCCAGTTTTTCCTCCACCTCTCTTACTTGATTTTCAAAATCCTTTTTGAGCTCTTCCATAGCTTGAGCCCATTGAATATTTATTTTGAATGTTTGGGATACAGAAGCCTTGACTTTTGTGTCTTTCCCTGATGGTAAGCATTGTTCTTCCTCATCTGAAAGGATGGGAGAAGATATCTATTCCCCAAGAAAGTAACCTTCTATAGTCTTATTTTTCCCCCCCTTTTTGGGCATTTTCCCAACCAGTTACTTGACTTTTGTGTCCTTTGTCAAGAGTAGCGTATACTCTAGGGACCTGTAAGATATCAGTTCTTCCCAGGTGGCACAATGAAGCATGTACAGGTCTGATCGTTGGAAAGGACTTTTGTGCCCAGAATCTTAGCAGAATTTCTTCTCCACGGGCACGTGACCCCCAGTTCCACCAGGGTAGCACTGGGGGGGTGGGATTCAGTCAAGTTTTTGGGGCAGGGCCACCATTCAGTGTGAGACAAAGACCAGCTCCCTCAGTGCCCCCAGGGGTTTCTACGATCCAGCAATGGTCTCGGGCTGCTGTGGGGGCTACCGTGAGAACTCCTGCCGCCTGCCCAATGTGGCCTCTGCGGGCTGCTGCCTGAGGCTGGAGCTATGGGAAGGCCCTTCTCCCTTTTCAGCCAGCTGTAAAAACTTTGTCACTGACCTCTGGGACCTGTGGTTTGAGGAATGTGAGGACCCCCTGCTGTGACTGGAGATTCCACCCCCGAGGTGTCCTCCTCCCAGAGGCTTGTTGCAAGGACAAGACGCACTTGGCTCCTCGACCGGTGCAACCGACCTTTCCCATGGGCCTTTCAGGACACCCTAGACTGGAAATCTCCACTTTGTTGTTCTCCACTTCTGCTGCTCCAAAATTTGTTGAGAGTCCCTCTCTACAGGTTTTTTATGGGCTGTGTGGGGAGAGCCTGCATTTTTTTGTCTTTCTACTCTGCCATCTTGGCTCCACCCACCATCATATACATTTTTTAAGACATAATGCTATTCCATACTTAATAGACTACAGTATAGTACAAACATAACTTTTATATATACTAGGAAACCATAATATTTGTATGATTCACTTATGAATTTTCATTTTATTGTGGTGCTCTGGAAGTCATTGTTTCTTTAACAAGCACTTTGTATTTGAATCTATACAAGTGCTTTTTGTGCTTTAGTGTGTCAACCCTTAGATAGTTTATGTATTTTGTAGTCATTTGGAATGCGATTTTCCTATTTTTGCTTCTTATGTTTTGTTATTGTTATATAGAAATGCTTTCTTTAAAATTTTTGAGGATTTGTTTTGCAGCCTACAACTTTTCTGAAGTTATTATCTCAGTATCTTTGTTGATTCTCTGGGATTTTCCAAGTATACCATCATATTATCAGGAAATAGGGGTACTTTTATCTCTTCTTTACCTATCTTTGTGCCTCTAATTTCTCTATCTTGTTTTATTGCTGTTGCTGGCATTTCCAGAATTATATCAAATTAGAGTAGCTAAAGTGGGAATCCTTGCCTCACTACCACAGTTAATGGAAAAGATTCTAGTGTGTCCCCATTGTATATGATGCTTACTTTTGGTTTTAGATAGATGCTTTTTTATGAGATTTAAACAGGTCCCTTTAAGTCTATTCTTTGTAGAGTTTTTAACATAGCAGCATGGCACTTTTTCAAAGCCTCCTGTTTGTTACCACTTTTTTGGGTTTTGCTTAGTAGTTTCTTTTTCTTTTCATGTTTTAACTTGGTTATTTAATTCTTCCCCCCTCTTTTTTTCCTCTTAGTCAAGTCTTCTCCTTCCTATTTAACTAGTCATATCCATTAGTCTTTAATATTTTTATGTCCCTTTCCAGAAAAGATTTTATTGTCCATCCTCTCTTTCTACTGTAGATTCTCATTCTCTTATTCATGATAATTATCTATTCTCTCTCTATTCTTTATATTCCTTATGGAATAAAATCTTCCAAGGTATCCATTCTGGGCTCTCCCATCTTGGCAGTTGCTGCTATGGCCTTGTAGAGTTTGCCCCACAGATTCCCCTTTTCCATTGTTTTTCATTCCCAGAACATTAAAATTCCTGCAAGTGCCCCATGGTAGGATCCATCTTCCCACTCCCTTCCCCCAAGGCCTTCCCCCATCTCACCACAAGTCCCTTATTGTGAAATCCATAATCTATGCTTTCCCTTTGGTTACTTTTTTCTCCTTTTTGCCTTTAAAATTTTCTCCCCTGGTCCATGTTCTCTGGTTATCCCAGGTGCCAGTTACCCCCACGAGTTCCAACTTCCTCTCCTGAGGGAGAACAAGGGGTCTTTTTTTAGCACCAAATCTCCTTGACCACACTGGGTCCCATCTTTCTTCATAAAATATCTCTTTCACTCATAGGAACATTCATCGATGGAACTCTTTCATACCACCAAAGCAAAGATTCCTTCCTCCCTCCCTACTTTTCAGTCCTCCTCCCTCCTCCTCCTTCACTCCCTCAAAGGATCTTCTCTTCCAGAGGGACCACAGAGGGCTCATCTTCGCCCGCTTTACTAGCCCTCAGTATTACCCAGGCACATTACAAACTCCTTTCTATCCCCACTGCTACTATCCCTCCACTGTCATGTAAGCTTCTGTTTTGTAATGTAATCCCGGAAAAAAAAATTCTGATATTCTATTCACCTATAAATAGGTAAATAGGTTTTTTCCATAATACCTTAGGCACATCTTTTATCACTGTTACCATCACCAGATTTCCACTTCATCCCTATCTCCTCATGTCCATTTGGAAATGTCTCTTACTGGTCTCTGTTGTCACTTTTTTGATGTTGGTGTCCTTGACTGTTAGATTCATTCACCTTTCCTGCATTTCTGTTGTTTGAGATATTCAAGAAGCAAATAATCTTTTCTGATATGATTTTTTATAAGAGTGTTTCAAATATCTCTTTAATGTCCATTTTTTTAAATTTATGATTAAGTTCAGATTTGCAAGCTACACCCATTGCTCCACTGCCTTTCAGAACAATTATTCAGTTCCCTCCTACATCATCTGATGGGTGAAGAATAGTACACAGTTATTTGAATTTCCTTTCCTTTGTATTTGAAGTCTTTCTCCTGATGACTTGTAGAACTTTTTCTGAATTGAATCTATGAATTCAATCACTATGTTTTTCAGAGTTTGCAACCTTGGGTTTCTTCTGGAAGCAATCTGTGAATTCTTTCCATTGATATTTCATTTTTTATGTTCAGAAATTCCGTACAGTTTCCTTCATCATGATGTTAATTGTTTGTCCTATTGTGTTCTTCTTAGAGAACTATGATCATTTGTCTCCTCATATCTTCTCTTTGAGATTAATATATTTTCCTAGGATAGTGAACATATTTTCTGTTATTTTTTTTGTTTGTTTCTCTTCTTCTAGATTATGCTTCACTTCTATTAATCTGCATCCCCAGTCTTTTGTTATCACTTTTGTTTCTTTGGTGAGACTTGATGCTGAAGATTCTAGTTTTTCTCTTCCGCCCATAATTTTTTGCTGTGTAGGTCATAAATTCTGCTCATTATTCTTGTTTCTCTTTTAAATCACTCAGGAACAACATGTTGTGTTTCCATGTTCGCTTTAAATTCCACAGAATTTTCCTTTTGTTTTTTTCAATACATATTTATTTATAGGTGTTTTTGAACTTGTTTACTAGATCTGGATGCCATGCTTCTTTCTTCTCTGATGTTTTCCCTGTTGATTTGTCTACTTAGGTTCAAGGTCTTTGAGGTCTTTTTCCTCTTGAGAACTTTGGCAATTTCAGTCTTCCCTCCACCCTGAATGCTTCCTTTCTGCTTCTCTCCACTCTGGTGGTGGTTTCCCTGGGACCTAGATCTCAAAGTATCTCAGTCTTCTATTATGGGCAGTTCATGGTTCACCAGACAATATACCTGCCCCAAGTGACTTTTCAGGGACAGAAATGTGCCTGGATAAATGCTAGGCTCTTGTTCTCTGATTTAGAGGAATGCACCATCACTACTACCATAGTATCATATCCTGCTCCTTTTGTTCCTCATTTCTCTGGCCCAGCAATGACTTTTCATTGAATTGCCATGCTGATGCTATGGGATTGATTTCTGTAGTTTGAATCTCCAAGGCTTGGGGGTGGGGTGATTGAGTTCTGTTTCAAACCTACCAAGTGTCCTGCCCCTTTCCCTCTGTTCCTCCACTCTTACGTAGAGATCTTTTTCATCACAAAAGTCTGTCTCTCGTTGCTCAAGTAATCTTCTGTAGCCTGGAGCAGATCTCCACAGCATGGAAAGAGGAAAGAGGGGACCATAGGTTGGGGGTTGTAGGATGTTTCAAGGCTATGGGTTTTGAACATAAAGTCAGATGGAAAAACATTTGGAATCCTCTTTTATCAGTTTTTTCAGCATGTGACAACCATTAATAGTTTATTTTCTGCACAACATATCCCAGAGTCCAACCATGTCCCTGAAGCCAGACTCAGCAAATGAAAATTTTGTTCTATCTCAAAGCAATGAAATGGTGAAGAAATTGGAATTTTTTTTAACTCAAATTACATCATGTTGGTATAAATACTATTTCTTTATTTCTTGCTTCTACAAGAGTGATTTCCCTTCATTTCCTAAAGGAGTCATACATTTTCTTTCTTAGTGGCCAAAGTCCCACTTGGAACTTCTCATTCTTTTCCAGCTGATTAAGCTTTATTCTGTATCAGTCAATATTTTTCTAACTACTAGTGGAATAAAGTCAGTTCTCTAAATTTCCTGTTGAAAAAAAAGTCTTTTGCTTGACTAGGGCAGTCTCACTGCCAGGAACGTGGTAAACATTTGGGCAGGAAGTGCTGAGTGTGTTCAGGATAGGCATCAGTTCATGGGTTGTTTGCTCGTTTACCTTCTTGTGGACTCCAGTTGTCCTAAATTATGAAAATGGTTGAATTTGCTTTGTCTTTGGCCCATAATTTCCATTTTGGAGAAATATTGGAAGTCATGGAGATCAGAGATTATGTCTAGTCCTCCATCTTGTTATGCACGTGGTCCAGAAGTTCACATTTGTTTTTGATTGTTTTGCAATTGATCTTTCCATTTACATTGTTGTAGTCGTGTATATTGTTTTCTTGACTCTGCTTACTTCATTCTGAATCAAATCAGGTAAATTTTTTCCATGCTTCTCTGTATTCATTGTATTTGTTACTTCTTACAACCCAATAATATTTCATTATGTTCATATGCCTTAATTTGTTTAGCCATTCTCTGTATAAGGGCATTTACTATATTTCCAATTCTTTGGATACCACAATACCACAAAAAATGCAGCTGTAAGTATTTGGTGTATTATGGGGACTTTCTTCTTATCAATGAATCCTAGGGATGAAAACCTGGTAATGGAATCTCTCAATCTGAGGCATAAACAATTTAATTGCCTTATTTGCCTAATTCCAAATTGCTTTCTAGCATAGTCATGCTGATTCACAGTTTTTCCAACAATTCATCAGTGTACCTATCTTCCCACAATCCATCCAGTATTAACTTTGCCACTTTGCTGTGTGTATTAGTAATTTAGAGTATTCTTTCATATGCTTGTTAATTTTTGCAGTCCCTTTGAGAAGTGTTTGTTCATGTCCTCTAACCACTTACCTACTAGGAAATGATTTTTGGTTTTATATATGTATAATAATATATATATATATATATAAGCTATATAGAACTCATACATATGTGTGTATATAGTAATACATATATTTTAGTTATTTATATATCTTAGATACCAAACCCTGCCTGAGAAATTAGATACAAAGATTTTTTTCCCATTCAACCATAAGATGCATTAATCTTATTTTTGCAGTTCTTCTGTTTCATCTACTCAAAATTATATATTTTTCTTTTATAATTGCCTCTATCCTTTATTTGTAAAACACATACATACATTTATACTATATATATATATATATATATATATATATACACACATATGTGTGTGTGTGGTATGTCTGTATGTATGTGTGTGTATATGTATACTACGCATAACTATGAAATGTATATGATCTGCTTCTCTCCTAAGTACTTTTTTGATGGTATGGTTTTTAATATTTAGATCAAATATCCATTTTAGATATATTATGGAATATAATGTAAGGTTTTGGTCTGAGTCTGATATGCCAGAATGCTTCCAGTTTTCCTAGTAGATTTTGTCAAAGAATAATTTGATGAGTAATTTATTTTTATTCTGGTTTATTAAATACTGAGTTATTGAGTTCCCTTGTTTTTTATTCTCCCTGGCCTAGTTTGTTCCATTTATCTACTCTGTTTTTTAACCAGTATCAAATAGTTTTGATAACTAATTCTTTACAAGGTAATTTGAAGTCCTGAAGTGCCATTACATTCTATTTTATTCTAGATCTTTTTCTAAGAGAATTTTATTATCTTATTGAGTTCTATAAAGTAATTTTGGTAGCATTGTCATTTTTATTATATTGGAATAGGCCAATCATTAGTACTTAATATTTCTGTCTATTTTTTTTTTGTTTCTTTAAGAAGCCTTTTGTAATTGAACCATGTATTTTGCATGCTTCCATAGATTGAGCCCCAAATATGCATTTGGTAATTATTTGGAATATGGTTCCCCTTTCTATTATTGCCTCTTGAATTATGTCATTTTGGAATTGCTGTTGGTTTTTTGTAGCTTTACTTTATGGCCTTTATCTTTGCTTGAAGCTATTTCCTCAGCATCTATAGATTCATAAGGATTTTCTAAGTAAATAATTTTGTCATCAACAAATAGGGATAATTTTATCTCTTCTTTGTCTCTAGTAACACCTTTAACTTCTTTCTCTTGTCTTATTGCTATTGCTAGCATTTCCAGAACTTTATAAAATAATAGGAGGAAAAGTGGGCATCCATAATCTTCTACTGTGTTTATTGGGAAAGCTTTTTGGGCATATAATGCTTACTTTTGGTTTCATATGGATAATTTTTATGTTTTTAATAAAGGTCTTTGGACCTTTTTTCTTCATACAATTTTTAGTATAGTATTCTTTGCCAAAGGCTTTTTCTGCATTTATTGAGATAATATGTGCCTTGGAGTGTTTTTGTTTTTAATGTGATGGATTACATTGATTGTTTTCCTAATTTAAATCTTTGGTATAAGCCCAGCTTGATTATAATGAGTAAGTTCTTGGATCAGCTGCTATAATGTTTGATGGAATTTATATTTAAATTTTCTGAATCAATATTTATTAATAATATTGGTCTATAATTCTTCTGTGCTTTGTATTTTTTCTCATTTAGATATTAGAATCAACTTTGTCTTGTAAAAGGTGTCATGTAAAGTGCTTTCTTTCTCAAATTTTTTTGAGACTAATTAGTCTAGTATTGATACTAATTGTTCTTTAAAAGTTTTATGGAATTCTCCTGTGAAGCTGTTGGGACCAATAATTCTTTCTTTGATGTTTCTTTACTGCTAGTTCCATTTCCTTTTCTGAGATTGGATTACCAAAGATTTTTACTTGGTCTTCTGTTAGTTTGGGTATTTTATATTTTTGAAGGTATTCCTCTATTTCTTTTGTATTCTTAGTTTGTCAGCACATAATTGTGACCAATAGGTTATAATAATTCTTGTTATTTCTTCTGATTTTCTTGTAATTTCACCTTGTTCATTTGCTATTTTGTCCTCTTTTAATCAGGCTAAGTCTGTCAATTTTGTTAGTCTTTTCAAAATATAAGTTTTTATTTTGTTTATCATTTCATATTCTCTTTGGTTATAATTATTCTATTTCTCCTTTAATTTTCAATATCCAGAAAAAATTTCAGTATCTCCTTTTCATGCTTTTATTTTTGGTTACTCTTTTTAAAAAATGAATATTCAATTCATTACTCTTTTCCTTTTCTATTTTGTTAGTGCATGTTTTTAGGAATGTGATTTTTCCTTTGCAGAGTTCTTTAGCTGCATCTCAGAAATTTTGATATATGATTTTATCCTCATTATTTTCTTTCTCATAATTATTGCTTCTGTGATCTGTTTTTTGACCTATTCATCATTTAGGCTTTCATTATTAAGTCTCAATTTGGGTCTGTGTCTTTTATTTGTGCTTCAAGAATGAATTGATATTTTTATTGCGTTATGAGTTGTACAGGATATGCTTACTATTTCTGTCTTTTTATATTTATTTGCACTATCCCTCTGCCCTAATACCTGGTCAACTTTTGTGACTGTGCCATTTGTTGCTGAGAAATATGTATATTCCTTAGCAGGCCCATTTAGAAGATGTCATTGAATATTTTAGCTCCAGTTTCTCCATTTGTTTGTCCAATTTTATATTTTGCCTCATTAAATTTATTAGGTTTTTTTTCCAGATGTGAGAGGGGGACATTAAAGTCTCCTATTATGTTACTCTTTATGTCTTTTTGTAACTCAATTATTCTTTATGAATTTAGATTTTAAGACATTTTGATCATGTAAAATTAATTGTGATATTGATTTGTTGTCTATGGTTCCTTTCAACATAATTTAATTTCCTTGTTTATCTCTATATTGTGAGTTTTTTGCTTTGATTACATGATTGCTTTTCCTGCTTTTTGTTTTATTCAGATAATGCATAATACAATTTTGTTCAGGTCTCTTATTTTTGTTCTGTGTACACTTTTTTAAAAAATACATATTATTTATTTGTTTTTAACTTTAAAAAAAAATTTTACTTCCAAATTCTCTCCTGCCTTCCTACCCCTCCTCCACTCATTGAGAAATCATGCAATATGATATCAGTTACACATGTCAAATCTTGCAAAACATAGTTCTATAATTAGCTATGTTGAAAAAAAGTGAAAAATTATACTTCAATTTCAGTTTTCTCTTTGGAAGTAAATGGCATTTTTATAATGACTCCTTTGGAACTATCTTAGATTATTGTGTTGCTCAGGGTAACTAAATCTTTCACAGTTAATCATAGTTACAATTTTGCTATTACCGTGTACAATGATCTCTTGGTCTTTCTCACTTCATTTTGCATCAGTTCATGTAGATATAGATACGTTTTTCTTATATCATCCTGCTCGTCATTTCTTATATCACAATAGTATTCCATCACAATCATATACCACAACTTGTTTATCTATTCCCCAGTTGATGGGCTTCCCCTCAGTATCCAATTCTTTGCCACCACAAAAAAAGTTGCCATAAATATCTTTGTACATATGGGTTCTTTTCCATTTTCTTGGATCACTTTGGGAAATAGACTTAGTAGTGGTATAGCTAGGGCAAAGGATATGCACAGTTTTATAGTCCTTTGGTCATCGTTCCAAATTGTTCTCCACAGTGGTTGGTCCAGTTCCCAACTCCCGCAATAGTACAGCATCGCCCCTGCTTTTCTACATCCGCTCCAGCCTTTATCATTTTCTTTTTTCCGTTCTGTTAGACAATCTCATAGGTGTGAGGTGGTGCCTCAGAGTTGTTTTGATTGGCATCTCTCTAATCGATAATGATTTACAGCCTTTTTTCGTGTGACTATAGATGGCGTTGATTTCCTCTGAAAGCTGCCTGTTCATATCCTTTCATCGTTTATCACTTCAGGAATGGCTCTCATTTTCATAAATTTGAGTTGGTTCCCCACATATTTGGGAAATTAGGCCTTTGTCGGAGAAACTTGCTCTAAAAATTATTTCTTATTTTCCTGCTTCCCTTCCAGTTTTGGCTGCATTGGTTTTATTTGTGCCAAAACTTTTTAACTTAATATAACCAAGATTATCCATTTTGCATTTTGTAATGCTTTCTGTATCTTTGTATATAGTTTGATCCTAAACTCTTCCCTTATCAATAGAGCTGACAGATAAAATGTTTCATGATCTCCTAATTTGCTGATATCAACTTTTATGTTTATACTATGTATCTGTTTTTACCTTATCTTGGTATATAGTATGAGATGTTGATTTGTGCCTAGTTTATACCAGTGTTCTCATTGTTGTCTTCTGCATTTTCTTCCTTGTCACCATAGTAGTTTTTATGGTCAGGCTGTCTTTTTTTCTTTTTTTGGCTCATTTTTCCAGCCTATTCCTTGACTTTGAACTTTACGTTAAAGATGGGCTCTGCTTACCTATGGATGGAGATGCACTGTCCCAAGCTTCAGACTTTTTTGTACTGCTGTTTTCAGATCTAGTTTTGGGGGTCTGCAAGTTTTTGGTGCTTACAAGGTGGTGTGATCTGGGGAGAGACGTGGTTACTGCTTTCCTGGTCTGCTCTGTTCTTTACCCAAAAAGGGTTCTTGCTCCTCTACAGCTGCAAAGACTAGCACTCCTCAGGACCCTGGAACTATGACCGGGGCTTTTGCTTCCTTGTGAGAAACCACAGTCACTCGTCTCTTCCCTGGAACTGCAACCAG
>CM053770.1:315578271-315599153 GCA_028658325.1 Potorous gilbertii
CAGGGTTGTTGTGAAAATCAAGTGAGATCATGCCTATAAATTGTTTAGGGTTTTGTAACCATTGAGCTATATAAATGTGAGTAATACTAACAATTAACCCTGTACTAATATATTCTTGGGTACTAATGGATTCATAATGTGTTACCACAGCAAAGAACTATGTATTAATTTTATCAGGGGCTTTCTGAAAACAATGTTCTAACTTGTATAATGCAACAGTCTCATCCCTACTATGGCAGATTGATGAGGGGCTCAGTTGATTTGTTGGTAATCAATAGTGGTTAGGGCACTGAATTTGAAGGAAGTTATTGGCCAGTCATTTTAGTTGTGTCTGACTCTTTATGACCCCATTTGGGGTTTTCTTGGCAATGATACTGGAGTGCTTTTCCATTTCCTTCCCCAGCTCATTTTACAGATGAAGCAACTGAGGGAAACAGCATTAAGTGACTTGCCTAGTGTCATCCAGCGAGGATCTGAGGCCAGATTTGAACTCAGGAAGATGAGTCTTCCTGACTTTAAGCCCAGTGCTCCAGCTGCTGCATCATCTAACTGAAGACTTGAGTTCAAATCCTCTCTAGACACTGATGAGTTCTATAACCCTGAGCTCTTCTCCAGGTTTCAGTTTCCTTATATAAAATAAGGAGTGAAAATTAAATGTCCATTAGGGTCTCTGTCCCTCCCCAAAATCTAAGCTCCTATTCTTCTAAATAAGTAGGGAATACATGAATAATCACATGAAGCAACCATAAAGACTCTTCATTTCTCCATTTTTATTAAGCAAACACTTTTTTTCAAAGTAGTCCCTTTCCTCAGATCTTCCATTTATTGTTGCTTGGAAGTGACCCTGGGTTTTCTCACACCATGACAGGGGTTTGCAAGGTGTAGCAGATACACCCAAAGTAGGAAGATTTTGAGTATGGGCCCAACAAGATACTAATGGGTTTATTGCCTAGGACTAGTCTTGCTAAGCTGGAGGAGGATTTGTGCAATTGAAAATTTGACTTCCTTCCTTCCTTATATCTTTCTTTTTTTCCTTCCTTTCTTGCCATGGGTTGCAACCTGCTTTGATGGGTATCAGTGAAAGTGTGAATGGGCAGAAAAGTATTATTTCCCTCATCTTAACTTGTGTGGGCCTCCATTTCGTTATCTGTAAAATGAAGGAATTAAACTCCCGCCCCAGCTCTAGATGGTTCTCTAGTCCCATTATATAGCTGAGGAAACTGAGACCTATAGAGGTTAAGTGTTTCCCCAAGGTCATTCAGACAAAAGTGGGAGGGCTCAGATTCAAACACAATTCTTCTAATTCCAAGGGTCAAAGATTTAGAACTGGAGGAGACCTTAGAAGTTCCCTTGGTCAATTCCTTTATTTTACAGAAGAAGAAAGTAGATGAGTAACTTGCCCAAGGTCACCCTGGTTACACAGCTGAAATCCAGAGATTAAGCCACCATAGGTGGGAGCTCAAACCCATAGGTCCCCACCATGGGTGGGGGGAGCAGGGAAGGAAAGGGCACTGTAGATCCTGGCTCATTAGGCCATGAGAGTAGGCCTACACTCTGTCTATGACATCTCATTGCCTCCCATGACATTAAAAAATGTAAAATTCAGATGAGGGAGAGATCAGTGAGGGCTGGATAAGTCAAGGAGGACTTTAATGGAGGATGTCCCTTTCAGCTCCAACTTCAGTCCTTTCCATAGTTCTTCTAAACTGGACCAGAGATCAGGGTCCCTCCTATCATGGGCTTTGTTAGCCTGATGTCTATTGTTGTTCAGGAGGGTAGCAATCCTTGTTGCTGGGCTGAATGGTGGAGGCAAAATGAAGAAAGAGGAAGAGGGAAAAGGAAAAGCATTTATTAAGTACCTACTATGTGTCACGACATTTTGCAAAGTGCTTCACAAATATTATCTTCTTGGATACCTCACAACAACCCTAGGAGGTAGGTGCTATTACTAACCCCATTTTATAGTTGAGGAAATATAGATGAATACTGTGCCTTGCATGGGGTCACACAACTACTATGTGTCTGAAGCCAAATTTGAACGCAGGTCTTTCTGACTCCATGCCTAACACTATCCACTGCACCATCTCGCTGCCTTTGACTCACCTAAATCACATCTTTCTAAGATTAGTGGCCCACAAGGGAAGATGCCTTACCCAAAACAAACCTACACACTAACTATGTCTTAATAGAAGAGACAACATTCCATACCCTACTCTCTAGAGAAATTAGGGAAATATTGATTGATCCCTGAGGTCCCTTCTACCTTTAAATCAATGATTAACCTTTTTAATGTCCTGGACCTCTTTTTAGTAGTCTAGTAAGGTCTATGGATCCCTTCTCAGAATAATGTTTTTAAATGCACAAAATAAAACACAAAGGATTATAAAGAAAACTATCTATATTGAAAAAGTTTTCAAAATATTAAAAAAATGTTCATAGACCCTAATCCTTTGATTCATCATTGGTTCTTTGGGAATCAAGATTGGTTATTACATTAATCTGAAGTCTATTGTCTTGTAGTTCCAACACCTTGTTAATGGATATCTAGCCCTGGTGAGATGGGAAATATAGGACACTTTGGAGTCAGAAAACTTGGCAGCTGATCTCAATAATAAGAAGAATGATAATAAATAATATTTATATAACACTATATGCCAGACAGTGTGCTAAGCACTTTACAATCATCTCATTCAATCTCCACAACAACCATGGGAGGTAGATGCTATTGTTATTATCTCAATTTTACAGATAAGGAAACTGAGGCAGGCAGCGGTTAAACCTAGGGTCATATTGCGAGGTAGTGTTCGGGGCAAGACTTGAACCCATGTCTTTCTGACTCCAGGCTTGGCACTCTATCACCTGCTGTTACCTAGCTGCCCCTGTAGCTCCAGCACTAATTATCCAGGTGACTTTGGGTACTTTAATTTCCTCCTCTCTAAAATGGAAACAATAGTAATTAGAGCATTTATCTCATAAATGTGTGTTGTGATCAAAGGAGATAATGGGGCCAAATCTTTTGTCCCTATAAAGGGTCATAACAAATGAGTTGTTATTATTGGCAGAGATTGAATGAGTTTATCAGATCTAAAGGAAATAGGAAGGGCACTAGGTGGTAGAGAGTAGGGGAGGACAAGTGTGAGACAAACTTCACCTGCTTTCCAGGTAGATGTGCCCCCAAGGGATGCATCAACTGTTTGGTCTGAGTTGGCTTGTGAAACTACTGGAACACACACTTCATGGGCTGGTGGCTTTTACTAACTTGATGAGGTCATTGTTTGGGGAGGGTGGCAGTCTCAGGAGACTCTCCCCTGAATTCTCTGTGAGTACTTCCATTTTCTTGGGAATGACCAGTATCTTTGGAACTTGAGTGCGGAGCTGTTTTCTTCTCTCTCTTTCTTCCCCTCTCCTTTTCTCCCCCTCTTCCTCTCTCCCTCTCTCTCTGTGTCTTTCTGTCTGTGTCTCTGTCTCTCTACCTCTCTGTTCCTCCCTTATTCCTTCTATCTCCTTCTCTCTTTCTCCTCATTCTTCTGTTCTTTCCTTCCTCCCTATTTTTCTTTCCTTCCTTCTCTGTTTCTGTCTCTCTCTCCTAGCAGACACCACAATGGGGGAAGGTGGCATGTGTCAAGGCCTGGAAAACACCGAGAAAACCCTTTATAGATAAATGACTGAACCAGAGGCAGGTTGCTTAGCAACTAGGTCTAGGGCTGACAGATTAAAACATTCCCAAGAACCTATCATCTGCAAGGGGCTTTATTCTGAGCTGGTTTGAACTAGTAAAGGGAAAAAAATATCAGAGCTGGAAAGCTCCTTAGAGATGATCTTGTTTAACCTCTGCATTTGACAGCTGAGAAAACTGCGGCAAAGAGAGGAGAAGTGACTTCCCTAAGGTAATACAGCTAGGAAAGGGAAGGGATTCAAAGCTAGGTCACAGTGGTAACTGCTGAAGATCTCTGACTGTGGAGCAGAGGATCTAGCATCTAGCCTATATGACCTAGGACTTAACCTCCCTGGGCTTCAGTGTCTTCCCTTGTAAAATGAGCTGTTGTTCAGTCACCTCTGCCTTTTTGTGACCCTATTTGGGGTTTTCTTGGCAAAGACACTAGAGCAGTTTGCCATTTCTTTCTCATTTTATAGATGAGGAAACTGAAGCAAACAGGATTAAGTGACTTGCCCAAGGTCACACAGCTAGTTAAGTGTCTGAGGTCAGATTTGAACTTAGGAAGATGAGTCTTTCTGACTCCAGACTGGGAGCTCTGTACAAAAATGAGAGGTTGTACTATATGGCCTCTGAGATCCCTTCCTGCTCTTCTGAGGCTAAGGACACTGTTCTATCAACTATACTACAAACCCCATTTTTGAGAGGAGCAGACTGAGGACCAGTCACAGTGTTGGTTAGCGGTTTGAATATTGAGGCATCATCTAACCCTGTTTAGAGGATTTTCCTCACAGTCCTCATTTCTTCCTGGAATAAGACAGAAGCAGCAGGCAAAGTTATCTTTGCTCCTTTTCCTGTTTGGTTTACATCATGGTTCACATCTGGTTTCCATGGTTCATACATTATGGAAGAGTGGATCGGGAGTCAAAGAAGCTAGCTTCACATCCTGCCTGTGGATAAGTTGCTTAGATCTTTGGTGAAACCTCACCTTCTCTTTCTATAAAATGAGAGATAGGTAGGATATAGGATCACATCTGTGATTTTATTGGAACCAACTACCAACTTGGAAGTACAGTTTCCAAAAGAACTCTACCAACATGGGGCAGTATCTCCCTCTGATTAGTACATCTGGTGTGAGTGCTTTGCCTTTGGTGTCCACTTGTCACCCATCTTATACCTGTGACTCCAAAAAACTGTACCATGCCCCACAACCACGTCCTGGTAACTTTCTTGGCACATGGGCTAAACCAGGTTGAAGGTAAGCGATGGACCACAAACCTCTTGGTGAGTTAGGGAGGTATCTACTCCAAGCATTGAGGACTTTCCCCAGTGGAATGGGTCGATGAAGACCATTTATTTCAAAGGCTAGGAAGGCGGATGAAGCAGGCTCTGTGGAGTGCTTAGAGCTTGGTCAGATGTCTAAGACACCAAGGCTGTCCATTGTATCCTGGCATCACCAGTTATTCTGACTTTTGTCTTTCCACTGGACTGATGAGTCTGGAAGAGAGAGTGAGGCTGATGACTTTGTGTAACTCTGCCTCACTCAGATCCAATTCATTGTCCAGTCAAGACATCGTCCTGTGATGTCATTTGTCCTTTTTGAAACAATGAACAAGAAAGACTTCTACAAATTAAAGTCTTAGTGTTGCTTAGAGCAGTGAGAGGTGGCACTGTAGGGTGTGTTCAGGGAAGAGTAGTACCTCTGGTGTGATGGCTGCCAATTCCTTTTCAGGGCTGCTTTCCACTTTTGGTGTCCACCTGTTCCACTTAGCTCTCACCTGTGTCTCCAAGAAGCTGTAGCATGCACGGTGTCCATATCCTAGGAAACTTTTTCATTAGATGGGCTAAATTAGGTTGAGGATAACCAACGGGTCTCAAACCCATTGGTGGGTTAGGGGGGTGTCTATCCTAAGCATGTGAAGACTCTCCCTGGTGGGATGGGTGGTGAGAATAATTTGTTCCAGTGCCCATGAAGGCAGCTGAAGCAGGCGCTGTGGAGCACCTGCTTGGTCAGACACTGAATACGCATAGGTCATCCATCGTATCTTGTGCCATCACCAGTCGTCTTGACTCTATCCTGCCACTAGACCATGAGGACTCTGGAGGAGAGAGTGAGGCTGATAACTTATGCAACTCTGCCTCATTTCAATCCTATTTATGCATGAATCCCCCCACACTCCCCCAAAAAACTGAGAGGTTAAATGACTTGCTCAGGGTCACACAACCAATATCTATCAGAGGCAGAACTTGAACACAGATCTTCCTGGCTCTGGGGCTGGCTTTCTATCCATTATAACACACTGTTTCTCCAGTAAAATGAGGCAAAGGGAGAGAACAAGATGGGTTGGAATCAATGACCTTTAAGGCCCTTTCTAGTTCCAAATTGATAGCAGCTCCCTTTTGCATAGGGCTCTAAGGTTTGCTATAAGCCCTAAATATCTTCCATCATCCAAGGCTCCCGATGACCCTGTGAGGTATGTACTCTTACTATGCCTATTTTACTAATGTGGAAATGGAACCACAATTAACACGTGAGATTCAAGCATGTTCCTTCCTGATTGTCTAGTCTTTCTCAGCAATGCCACACTGTGAAGGGTTGGAGGTGGGGCGGGGTGAAGGATACCTTCATTCTACAGAGGAAGAAAGGAGCTCAGAGAGGTCAAAATTCACTTCTCCTCCTGAGGTCACACATTTGGGAAATAGCCTTGTCTCTTCTGGCTCTGAGTTCAGGGCTCTTTTCATTGTTCTTCAATACATCTGAGAGCCTGTCAGCTAGATGGTCAATTAAATATAGTTGTCATTTTTCAGTCCTGTCTGACTCACTGTGACATTTTGGGATTTTCTTGGCAGAGATACTTGAGTGGTTTTCCATTTCCTTCTCTAGTGTGTCCCCATTTTACAGATGAGGAGCTGGGTAGCTAGATGGTACAGTGGACAGAGTGAGTATTGGACCTAAGTCAGAAAGACTCAACTTTATGAGTTCAGATGTAGTCTCAGACACTTACTAGCTGTGTGACCCTGGGTAAGTCATGTAACCTGGTTCCCTCAGTTCCTCAAATATATAGGAAACTGGAGAAAGAAATGAAAAACCACTCCAGTACCCTTGCCAAAACAACCCAAATGGGGTCATGAAGAGTCTGAAACAATAACAACAAAGAGCACTAAATCTGTGAGCTTATGGTCTATACACTTTTAAATTTTTTACATTTTCCAGGTAAGAAAAGCTTAGTTGCCCAAAGTCTTACAGCTAGTGGATGGCAGAGCCCAGATTCAGCCCTTCTGCCTAATCGAAGGAAGAGAATTCCCCCGGTTAATGTTATTTATCCATTGCAAAGCTTCCTTTCAAATTGCTACCATCATAGCAAGCACACAATTTCATTTAAGATTCCCTCTTGTTCACCTTTCTTCCTCTTCCAGCCCAGCTGGAAACTTTTTTCCTTTCCACTTAATAGTATTTTATTTTTTCCAATTACATGTAAAGATGGTTTTCAGCATTTACTTTTATAAGATTTTGAGTTCCAAATTTGTTCTCCCTCCTTTCCTTCCCTCCCCTCTCCCCAGGATGGCAAGCAGCCTCATATAGGTTGCACATATACAATCATATTAAACATATTTTCCCATGAGTTGTGTTGTGAAAGAAGAATCAGAACAAAAGAAAGGAAAAAAAGAGAAAATAGTCTGCTTCCATCTGTATCCAGCTCCACAGTTCTCTCTCTGGATACGGATAGCAATTTTCCATCATGAGTCCTTTGGAACTGTCTTAGATCGTCATAGTTGGTGAGTGCACAATGTTGCTGTTACTGGACACAGTGTTCTCCTGGTTCTGTTCATTTCACTCACCAGATGAAAGCCTTTTAAGCCAAAGCACTTAGTTCCCTTCCCACTACCTCAGGGGAGGTTAGATAGAGTTTCTTCTGCCTTAACTTGGACAGAATAAGAAAGAAGTAAAGAAATATGAGCTGGGAAATAACCCGGATTCCATGAACTTGTTTTTGAAAAATGTGTTTCAATATAAGTGATTTCTTTTGTAATCCTGTGTACTTCACTCGATGCCTTTAAAAACATGGTTCAGAGAATGGATCCCTAGGCTTCCCCAGATTGTCAAAGTGGTTAATATAACTACAAAAAAAAAAAAGCTTCCCAACCCGCAAACTAGGGGGAGATAAGTTTCTCAGCTCCTCAGTAATTGCTGACATAGTTGGGATATGTTTTTGCCAATTCCCATCATTTCAGGGTCCTTAAGACCAAGTTTAAGTACCACAAACATAACTCAAAGTAAAATATTCAGACTTCTCCATTCCATTCTCCTGGCATACTCGCCTTCCTAATGGATAATTGATTTATTTCATTGGTACTAGAAAGAGCCTTAGGAAACATAGTGTCCCATGGCCAAACAGTTGAGTTGATGTGGACACAATACTTTGAAGATATTATCTCATTTGCTCCTTGAAACATCCTGTATTGTAGTATAAAGAGGCTTTAGTGAGTATGTTTTTTTTCAGTTGTTTCAGTCACGACCCCATTTTGGGGTTTTCTTGGCAAAGATACTGGAATGGTTTGTCATTTCTTTCTCCAGCTCATTTTATAGATAAGAAAACTGAGGCTAACAACGTTAAGTGACTTGCTCAGGATCACGCAGCTAGTCTGAAGCTGATGTCCTTCTGATCGCAAGCCCAGCATTCTATCCACTGAGCTACCTAGATGACTTGTAGCCAAAAGGGCCTGCAGAGTGCCAGGGGTAGAAGAAGCCAGGGAAAGCCTGCTTCTCCTGTGTGCCTGTCCTTGATCTAGCTCCAGGGCTAGAATTCTGCTTCTATTTATAAATACTCTTGCTGGCCTTCATGGATCTTCCACCCACTCCCCAACCCCTGCTTCCACCTTGGACCAGCTTGGGTGCTGGTGCAGAGGCTGGGCCTGGTTCCCAGGAGGGCTCATTATTCTTACCACTGCTTAGCCTCAGGGACCGTCTCCAGAACCAAATACTGGGTGACGTTACCGTGTTTATTCCTGGCACCCTACTTTGAAAGCTTTGAACAATAACCACCTAACAAGATATTTGCTCTGCTAATTTAATATATATTTATATATATATAAATATAAATATTTATATTTATAATAATATAGTAATAATAATATATATAAATAGTTATGTATTTACATAGCTATATAATATAATATATATATTTAGAGAACTGAACAAGAACAATCAATCACCTCAGGGCAGGGAAAGTAAACTGATCAATACAGACATTAAAACACCAAAGCCAGAGCTTTCTGAAGACAAAGAGCAGGGGGCATTTCTTGCTATAATCCTGAAAGTGAGCTTGGTGCCTTATCCTATCCAGTCATCCCTGACTCTTTGTGACCCCATTTGGGGTTTTCTTGGCATTTGCCATTTCCTTCTCCAGCTCATTTTACAGATGAAGAAACTGAGGCAAAGTTAAGTGACTTGCTCAGGGTCACACAACGAATAAGTGTCTGAGGCTGGATTTTAACTTAGGTCTTATGGCACATTGCTCACTGTAACACCTAGTTACTACAGTTCCTGGTTGAAGGATGATGTCTGTGAATGGTTATCTTACTCAACTGGCTATTATAGTTCATGACACCTAATCCACACCACCCGTGGCGTTTCTTTAGTTATTGGTTCTCCTAGTCCCTCTGGATGCAGGCTCTGGGGATACATCTTTGGGAATGACCCCACATATGCCTTTCAAAATGAAAGATCATCCATTGTTTGAATTTAAGTCTCTATGTCTCTTTCTCCGTCTTCTCTCTCTCTCTCTCTCTCTCTCTCTCTCTCTCTCTCTGTCTCTCTGTCTCTCTCTCTCTCTCTCCCCCCTCTCTGTCTCTGTCTCTTTGTTTCTCTCTCTCTCTGTTTCTCTCTTCTGTCTTCTTTCTACTTTCTAGAACCATACATATTCATGCAGCCTGGGATTGTTCCCCAAAGCAACTACTGGGTGTTCTAATAACCTGAACCTTGACAATCATGGGTTGTAGTAGTAGTATTTCCCCCCCACCTTTTACAGATGGGAAAAACAGACTCCAAGAGATGAAGTTACTTGCCCAAAGTGAGACAGCTAATAAGTGGCAGAGCTGAGCCTAGAAGCCAGGCCTCCTGACTGAACTTACAGAACCACAGAATATTACTTTGTCAGCGTAGCCAGGATTTCCAGCCAAATCTGAGACATTTTAGGTGAGACTCTCCAAATTGGTGGAAAGAATGCTAGTGCAAGTCTGGAATTTCCATACATGTAGAATAAATATAGAGATATAGGTGTGTCTATACACATACATATAGAGATACGTAGTTACACATGCACATATGTACACGTGTCTACATTTTCTATCTACCCATCTCTCTATCTAGTATTTACTTGTTTCTGTACATGTTGTTTTCTCCAGATAGATTGAGAGGGTTCTTGAGCTTAGAGACTTTATTCTTTTGGTCTTTGTATTTCCCAGCATCTGGCACATAGTATGCCCTTAATAAATGCTTATTGAATGAACGCATGAAGTTAGAAGACATCTTAGAAACCCTCTTCTTTTCCAGAGGAAGAAGCAGCCTCAGAGAATCTACCTGCAGGTACAGGGAACGTCTCCCCCACCAACTATTGATATTGGCTATTGATATGACTCTTAGTAGAGCAGAGTTCAAAGGATTCCTTTTCTTTGTTTTCACAAACCTTGTCAAAAAGGAGAAAAATAAACCCTGAACTGTAAGGTCTACCCATTTAGCTTCCACTTGAACCCAAGTTTTCAGGATTCTGAGTGTCAGGAAAGTTCTTTGGGAGTTTGTTGAGAGCTACTAGTTAAGAATCCAAAAAAAGAAGGGTGACCACACCCCAAGTGTGGGCAGGCTGCTTGTACGATAGCTTGTTTGTCCTCTCAGGTGGGTCCCTGATGTGAGCACACACCTTGGTATCTGTACTGTCTTGTCATTTAATGACATTCAAGACTGTCCACCTGCCTTCCCCTCAGGGCCAGGAGGGAAAAACTTGTAAACAACAAATTCATTGACCTCCACCTTCACGCTTTTAGCAACCTAGTATTTTCCTGTATTGTCTTAACCACCCATTTTCCAAGCTGCTTTGGGCACATCAGATTTTGAACAGGAAGAGACCTTCGCTATCTTTTAGTTGAGTTCCCTCCTTTGACAGATTATGAAGTTGAAGATGAAGGAAAGAAGGTCCTGCAGGAGTTTAAGGAACAGGACTGGAGGTCAAATCCGGGTCCTACCTCCAAATTTAGGGTTCTTTCCACAACACTACATGGTTAGCCCACATAAGGATTGTTATTCACATTTTTCATGAAGGAAACGAAATAAAGCATTCTCACTTTGAATTACTTTAGACTATTGGACACCTAGAGTCGGAAGGGACCTCTGACACCATCTCATTCAATCACCTCACTTTACTGGGGGAAAAACAGACCTAGAGAAGGAAGTGATTTTCCTCACACAGAAAGTAAGAGGCAGAGGACTTAGGATTTGAACTCAAGACCTTTGACTCCAAATTTAACTCTTAGCATGCTGCACTCTGGAGCTCATAGATTACATACAACAATAAATCCTGGACCAAGCATCACCCAATGGTTATTTTTGAGCTCTTCTAGCTCATAGGGTCTTCCCCTCCCAGTTTGTTTTTTCTTTTTTTTATTAAAGGGGCCATCCTTTGATTCACTTCTTATTCACTGAATGGGAGTTACCTCACTCAAAGTGAGAACCTGCAAAGACCTTAGCCAAAAAGGGCCAGGGTCTCCCATTCCATCCTAGGCCATCTCCAGTTATCCTCATGAATATCTGGTCACTGGATCCATATGACTCTGGAGGAGAAAGTGAGTCTGGTGACCTTGCACAGCCCTCCTCACTCAAATCAAAGTCAACTGCAAGTCATGTCATCATCTCCCTGATGTCATGGTCCTCTTCGAAAACAAAGGACAAACCCAGCAATCCTGGAATAAACATGTGGGATAGTAAAAAAAAGTACTGGATTGTTTTTGAGTCCTGAATTTATCACTGACTTACTGTGTGATCCTTTGGTAAATTACATCACTTCTTCAAGGATTAGTTTCTCCATCTGCAATTTGGAAGCAATTTCTGCTCTGCAATGAGACAATGGATATGAAAGTTAAGTTATAAAACTACAATGCATTATATAAATGCAAGGAATGATTATTAATCCTGGTTTGTTACTCACTTGCTGTGTGAAACCACACAAATGTTCAACCTCTCTGTTTTTGGGTTTCTCTCTCTAGCATCACCATCACTAACGCACCACTTCATGGGAATGTTTGTGAAGACAGCAGGAGTTAATATGTTATAGAGGAATCACAAGAACTTAGAACCATAGGAATAGTGAGTCAGAAGTTATCTTAGAGTCATCTAGTGTCACCCAATGTTGCAATCTTCTCTACAGCATCACTGAGAGGTGGATATTCAACTCTCCATTTGAACCTTTCTTGTGATAGGAAGTTCACCACTTTGGTAAAAGACAGTCAAAACTGTCGTAATTGGCATTTGTACAGTGTTTTAAAGTTTACAAAGTAATTTACTCACATTCTCATTTGAGTCTCATAATAATCCAGTGAGGTTAGCTGGCAGCTGAGTGGCCCAATGAGTGGATAAAGAACTGGATCTGCATTCAGGAAGACCTGAGTTCAAATCCGGTATCAGGCATTTACTGGTTGTGTGTAAGTCACTTAACCTCTGTTGGTTTCCTCAACTGTAAAATAAGTTGGAGAAGGAAATGGCAAACCCTTCCAGTATCTTTGCCAAGAAAACCCCATGGACTTAGCCACTGGGTCACAAAGAGTCAGACATGACTGAAACAACTGAACAGCAATTGTTGGTTCCTGTTTATGGGATGATTTAAGATTTTTTCCCACAAGGCAGTAACATTAGTTCTCTCTCATTTGAGCCTCACATCCCTAAGAAGGAGACGAGGTGAGCTGGTGACAGGGAACCAAAGATTACTAGAATGTTAGAGCTGCAGGAAGACCTTAAAGATCAACTTATCCCCAAATCTCTTATTAAAGATTGGGGAAACTGAGGCTCAGAGAATGGGAATAACTTGTCTGAGATCACAGTTGGACTTTATAGAGGAGCTGGGGATAGAAGTTCAGGCATTCTCACTCTCAGATCCGTGTCCTTTCAACCAAGTCCCACCTCCCCAGGGATCATCATTATTTTTGGTAATTTCTGTATCAAGCATTTGCAAAGTACTTCCCTCTTGACAGTCCTATAAAATAGGAAGGGCACGCATTATTACTCCTATTTTACAGACGGGGACACTGACTCCGAGAAGTTATATAATTTTGGCTAGGAGTCATGAGAACTGGAACTCAAGGTCTACTGAATTTAATTCGATAGCAATTCAGTGAGACACAATCTGGCCCAATGGAAAGAGTACTCACTGGTTCTGGATGGAGGACCTGCGTTCAAATCTTGCCTCTGAGCTTATTACTTTTGTGGCCTATGAGAATTCATTTAATCTTTCTTGGCCTCAGTTTCCTCAAATATAAAATAAGAAGGTTGAACTAGATGGACTCTGAAATCCCTTCTACTTCAATATCTATGATCAATTCAGCTAGAATTCATTGCTGTTATTCAGTCATGTCTGACTCTTCATGATGGCAAATATTTTGGAGTGGTTTTCACATGGTATCCCCTTATAACAGATAAGGAACTGAAGCAAATAGGGGTTAAGTGACTTGCCCAAGGTCACATGGCTAGTAAGTATCTGAGACTGGATTTGAACTCATATCTTTCTGATTTCAGGCCCAGTGCCCTATCTGCTATACTACCTAGCTGCCCCAAAGATTTGCTAAATACCTACTATATGTAAAACATTGTACTAAGTGCTGAGGAAATAGATAAATGCCCCCAAGGAGCTCATAGTCTAGAAGGGGTATAAGACACCAACCGATAGGATTTTATTTTGAGCTGGGTCTGACTCAGACCAGTCCTCAAGTAGATTTCTTTGTTGTCATTCAGTCATTTCAGTTGTGCCTGACTCTGACCCTTTTGGGGTTTTCTTGGCAGAGATACTGGAGTGGTTTGCCACTTCCTTCTCCAGCTCATTTTACAGAAGAGGAAACTGAGGCAACAGGGTGAAGTGACTTGCCAAGGGTCACACAGCTAGTAAGTGTCTGAGACAGGATTTAAACCAGATCTTTTGACCCCAACTTTGATACTTTTCCCATTATTTGGTTTCCCATTATTCTACTCATCTACTTAGAGTACCATCCTGGTTGGTTTGTAGGCACAGTGAATAGAGCACTGGGCCTGGAGTAGGAAGTTTTGGGTTCAAATCTGGCCTCAGACACTTCCTAGTTGTATGACCCTGGGAAAATTGCTTAATCTCTTTTGCCTCAGTTTCCTCATCTGTAAAATAAAGATATAGTAACACCTTTGTACTAGGATCAGATGAGACAGTGCCTGGTATGTACTAGGGCATATATTGATAAAAAAGAGGGGACAACTAGGGGCACATGGATGGAGTGCCAGGCCTGTAGCAGGAAAACTCATCTGAATTCAAATCCAAACTCAGATACTTTCTAGCTGTGTGACCCTGGGCAAGTCACTTAACATCAGTTGAAAACCCAACATTCTGAGAAGGGATCCAGAGGCTTCAATAGACTCTCAAAGGGGTCTATGTCACAAACCAAGTTAAGAACCCCTGCTCTAGAACATGATCAACTTAATAGATAATCTACAATAATAACAATAACTCAATTTATAAGTTGTTGTTCAGTCATATCTGACTCTTCATGATCCTGTGGACCTCTATCTATAGAGTTATCTTGGTAAAGATATTGGAGTGACTTGTCATTTCCTTCTCTAGAGGATTAAGGCAAACAGAAGTGACTTGCCCAAGGTCACACAGCTAGGCAGTTTCTGAGACTGGATTTGAACTCAGGTCTTCCTGAGCCCCCTGAGCCCAGGACTCTATCCACTGGCTGCCTCAATTTAGACAATACCTTATTCATTTTTACAAAACAAGGTTTATAAATTGAATATAAACGTGACCTACTATGTGATATAGGGTCAGGAAGGAGGGGGAGAGTGATCTCTCCATAGAGATTCTTATTAATCACTGAAGGTTTTATTGAAGGAGCTGGAACTTACATTGGGTCTTGAAGGATGGGATGGTTTTGGATAGGAGAAGGAAGAAGCAGATAGTGGGGAGAATGATGTGGGCCAAGGAGCAGATGTGGAAAGGAGTGTGGCCTAGATAAGATTCTGGGTATGTGATTTCACTGGCATTCATTCCCTCTACCAAGTCAGGTTGGCACCTTCTCTGCAATTTATAGTCTCAGAGATTTTCCTAGAACAGTGAAAGGTTAAGTGATTTGCCCAAGGTTAGTCAGTTTGCATAAAAGGAGGGACCCAAACCCATGCCTACTTAACTTCTAGGCTTGGCTTCTCAATAACTAAATGATGCTTGCTGTTCAGTAAAAGGAAGTAAAAAGATTGTCTTGAAAAAGATGAGACAGGGTTGTATAGGTATTGTAGGGCCAGATCATGGAGGACCTTGATCATCTAATAATTGCTTTTTTATTAGTTAATTGACCTTGAAAGCCACGGAGAGGACTTTAGAACTTTTTTTTCTCCTCCACACTTGTCTTTCTCTTCTTAGCACTCAATGGCAGTTCAGCAGAAATGCCGACATTGTGTATAGGCCCAGAAGACCCCAAAATAACTTTAGGACAGTTTCCATCTTGGGGGCTTTGAGGTTGATCACTCTTCCTGTTTCTACCTTAGATGAGTATCTCAAAGTCTTAAATACTGGCGTGGCTGAGGTCAGGAAATCCTTTCTGGGACCATTTTCGCCTTCCTGCAAGATGGTCCAGATGATGAAGAACTTTCTTTACCGAGTCCTGCCTGAGGATTCCTACAAGTTGGCGACAGGAAGGCTCCATGTGGCCCTCACACGGATGACAGACGGGGAGAACGTGGTGGTGTCTGAATTTACTTCCAAAGAAGAGCTCATTGAGGTAAAGGTGCTATATCCCTGGGAAGGTGAATTCTGATCAGACTTCTCCCAGGAAAGAAATAGAGGGAATTTCCTGACTACTGGATTTTTCTTTTCTTTTAATAAGTATTTATTTTTCCCTTCATCCCAGCTCCTCCCATTGAAAAAAAACTGAAAGAGAAAACCTTCTAACAAACATAGTCTTTAAATATATCAAAAATAGAAGTCGGCTAAAGAACCAGAGAAACCACTCTCCTTTAAAAAAAATTTCATTTAATTTGCATTTTAAATTAAAAAGCAGTTATTTTCTCTCAATCTCACCCACTCTGGAAAAAAAAAAGAAAAGAAAAATAAAACTCCTGTAACAAATATGTACAATCCAGCAAAACAAATTTTGAAATTTTCTATCTCCAAACATGTATGTTTCATTTTCTTTCTTGAATCTATCACTTCTCTCTCTCTCTCTTAGAAGTTGGGTATATAATTCATCATCAGTCCCTGAAATCATGGTTGGGCCTTGCATTACTCAGAGTTCTTTAAGTCTTTCACAGTTGTTGCTTTAAACATTATTATATAGATTCTGGCTTTTGCTTCCTTCATTCTACATTAGTTTGTAGAGATCTTCCCAGGTTTCTCTTAAACCATTCCTTTCATCAGTACTTATGGTACAATAGTATTCTATGATGTCCACATACTCCAAGTTATTCAGTCATTCCCCCTAACTGATGTATACCCCTTTAATTTCCAGTTCTTTGCCACTAAAAAAAAGTTGTTATCAATATTTTTGTACATATATAACCTTTCCCTCTTTCTTTGATCACTTTGGGGTAAGGAATTCCTATCCATCCACTCCTGCGTCCCAGTTTACTGAATCATGGCCAATTTCCACAAAATTTCTCATTGTTTTCATAAGACCCCTGAGGCCCAGAGAGGGTTCTCTGGTGCCTTTATTTCTCTTGATCTTGGCTACGGTGCAGCTCCCTGAAGAAACAGCCAGGGAGAAGAATGCCCCTTCTCTCTCTCCCAGAGATATTTGTTAATGAGACTGAATTACTGCAGCCATAGGCTGCACTTGCAAGAGATATGATGAAATAGTGGGTAGAGGACAGACTTTGGCATCAGAAAGACCTGTTGGGTTCCTGCCTCTGACACTGGCTCTGTGACCCTGGTTAAGTCTTTTTACCTCTACTGTCTCCAGAATATAATATAGGTGAGTTGCCTGTATAAGTAGAGCAGTTTCTACAATGTAAGTTCCCTATACCAATGGAATCACAAACATGAATCCCCTCCCCACCTAAAAAAACCCCAATAATTCTCCTTGTGCTAAATTCTTACTTAAACCAAAGTAAAACAGTTATTACAGATATGCAGGGGGATAATAAAATGTACCAATCATCTAAAATTACTCACATTTGAGCCTCATAATAACCCAGTGAGGTTAGCTGGCGGTTGGGTGGCCCAAAGTTGGTTTTTAATGAAACAAAAATGACTTCTCCCCTCCCCCTACTTACTCCACTCCCCTCCACGGCCATGACTACACTATCCAATCACCATCCACACAACATATAAAACTACAGAAAGAATGTGAACAGGAGTCATAGGGGAAGGTATGAGTGTGTGATGCCCATCATTAGCCTTCCCTGATCTCCTCCCCTTTTGCCATAAAACAGAGTAGAAGAACAAAATGGCAGGTATTTGTTGAGCACCAGTCAACAGTATTTGCTGAACACCTGGCTGCTGTGATGAAAACTCAGAGGACCCTATGTGCCAGGTTGAATTTGGACTTCATTCTGTAGGAAGGTTTGTGGGTAGACAGGTGACATGATCACAGGAAAAGGCACCAGGTGGTTGGAAGGAATGGAGTGGGGCAAATGGTCCTCTGGATTAATGACTCCCTTTCCATCCTCTTTCCCCCCAAATAATTGATTACTCCAATTACTTCAAGGAATTTGTGTTATCAATGATGTGGGTACAGCCACTGCTCATCCAAGCTTTCTCCTCTGGTGTGATTCTTGTCCATGTCTTTCCTTTAAATCCCCCACAGAAACTCCACCCAACATTTGGAGGACTTCTCTAGTTATTTTTATTTTTAAAATTTTAATTTTTTTCAATTACATGTAAACAAAATGTTTTTCATTTTAAAGAAATTTTGAGTTCCAAATTCTCTCCTCCCCCCTCAAAAGGCAAGCAATTTGATATAGATTATACATGTGTAGTTATGCAAAACATTTCCATATTAGCCCTGTTGCCAAAAACAATAAACAAAACACATGCACACAGAGATTTAAAAAAAAATAATAATAAAGAAAGTTTTAAGAAGCTTCAAACTACATCCATATGCCATTTGTTCTCTGGAGGTGGATGGCATTTTTCATCCTAAGTCCTTTAGATCATTGAATGGCTAAGAATAGCTAAGTCATTCATAGTACAGTAGTACAGTTATATGTTATAATGTTCTCCTGGTTCTGCTCATGTCACTTTGCATCAGTTCATCTAAATTGTTCCAGGTTTTTCTGAAAATTTCTTTCTTTTTTGCTCATTATTTCTTATACCACAGTAATCATATACCACGGCTTGTTCAGTCACCCCCAATTGATGGGCATCCCCTCTGATTATTTTCCAATTCTTTGTCCTTCGGATTATTTTTGTATTTTATGAGACCAGGGCATCCCTCACTTCACCCATCTGTTATCCTTTTCCCTTCATCTATGACCTGCTCATCTCCCTTTCTAATCCTTGATGAATTTGTAAAATATGAGGGATGGACCATATGATCTCTAAGGTCTCTTTCAGCTCTGAATCCTGTCTTTTACTTGAATGCACATCATCATTGGAAATATGCATCAGCCTGCTAATACCAACCATGAATCTTTCCATTGCCCTCTGGGCCCTCTCCATAGGCACTCTACTGCAGCTGTTTTATACCGGTTTACTGTGGTCTCATTCCACCAACTTACCGGGGTGTGGTGAGTACTCAAGCCTCAACACAGGAGGAGAGGTTGGGGAGAGGGAAAGTCAATGCTTTCAATAAGCATTTATTAAGAACCTAATTGTGTTCAGAGCACTGGACTAGGTTCTGGGGGACATAATCATAAGAGGATTTAGAGTTAGAAAGAAGTCTAAAAGATTATTTAGTCTAACTCAGTCATTTTCCAGATAAACACGCTAAGACTAAGAGAAGGCAAAGGATTCATTCACAGTATGCATAGTAAACATAAGACATTGGATATGAAACTGAGTCTTCCTGGATCCAAATCCAGCATTCTAGCTACAGTTCCTCACATTCATGAAGCATTGCATTCTGGTAGAGGGATATGATGTACAGACACAAAAAGGTAGCTGGTGGCTCAAGTGACTACGGTGTTGGGCCTGGAGTCAGGAAGACCTGAGTTCAAATCCAGCCTCAGATACCTATTAGCAGTGTGACCCCAAGCAAGTCAATTAAATTGTGCTTGCCTCTGTTTCCTCAACTGTAAAATGGAGGTATAAATAGCACCTACTTCCCAGGATTATAATCTCATTTGATTATATAATAAATAAAGACCTTCACTAATTAGGGGGGCCCTAAGAGCTTATATGAGATTATAGTTATAATATGCTCAGCACAGTGCCTGGTGCACAATAGATGCTTCTCTCTTTGCAAATATCCATAATACAAAATAATGCATGATAAGTGCCCAAGAGAGATTCAACCTAAGTACGATGTAAGGTCTGAAAGGTCTTAATAGACTGGGTCAGTCAAGGAGGGATCCATGGAGGAGGGAGCATTTGAGTTGGGTTTTGAAAGATGAATAAGAATTAGATTAATTAATCAATCAATTAGCTTGGGGATGGGGATAAAGATGTTTTATGAATAAGAAACTTAATGAGCAAAGTCACAGAGATGAGAAAGTTTGAGGTACATATAAGAGACTGAATAGTTCGTTCTGGTGGGAAAAATATGAGACAAGATTGGTAAGGTAGCGTGGCTTTAGATTACGAAGGGCCTTGAATAGCATGCTAAGGACCTTGGAGGCAATAGAGACCCAAGGATGCATGAAGCGTGAAGCAATGGTGTGCGTGTGAAGAATGGTTTGCCAGGGAGATGGGAAGGAGGTTACTATATTATTGGATTCAATTCTTAATAATATCAGTAATGGTTTTCATGGTGAGGGCTGGAGAGATAGAAGTATAGGAACTCCAAAACTGGAGTTCCCTGGGTTGATCGTCTGGGAAAGAATTCATGGACTCAAGTATTGTTAAGGTCAAGGCAAAGATTTGTTACACTTTCCAGAGGGCAAGAATTCTTAGGGAACTTGCAACCTTACAAGGATAAAAGTAAAGTTTATATAGGATATTGTGTAGTAAAATATATCAAATATGCTAACTAGATGATTAAGGGCGGGATTAGGGAGTACTTAAGGAGTAGTCAGTTCTTAAAGGAACGTACACTTTTAGAATCTATTGTATAGGTATTTTACCCAGAGTTCATCAGGAAATAGGTCAGAGGGGGCTACCTGGAGGTATGGTTTTAGGCCTGAAATATCATTAAGTCAACTAGTGGTCAGGGCTGCCTATGGACTGCCAGGCTGCTCTCATCAATGTCTTGTTAGACAAGATAAATGTGAGGGAGTATATCTATGTCTAAGTCTAAGATACATATGATTGGTCAGTGAGTAGTAAATGTAGTTATGACCCAGTACACAGCCAGCTCAGCCAGTATACTGCTGGTTCAGACTAATAAGTTCTGCTTATTATCTGATGAGAGGTGGGTGTTGGTGGGTATTTAATGCAGCTGCCTGCTGTATCAGGAAGGGAGATAATGGTTGTTGCTGGGACAGACTGTATCCTTGGGCTGGGAAGATACTACTTGGGATAGTGTTTTGAGGCTAGAGATTTTTAAAAAGAAATGTAATTTTAGAATTGGAGCCCAAGCACATGCACCGAAGCACCCCATCAATAATAGCCAGCGTTTATGGAGGGCTTTCAGATTCAGAGAGTTTGACATTCTGTCTCATGATCTTCCTACATATGCTCCTATGAGGCAAAAGGAGCAGACAACATGACCCTTATTTTACAAGTGAAGAAACTGAGGCCATGAGGGATAAAGTGACTTGTCAAGGTCATTCTGATGGTTCAAAGGGCTCCTGACTCCGAATCTAGTATTCTGTCGACTGTACCACGCTGAGAGAGCCAAGACTACTTGACAAGCTTAATTATTATTAATTACTATCATTTTGCTTAGCTAAGGCATTGATATTTCTTTTGACCTC
>CM053770.1:315599653-315616628 GCA_028658325.1 Potorous gilbertii
TTGTCATTTCCTTCTCCAACTCATTTTATAAGATAAGGAAACTGAGGCAAACAGGGTAGTGCCTGACATATAATTGTCTATTATTTGATTGCTTGCTGTGTGGTCTTGGGCAAGTCACTCATCTGGGACTGCCTAGGCCTCAGTTTCCTCATTTGTAAAATGAAGCAATGAGACTATGTGGCTTCTGAGATCATCTAAATCTATGATCTGGGATCAAGTTTAGGAAAGACTGAATAGTACAGTTTGACTAGAGCATAAGGAAAAAATACAAGAGTATGGTGAGAGAAGGCTCTAAGTCTTGAAGGTGATGCTGAATTTTTAACATTCATTGTTTAAATACAGGGTGTTGAAGTCCAAATTCTATTCCCTATCTCCAGAGGATAAGCAATCTGATATAGGTTATACATATGCAATCGTGTAAAATTTGTTATGCTTGGCCCAAGAGGGGCAGAACTGGAAGAAATGAGTGGGAAGTGATGAGAAATTCATTGTGATTCCTTGTAAGATACAATTTTCTATTTCTTTCTTTTCAGAGTCACTTGTCTCTGACTGCCTCCGAAAAGAAAGAAATAGAAAATTGTACCTTACAAGGCAATCACACAGCTAGTAAGTGTCTGAGTCTGGATTTGAACTCAGGACCTCCTGACTCCCACACTCTATCCAGTGTGCTGCCTAGCTGCCTCTAAGGGACAACTTTCTAACAGAGCCATCCCAAACTAGACCAGGTTGCCTTGAGAGGCGGAAAACTCCCCATTACTGAAGGTCTTTCCATAGAAGGCAAGACAAGAATGATGTCTTGTCAAAGACCATATATTTAGAAATGGGGGCAGCTAGGTCATGCAGTGGATAGGGTACTGGTGCAGGAGTCAGGAGTACCTGAGTTCAAATCTCACCTCAGACACTTGACACTCACTAGTTGCATGACCTTAGGTAAATCACTTAGCCCCAATTGCTTCATCCTCAGTCATTTCCAGTCATCCTGATGAATATCTGGTCACTGGGTTCAGGTGGCTCTGGAGGAGAAGTGAGGCTGGTGATCTGCACAGTCCTCCCTCACTCAGAACAAAGTCAAGTGCAAGTCATGTTATTATTTCTCTGATGGCATGGTCTTCTTCAGCAACGAAGGATGAACACATATTTAGAAATAGATGATCTCAGAGATCATTCAATCCAATCCCCTCATTTTATAATTGAGGAAACTGATGTCCAGATGGCTTAGGCAACTCACCCCAGGGTCCCTTAGGCAATGTTATAGACTAGATTTGAAGCCAGGTTATGACTCCAAATCCATCATCCTTTCTGCTAAAGCCGAGGTTCTCAAAGTTTGATCTGGGGATCCCTGGGAGTCCATGAGGGCCAAACTATTTTAATAATATGAAGATGTTTTAATTTTTTAAATGGTAAATATCTATAGATAGAATCCACATGAACAGAAACTTTTGGGGGGCTGTTTTTTAATTTTTTAAGAGTGTTACAAGATCCAGAAACAAAAAGTTTGAAAACCTACAGAGGTTCCCAAAGTGGGGTGTACCACCCCATGTGGTGCACTGGAATGATCCAGGGGGACAGTAGTAGCCTCAGGTGCAATAGGGGGATGTTGAATAAAAATAAGGAAACGGTGGAAGCATAAGGAGAGAAGAAAAGATAAGAAAATTTTGAAAAGACATTTGTATATGTTTCATCTGTTGTATAACAGAATTAAAGTCGTAGTGATTAAATTATTTTCCAAATAAACACACCACATACAGTCAGTGGTCAAGTTGGCTAACAGGTCTTAATAAGCAAGTGTTGGCAGGCAGCATGTGTGCATTGTCAGGAATATGTGTGTATAATGATTTGTTTACAATACAATACTATATGGTTACATATATATGCAATACTATACAATTACATGATACAGTATTGCATCATCAAAATTTCAATATGGGAAAAACCCCATACATTTAAAATAAATTATTAAATTTAAGATATGTCATTTATAAACATTTTATATCTTTTTAAATGATGTGAATTTTTAAAAAAATTAAAGGGTTAAATAAAATGATTTTTTTTAAAAAAGAGGTCAGTACACCAAACAAGTTTGGGAACCTCTGCACTAGACCATGGACTGGTAGGTGGTGCCATAGTGCATAAAGTGCCAGGCCTGAAGTTAGAAGGATTTGTCTTCTTCAATTCTAGTCTGGCCTCAGACACTTACTAGCTGCATGACCCTGGGCAAGTCACTTCACCTTGTTTGCCTCAGTTTCCTCTCCTGTAAAATGAGCAGGAGAAGGAAATGGCAAATTACTTCTTTGTGAAGAAAATTCCACAAAGAGTCACAAAGGGTCACAAAGTCAAACAAGACCAAAATGACTGAACACACTAGACCATACTGGCCTCTGTGTTGTTTGGGTGAGTCCTGTAGGTCAAATCTCTGAGGTCCCCTTCAACTGTGATATCCTATACTTCTCTGAGCAGGCTAAACTTGGTTCCTTCCAAACTCCTGAGGCTGGGATGAGTATCATCATGATGGGTCAGGATTTCTCAGGTTCTACCTACTATGACCAAGAGCTAGTTGGCGATTGATATAGAGGAGATAAATTGCCATTGGTGCTCACATACTGTACCCGAGATCCATTCTTTCCTCAGACCAAAAGAATGGGAATGGTGCCACCCAAAGCCTCACACCCAGAGATAATTCATGTTTGAGAGCAGGCATGACTGAAGAGTCAAGTGCTGGAAATGGCCCTGCCCCAGCGTAGTATCACCAAAGCTTCAGTCTGACCCTATATTTAGACATTTAGAAGGACATTTTTTTTCACCCTTGCCCTGCTCCACCCTTCTAAAGTGATCTTAGACAGGTACTTTTCCTGTTGCCAATTCATCCATCTTCTCCACCCTCAGTCTCCATCAGTGAGATCTCTTTACCACAAGGAGGATCCTCTCTATCCTAACATTCCTGAAGACTTATATATCCCCTTTCCTGGAGATGTTCTTTCCTTTTCATGACATTGGCCCTGGAAATAGCTTTAACTTAATGGTATGTCCACTACATTATCTCAGAGACATGCCAGAGTCATCTGGACAATTCTGTAGTCACAAGATTAGAGATTTAGAGCTGGAACGGATATTCAAGGTCACTGAGTCCATCACTGAGCTTCATTTTACAAATAAAGAAACTGAACCCCAAAGACCTTATGTGCCTTGCCCAAGGTTAGACAACAAGCAAGGCAAGACTCAGATTCTGCCCTTACTGACAACGTTTGATCCTCTTTCCCCCTCACCATGTTGCCTCTGAGTCAACTGATGATAGTTCAGACTAGGTCCAAACCTCCTTCCTTTATCTGAATCACATGGAGGGATGAAGGAAGAACCAACAGGTCATCACCTTCCATATCCAGCAAAATCCTCAGTAATTAAGATGCTCAAGCAATGGCTGGTTAATTGGAATTAGGAGAAACTAAGTGTTAACACAACTCTTCCCCATAAGATTTAGAGTTGGAAGATTCTGTAGAGATCATCTAGTCCAGCCTTCTTGTTTTATAGATGACCTTGGTTTGCCCAAGGTCACACAGTTAATAAATAGAAGACAGGATTTGAACTCAGGTCCTTTAAATCCACATTCAGTGTTCCCATTGCTCTATTCTGCTTTACTTTAACCCATTTTGGATATTTTTTTTTTTTGCAAAATTGTCCTACTTTCTTGCCTTATTTTGTAGAATATGAATAGAGAGGAGACATATGTCTTCTCGGACATAGAAACAGTTTAAGAATTGAACCATCTTGTTCAGTTATTATTTAATCATGTCTGACTCTTCATGAGTTTTCTTGGCATTAGAGTTTTCTTGGCAAAGATATGGTAGTGGTTTGCCATTTCCATCTCTAGCTCATTTTACAGATAAGGAAACCGAGGCAAACAGGGTGAACTGACTTTCTCAGAGTCACACAGTATCTGAGGACAGATATGAACTCAGGAAGATGAGTTTTCCTGACTCCAGACCTGGTGGTCTATCCACTGGCTCATCATCTTAAGAACATTGAAAAAGGTCATTGAGAAATGCAGGAACTTAAACTCAAATTTATGACATCTTATAGAGGGAAAGACTCTTAGATGCTTACCTGAAAGGAGAATCTAATCTACAACAGTGAATCCCAGAGAGAGAGTCAACCTTTAGAGGTACCTTAGAATCAAGGTGACATGGATTCATGTCCTGTCATGGATACAGACTTACTTAACCTGTCAGGTATCCCTAGGCAATTCTCTAAGACTCTAGAACATAATTTGTTATGGTAGAAATTTCTACTGGGCTGAGTGCCCTGAATAGGCCTAAACTAGATTAAAATGTAGTGGGGAAATATTTAATCAAATAAAAATACAATAAAATATGGATAATATTGATACGTGGTTTTCCAAGTCAACATGAGACCCACGGGGATCTTCATGTATGGTTTATTGGTCCCCACCACTGTTCTAGAGCAATGAGATGTCATCGGTTCTCTTTGAGAATTAAGGACGAACAAAACCTGGGGAAATAAAAGGTCCCATTAACATTGACTCATAGACCTAAAGCTAGAAGGGACCTTAGAGATTGACTAGTTAAGCCTCCATATGCAGCAGATGGAGAAATTGGGGCCCAGAATGAGGTTGTGATTGGTCCAAGTTTATATGGCTAATAGGTAAGCGGTAAAGCTCAGCCAGGAGCTTTGTCTTTGATTATAATAATATAATCTATCTTTGAGTATAATAACAATTGTTAGTGTTTATAGAGTGTCTGACGTTAATAATAATTGTTAGTGTTTATAGAGTGTCTGACGTTAATAATAATTGTTAGTGTTTATAGAGTGTCTGATGTTAATAACAATTGTTAGTGTTTATAGAGTGCTTTAAGGTTTGCAAAGTTCTTTACATCTGAATCTTGTTTCATCCTCATAATCTACCTGGGAGGTAGGTATTATCACCTTCATTTTATGGAGGAGGAAACTGAGGTAGAGATTAAGTAACTTGCCTGGGATCACATAGCTATTAAGTTTCTGAGGCTGGATTAAAGCTCTGGCCTTCCTCACTCCAGGTCTAGTGTTCTAACTAATGCGCCACTAGCTGCCTCTTCCCATCGGCAAGCTAGCCTCTGTTTGAGCCCTTCTAATGACTGGGGACCAATTACTTCAAACAGGTGTTTCATTGTTGGGCAGCTGTGATTAAAAGGAAGTTTCTCCTTTATTGAATATAAATCTGTCTCCCAGTTCTACCTTTTGGGGCTGAAAGCAAATCCGATGTTTCCATATGATACTTAATGTGAATTTTCATTTGTCTTTTTCAAGTGAAGCCTCTCTAGTTCCTTCAATAGATCATCTTATGGTCAGTCAATAAGCATTTATTAAGTGCCTACTATGTGTCAGGCATGATGCTAAGCACTAAGGATACAAAGAAAGGCAAAAGACAGTCCCTGTCCTCAAGGAGCTTGTAGCCATGCAATTGCACCACATTAACAGAGATCAGGAAAGGCTTGTTTTAGAAGATGAGACTTGAAGGAAGCTGGGAAAATTAGGTGATCTCAATCAAATTCCCTTTAAAGACTGGTCATTCTCTTCTGGACCTGCACATTCCTCCTAAAATGTGTCCCCCAGAATGCAGTAATAATGAAAGTCACCATGTAGATGGCATGTCAACCTTTGTAAAACAATTTACATCGGATTCTTACAACGACCTTGTGAGGTAGGTGCTCTTATTATTCTCTTCTTGCAGATGAAGAAACTGAAGTAGAAAGAAGTCAAGAGACTTGCCCAGGGTCACATACTAACGATTCAAGGCAGGATTTGAATTTGGGTCTTCCTAACTCCAAGCTCAGCATTCTATCTATCTACCTATCTCATTATACTTTAATATGCCACATGGCAAACCTCCCAAGAAAATATTTAACAATGAATGATTGAAAAATATATTTTTAGGGGCAGCTAGGTGGTATAGTGGATAGAATACTAGTCCTCGAGTCAGGGAAAGCCGAGTTCAAATTCAGCTTCAGACACTTACTAGCTGGGTGACCCTGGGCAAGTCACTTCACTCTAATTGCCTCAATAATAAAAAAAAAAATGAAAAAGCATTTTTAAGACACTCACTGTGTGCCAGGCATTGTACCAACTTCTTGGGATACAAATACAAAAAGCAAGTCCTCTAGATTATATTCCGATAGGAGAACACAGCACATATAGGAGAATTGTACCTAGGAAAGGAAAGGACTTTTGGTATGGGAAGTTATAGGATAACGAGTAGTCACAAGACAATTGATCAGCACTCCCTTTCCAGGAGGTAGATTTGATTCAGTTACTATTCTAGTACCAAGAAATAGAAAAGAAGTGGTGTGAGAGTGAAAGTCAGGATAACAGCATCCTAGCAAAAATATGGCTAGAATGTAGCATGGCGGGTCTGTGCCAGCTGCGCAGGGGAGCTCCCTCCCATCAGGAGACCTCTGCTCAACTGTGAGGGAGCTGGAGGACCAGTGGGAAGGGGAGGGTGGAGGGTGGAGGGGAAGTCATCTTTTCTCTTTGGGAGAGGACCGTTTTTTGTGCTCCACGACTCAGACACTCAGGGGACTGCTTTATCTGGAGCAGCACCACAAGGTATCACACTCCTTCCCTGGAGAATTTTAAGAGTAAGGTAAATACCAGCCTCTGAACAGGAAACCGGCTCCAAGAGCCTGGGATTCTGTTGCCTTGCCTTGGTACAACATACTTTGCTACTCAGGGATTCTGCTTCTGTTGTGGGTGGACACATTTCCCTCTAGTGGTGGAAAAGTGATAGATCTCTCCAAATCGAGACTACAGAATTGTCTTCCAATTGGGAAGAACACAAAGGAACATTAAAGCTCTTAGAAGAGTAACTGAATCAAATCTGCCTCCTGGAAAGGGTGTGTTGGTCAATGGTCCTGTGATCCTACTCAACATTAATGACCACAGTCATAGATCATAAATTTAGAAGGTACTTTGGAGAACACCTAATTCAACCCCCTCATTTTCCAGCTGAGATCGAGAGAGATTAAGAGATTTTTGAAAGGTCGGTCACCCAAGAAACTTAAAATCTAATCTTCTATTTTCCTACTGTATTTCTTATATTACATAGTCTTTCTATGGCTTCAGCAGATTAACTCCCTGATGGTGAAAGTGACAATGATGTTAATTTAGGATTGATGCCAGGAAAGACTTCTTTCATAAAATAAGAAAGAGTTGCGTTGGTTGGCGTTGGGTTCTTCTGAAGAGGAAGTCTTCAAGCAGAGGTTGAATGACTGCTTTTCTGGGAACAGTATAGTGGGGATTCCTTTCATGTATGGCTTGAACTAAATGACCGAAGGAGGTCCCTTCCAATTCCCCAAATAAGTGATTCTTTGAGATTAAAGAGTGTTCGTGTTGCTTTGAGCAGCTTGGTTTGGAGCTACTAAGATCAAATTCCTTCCTTTTAGGGAAGAAGGTTAGGGAGACAGCTGGAAGTGATGGGAAGGGCTCTGCTGACCTTGGACTAATTCTACATCACTACTCCTCCTTGCTGCTTTCAGAACTCTGACTGATGTTCCATTAACATGGATGTCATTGCTTTTGATGAGACACCAATAGGAACTATGTATAGAGTCTAGAAAATAGAGACTCCTGTATAGTCACCTGGTTCATCCCCCTAAGTAAGTTTGGCAATTAATAAAAATGATCATATCAGCAATTAGATATTAACTATAACAGGAATAATTAATTATAGAATAGTTATTTTATCACGTATCATACTATAATATGATAATAGTTAATATTAATTGGAATGATTAATTAGCATTAAGCTATAATTAATAATTTTTAATTATTCAGATGAAATAGCATCTCATCCTACCCACACCCACCCACAGTGAAATTTCACCAGAAAAAATATCTCTTTTTGTTCTTCTCTAGATACTTTCCATTGGTTCCCTGATACTTGTGATTTATTCACAAAGACTTTGGGTCTCCAATTTGGGGTCAAGATTTAAATCACAAAGACCCTTGGAAGAGAGAACACAGCCATTTACAATACTGAGGTTAGCCTTTGACAGTGAGGGGGCTCACTGGATTTGGGAGATTAGACAGCTGGAAATAGGGAAAGTGAAGAAAGGATAGACTAGATGCCTGAAAGATAAATTTAGCAGACTCTACAGTTTTTGCTAAGGTCCTCTATCTAAGCTGGGAAAGAAAGCTGATATAGATAGACATTGCATTTAAAACTGTAAGAATGATCCTCAGCTCTGTGGCAATATAAAAACAGGTGGCAGACCCGATTTTGCTATTGGGTTGCAATTTTTTGACCCTTTAAACAGTAACTCTGTGAGAGTAGCTTATCACCCACTGGGGGACCCTCACAGAGAGCCATTGATCTATGAAAAGCATTAGACTTTGGGTCTAAGGAGACCTGGGTTTTCACAATAATTCAGTCTCTTAGTAGCTGTGGCACCATGGACAAATCACTGAAACTTACCAGGCTGTTCAACAATAATTTATTAAGCTCCTATTATGTGCCAGGCATGTTATTAGGCATGGAGAGGGTGTGTGTGTGTGTGTGTGTGTGTGTGTGTGTGTGTGTGTGTGTGTGTGTGCGTGTGCGCGCAGGTGCGGGGGGGGGGTGAGTGGGGGTGGGGGATGAATGCAAAGAATAAAAGGCAACATTTCCTGCTCTCAAGGAGCTAATAGTCTGTAAAAAAAAAATGTTTTGAGCCTGGGTCTCCTATTTCCCCCTAGTTGGAAGTACGGGGGTACTTATAAAGTATGTGTAAGAAAACTAACAATTGGGAGGGGAAGAGGAAGTAATTAGAAAACCATAATGTCATAGATTTCAAGCCAGAATTAAACTGAACCCTCTGATTTTCTACATAGGAAACTGGGGACTAACCAGGTCGGGTGATTTACCCAAGGCCATGCAGGTGGTAAGCAGCAGAGCCACATGAGGGCTTCTGACTCTAGATCAGGGGACCCTCCATGGCATCACACAGGATTCTCATATAGGAGACAATCCTGAGCTGCATTTTGAAGAATCCTAGGAGTTCAGTACACCAGACACTTATTAAGGGTCTATGTGTGGAGTCAGGAAGACTCATTTTCCTATGTTCAAATCTGATCTCAGACCCTTAATAGCCATGTGACGCTAGGCAGGTCACTTAACTCTGTCTGCCTCGGTTTCCTCATCTGTAAAATGGACTGAGAACGCAACAGCAAACCACTCTAGTATCTTTGCCAAGAAAACCCCAAATGGGGTCATGAAGAGTTGGGCATGATTGAAAAACACCACCACTGACAAGCAAAGTACCGTGCTGGTGTGGGAGTGGAAAAAGGCCTGAGTCCCACTTTCTGCCTTCAAGGAGCTTATAGAGTAGGGGACACAAGATATATCTAAAAACTACAATAGGATAAATATGGGGAATTTGTAGGATGGCAGCATCATTTTTGAGCAGGAAGGGACCTGAGAGGCCAACAAGTTCATTTGAGGTGAGGAAATGGAGGCCTTGAGTAACTTGCATGTACACATACACACACATACACACACACACGATGCACACAATCAAGCATATGCACACACAATTCACATACACGTGTACATGTGTGCATACATGCAATATGCACATGCACGCACATTTGCATACATGCACACTTATATACATAACCACATGCAAATACATGCGCATATGCACACGTGTGTTTATATGCACATGCACACATACACACATGCATACATACATACACCTAAATATGTACATGCATACACACATGCATATCTACACACTCACATATGCATAATATATACTTATTATATATATGCACATATACATATACACATACTTATATGCATATACATGTGCATATATGCACATGCATGCATACAAATATACATACCCACGTATATGCATGCACACACATATACATGCATGTACACACATATACATACACCCATATGTGTGTGTGTGTATATGTCACATATAGTAAGTGTTGTTCAGTTGTTTCAGTTGGGCCTGTGAGAAAAGATTCATTTGACCCTTACTCTATTCCAATAGGCATTAAACAGTTTGATTTTTTACACAAATCATATAACATAATTAGATAAGATTATAGTAGGCCGTTATAATGACCCTCACAATTTAATGTAATGTTCACTACTTGATTGCTAGTTATGAAACTCACTTGCACAGTCACAAGAATGCTAACAGATATCTCCATCCTGTTTTACTCAAATTCCATGTCCAAAGCCATGGGTAGGATGCCTCGATTCTTTGGAAAGTCCCCCAGTTTATTTTTTGTACATCCAAACCACTCTCTCTCTCATCTAGCATGAGCAGGTGACTATCTTAAGATCACTTAGTGGAGATGCCCCATACTTCGCCCAACCCGTGACAACCCTACTATGCTATATTTTGGATGGTACATCATATTGGGCCCTCAAGAGTAAGGTCTGTCAAATAATGAGATTCTGTATTTTACTATGTCTCTTTTGTATATTTGAATGTTGAACCCAAAACAACAAGATCCAAGGGACCACAGGCATCTCAGATTGTGAGGAAGATCTGAGGTCCATTTCATTAGAGGACACCATGAATCCTTTAATAAAGTACCATTGCCTCAGAAGTCCACTTCAATTTCTTTAGGTTTGACAATTTAAGACTCCACAAGTCTAATTTTTCATGACCCTATTTGGGGTTTTCTTCACTGACATACTAGATTGGTTAGCCATTTCCTTCTCCAGCACATTTTACAAATGAGGAAACCGAGGCAAGCAGGATTAAATGACTTACTTAGGGTCACATAGCTAATAAGTGTCTGAGGCCAGATTTGAATTCAAGAAGATGAGTCTTCTTGACCTCAGGCCCAGTGCTCTACCCATTGTGCCACCTAGCTGTAGTAAGCTATAGTAAGTGGCAGAACTAGAACTGCCCTCTAAGTTTTGAGCAATGGATGGTTTGCCTTTCCCGCTACACAGCATTTTAAAGATAGAAATGAAACATGTCAATGGGGGTGATTTCAAGAAATTTTGTTTTCAAGTGCTTTGCCAGCATAGAGTGATATAAGTGTCTTCATGCTCATTCTGTTGTCTTTGCTAGATGGCGTCTACCTCGAGTCCCCCACCAAGAATTTAATGTTCCCACGGGTGGAAGTGTTCTGCTTTGGAAATCTGTCTCGATGTGGGGAATGGAAAGTGACTGGTGAGCAGGACCCAGAGACCACACAAGCCAGTTTGTCAGAACTCTCAAGTCACACTCTGAATGAGACCAACAAGGGGATTGTGAAGGATGTTGATGGCCCACCTGATTCCTCTGCTGTGCCAGCCCCTGAATCTGTCCCTGCCCAACTCCCTCTATCACCAGCCATGCAACCATCTACAGTGTCAGTTCCATCACTCAGAGAGTCACCTGTGCAGTCTCCTGTCTCACCTGTGGAGCTCCCATCATCACCTGTGCAGTCTCCTGTCTCACCTGTGGGGCTCCCATCATCACCTCTGCAGTCTCCTGTCTCACCTGTGGGGCTCCCATCATCACCTGTGCAGTCTCCTGTCTCACCTGTGGGGCTTCCTGTCCCATCACCATCTGAACAGTCCCCCACCTCACCAGTTGCTCAGTCAATGGCACAATCACTTCCATCACTCAGGCAGTCATCCATGTATCTCTGTCCTGTGCAGTCACCCTCCTCATCTATAGGACTTCCTTTCTCAGCCCTCCCCACGCAGTCCCCTCTATCACCTCTTGAGCAGTTACCTGTTTCACCCCCAGAAGAGTCACCAGGATCAGTGCCTGTGCAGTCCCTTCCTTCCCTCATAGTGCCATCACCAACGGTATCCCCAACATCCTTACCTGCGTCCTATCCTCCTTCAGTATCCCTGCATTTACCTTCAGCATCTTCTGTGCAGGCATCATCCACAGAGATAGATGTGACACCCCCGCCCCAAGGTACCACCCTCCTCTTATGGGATTCCTTATGGGCTTTGATATCTGGAAATTATTTCATAACTGTAAAAAAATCAGTTTAAAATAGTCATAGTCTTAAAGGTTCAGTTTGTTTTATAGGATTCTCTTTCTATCGTCAGGGTTGAAGGAAAAGTTCACACAGTCCACTCAGTGTTTTTGCATAAGCTAATGTCTCACCTTGAGCACCAACCGTGCCATGATCACACTCTGACAAATCTGGGAGATCCACATCTGAGGAAAAAGCCAGTCCTCTTCTCCCTCCATCTCAGCGTCCCCAGAGGTAGAGCGCTGGTCTAAGAAGTAGGACATCTGAGTTGTCCCCTCATCTCCTGCGTGATTATGGGCAAAGCAACTTTCTCAGCTTTCTCATCTCTAAAATGGGAAGAATGATCCCTGTGCAGCTTAACTTCATAGGGCAGTTGTGAGGCTCAGATAGGATAATGGAAGTGAAAGCCATTGAATTACATTGGAAAGCCGTAAGATTTCACATTTACGTATCGATTATTGTTACAAAGTACAACGAAGAAATTATCTCATATGATCCTTATAATACTACTATATATTCTGCCAATTTTGCAGATGGGGAAACCAATCCCTGTAGAAAAGTTATTTGTGTAAGGTCATATAGTTGAAAGGAAGCATGAGACAGTGGAAATGTTCTTGGACCTGACTTCTTGTCCTGGTTCTGTTAACTAATGATACTAGATGTACATAATCCTTTAAGGTTTACGATGCTGTTTAGATATATTACCTTTTTTGCTTCCCACAACAACCTTGGCTGTTGTAGGTGCTATTTTTTATCCACTTACAGATAAGGAAATTGAGGCCAAGAAGTTAATTGACTTTCCCATGGTCTCACAGCTAGTGTCTAAGGCTAAGTTGGAACCCAGGACTTTCTGATTTCAAGTCCAGTACTCTGGCCACTCCACCCGTTCATTGTGACCTAAAGCAAGTCTTAATTTCTCTAGACTCAGTTTCCATTTTTGCAAATATGAAACTCTAAATCCTATGTTTCTGGAAACCATAAAATCACAGTCTTAAAGCCAGAAGGGACCGCAGAGGTCATCTTGTTCAATATCTTTCTTTTACAAATGAGAAAACTCGGCTTCAGAAAAATAAAAGGATTTGCCCAAGGTCACATAGCAAACATCAGAAGTGAGATTCGAACCCAGTGCCGGGTCTGGGATTTGTACCCATGTCTCCTGACTCTGACCCTAGCTGCTTCTTCTCATTGAACAGTATCATACAGATGAGCTATACAAATTCAAGGGATGATTGCGATTATAAAGGGAAGATAAAAAACATTTATTAAGCGCTCACTCTGTTCCAAGTAAAGAGAAAGTCCATCTCTCCCTGGTCTTGGGAAGTTCACACTCTAATTGGGGTATGACAACGCATACAGAAAATGTCAGTTGTTCCTTAGAGTGGGTGGAAAAGTCCAGGGATCCTTAAGTTGTACTCTTGGGAAGAGGGGTTCATGATAGACTCTGGGTTGGCTCTCTTTATTATGGTATGTCTGGGCAATCTCTGACTGCCAGTAGGAAGGAAGGAAGGAAGCATTTATTAAGCACCCGACAGTGGATAAAGCAGAGGGCATGGAGTCAGGAAAACCTGAGTTCAGATCTGGCCCCAGATACTTACCAGTTGTGTGACCCTGGGCAAATCATTTAACCCTGTTTGCCTCAGTTGTCTCATCTGTAAAATGGCAACCCACTCCAGTATTCTTTCCAAGAAAATCCCAGCTGGGGTCACAGAGAGTCTGAAATGCCTGAAAAGATTCAGTAAGAAAGATACGTTGTGCACTGCGCTAAGCACTTTACACATATGATCTTGCTTGATACTCACATTAACCTTGGGAAGTAGGATTATTGCCCCCATTTTACAGCTGAGGAAACTGAAGCAGATGTAGTTTAAGTGACTTGTCCAGGGTCGTAGAATTAGTCTGAGGCCCGGTTTGAACTCCTGACTCTAGATCCACCTGAACTTAGAGGAACAGTTCATACTCATTAAAGGCATCTGTTTTCCATCAAATCTGACACCAGGCTGAGATCTACTTGTTTATTCAATGTGAATGATTGATTCATTCTACCCTCAGGGCCTAATTCTGTGCTTGCTTAGCTCCATCAGGTCAGGATGATGGCCAATTCAGGAACAAAGTCTTCCTTGTAACCAACTGCCCCTGGCAACTGGTTTGCCCTGGACTGGCCTTGTTAGCACTGTGTCTGGTCATGTGCCTAGTGGTATCCTGGGCACAAAAAGAGAAAACTGCTTCTGGAGCTTATCTGTGATAAAATGGTGTGTCTGGGAGGGGATGGAGGTGGGAGTCTATGGGACAGAGAAGTTGTTGCACATTGAAAGAAGGTCCAAATGTATTATACCATGTAGATTAAAAAAATGAAGTGATCTGGAACAGAGCCAAAGAGTGTTTGAGGGAAATGGTTTTGAGAAGAACTGCTAATTTTGCAGCCCCACCAGCCATGTTCCTTCAAATACATGGCTAGGTGATGGTAAGAGCATTTCTCTGTTTCTTTCAAACATCAATCAAAGGGCTCACAAGGGCCTGTGATGTATATACTACCTCTCTCTCCCACCATGAGATCATCCCTGTTATACTGACCAATGAGGTGCCCAATTGACAGTCACTTAACTTCTAAGGACCTTAGCTTTATCATCTGTAAAATTCGGATAATGATAGGTTACTGTGTGGTTCAAATAAGATAAAGTGCTTTGTAAATTTTAAAGTGCTTCTTAATTGTCAGTTGTCATTCATTCATCTGAGCACTGGAGAGGAACATAATTTTTATATATTTGAGTTGTGAGAATCAAATGAGATAGTAGTAATAAAGCACTTAGCTCAGTACCTAGCACATAGTAGGCACTATACAAATGCTACTATGTCATTGCTGTTGTGGTCATATGATTTGTATATTTGAGTCTTAGAACCTCAGAGCCGAAATGGACTTCAGAGGTTATCTAATAATAGTTAACATTTACCCAGGACTTTAGGGTAGCTATGTGTCTTTATGGATAGAGTGCTAGGCCTAGAGTCAGGGAGACCTGAGTTCAAATTCAGTCTCAGACATGAGCTGTGTGACCCTGGGCAAGTCATTTAACCCTGTTTCCCTCAGTTACCTCATTTGGAAAATAAGCTGGAGAAGGAAATGATAAACCCTTCTGGTATTTTTGCCAAGAAAACCCCACATGGGGTCATGAAGAATCAGACATGACTGAACAACAACACAGCACTTACGAAGTGTTTTCACATTTCATTTGGTAATTGTAATATAAATAGTATATTGTCATCATCTCCATTTTACAAATGGAGAAACGGAGGCCCAGAGAGTTTAAATGACTTTCCTTTGGTCACAACTAGAAAATGGCAGACAGAGCTAAAGTATAAAACCAGTCCTTCTTGCTCCAAGGTTCTGATTCAAATATATGAATCATACAACTATAAAATAATAGTATTAATAATAGCCAGCATTTATATAGTACCTACTATGTGCCAGGCACTGTGTGCTAAATGCTCTATTAATACTATCTCATTTGATCCTCATGACTCATTTATCTAAGAATTTTATTTCTCTCCAGTGTTCAAATGAATGAATCGTAACTGACAATTAAGTAGTGCCATACATTATGAAAAATAGCTGGCAATTATGTCGTATAACCACCTTTCATTCCTTCATAATCTACCTGCCAACAATAAATTCCATTTGCCTGTCAAGGTATCATGGTCAAGAAAAGAACCCTTCGGACTCAAAAATGCAGCAGGGAATGTATAAATTATCCTTAAAGGCTAAGAACGTCATTTGTGCAAACCCATGCACATCTCATTTAGAGCCTTGAACCTTAGACTGAAGTGACCTGTGTTATTCTGCTTCTCTCCAAACCGTGGAGACAGTAGGGCACAGTGTACCAATGGTTAGATTTTCGATTCGAAGTGTCTCGGTTTGGGTTCTTCCTCTATCACTGATACTGGGGCTAGACTCATCAATTATTTGAATTGATACAATCTTTTTTATAATTTTTAATTTTTTGGTAATTTTAATATAATTTGCTATCTCTGTAAAAGTATTCTAAAAACAAATAATTAAAAACAGATATTATTTTCTTACTTTGAAATAAAAATTTTCATCCTGATTTCTCTGATATGTGCCACTGTATCACTTGATGCAGTTTGGTCCTTCAAGATGCTCTTAAATTCCAGTCAGTTAGTAGACATGTATTATGCACCTACTATGTCCCAGGCATGTTCTAAACACAGTGCTAAGCTTTTATCAATTGCCTGTGTGATCTTGGTAATTTCCTTTTTGTGGGTCTCAATTTCCTCATCTGTAAAAATAAATTGTTGTTAGTCATGTATGATTCTTCATGACCCCATTTTGGAACTTTCTTGGGAAAGATACTGGAGTGATTTGCCATTTCCTTCTCCAGATTATTTTACAGATGAGGAAACTGAGGCAACTAAGGTTAAGTGACTTGTCCAGGGTCACACAGTTTAGTAAATGTCTGAGTCTAGATTTGAATTCAGGAAAATGATTCTTCCTGACTCCAAGTCTGGTGCTCCCTCCACCTTCACCACCTACCTGCCCTAAGTAAGAGGGTTAGGATCTCTTAGATTCCTTCTGGCTCCGAATCAAAACTGTGAAACACTATTTTTAAAAACCCTCAATAATCGAGCAGTTTAAACTGGTCTATATAATACGCTTTTCTTTTAAAAGGAAAGAAGCACTTATTATTCACTCATTATGTGCCAAGAATTTTACTGGTTACAAATATTATCTCATTGGATCCACACAATAACTTTGGGAGGGAGGTGCTGTTATTTTCCTTATTTTACAGTTGAAGAAACTGAGGCCAACAGAAGTTAATTAACTTGTCCAGGGATATAACTAGTAAGCATCTGAGGCTGGATTTGAACTCAGGTCTTTCTGACTCCAGGCCTACTGCTCTATCCACCATGCCACCAGTTACCTCAACTGAATAGCAGGATGTTGTCTAAACAAAAACAGAACAAGCGTCGTTCAGCTGATTTAAGTCTC
>CM053770.1:315617128-315633104 GCA_028658325.1 Potorous gilbertii
AAAAAGCAGTTTAACTAAATCAACTGATACCTTAACTGAGTCTGACAGGAAGTGAGTTTGAATCCCATCTCAGCTGCTTTCCACCTGGGTTAATCACTAGATCTCTCTGGGTCTACATTCTCTTGTCCATAAAACGATGGGTTTGGATTGAATGCTCTCTATGGTCCCTCCTAGATCTCAACATGAGTTGTATACTAAATATTAGTAGACAGATTATTCCCCATAGACGCAAAAAGTCAGGTTCTACTTTTGGGGAGGAAGAGCATTTTGCTTCATTTTATAGGGGAGCTTTTTGGAATTTGGGAAACTTTACATTTAGAGCTGTAAGCAGGGGTGTGCTGGAACCAGCTCTAAGCGGCTTGCATGAGCAGACTGTTGAATTTTCAGTGAATATTTAAATCTCAGAAATCAGCAATCACTACATATCAGTGCATGATTTATTGGGTTTTTTTTATTTTCTAGATTTAAGAATGTGTTCATAATTGCAGATTAAACTTAAAAGTCTGTATGTATACTACCCCACCCCACCTCCTAAGAGTCTGGTTGTTAAATATTTACCAGCACAATCCTGTATTGTTCTATAAACATTGATTGAGCTCTGTAGGAGTGCAGTAGAAGGTCTTGGGGATAGAGCCATCACCAGACTGGAGGCCTGATAACCTATAGATGAATAATTATAATAAAAATAAATAACTACTTGTGCTAACTTAGTACAGCACTTTTAGCTTACAAAATGCTTTACGGATATTATTTCATTTGAGTCTCATAATGTGGTTGGAAAAGACCTTAAAAGTAATCGAGTCTAATCCCCTCATTTTGTAGATGGGAAAACTAAGGCCCCCAAAAGTTAAATAACTTGTTTAACACACTACAGGTATTGATTGAGTAGCACTTCCAGGACCTGACCCTGAGTCCCCTGACTCTAAACTCAGGCCCTTCAAAGGATAGACTAAATGGCTAAATGATGAGGTTGCCAACAGGTTGTGCTGGTCCAGGATTTCTTTTTCTTTTTTTAAGTTTTAACATTTTCCTCCAATTATATGTAAAAACAATTTGTATCCTTTGCTTTTCACAATTTTGAGTTCCAAGTTCTCTCCCATCCTTCCTCCTCTCCTCCCTCACTGGAAAGGTAAGAAATTTGATAAAGGTTTTAGATGTGTAGTCACGCAGAACACATTTCCATATTAGTCATGTTGTGAGAGAAAACATAGACAGAAAGACCCAAGAAAAATGAAGACAGAAAAAGCAAAAGCAAAAACAGCATCGATTTGCATTCAGATTCTATCATTTCTTTCTCTGGAGGTAGATTTCATTTTTCATGATAAGTCCTTCAGAATAGCCTTTGATCTTGTATTGCTGAGAATAGCTAAGTCATTCACAGTTGATCATCATACAATATTGCTCTGTGGAACAAGTTCTCCTGGTTCTCATTTAGCATCAGTTCATGTAAGTCTTTTCAGGTTTTTCTGAAATCTATCTGCTCATCATACAATATAATACCTGTAAATACAATGGTAATTCCTTACAATCATATACCACAATTTATTCAGCCATTCACCAATTGATGGGCATCCTCTCAATTTCCAACTTTTTTGCCACCAGAAAAGAGCTGCTATAAATATGTTTATATATGTGAGTCCTTTTCTCATTTTTATGATCTCTTTGGAATACAGACCTAGAAATGGTTTTGCTGGGTCAAAAGGTATGCACAATTTTATAGCCCTTTGATCATAGTTCCAAATTGCTCTCTAGGATGTTTGGATGACTTCACAACTCTACCAACAATGCTTTAGTGTCCCAATTTTCCCATATCCCCTCCAACATTGTCATTTTCCTTTTCTGTCATATTAGCCGATGTGATAGGTATGAGGCGGTACTTCAGAGTTTTTTACTTCCCAGTTTCCCTGTTTAAGCATTGTCTTCCCCTTTCAGAATATAAACTTCTTGAGGGCAGGGAATGATTTCCTTTTTGCTTGCAGTTGTATCCCCAGTTTAGCATGGTCTCTAGTACATAATAAGTGCTTAATAAATGCTTGTTGACTTACTGAGAAAGTCACTAGCTGAGTTTAGAAATGTTCTTCACTCTAAGTGGAAAAAAGAGAAAAGAAATTTTTGGAAAAGTGAAAATAATAAAATTAAATATTTGAGAGCATAAAGAAATGTTTTCTCCACATATTACTGTTAAAGGTGGTGGTCTTACCATTTGTTACATAACTAATCTTTCTTTTCTCCATATTTCCTCCATATAGCTTTACCTAAGACTTCAAATCAGAAAATCACTGTATTTCTGGTGAATGTGAAGGAAGCCATCTCTAAGCCCTTTGTGAAGTACGTGTTCCCAGGAGATGGATGGGAGGGGGCCTTTCTTTGTGTAAGAGTTAAGAGCAGGGCTCAGGGTGATGCAGGCACTGACTCACAATCATTTTGATTGCCAATGGAAACCCTGGGCCATGTTCCCAGGTCAGGTAATTAAACTCCACCCTTCAAATATCTCCTTGGCTGATGTAATCTACTTTAATTCTTTGAGGCCAGTTCTTATTGGGCTATTGCCCAATGCCTACTTCCCCTCCAGAAATGACTGCATTTTATTCCTGGGTAGCTTTGCAATCCTAATATTCATGTTTATATCATCACTGATTCCAACTGATTTTTATGACACACCTTCTTTTGTCATAGTGGAAGACAACTCCACCTGCTTCTCCCCCTGCCCACCTACACCTGCCTCCCTGACCTATCTTTCTCTCATACTTGAGTCTTAATTGATTCCTGATTTGAGGAAAGAAAACTACAACCTAGTTTTCATCAACAACCTGGACAGTCATTGTCTAACATTTGTATGAGAAGTAGTCAGGAGCCTTGCCTGACTTAAGAGACTGACTTTGGAACAGCTCCACTGGCCAATTAATTCATCTACTTGGCTTGCTATGGGGTCTGAAATCTCCACCCACCTTTGGGTGGATGCATTGTATTCCAAAAATTCTGGTTGAAATACACTTGTGTTACTTGTTAAGTAATCTATGAAGCAATTACCCTTTTTTTTAATGAAAAGAAATGCACCTCCTTACCTTCAAATACTCACACTAAACACACCCATTAATTAATAAAACTTTGTTAAATAGAGGTCCTCCTGAATCTACTTTACTTGAATAATCTAATTTTAATGATACAGATTATAGCCTATCTATACCTTATCATCCCCTATGTCTCTTATCAGTAGCCAGGGGGATCAGTTTAACACACTGGGGATTTCCTCTTAAGCTCCTATTAAGTCATTATTCTATAAACAGGAATTAATTATTTTAGGTCCCTTGGCTGAGAGTAGGAAAGTTCCTAAAGAGATAAGGCATAGGATGGATATATTTTGACGAGAGCCCAAAGACAAGCTTCACCTCTTGTATATTTGTGCATAGGGGCCACTCTGTGAATGACACACATTGGGTGAATAAGTTATTTGGAAACACCAACCATGACATAAATGGTGCCAGGAGAGACTTCTCAAGACACCGAAAATCCAGTCGAGCAAGGAAAAGAGAACAGTAAGTGTGTCTAATGTGTTCTTAGTCGAACAGAAAAAGAGAAAGGGATGGGAGGAGGCTCCGAACATTTCAGAAAAAACAATATGCAAAGTTGTCTTCTAATAAAATCCCCCCAAAGCCTACTCTTCCTACCTTCCTGCTCCTAACCCTCCTTCATGGTCCTCTGAACTTTGAAACAAAGGGGACATCAGAAAGTGCTGTCAAGGAAGAACATAGCTGTTGTCCACCTGATTATAGTGGCATGGTTGCCTTCAGTGTTTTTCATGCCCAAAACTTCAGGCAACTTGTAACATAGCCTGGCACACAAGATTTTCCTGGACACAGAATAACATCTATATGAGGAAAGTTACTTGGGAGTACTAGACCTCCACGCCTTAATTCCTGTGCCACATAGAGGTAGATATTATCTGATCTTTTGGTTCTCAAATTTTCTAGCACCTATAGCTTTCAGCTTGTCTGGGCAGCTGAAATTGTGGCCCTTCCCTCCTACCCCCCACCCCCCAGGATGCTGCCTGCCTATCAGCACCCTGGAAAGGGAAGGAAGGCCAATCAATCAAACAATCAACAAGTATTTTTTGAGTGTCAAAGTCTCTACTAAGTGCTGGGGATAAAAAGAAGGGCAAAACCACAAAATATTTACATACTGTGGGAGAGATGAGCTATAAATAATAAGGTCCATGTAAGATACATATAGAATAAAAGGAAAGTAAGCTAAAGGGCAAACCTTCAGTAGCCAAGCAAAGCCTTTTGGGGAAGGAGGCTCCTGAGCAAAACCTTGAAGGAAGTCCGGGATGTCCAGAGGTAGAGATGAAAAGGGAAAGAATTCTAGGCATCCAGGATGGCCAGTGCAAAGGCATGGAGACAGGAAATTAAGTGTAGTATGCGAGGAATAGCAAATAAGGGAAGGGGAGAAGGGAATAAGCATTTATACAGTGCCAGGCACTATGCTAAGTGCTTTACAAATGCTTCCTTTGGTCCTTACAACAACCTTGGTGTTGTTTAACCTGCCCTGGGAGGTGGATGTTATTATTAGCTCATTTCACAGCTGAGGAAACTGAGGCAGACAGCGGTGAAGCAACTTGCCTAGGGTCACACAGATAGTAAGTGTCTGAGGTCATATTTGAACTCAGATCTTCCTGACCCCAGGTCCAGTGCTCTATCTGCTCCACCATTTGACCAATATCCCTGGAGAGGAATAAAGTATAAAAAGAGGGGAAAAGTAGGAAGGGGCCTGGTTGTGAAGAATGAACCAAAACAGTTTTTACTTGATCCTGGAGGTAATAGAGAGTGACCAGAGCTTATTGAGAAGTTGCTGTTTGTCATTCATTCTCGAAGAGGACCATGACATCAGGAAGATGGCACCATGACTTTCAAGTGAATTGGATTTAATTGAGGCAGGGCTGTGAGAATCAGTCTCATTCTCTCCAGTTGTCCAGATCTATATCTTGCCATTGGACTCAAATGGCTCCAGAGGAGAAAGTCTGGATGTGGTATGATGACTTGGAGTAGGAGACCAGTTAGAAAGCCATTATAACAGTCCAGGTGAAAAAGGTGATGAGGGACTAAACTAAGAAGTGGGTTGTATGAACATAGATGAAGGAAAATATTCAAGGTAGAAATGACAAGTTCTGGCAACTGGTTAGCTAGGTGAGGTTAAAGCAAATAATTAAGAATTGCTCTGAGGTTTCAAACCTTGGAGTCTGGGAGGACAATGATGCCATTCACAGTAACAGGGAAGTTTGGAGGAAGGAGAAGGTTGGAGGGAAAAAACAATGATTTTTCTTTTGATCATACTGAGTTTGAAATGTCTTGGGGATGAATGGTGTGAAATGTCCAATAGGCATGTGGAGATACAGGACTGGAAATCAGGAGGCAGACTGATAGAGTTGATTATCGAGCTGATGGAAACTGACGAAATCATCAGGGAAGCTAGTATAGAGAGAAAAGAGAAGAGGATCCAGGACAGAACCCAGGGGGATACCCACAATTAGAGGATATTATAAGGACAAGAATCCAGCAAAGGATGAGAAAGAGTCCTTAGGTAAGTGGGAAGAGAACTAAGAGAATTGTAAAATAAAATCCAGGGAGGAGAGGTAATCCAAGAAAAGGTGTTTAACAGTGTCAAGTGCTACAGAAAGGTCTATAAGGATGTGAGGACTGAGAAAATGTCTTTAGATTGGGCAATTAGGAGATCATTGGTGTAGGGTAGTGACCTGGCCAGACATGAACCTTAGGGAAATCACTTTGATATTTAAGAAGGAGATGGAGCAGACTAGGGAGAGACTTGCGGCAGGGAGACGAACCACTGCAGCAGTTTAGTTGTGGTGTGACCTGCACCAGGTGGTAGCAGTGTCAGAGAAGAGAAGGAGCATATATGAGAGATATTAGGAAGGTAAAATCAAAACACTTTCCAACAGGTGGGGGAGTGTGTTCTGATGTGGGAGCCAGAACTGATATCCAGGTCACCTAACCCAGTTCTCTCTCCAAGTGACTTGCCCAAAGTCACATGATGAGTTAGCAGCAAAGTTGGGACTAGACCAGGGCTGGGAAACCTGCTGCCTTGAGGTCGCATATGGTCTTCTAGGTCATTGGGTACGGCTACATTTTTGACTGAGTCCAAATTTTATAGAACAAATCCTGTTGTTAAGAGGATTTGTTCTGTGAAGTTTGGACTCAGTCAGAGAGCCACACTTGACGATCTAGAGGGCCACAGGTTCCCCACTCCTGGACTGAGTACTAGGATTCCTGATTCCTAATCCAGAGCTCTTAAATTTCCTGAATTTCTCTTGTTCTAGGCCTTCTCCCTGCCTCTTCAACTCATCTGGGACAGTTTGGGTATCCTACCGACCTCATCCCATCAGCACATGTCAGACATACGATGACCCTCAGGTTTGACAATCAGTCTTTTATATGCTTCCATCCCCTCCCATTTATTTCCCACAAGCTTTCCCTAGTCAGCTCTGAGCCCTTGCCTGGCATTGACTGGGCTTCCCTTACATTTGTCTAGGCTGCTATAAGCTGTTGGTGATACCTTGTCTCCAATGACCTGGGCCTCTTTCCTTCCACTGTCTTCTTCTACCTGGTTAATGATAGTTCCCACTCTCCATTTCAATTTTGTCAGACAGAGCATATAATATTTATTTATACATATTATATATATATTAATATTTCTGAGCATTGCTTCTCAGAGGGTGATTCAAATGACAGAATTCCCTTTACTGGTCATGACTCTTATCTCCCCAGACAAGGGCTTTGTACATGTTTATAGCATCCAAAGACAAAGTTCTGTAGTCAAGATTAAGCCAGAGTTCAGAGTTTGGGTGACAGTCTTTGCCATAGCAGATAGAGCAGAAGTAACTCAAAATGCTGGAACACCCTAGAGAATTTTTGCCTACCCCATTCAATCTGGTAGAGAGTAGGGAAAGTAAAATGAGTCTTAATTGGATTAATCCTAGCAGTTCCTGCCCTTGACCAGTCATTCCTCTGGTTCTATTTTCAGGGAGATCAGAGTTCTTCCCTGAATTTTGACTTCATTTCCCTTTGGAAATTGGTTAGGCCTTTGGATTCCAGGAGAGGACAAGTTCTCCTTGACATTTATACACTAACAAAGTTTATTTCACTCACATAGTCTAAAGGCTTCAAACACTGAGAAGATATGATTTCTTAATATTTCTAAAGTGGGAGGAGGCATTAGAGGTCCTTCCATATCATAAACTCGCTCTTTGAAACTTGTGACATTCATAAAGGAAAGGAGACCCTTCGGTTACTCTAGTAGAAACACTCCCCAACACTTGGATATGAATTAAATTTTTGTTAATTGAATATTTGAAAAACCTGTATGAAACTCCCTAACGAATGAACTCCTGCAGTGAATCCCTTTATAAAGTATAGAATCCTGTGGAGCAGTCATACTTTAATTTATCCTCATTGTAAGTCTACTATCCAGGATAAGATTTGTTTGAAAGGAAGCTTAGCTGAATGTGTAAAAAACACAGTGCTTTACTGAAAATGTGGGCCATGTTGTTGTTATGATGATAAGGTGGCGGGGATGGGGGCAACTCCTCATCTAGCTTGCCAGGAATTCGATAAAACCTTTTTTCTTTTCAAAATTTTTTCTTCTTAAATTATCATTAGTATCTTTGTTGTGATATCACCTTAATTTCTGAATATATCCCTTCCCCTCTCTTACCCCATGAGGCATCCTTTATTTTAAGAGAGCAAGAGAGGAGAGACAGAGACAGAGAGAGACAGAGATAGAGACAGAGAGAGAGAGGCAGTTTGGCACATTGTATCTGACAATATATACAATATCATACACCCATAGTTTCCTACCTCTGCAAAAAAGAGAGGGGAGTACATTTTCTCAACTCTTCAACATAGTACAATACTGTTTTTCCCATTAGGTATCTGCATACCTCGAGAGGGACCAGAAGTAGACTCTGTATGGCCCTGTGGGTAGTTTTCTTCTGCCTCCTGTGTATTCCAGAGTGACCACAACTCACTCCTTTCCCATGGCAGTGCTGTTGATTTTGGAAAGTCTGACTTTCATTTGGTTGGAGACTTCTGTGTCAGGATACCCTTTCAGTGTCCCTGAGCATCTAAGAACCTCTGCCAAGACAGATCCCTCAGCTGGGCCTCGTTTGTCAAGGGAAAGAAAGTCCAGCCGGATAGACAATTGTTCCCTGTGAATCGGCAGTGTCCCTCAGAACCAACTCCTGGGTATGAAACATATCAGGTCCATTATGTCTGAGCTGTCAACATTCGTCCCTGTTTCTAGTGCCTGTATGTATATTCACTTCACTGTCCTCTCCATTTGGTGCTATATAGATACAGTATTCTGGGGGGGAAAGTTTTGTTAAAAGGATTAATTACTTTTCCCATTTCTCACCCCGCCCCCCCATTGTCTGTTCCGAGCTCAACTTTCAGTCAATGGAATTCGTCTCTGGGTTTCTGCATAAAGGGGCATCAGATATTTTGTCTCAGGGCTCCCCTGGCCAGTTCAATCCCAGGAATTCAATGAGGCCTTCACACCTTGTATCCTCCCCCAGCTGCTCTATAGTAATTCTAAGAGGACTGTACATATCCATCCTCACTTTTTTTTGGTCTCTTTAAGAAGGTCCATTTCTACCCTTCACAAGAAGGCTCAAAAAGCCTCCTGGCTGATGCCATTTGCAAAACAAACATTATCTAGTCCCAGGGCTGGAAAGAGAGTTTGTTTAACAAAATATGTGATTCAAAATCAATGTAGCATATTGGAAGAAGGAAAACAGAAAACAAAGAGTGTTCCCAATTGAACCTTCCAGGAAGAGTAATTCATTTTGCATTCATTTTCTTGGGTAAATTTGGGTCCAAAAGTGCAAACAATGGATGTGGTGGGAGTAAGAGGAGATTGACTGTGGGAATATATTTAAATGGGATCATTTAACATAATATAGTTTTTGATGAACTCTGTTTTCAGTGGGGCTTCTAAGTAGAAGATCCTGTGGTCAGCTCCCTACCTGAAATCATTCCCTTGAGAAGGCAGATGCACTTTTAAGACATCTAACTGGAAGCTCCTTTGGAGATCTATCTCTTCCTTCTTCTGTTTTCTTTTGTTGAGTTTCTGATATCAACACAGGGAAGAAAACCTCTCCTTAGGTTTATGGAGGGAGGAAGGGATAACTCTGCACAGATGTCTATATTGTCTAGAGAGCAAAGTGGCAATCCATTTGCAAAGAGAATTGACTGTTGTCCATTCTTCCTCCAGACTTACAGGATGAACAGAGAGTCTGGGAGGGGAATACGATGTTTTTGCTCCCTTCATGACCTGGGAATGCACATTCCCCAGTGCAGGAGGGTGGGAAATACAGCTCAATACTAGTTATTGTTCTGATACTAAGCTTGTACATACTGCCAAATGTAACTATGATGTTTTAGCATCGACCATGCAATAAGCATCAATAAAGATTTCCAAAAGATTTAGTGTTAATTGCTTGTGTATCTTCCCCTACTTTTGCAATTTCCTCTGTCCTCATTTGAGAAAAATGTTTTCCTTCCTCCTCCATTTTTTTTATCCTTTGAAATAGCAACCACATCTGCCAGCAAAGACCTTTCACTAAAGAGACAGCCCCCCATTTTCTCCTTTTTCCCTTTTTCTTTCTGGTCTACTTCTCCTTCTTGGGAGAGTTCTAATTTAGAACTTCTAAGCTTTCTGTGCTAGGAGTAGTCCTTCTCCCCCGGTTGCCTGGGATGTCTTCATTAGAATGTCAGTTCTTTGAAGACAGGGAAGGTTTTTGCCTTTTCCTGTATCCCCAGCACCCAACATCAGTGTGTGTGGCACATAATAGGTGCCCAATAGATGTTTAATAACTGATTGACTTACTCCATGCAACAGAAGCCCTCACAGGTCCCTGGGGAATACAGTTCCCCAAAATAATGTACCTGCTAAATGTGTGCTAAGCTCTAAAGTCTCCAGACAGGGTCCCAGTGACAGACTTTGCTGCCTGAGGACTACAGTATTCAAATATAGAGAAACTTATCACTAGAAGTTTGGCCACTAGGGGAATTTGGAATTTTACCATATTGACTGATGAAACAGATAAAAATTATGGTAATAACACAATAATGAAAACAATAACTAGCATTTAAATGACCTTTTGTAAGGTGTTATGTATAATTTACCTCATTTGATCCTCAAAATAGCCCTTGGATTTAGATGCTATTATTACCCCGTCTTAAAGATGAGAAAACTAATGCAGATAGAGCTTAAGGGACTTCATTTTCCCCAGGATCACACAACTAGTACATGTCGAAAATGGAATTAGAACTCTAGTCTTCCTGACTCTCAAATTCAGCCTACCATGCTACCTAGAGCTTCCACTTCTGAGATGATAGTGACCTGGTAGGCATCAATAAGAGGCCATGACAACTTTCAATCCATACAAGGAAATAGATGACCCTCCAGGGCAATCTGAGAAAGGAGACAGAGCACAGAATTCCTTTTCATTTTTATAAAATCTTTATGGGAATGGTTGATTCCTGAGTCAAGTGTAATTGATAAATTGTCAGAGAATATGAACAGGCAGTTTTCTCATGAAGAAACCAAAACAGTTTATACTTATGTGAAAAAATGCTCTAAGTCATTATTGATTAGAGAAATACAAATTAAAACAACCTTGAGTTATCACTTTATATCTATCAACTTGGCTAAGATGATTGAAGGGGAAAGGGACAAATGTTGGAGGGGATGTGGAAAAATTGGGACACTAATTTATTGTTGGTGCAGTTGTGAACTGATCCAACCATTTTGGAGAGCAATCTGGAATTACGCACAAAATGTTGTTAAATTGCCTCTACCCTTTGGCATAGCAATACCACTGCAAGGTCTATTTCCAAAGATGACTAAGGGGAAAGGAAAAGAACCTATATGTTCTAAAATATTTTTAGCAGCTCTTTTTGTGGTGGCAAAGAATTGGAAATTGGAGGGAGACTTTTCATTGGGGAATGGCTGAACAAGTTGTGGTATATGATTGTGCTGAAATACTACTGTGCTATAAAAGTGATGAGCTCAATAATCTCTAAAAAATGGATAGACTTGAGTGAAATAATGAAGAGTGAAATGGGAGGAACCAAGAATACATTGTATACAGTAACAGCAATATTGTTTTAAGAACAACTTAGAGTGAAAAATCATAATTACCCAAATTAACTACAACGAACTGATAAATAAAAGTATGTATGGATTGATTTTACATATGTGTGTATTTATATATATATATATACATATTATATTTGGCACACACACATATGCACACCTATTTGTGTCTAATGTTAGCCAGATCTAGGGTGGGAGTGGGTGGGGAAGAGAAGAAATAAAGAAATTTACATCATAACTTTATTATATATTTAAAAGGAACAACAAGTTGTGCATAATAAATTTTCAGTTTCATGTGCAATCATCTTTTTTATTATACTGCTATAGAAATACTTGTTTTTATCCCATAACTTAAAAATAAGATATATAAATAATTTTAAAAATATACTTGATATATGTGTACATAAAATATTATCTGTATAATATAAATATGTGAAGGGAATGGGTGGATCTTTATAGAGGATTTTCTAAGGTAGATAATACTTTCAGGTATTGTGATGATTTAGAGATATACAATATATAAGATATTACTGTATTGTTGGTTGATTTTTCTTTTTTGAAAAAAGAGGAAAATCTACCATTGTGTAGAAATTTGAATTGAGAGACCAAAAGGTTTTCTCATGCGTAAAAATATCTTTCATGCGTAGCTTAAAATAGTCTGTGCTCAGCAGGGAGGGGTTCATAGCAAAGCAGGCTGAGGGACAGGGTAGGCATGGCTTTCTTTCAGCTCTTTCATTCCTCTTTCGGGAGTGGGACCTTATTTTTTGAACACAGTCCACATAGGATGATGGCTGTTAGTTTGAAAGAGAAAGTGAGCTTCTGGCAACTGATCATTCTCAGGAGTCAGATATTCCTGGAAATAAATAACAAACTTCATAAACTAGGCTCATACAACATAGTGCTGTTCTGCCATATTATTCTAATTCCTCTAGGCCCCCAGATCTGCTCCCACAGACCAATTTTTTTGTCTCTAGAATAAACTTTGCCTATTCCCATCCTTATTTGTAAACTTTAAATAAAATATATGAACAGCTCGGCATTTCTGTAGACCAATGGAGCTTTACAGCAGGTAAATGAGATCTAAACAAAAGCAGAAAATATTATAGAGAAGCTAGCATACTCAGGTAACTGGAAGAGGGAAATATGGCTTTTCTAGGAATTGTGAGGTCCCCAGATCAGTTGTGTTCTCTGGACCGATTCTCACCACCCCAGAACTTTGGATTCCTCGTGTTAATACTTCGACTTCAATGGATTAACAGAAGAAAGTCCATTCAGATCTTCCTACTGACTTTCTCACAGCTTATCTCTCTCTTTTAAAATAAATAAATCGATTTTATTTTCATGAAGATTTCCATTTTTCCCCATCTGCTCTTCCCTCCTTGAGAAAAACAAAACTCCTGTTACAAGCAAAAAAAAAAAAAAATTCCCACATTGTCCTCATCCAAAAAAATGATGTCTCAGTCTGTGCTCTGAGTCTGTCACCTCTGCCATAAGGTAGGTAGCGTGTTTCATCATGATTCCTAGGAAATACTGGGTGGCGATTTTGTTGACCAGAGTCCTTAAGTCTTTCAAAGTTGTCTCTAAAATATTGTTATGGTCGAACTGTTCTCCTACTTCTTCTCTCTTCACTGTGTATTAATTCATACAAGTCTTCCCAGGTTACTCTGAAACCATCCTTTTTATCATTTTTTTACAATACAATAGTATCCATTACAATAATATACCATAATTTGTTATACCATTTCCTAATCAATGGTTACCAATTCAGTTTTCAATTCTTTGTCATTCCAAAAGAAATTGCTATAAATCTTTTTGTAGGTGATCACTCTCATCTCAGCTCCTGAGATTCCTTTGGATAAGGATAAAACTGTAAATTAATACTTGTGTATTATATATAATACATAGGGAACTAATGCAATATACCACATATATCCTTATCCATATCTTCAGAAAGCTTCCATTTTTCCTCCTGATCAAAATTGTTTCCCTTTTGTGTCTTAAGAATATACACACACATACAATTCTCTCTCTATATATGGCACAGTGGATAGAGTGCTGGACCTGGAGTCTGAAAGACTCATCTTACCTGAGTTCAAATATTGCCTCAGACACTAGTGACCCTGAGGAAATTACTTCACCCTGTTGGCCTCAGTTCCCTCACCTGTAAAATGAGCTGGAAAAGGAAATGGTTTGCGACTCCAGTATCTTTACCAGGAAAACACCAAATGGGGTCATGAAGAGTTGGACACAACTGAACCACAGCAACAAATAATGTATGTGTGTGTGTATATATGTATATATATATATATATATATATATATATATATACATATATAATGTATGTATCTATGTATACACACATATTAAGTTGTCTATATCAGTATCTCAGTTCACAGTTGGAATAAATATACACACAGAGTCAATTCTCATCATTCATGGTACTCATGCTCTATAAAATCACCATGAACACTGAATTAACAAAACAGAAGTAACCCTCACTCTAACCCTGACCCTCCTAAGGGAAATAAGGTTTAGGTTCCTTTGAGTCTCTGGTGACAACATTGACTCCAGCACTTTTCCAGCAAGTTTCCTCTTCCTTTTTCCAGATGTATGACATTCATTAACATTGAATACACAACCAACAGTACCGAGTTATGCCTGAACAAAGCTTATCTTATGCACATATTTTCTCTTTAAGGCACCTCTCAGCCTTCTTGTGCTTCAGGACACTAGATAGCACTTTAGCACTACATTTAAGGGTCATTTTAAACAGTAATTACCCACAAAAGAAAAAAAATGCAAAACTTATGGCACTAAATAGATTGCAAAAAGAATACTTATTTGCAGTTTAAGAGCTAAAACTTTTATTTATCCTTAGCTAGGAATGTTCATATAGGGCATCTCAAACTTTTTTGTTACTCTGTGCACATCCAAGAATTAATTTTGGGGTCCCAAATAAATTTTGGCAAGTAAGTGGATTTGCAAATATGGAATTTGAGGATTGACTGTATATGCATATCTGCGCATATATATGTACACACATGTGTATATATGTATATGTATGTGTGTACATATATATGTGTATATTTATATATATATATATACATATGTAGGATAAGCATGGGGTTTTATACCCACTCCAATAGATGTAATCCCTGAAAGTTTAGACAATAGATTTGAATCTTTTAATCAAAAGTGTAAATTAGGTGTGAACAAGTCTTCAAATCACTTTAAGAAGATTAAAGTGCTTTGATCATTGGATAAGAACAGATAGAAGCCACATAGGAAATATATTATTGTGATAAGTTAAAAGAATCAAATATAGCCCTGGGCCTATTATAAGAAAGGAAGGAAGCAAGCATTTTTAAGCTCCTACTATGTGTCAGGAGGCACTGTGCTAAGCTTCTACAAATATTGTTTCATTTGATTCTTACAACAACCTGGGAGGTAGGTACTATATCTTTATCCCTATTGTATAATTGAGGAAACTGAGACAGACAGAAGTTAAGTGACTTACCCAGGGTTACACAGCTATTTGTATCTAAGTCCAGATTTAAATTTAAGTCATCCTGAATCCAGGCACTACATTATCTAGCTACTTCTGAAAAACAGAAAGACAGATTAGAGTCCAGGCTAGTGGGGGAGAAGTTCCAACCAATTCCCAAAGAGGGGCATTGGTGGGAAAGTATAATGGGAATAGATATGTTAACTTGGGATAAGCCACTTTCGATTTTATTTTGTTTCCCTTTTGTGACTAAGCAGTTATGTAGGTTATTTTTCTACAATAACATAAGGACTTTACATGTCCTTAAATTTGATGTGTCCCCTAAATTTGGTAAACAACTGCCCTAGTTTGTACAGGTATCTATGAAATATTAAAACCACTCAATCAATAAGCTTATTAAGTACTTATTATGTGTCAAGGATTGGAGATACAAAGAAAAAAAAGATTCCTGCCTTCAAGGAGCTTATATTCTAATGAGGAAGACAAGATATATCCAATTAGATAGAAGACAACATATACCCAATTAGATAGGCCTCCTAGAAGAGGTAGTAGTTGAGGGGAGTCTTAAAGAGAGATGAGAGATAGATGGAAGGAAACATGATGGATAATTAGATAGATGATATTTATATAATTAGGTGATAGTGGATGGACAATTATATATTAGATATTTAGATAGATAAATTGTTAGATTAAAAAGAACATTTATTAAGTGTTTACTTTGGGTCAAGCACTATGCTAAACACTAGAGATATATATATATAGAAACAAACAAGACATTTCCTGTCCTCAAGGTGCTTTCATCTTTTTTTTTTTTGTAAATTTTAAAATTTCTTTTTTTAAAAATAAATTTATTTAACTTTTTACATTCATTTTCTTTTTTTTTTCCAGAGTTTCTTGATGAGTTTATTGTCCAGTCAGAATTTGAACTCAGCATCCCTGAGTATTTAATTGTTTGATCAGTGCCAAAGACATATTGCCTATGCACCACATTCATGTAACTTACAATTTCAAAGACAGTAATGTCTAGAGTAGATCTCAAGCCATGGCCCATTTTCGCTTACTCAAAACTTTACCCAGAATTCTAACACTCTAGGCTTCCCAAATTTTTTTTTTCCAATTCTTTTTTTTAAATTTTTTTTAAATAAATTTATTTAACTTTTTACATTCATTTTCACAAGATTTTGGGTTCCAAAATTTTCTCCCCCTTTGTCCCCTCCCCCCTCCCCGATACACTGGACATTCTAATTACCCATATCACCAATCTGCCCTCTCTTCTATCATCCCTCCTTTCCCTTACTCCAT
>CM053770.1:315642561-315654708 GCA_028658325.1 Potorous gilbertii
ACAAAGATTCAGACACAACCAAGCAACGACAAAATCTCCATCCCTTGGGACCCTATTTTTATTAGTTTCCTTATTAAATTCCTGCTCTTTTCATTTGAATTTTTCTTATTTTCTCTCTTTTTTAAACTCTTCTTTCTCTTTTCCTCCATTTTCACCTGACTTGTATTCAAGGTTGGTCATTTATTTACTTATGCCTGCCGGCGTGCAAGTCAAATATTTAGAGCTGGTAGAACCTTAGAATCCATCTATTTCAACTCCCTTAGTTTTACAGATGATGAAACTAAGGACCAGAGGCTAAAATACTTGTCTAAGGTCCCATGAATCACTAGTAGTAGAGTTGAGATTTGAACCCAAATCCTGTGCCTCCAAATCCAGTGCTTGCTTCGTTGGAGATGGGGAGAGACAGTGAGTTGGTACAGCAGGTGAAACCCTGGGCTTGGAGTCAGAAAGACTTGAGTTCAAACCCAGCCTCATTCACTAGCTGTGGGACCCTGGGTATGTCACTTTACCTCTGTCTGCCTCAGTTTCCTCAACTGCAAAATTATAACAATAACAGCACCTGCTTCCCAGGGTTGTTGTGAAGAAAAAATGAGGTAATATTTGAAAAGTGTTTAGCACAGCACCTGGCACATGGTAGTACTTAATATATGCTTGTTTCCTTCCTACCACACACCTGCCATATTATTGAGACTTGGAAGGGTCCAGGTTATATTTTTTTTTTGAGGAAATCAGAGTTAAGCGACTTGTCCTGGGTCACTCAGCTAGAGCATGTCTAAGGATGACTTGAACTCAGGTCCAGTACTCGATTCATAATGCCACCCAGCTGCCCCCAGGTTATAGCTTTATAAAATAAAAATAAAATAAAAATAGAATGATCCATGAATTTGCATGTCATCCTTGTAGAGGGACCATGCTAATTTCTGTGTCATTCCAATTTTAGTATAAAGTGCTACTGAAGTGAGTACCATAAAGAGCTTTTAATGCCTTAATAAAGGACTTCATATTTGATCCTATAGGTAATAGGGAGTCACTGAAATTTACTGAGTAAGGGGATGGCATGGTCAGATCTGAGGTTTAGGAAAATCACTTTGGCAATCATCAGCGGAGGGAGAGATTGGAATAGAGATATGAAGGACACCTGAGGCTAAGGTTTATTATTTATTATTATTGTTTACATATATATGATTATTTGTCAGATACAAGTTGACTCCTATAAGGAGTCAGGAAGACCTGAGTTGAAATCGGGCCTCAGGCATTATCCAGATATGTAACCCTGGACAAGTCTTCAACCTCTCCCAGCCTGTTCCCTCACCTGTGAAATGAAGGGATTGCACCTTTGAGGTCCCTTTTTGCTCTAAGTCTATGGTAGGAAATGGAATCATTTTTGATTCTTCATCTGTAAAACTAGGAGAGTTTGAAGGTCCTACCACCTTTAAATACTTGACCTCCATGCCAGCAAGCATGAGTAAGGTGATGCAAAATGTTTGGATGCCTTTGATTGTCCCTCAGCAAAATCATATACTTAGCTATTTAAAGGATTATATTTTATAGGGGGTGGAGTCCCATATGACATCAGGAGGCTTTCTTATTGACTGTGACTGAATCTAGGTAATCTAGGCAGCTAGGTGGCCCCATAGTGCATAGAGTGGTGGACCTGGAGTCAGGAAGACTCATTGTCTTGAATTCAGATCCAGGCCTCTATTGTCTATCGTCAGATTAGTAGAAAGTCTTAGATTTTTCCTATGGAGATGACGCCTTCCATATCCTGCTGAACATAGAGTCAGGAAGGCTTGAGTTCAAATCCTGACTCAAGATGCTTAATAGCTGTGTGACTCTGGGAAAATCTCAATTCCTCAGCCTCACTTTCCTCATCTGATAAAATGAGTGCCTTACGGATTAGTTCTAAACATAACGTGGTTTGTAAACCTTAAATTGTGGCATAAATGTTCGTTATAGTTATTGCTGTTGTTCACTGCTTTGGGACACTAATTGCTGATCTGTGGTTCTGAATGGAACACAACTTCATGTCCCAAAACAAGTGCATTCTAATGGGGAAAGAGCCTGTACATTTATCGGCATTCATTTTAAGCCTGAAGGTTGTTCCGGTGTATTTTATGATTGGTTTCCCCTCTTTTGAGTTACAACTTCTTTTTATCTCTTAGCCATAATTATAGTTTTTCTCATTGTACTCCCTTTTCCAGGATGCCATAACTAATCCTTAGAATGATGCTCCATTCTCTCCTGGGCATGGATTGTAGAGAGAAGGCAAGAATAACTCCTACAAGCAGCACTGTCAAACTTGAAATCCTTGGACCTACCCTGGCTCATACACAGATCCCAAGTTTAAACCCTTGGTCACCATAACAATAGGACCACAGGATCATGAGCTAGAAGGAATTTGAGTCCAATCCCATAATTTTTCAGATGATGAGACTGAACCTACAGAGGGAAAGTGGTTTACTCAACCTCACACAGTTATTTAGTCCCAAAGCCTACATTCAAGGACAGTTTCTGGTGTTTCTCTGATTTCAAATCCAGGGTCCTTTCCATCTCCCTAATGTGAAATTTTCTCTTTCTGTCTGTCTGTCTCTGTCTCTGTGTCTCTATCTCTGTCTTTTCTCTGTCTCTCTTTCTCTTTCCTCCCTCTCCCAGCTTCATACTTGAATCCATCAAGAACTAGCTTCCCTTAGTTCTAACATGTTTCTTCTTTCTCTGGGCTCAGAGATCTGCTGTACCTGAGTGCTAATCTACCTTTCCTTCTTGCTCTGCCATTGCTTCCAGGTGATGATTCCTAACACATATATCCCCTTTCCACAACTCAGTCCTTTCCTGATCCAGACCACAAGAGCATACTTCCTAGAATATATTGGGGGGAAAGGGGAAAGAATATGGAAATTCAGAAATAATACACCAGTGTAAACACATTAGTCCAGAGCCACACCTCCCTGTGATCGACTCATAGGCTTTATTGTTAACATTGAAATCACTGGGTAAATATTAACTCTCTCATACACACATTCAGAATGTACAAGGAGACGTATATCTATCTGCGTTGTTGCCACCCTTAGCTTTGACTACATCTTATATCCAGCATTGTTACTGGGGTGGAGATGGCAGGGTTGGGGAAGGGTCTGGCTATGGCATAACTGTAACCAAGGTGGGGTGAACATAGATTCCTGGCAATATTTGCAGGCCTTTTTGTAGCTACCCCCCCAAATGTCAAACTTCAAAATTTAGCATGTAAGACTTCAAAATAATTGATTAAACTAAGAAACTACCAAATGGTAGACTTTTGACAGGTCTGCTGTATTGTCAAGGCAATATTCAGGTGGTGACTGAATGTGCCAGTGTAGTTCTCAATTGCAAAGTATAACAGACTCTCCATATAGAAAGCATAAGAAAAATACTTATTCAGACACCAGAAAGTCAAATCCCAGAACCAGAAAGCAAAATCAGTCATAATAGGCAAGAAGTCAATACATGTTATAACTGCAGGGGTCAAAACCATTCCCAAATCTCCCTCCCCTCTACTGGGACCTTCATACAAACAAACAAACGCTCAGAGCCTAGCTGTGCCTACCTGCCTATGTCCTTTCCAGCTCTGACTAGCCTGGCCAACTTTCTTCCAGATTTGCTCCACCCTTCTTGTTCCACCCATTCAAAAACTCCTCCCACTACATGTGACTTAAGCTTCCATGTGATTTAAACAGGTCACATGGGTCTATTAATGAATGGAAAAGATTTTCCCATTTACATTACCATTACATTCAGCCTCAAGATCTTTCATATTCATTATGTAGGTCAGTGGGGCATCTGGTATGAATAGAATTATAACAGGGATAAGAGAAAATAAGCATATAATACAGTATCTTGGGCAACTGGTATCAACAGAACTTTACAAGTAGAATATATGAGTTAGTACAATTTGGTAATTATCTTCTCCTGAATAAGCAACAAGTATTATCTTTCCCATGTGCTATAATTTCCATAGCCTTTGGAACATCATCTGACTTCCATTGTCACTTTGGATCTGCATTGGGGTTCCAAAATATAGGCTTAAGATATCTAGAGTTTTACAGGTGTATTTCTGGGTCACATTATTATAGGGACAAGCCACTAGTACACCTGAATAGGTTTCAATACAAGTCCATATAAATTTGCACCCTTTATGTTTGGGTAGGGGTCCAATATAATCTATTTGCCAAATCTGCACTGGTACTTTTCACATTGCTATCTCTCCAGTTATTACCCAAAGAATAGTTCACTCCTTTTCCAACTGACATTAATAACATTCCTCTGCTACTTGTTTTAACAATGAATGAGAGATACTAATACCTTGGTCTTGTGCCCACTAGTGTGTGGCCTGGACCCCTAAATGACTGGCCATCTGATGGACCCATTTTGCTAGTACCAGATCATCATTTGGTGTCAGAGTAAGGACAATATGTTGAGTAGCAATCTTTGCTAATCTATCAGCATGTGCATTATACTCACATTCTGGCGTGGTGAGGGCCATGTGAGGATCTACATGAAAACCTGACTTATTACTAACCAAAGACATGTCCCATATATCTTCCCATAATTCCTTGCCCCAGAGTTGTTTGCCACGGATTTCTCAATTTTGATTTTTCCACATGGGCATCCATGTAGCTAATCCATTAGCTACTGCCCATGAATGAGTGAATATATGACACTGTCCCCCTTGTTCTGTTTTAATAGCTTGATATATTGCCATAAATTCAGCATATGGACTACTTCCACTCATCCCAGGACTTTCCAATGTCCTTCTAGTACATGGGTCATAGGTTACCACTTCCCAGTATATTTTGTAGGCCCAAATATTATGCTGTCCCATCAGTAAACCATGCACGTCTCTTTTGTTCCTCAGTTAATCCATCATATCCCACATTACATTTTACCAAGGACTGTACCAACTGTTGCTTTGGTTCGGGGCTGTATCATTTCCTTTAGTATCTTATGTTTGCTATAGATTCGTGTAAAGCAGAAACTCCACTTTTGCCTGCTTTAGATCTAGTTTGAATATACCATTTCCATTTAATTGAGCATGTTCAATTCTGTGAGAAGTTGGGGTACTCATTACCCAGGTCATAATTGGGATTCCAGCCCTTAATATTACCTCATGGCCCAAAGTCAGTTGTGCAGTCTCTACTGAAGCCCAATATGCAGCTAACAACTGCTTTCCAAGGGTATATTGAATTCCAGATAAAGGTAGTTGCCTAGACCAAAATCCTAAGGGTACATTTTGGCTTGTTGTTTTGCCATAAACTCCAGTTTGCATATTCATTCTGTATAGTCATTTGTAATTCCACCAGGTCACTTTGCAAAGGCCATAAATATAGGGCCAACTGTAAAATGGCCTTTGCTTCTTCAAAACATTTACTCTGCTCAAGTCCCCAATCAAATACATATTTTTTCCTAATAATTTTATATAATGGTTTCAAAATTTGTCCTAGATGCGGTATGTGATGTTGCCAATATCCAAATAATCTTATCAACTTTTGGGCCTCTTTTTTATTGGCAGGGATAGGAAAATCCTGAATCTTTTATTGGGTTTATAGGAGAATCTCACAGCCCCTTATTCCATTGTATACCCCCAAATTTTACAGCTTGAACTAGCCCTTGAATCTTTGTAGGGTTAGTTTCCCATCCTTTGCTTTTCATATGCTCAATTAAAATGTCAAGCTCTTCTGTACTTCTTTTACATTTTTCCCCTGTATCATAATATCATCTGTGTAGTGGATAAGTGGTGTACCAGGTAGCTCTAAAATGTTCAGCCACAATCCTATAACAAATAGTGGGGTTATGCAAATATCCTTGTGGGTCCCATTGTTTAAAATCTATTGAAATAGTAAAGAAAGCATTAGCTAAATCAATAACTTCATACTAAGTCCCATATATTTCTGGATTCTTTCTATTAAGGTAACAGTACCTAGAAGAGAAGCATATAAGGGAGAAATCACTTTATTCAATTGTCTATAATCCACTGTTGTCCTCCATGAGCCCTCTGGGTCAGACAAGACTATTCCATTGAATAGTTGTAGGACTAACACTCCTGCTTCAACATATTCCTTTATGGTATTGGTAATTTCATCTTGCCCACTTGGCATGTGATATTGCTTTAAAGTAATTACTTCAGAAGGTTGAGGTAAAGTGATTGGGTCCATTTTTATTTTACCCACTAAAACTCTATTAATTTCTATCTTCTTGACTGCAAATTGATATCTTCCCTCAGGTAAATTCAGGAATGGGAACAATTACCATGGTATAGTCTTTCTCAGGTAATTGTCCAATTTTCATCTTTAGTTTGACTTGTCTGGCTGATATTTCAATCCCTTACAATCCTATGATGGTGATAGGAGTACCATGTTTAAACTTATCAGGGTTTCCATATATAAAAAAGGTCTCTGCCCCAGTGTCTATTAATGCCTGAGTTACGGTATTTGATCTGTTCTTCCAATATATGGTTAAAATATTATGGTGTCTATAACCACATCTGTGTATTTCTTTAACCTGAACTGAGGCTTGACCAATTTCCTATTCTCCCTGAAATTGTGATGAATTTGGATACAAGAGTTCAGGAAGATCTGTAGGGGCAGTTCTTACTTCTCTATTCCATCTAGCATCAAGCCCCTTTTCTTGGTACATTCTGTATACTTCATTAGTTGGAATACTAATTATGCTTTCAAAATCAACTCCTGCTCTGAATAAAGCAGTAAACAATTATTTTCTTGTCATTACATTTTGACTTTGAATCTTCTGGCTATTTACTCTTCTCTCTTGCGGAAATCTATCTTTTCCCCAGGTCCCTAGATCACTTAACTGTGGAATCTTGTCCAGCATCTCTGAAAGAGGGTTTCCTATTTCCCCAATTAACAGAGTCAAAACTAGGAGCCTGTAAGCAGGAGATGCTGTCCTCACTATTGTATTCCTATCGGAAACTGCAAAGAGGGTATCAGTATGCATGTGCTTTTCTGATCATTGTGGTGGTCTTCATTACCTCCTCCTTTAACTTTCTTATACAATCCCTAAGTGAAAACCAGAGTCTATCTCCACTAGGCTCATAGAGTAAGTAGGATATTTCCTGTTGCAGCCTTCTGCAGCCAAAGATAACAGATTAGTTGTACTGTTATCTCCTTACATATTATAATCTCTGAAGGTTTGTAGTACAAAAGGATTTTGACTGATACCTATAAATTACAAGCAATCCATGCCATCTATCAATACCCCTCCGGCCCCTTCATCACTGATTCTCATCATCCAAGATATTGATGATTCTCCCATCCTTTGGGTGAACCAACTCAAGATTTCTGTTATCTCCTACTAGTAAAATCCTCAATTGTCCCCTTAAACGCTGTGTTCCCTTCTTGGTTCTCTTGTTTCCACCTTACTATGGTGAAAGCTTCAGCCTTAGAAGTCTCCTCTTGCAACATTGTTTCATTTTCCAACTCTGACTTAATTACATTTTCCACCCATGCAGTTGTCATCATGGCCACTAGACTGGATCTGTACAAAGGTCATATGTACACTTCTTCTGCCAGCCTTCTGCTTCTTCTTGGCTAAATGAATAACTTTTCCTTCCATCTGAGACCCACACCCCCACCAGCCTGCTCTTTTAAAGGAGAGCTCAAATGCTGGGAATTCCCATTTCCATCTGAATTTTTCCCTTCAGCAGCTCATCTCTGTATCTACACACAATATGGTAAGCCATTAGGAAAATCCAGCCTCTCCTACCCACCCCTGCCAACTACTTCCTTGATCTTACTGGTATTCCTTGCAAATACCTTTCCAAGTCTCCAAGTTCTCCTTCCTATAACCTCACTTACCAGCTTTCACAGGGTCCAATTTTTTTTAGCCCATTCCCTTGCTAGTGAGGAATACAATAAATCTTCCCATTCTGGGATATCAGTGTTCTCCTCTAAATCCATGCTGCCTCCAAATAGAGATTTTTTTACCCTACACTCCTGTTCATGACACTAAATGTGTCACCAAGGCAATATTTACAGCATTGGTGGTGACTATGAATATGCCAGCATAGTTCTAAGTCACAAAGTATAACAGACTCTCCATATAGAAGGCAGAAGAAAAACATTTATTCAAACACCAGAAAGCCAAATCCCCAAACTGGAAAGCAAAATCAGTCATAGTAAACAAGAAGTCAATGCACATTATCACCACAGGGGGCAAAGCCACTCCCAAGATTCCAGCCTCCCACCCCTCAACCCCGCAGCTGAGACCTTCTCACAAACAAACAAATATTCAGGAGCCTAGCTGTGCCTGCCTCCCTGTGTCCTTCTCAGCTCTGACCAGCCTGACCAACTTCCTACCAGCTCTACTCCACCCTTCCTGTTCCACCTATTCAACAGGCTCCGACCACCATATGTGACTTAGTTTTCCATGTGATTTAAGCAGGTTATATGGGCCTATTAATGAATGGGAAAGATTTTCCCATTTAAATCGCCTTTACATCTGTGTAGTGACTTCCCCAGAAGTGTTCTAAGATCTCTACCTCCTGTTCAGGGGGAGGAGGCTTTCCCCAATTCTCTCTGAATAAAGGAAAGAAGACTTTGTACTGTTTGTCCTTATAAAAATTCATATTGTTTAGCAATTGCCTCAAGAGTAAAAAGAGCAGCTAGATGGAGCATGGATAGATAGCCAAGCCTGGAGTCAGGAAGACTCATTTTCCTGAGTAAAAATCCGGCCTTGAACACTTCCTGGCTGTATGACCTTGAGCAAGTCATTTAACCCTACTTGCCTCAATTTCCTCATCTGGAGAAGGAAATGACAAACTGCTCCAGTATCTCTGCCAAAGAAAGCCCCAAATGAGGTCACAAAGAGTCAGGCACAAATGAAATGCCTGAATAAGAAATGTAAAAGTATCTGATTTGTCTTGGGACAGCTTCTAAAGCACTTTGATTCAATCTGGGGATTTCTTTGTCTTCTTAACAAGATGCCAATGGATAGCTCCATAAAGAGGTAGCCAGTAAGTTTATCAGCCTGATGGGATTAGTGGCAGGCTCCCTTGATCATCTTCCCCTTGCCAGTTTCTCTAGGGGACTATCCTTGATTTTCTAACTTTTCCTTATAAATAATCTGCTACTCTACCTCCTCTCTAACCTCCAAGGTATGAATTAGATTTTGTTGGGGGTACTGGATGATAAGCATCACTTATCACTGGAAGGTACAGTCATAGGCTTGTGTAAGATCTCTTCGACTCAGTGGACTATAGAATAGCAGAAAGAGCAAATGATTTGGAGCCAGAGAATCTGGGTCCGAATTCCTGTTCTGTGACCTTAGGGAAGGAACATTTCCTTTCTTCATTTGCAAAATGAGGGACCTGAATTAGGTGGCCTTCCAGCTCTAAATCTGTGCACCTATGACTTGGGCTTGAATTCTGGGTCTGTTACTTAATATCTGTGTTACTCTGGGTAAATCTCCTAAACTCTGTGGGATTTAGTTGCCTCATTCATAAAATGTGGAGTTTGATCAAATGACTAAAGTCCCTATCAGCTCTGAATCCTATGATATCTTACACTGCAGGGATGTATAGATGTTCAAGGAGGACTAGCATCTCTGGTGCGAGGGCTGCCAAGTTTTTTCAGGGCTTCTCACCCACCTTTGGTGTCCATTTGCCACCCAATTCTCACTTGTGACTCCAAAAAACTGCATCATGCACAGTGATCGCAGTCCAGTCAACCATTTTGGCAGACAGGTTAAATCAGGTTGAGAGTAACCAAACGGTCTCAAATCCAAATAGTTGGTGAGTTAGGTGGGTGTAAACCTCAAGTGTGTGAAGACTTCCCCTAGCAAAATGGGCCAATGTGAACATTTGTTCCAAAAGGCCCTGAAGGAGGCAGAAACAGGCACTGTGGAGCACTTAGAACTTGGTTAGATACCAAAGATGCCAAGGTCACCTACTACATCCTGGGCCATTGACAATTGTCTTGACTTTTGTCTTGCCACTGAACTCCAATGACTCTGGAAAAGAGAGTAAGGCCAATAACTTCCAGTAACTCTGCCTCACTTAAATCCAGTATATGTACAAGTCAAAAGACATCACCCATACCATTTCACCATTTTTATCTACCTCAAAGTATGTGGTAACAGGTAAGTGAAGAAGCAACAGGTAGGATATACTGGGAGCTATAGTCACAACCCTGCACATAGGTGACCCAGGCCATATGGTTGTCTTCTTACTGGACTGAAGTAGCGGGTATCTCAGCAGCCTTTTTTAAGGACCACATTGCTCACTTCCCAACATGAGGAAGGGGCTAGAAAAGGTGCCCTAAAAATTGTCTGTTTCACCCAACCCTGGCTTGCTCACTGCTGTAGGCAGGGATCCTAGCTTGTGGTCAAAACACCAAAAAAAATGTGCAAAATCTTTTGCAAAGATGATTTCACTCACCATGAGAATATGGAATATGCACTGAAATCCTGAATCCTGAAATCCAATACATATGAAAGACAAATAGGTCTTATTGTGAGAGAACTCCATAGGTGTCACATCCAAATAGCAGCCCTGAGTGAAACAAGGCTGGCAAATAAGGGTCAGGTTACTGAAGGCAGAGCTGGATGCACGGTTTCTGGAGTGACTGCAGTGATGGGGAATACTGTGAAATTAGTAGATGTATTGCAATCAGAATTAACCTAGTCAACAAGCTTGTATGCCTTCCAAAAGCAGTGACTGACAGACTCATGACAATGTGATTGCCACTTGCGGGAAAGTACCACACCACCATCGTCAGTGCATAGTTCCTACCATGATGACCCTTGATATAATTTTATGAAGAAAAATTTTATGAAGACCTGGAGACCTTCATCATCAATGTGCCAACAGAGGACAAGATTATAATTCTGGTGATTTTAATGCCAGAGTAGGCACAGATTATCAGACATGGCAAGGAGTCCTTGGGAAGAGTGGATTGGGAAACACTAATAGTAATGGTCACTTACCACTGAAGATTTGTGCATCTCATGACCTTCTCATCATTAACACTGTCTTCCATTTACCTAAATGCAATAAAGCTTCATGAATGCATCCTCACAGCAAACACTGGCATTTAATAAACTATGTCATTGTAAAGAGAAGAGACAGGAAAGAAGTGAGAATGACAAGGGCAATGTGTGACACAAAGTGCTGGACAGATCATAGACTTATCTTCTGTAAGCTAAATATGGCCCCAAGGCAAGATGATGAAGGATTAAGAGAATGTAAGCTCTTCCCTGTCCATTTACAACCACATGTGCTCCCTTTCTTCCTTGAAACTGGTCTAAATGTACACAGGTATTTCAATCAAGGATGTGTTGCTTCTTTGAACTCTGGTCCAGTTCCCAGCTATGTTATATTCCATGCTGAGTCACATAGGCTTTCAAAACTATTGGCACTGAGCCAGTTAGGAACTGAGTCATGTGGCTTGTGCTACCTTTTGACTCTGAGCCTATTAGTTGAGAACTATATATACTGGGGGGCTGGTATTTTACTTTGGGGCTCAGACATGGGAAGAATGTGTCTGTGATTTGGCCAGATAAGACTCTGGATAGCCATGGTTAAGGGGCCCCCTGATTTTGTGAACTCAGATGTTGGTGCTTCCTGATCTGGTGATTATGTATCTATTACTTTGTTTAGACAAGTCTATTCGATTCTTTCTTGAACACTCGTTTCTCTCTACTTATATAGCTTTCTCATTATTTAATTAAAGTAAGATTACCCTTGAAACTGTCTTTCCTTTAGAAAAGCAGATCAAAAACCTGTGTGTTGGTGTGTTTGGTGTGCCCTCTCGTGTGTTGGTGTTATGGTCTTACACCTCCATAGCAGCTGCTAGTAGAATTTCTGCTACAGATTACTACAAGAAGACTTAATGTCAACAGATTAGAGCACTTCTCTGAGAGGAATAGTTTGTTGCTATCTTGGAGGGAAAGCTAAGCCAAAATACAGTTGAAAAGAGTGAACGCAAAAGGAATGGACAGCTTTCAGAGATTTGGTATACAGCGCTGAATTTACTCATCTGGGCTAGAACACTCACAAACATCAAAACTGGTTTGACAAAAATGATGGGGAAATTCAGAAGCTGATAAACAAAAAACAAGAACTCCACAGGTTTACCAGCAGAGTAGTTTGTCTATCTCTAA
>CM053770.1:315655208-315781513 GCA_028658325.1 Potorous gilbertii
CTCACACAGCCATTACCTTAGCTCAAATCATCATCACCTCTTATCTAAATAGTTCCAGTGACCTCCTAAATGATCTCCTTGCCTGAAGTTTCTTATTTCAAACCATCCTTCACACAGTTGCCAAAATGATTTTCCTTAAGCATAAGTCTGAGCATGTCATTCTTCCTATTCAATAAATGTCAGTAGCTCCCACCTGAGTTCAAACCCCATCTTAGACATTTCTCAGCTATGTGAATCTGGAAAAGTCACTTAACCTCTGTCTACCTCAGTTTCCTCATCTGTAAAATAGGAATAACAATAGTGCCAACCTCCCAGGGTTATTGTGAGGATCAAATGCATTAATAATTGTAACGTTCTTAGTTCAGCGTCTGGTACAAAGAAAGAGCTAGACAAATGTTAGTGATGATGATGACGAGGAGGAGGAGGATATAAACACCTCTGTTTGACTTTTAAAGTCCTTCACAATCTGAATACAATCCGTCTTTCCAGGCTTATTATGTTTTACTCTCCCTAGTCTCCTGCATTCTGTGATCCAGCCAAACTGGCCTTCCCTCTGTTAATTTCCCTCCAAGTTAACAACAAACAGTTCACACTCAGAGAAGAGGTCTAATTTGCCGACATTAAATCTTCTAGTAGTCCTTTTGCCTTGGGGGCAGCACTTTTGATGAATGTGAATATTTAGCTTGGAAAGGATAAGTCTATTTGAACTGTCTTAGGAAAATTCTGAAGATCATCTGGCAGGATAAGGTATTAGACACTGAGGTCCTTGCTTGAACTAAACTATGCTTCAGAGAGTGCAAATCCAATGGGCTGACCATGTTGTTCAAATGCAAAATGTACAATTGCCATTGCCAAAAGACTTTTATGGAGAGCCCCCATGGGGCAGGTGATCCCATGGTGGTCAGAAGAAACAATACAAGGACACTCTCAATGTCTCTCTCAAGAACTCTGGATTTGACTGTGTGACATGGGAGACACTGGCACAGTACCACTCAGCATGGTGTGCCAACATCTGAGAAGATGCTGTGCTCTATGAGCAAAGCAGAACTGAAATAGCACCAAGAAAATGTAGGATGCACAAATTTAGAGAATCCACCTTAAATGTTCATGCAATCTATTTGTGCCCAATCTATGGTAGAACATTCCAAGCTCATATGGGTCTGATGAGTCACAGTAGGACATATTGAAACTTAACTTGATCATGTCATTTTGGTCCTCTCTGAGAACAAAGAGCGACGGTCAACTATACTCAGTACTCCATCTTTCATCACTTGCATTTGTACCAGCTGCCCTCTATGCCTGGAATGTATTTCCTTCTTACCTCTGTCTCCTATCACCCCTCTCTTCCTTTAAGCCACAACTCAAGAATCACTGCTTGAAATTTTTCTTTTCTTTTAAAAAGGCAAATGTATTTATTCATATTTACATGCATTTATATAATCTGCCTCTCCCACTACTCTAATAACAGGGGTCTTTGGGCTTATAAAACATTATGTTACTCCTTTTCTGTTTGGATGCACTTCTTTGGACCCAGGAACTTCAATTTTCTGCAAGAATGCATCAGCCCTGGAACTCATGCCTCTCCTATTCTCTAGCCCTGGGGCCCCTCTGAACAGAGGGTGGATCTAAGAGCTCCTCCCAAAAGAAAGTAGCTAGAGGGTTTAATGGATAGATCGTTGGGTCTGGAGAGAGGAAAAGCTGAGTTCAAATTCAGCTTTAGATGCTTACTAGTGTCTTGGGCAAGTCACTTAACCTCTATCTGCCTTGGTTTCCTCTACTGTAAAATGTAAATAACAGTAGACTTTTGTTGTGAGGATTGAACAACATAATATTTATAGGACATGTTTAGCACAGTTCTTGGCACGTTGTAGATGCCATATAAATGCTTATTCTTTTTCCATTCTATTCCCAAAATCTCCATTTAAGGAGGATCCCCTGCCATAAGGCTCTTCATTTCTCACCTGGTTACACAACTTTGTTCCTCTCTAACATGGTCCCATACCTCCCATACCTCCTCCCTGCCCTTATCCTTTTCAGCTTCCCTTTGGGTGTTATCTTTCTCCATTAAATTTTAAGCTCTTGAGGACAGGGACTGTCTTTTTTCGTATTTGGATCCCCAGTGCTTAGAACAGTGCCCGGTCCATAGTAGGTACTTAATAAATGTTTATTGGCAGTGTGAGTTTCTTATGTTACGTACCTAATCTGTTCCACTGGTAGACCTCCCTTTTTCAAGCAGCATCAGCTCATTTTATTACTGCTTCGGAGCGTGGTTTGAGATCTAACTCTTTCTTTCCACTTTTTTCCATCATTATTCTCTAGATTCTTGATCTTTTGCTTCCCAACATGAATTTCCTTGTTATGTTTTCTAACTCTATAAAATATTCTTTTGATAGTTTCCTATAGCACTGGATAAGTAAATTAATTTAGATAGTATTTTAATGCTTATTATATTGGCTCAAACTACTCATGAACAAACAAGAAACTTTTCTTGTTTCCCTCAACTACCTGTCACTCACTAACTATATACATATATAAGTATGTGTATAACTATGTATACATATATACACACAGGTACATATATATTTCACATATGCTGCCTCTCCCGAAAGAGTATAAATTCCTTGAAAGCAGAAATGGTTTCATTCTTATTTTGTGTTCACAGAGACTAGGACAGTGTGATATTAGATACTTACTAAATGCTTCTTGACTGAATAAAGGGATAGTTTTGGGGGGAAGAATATTTGAAAATTAGGATGGTACAAAAATAAGTTATATTAATAAAAATTACATAATTTTGAAATAAAATTTCAAAATTGTATCTTCCAAGTTTCAAATGATACAGGGTTTCTTAAAAGTATTAATCAGTGCATTCTAAGGCCATTAAAAGCTACTTAAACTTCATATAGTGCTAAGACTTTTGAGACATCCTGTATTATAAAGCAGCAGTCATCAAAAACCGTTTGATAGTAGAAAAATAGATCAGTGGAACAGACCAGACAAGGGAAAATTGGAAATAATAAGACAATAATCTAGCGTCTGATATGTCTAAAAATATAAATTATAGAATTAGGAAAGAACTTCCTATGTGATAAGAACTGCTGGGAAAATGGCAAAACAGTCTGACAGAAAATAGGCCTAGACCAACATACCATACTCCATAATATATTCAAAATAAATACTTGAATATTAAAGACAAATGCCCTTAGGGAAGCAAAAGAGAATTACATACCCGACTGCCTTCTGTCTTGTCTTTGATCAACAAGGTGCAGAAGAAAGGGGGCCCATCTTTGTACAGACAGATGACCTGGGTTCAAGATTGGCATTGATTAGCTATGTGATTCTGCCAAGTCATTTAACCTCATTTTCCTCATCCCCAAAAGGGCTGAGATTGCATGATCCACTCCTTCCATCTATCCAACCAAGTTGTCGTGAGGAGGCACCCTATCCACCTCAAAGTGCTACAGAAATGGAACTTGATTACTCAGCACAAGTGGCTAATTTTCAGTCAGACTGAGCAGCTGAATCATCAGAACTTTGTTCAGCCATTTTTCAGTCATGTCTAACTCTTTGTGATCTTATTTAGGGCTTTTTTGGTAGAGATGCAGTGGTTTGCCATTTCCTTCTCCAGTTCATTTTATAGATGAGGAAACTGAGGCAAACAGGGTTAAATGACTGGTCCAAGGTCACACAGCTAGTATGTGTCTCGGGCTAGATTTGGATCCAAGAAAATGAGTCTTCTTGACTCCAGGTTCAGTATTCTATCCACCACATTATTTAGCTACCCCAAGTAATCAGGTTAACAATCGCCATTAATGGAAATCAAGAGAGAAATAGATAGTGAGGAAACAAATATCCTCATAGGAGTGAAATGGACTGAGAAGTAGGAGATAAGAGGGGGAAAACTAAATATATTATGGGTTCTTCTCTACCTCCCTTCTTTGGTGTGGGAGGGGATGTCTAACTTGGTCAGATTCTCTTTTTCCCATTTCATCCCTGGTTACTCAGTGAACTTACTGCAGTTCTATCACCTCAGGCTTACCTTCCATGGGACAGGGCCCCCTATTCAGTATCTTCCTCATCCCATCAAATTGACATAGAACCATAGAATGTCAGAGCTGGAAGAGATCTTAGAGGTCATCTAACACAATTATCTCATTTTACAAATGAGGGAATCAAGACTCAGGAAACAGATACAACTTGCCCAAATTCTCACTCATTGATTTGAACTCGGGTACATTGATTTCAAATCTAGCATTCTTTCCACTTTGCCAGTTACAATGGACATCACCACAGCCCTGTTAAGGGTTGATGGTCATGGTGGAAATCTCAGATGGAATGATAGGAGAGATATTGGTTCAAGTAGGTGTTTTGTTGACTTTGGTATCACACCCATCAATAGCTACTGCCTTGGCCTTTACATAGGTCCAGGCCTAAGCAGAAGTCTAATTGTTGGCAGGGAGAAGCCCAGTGTCCAAAGTTTAAAATAACAACACGACAATCAATGACTTTCACTGCCTTTGTAAGACCAATCTTTGAGGTGATGCCTGAGAAACGGTCACCAGAATCAGCAGACTATGGAACACAGTCTTAGGATGCATGGTTAAGGAAATTTCTCATACTTTTAAAAGTTGACACACTGTCAGATCCACCTTCAGGGCTGGCTATAAGCTAGTTTATGAAACTGGTACAGTTTGTCTTTGGTGGTGACTTCTCACTTCCTTTTCAGTAGCTCTGCCCTGCTTTTGCCTCATGAAACCAAACCCTTCATTCCCTACCCCACCTCTCCCCACCCACTGTCCTTGGCGTGTTCTGTTCTCAGGTCCTTCCTGCCAATCAAGGCCCACTTCCTTCTCCATTGGTGAATTCCTCCCAGGGCCTCCATTTAGTGGAGGGGACCAGCCCAGACTTCATCCCCCTCCTGGTTCTCTTCTTGATTTCCAGACTTCAAAACCAGACACCTCAGTCTTCACTGCCTGGTCCCATCCCATTTAATTGTGTTTTCCTTTTAGAATGGAAGCTCCTCATGGGCAAGTATTGTCGTAGCTTATATTTTTATCCCATTGCTTAGCACAGTGCCTTTGGCATGTAATAAGTGGTTAATAAATGTTTCTTTCTTTCCTCCTTTCTTTCTTCCTTCCTTTCTCTCTCCCTTCATTCCTTTCCTTCCTTTTCTTCCTTCCTCCCTTCCCCCCTTCCTTTCCTTTCTTCCTTCCTTCTTTTTCTTCCTTCGTTCCTTCCTTCCTCCCATCAGATCCTTTCCTAAGTGCAGATTTTATTAAAGTATGTGTGTATGTATGTGTGAGAAAAGAGTTAGAACAAGAGGGCCCTAGATTCCCTAAAGTGATGGTGGGGCAATTGCTATTGCTCATCCTTCATTTTCAGAAGACCAGTGATTTGCTTGTGAATTGGACTGACATGAGGCAGAGTTGTGCAAAGTCATCAGCCTCTGTCCTCCTGAATCATCCAAGTCCAGTGGCAGAAGTTAAGATAACTGGCCATGGCCCAGGATGAAGTGGTAATGGAGGAGAAAGGGCAAGGAAGTACTTGTACCTTCCACTCAGCCACCTTTTTTCACTCCCTTCAACCTGAGTTCCTCAGTCAAGGATCAAGAAATGAGCCCATCCTCACACCTTGCCCAAGATGTTTATCATGTGCCCTCCCATCCTTCCCCCTTCCCCTCTCCAAGAAATAAGCCAGTCCAGACCATTGCAGAAGTAGACTTTTTTATTCACTTTATAATTTTACTATAATTATAATAACATCATGGTCCAGAAAAGAATATGAACAGATGGGATCCTGGGGCAAGACAAATCCCCATTCTCCCTCTCCAATTCTCCCTCCCCACTAAATGTAGTATCATTATTTACCATACAATTTGTAATTCACCTTGTGGCTCTGGAGACCCTTCCACCTAGGTGTCCTGGAGCAACTGCCCCTTGTTTGTTTCATTCTCTAACCCGTCGCCCCACTTGGCAGCATCAGACCCTCTCACTCACACTAAAACTCTTGGCCAATCTAGGTTCATGCATGCTACTCCTATAATGGAAATCTGAAAATCAGAAACTTCAAATCTGAAAATTCTCTGAATTCCCCAAATGACATTTCCCTTTCCCCTACACGTTCCTCATGCTCTCCGGTCAGACATACACCAAACAGGGTGACAGTCAAATGTGCAAGAGCTCTCTCCCAACCACTCATCTCTCATGGGATTCTCACAATATCCATCAGAGAGGAAAAGGGTAGGAAACTTGTTATTATCAATAATCCCAATGTTTCTTCCAACTCTAAATTCCATTATTCTAGCTGAAGAAACTAGAGACAAGAGAGGTTTGATGACTTGGCCAATGTCACACAGAATGTAATTGGTAGAGGAGTTTCTATTCCTCTCTCTCCCTCACATCAAACTTAGGGAAGATTTAGGATTTGAACCTTGGTCCCCTGGTCCTGTGCTCTTCCCCATCACACTATGACATGGAAACAGTAATGTGGCATCACAGTAGATAGAGAGCTGACCTTTGAGTCAGGAGGACCTGGGTTTGAGTCCTTCTTTGGACACAGACTGACAGCATTACCCTGGCACTGACCCTCCTCCAATTCTCCAAGCAATGTTCCAGGACTCTAAGTTGCAGAATAGTTAATGACCTACGTGTTAAAGGAAGAAACAAGAATTTACTAAGCAGCTACTATGTGCCAGGCACTGTGCTAAATGTTTTATAATTACTATCTTACTTGATCCTCACAACAACCTTGTGAGGTAGGTGCTATTAATATTCCCATTTTACAGTTGAGGAAACTGCAGCTAAGTGTAGGAGTGGTCCTACAGTTTATTAAGTGATTGGGACTAGATTTGAATTCAGATCTTCAAACTCCAAGTCCTGTATCCGCTAAGACAACCAACTGCCCTTTAAGATTTGCAAAATGCTTTATGTCTATCTCTTGATCCTCATCAGAAACCTATGAGATAGGTTCTTTTACTTCCCCATTTTACAGATGGGGAAACTGAGGCAAAAAGATATTATGTGATTTGCCCAGAGTCATACAGCTAATGAGTGACTGAAGCAGGATTTGGATTGAGGTCTTCCTGATTCCAGGTCCAATATTTTATCTATTGTATGACCCAGCCCCACACCCTGGCATTCAAGGCTATTCTTGTAAAATGACCTAGCTTGGCATTCAAGGCTACTCACACTCTCACCAGGCACTCACACTACCACCAGCCTAGTTTGCCTAGATTATTTTGACAGCCTCCTAATTGGTCTCCCTGACTCCAAGTTCTCTTCTGTCTAGTTCATCCTCGTTTCAAATTAATATCAATAAAGCACAGATCTGACCATTTCACTCATTCACCAAAGAAGTTCTGGTGGTAACCTATGGCCTCTAGGATGAAAAATAAACTCCTCTGTTTGGCATTTAAAGCCCTTTTCAATATGGCTCCAGTTGCCTTTGCAATCTTATTACACATTACTCCCCTTTACAGATCTGACGTTGCAACTAAACTGATGTAATCTATATGACACTCATCTCCTATTACCATATCTTTGTGTAGGTTATACACCCGTGCCTAGAATGCACTCCATCCTCAACTCTGTCTCTTGAATTTCTTCAGAGCTCAAGCTTGTAACCTAGGTGCCATCCTTGACTCATCATTGCCACTTTCATATCCAGTACATTGTCAAATCTTGCTTATACCTTTACACTGTTGTTCAGTGGTTCAGTCATATCTGACTCTTCAAGACCCTCTAGCCCACAGAATCCTTGGCAATGATGCTGGAGTAGTTGGCCATTTTCATCTCCAGTGGATTAAGGCAAACAGAAGTTAAATTACTTGCCCAGGGTCTCATAGCTAGTAAGTGCCCAAGACCAGATTTGAACTCAGGTCTTCTGGATTCCAGGACCAGTGCTCTATCCCAAGAGTCACCTAGCTGCCTCTTTCTACCTTCACAACATTTGTTGTACATTCTCTTCTTTAGACTTACACAAACCCTCACCATATCTGGATTGGACTATTATAACAGTCAATACAAGTTGGGTTACTACAATAATCTTCAAATTGTTCTCTGATTTATTGTACTCAACAGCAAAAACAATTTCCCTAATCATTTCTTAGCTCAACAAGATCTCAATGACTTTTTGGATCAAATATCAAATCCTCCATTGGCATCTGGAATTCTTTACCACCTGGTTCCTTCCTCTTTTTTCAGTCTTTGCTTTTTGCTCCTCTACATGTACTCTATGACACAACCACAAGAACCAACTTGCACTTCCTTAAAGACAACACTCCATCTCTCCTGTCTGTGCCTTTGCAATGGGATTGCCCTTTCCTGGAATCCTCTGACCCATCACTAATACCTCTTCCCTTTATTGGCTTCCTTTAAGACTCTGCTCAAAACCCCCTGTAGGAGGGACACTCCAACTTAGGAGACCCTTTCCATACTCTTTCTCTCTCCATATATGTATATATACACACACATATGTATATATCTACACATATATGTATAGATATGTATCTTGCATGTGCCAGTTACTTACATGTCATCTCCCACACACAGTAGAAGGCACATTCCTTGAGAACAGAGGCTTTTTTACCTTTATTTATATCCCTAGCACTTAGCATGGTGCCTAGCATATACTAAGCATTTAATAAACAAATGCATGTTGATTGACTTACTCTGTATGTTTTCAATTTACGTAGTATATATATACCCATATATACTATATATGCGTGTGTGTATATACATATACATATGTACATATACATGTATATATACACACGTGTGTATATGTATATACTCATAAACACATCTGTGTGTATATGTATGTGTATGTGTGTATATTTGTGTATATATATATTATATATATTATATATGTTTTCCCTCTAATATATCAAAAGCCCCTTGAAGTCAGGAATTATTTCACTTTTTTGCCAAATCTTTTTTTTTTGTTGTTGTTGTTCTTTTTCAGTTGTTTCAGTCATGTCCAACTCTTCATTACCTCATTTGGGATTTTCTTGGCAAAGATATTGGAGTAATTTGCCATTTCCTTCTCCAGCTTATTTTACAGATGAGGAAACTGAGGTAAATAGAGTTAAGGGACTTGCCCAGGGTCAGGCAGCTAGTAAGTGTCTGAGGCTGAATTTGAACTCTACTCCAGGCCCAGCACTCTCTCCACTGTGTCACCTAGATGCCCTACATAACATATAGTCTGTGCTTAACAACTGATTTTTGAATGAATGGTTCCAACTATTCCAGCTTTATCTCGTTATTCTCCTTCATGTGCTCCTTGCTCCAGGCAAACTAGACTACTTACTGTTTGTTCCCTGAACATCCTGTGCTATACTGCCCTCTTCATATCATCTATACTGTTGCCTATCCCCTTCCCCCATCTCCCTTTGCTGAAGTTTTACTCATTTTGTAATGTCTATGAAGCCTTCCTTGACTCCCCCAGCTGGAAATGATCTCCCCCTCTCTGGAACTCCCTTCAGTTTCATAGCATCATAGAATGATAGATTTAGAGCTGAAATATAAGACCATGGAGTCCAACCCTCCCATTACCACCATTTTACAGATGAGGAGAATGAATAAGCCTCCTTTGTTCGTAGTCACAAAGCTAGTTTCAGATACGATGCTGAGACCTAACTCTAGCTCTCTCTTTTCTCCCTCCCTCTCTCCTTCCCTTGCATCTCCATTATCCCCTCTCCACTATACCAGATGCCCATAGACCTTTGCAACTCCATCATGATACCTATATCATAATAGGCATTGTAATAAATATCTTATCATCCCCACACGATCCTGAATTCCTTGACTATAATAACAATATAATAATAGTTTACATTGCTATAAATCATTAAGGTTTACAAAGTGCTTTCTTCACAACAACCCTGTGAAGTAGGTAGTGCAAGTATCTTTCTCCCCATTTGATGATGAAGAAATTGAGACTTAGAAAAAAGAAATGACTTCCCTAGGATCACCCAGTGTGCTGGTTAGGCCCTTAAGTTGTCTGATTCTGAGACTACGGTCACTATACCACCACTGGGGTTCTGTATGTCTCTCCTCATCTTTGCGTCCACACAGAGCGCACAGGAAGTGTCTGTAGAGATGAACTGGAGGATTCGCCAGGCTGAGTCACTATTTCTTTCCATCAGGAAACTCTCCCAGAGATTTGGTTCGATGCCCACATTGGTACATTCTCCATGTCAACAGGAAGTGACAAATCAATCAAAAGATATAAAAGGCATGGGAGCCTTTTATTTTATTCTCATAGCTTCCACTGAGTCCATGAAGCATTAGCTTGTGGTTTTAAGAAAACATCTTCCCATCTCTTCCAATTGTTTCTTGTATGGCAACTCGAAGGAACAGAAAGGCCTGGGTTTCAATCTGGACTGTTGAAGGGCTTACTTGTCCCATACTGTGAAGAAAAAATGGACATCTTGAGATACTTAGCATTTCAAGACCCATCAGGATATGGCTTGGCCCCACTCAGGGATACTTTAAAGTAGAAGGCCATAGGACCAAGGATGAGTAGAGAGGCAGGAGAAACCAGGATAGAGGAATTCTAAATATGGGACTCACCCAGAGTCACACAGCTGGTAAGAAAGTGTCTGAGGTTGAATTTGAACTTAGATTTTCCTGACTCCAGGCACAGTGCTCTAACCACTATACCACATAGTTATCATCTATAATGTTTACAAATGATCAAATAAAATAATATGTGAAAAATTCTTTGTAAAGTTTCAAAATTGCGATCCAAATGTCAGCTATTAACGAAATGTCAAGGTAAAATTATTTTTAAAAGTTTTCAAATTTTTTCCATTGGCATTATGGGGGATATAAAGATGATTACATTTGTCTCTGATTACCTTTTCAGACTTTTCTCATACTATTCCCCTTCATGTACTCTACATTACAGTCGCTCTAGACTATCCCCAATCTCTTCTTCTTTTTTTACCCTTTCCTGCTATTCCAAACTGCCCAGTTCCTTCACACATCTGCTTACTGAGATCTATCCCATCTTTAAAGGTCTAATATAGGGGTCCCCTTTGGCAAAAGTCATCCCTGATCTCGCCTAGGCAAAAGTGATCTCTCCCTCCTCATATTTCTCATAACACATTATCTCTACCTCTCCTTTGCACCTTTCCTATTTTTCTTGTATTGGTGGAGTCTTATGACCTCTTATATCTTCAAGGTCAGGAACTATACCTTATTTCATCTTTATGTGTGCCCCAGAGTCTAACAGAGACTGTTGCATTTGAATTGAATTGAAGGGAATTACAGGGGATTACATCCCATAGACACATAACTAAAATATTCAGTCATTCATACTATACAAAATGCTTTCATGCTCATTATCTTATTTGATTTTTCTGAGTACCTCTGTGAGGCAGACAGAGAAAGAGTTATTCCACTCTTACAAGTGTGGAAACTGAGGATCAGCTGAGTGCTTTAAGCAAGGTCTAAAATCCAGCTCTTCCAATTCTGACTTGAATGTTTTGTCCATCATTCTATGGTGTATTTCATACTACCTTAGAAATTGAGAGAAAAATTAGAAAAGGGACTGGTTCATATGGATCAGAGTCATTAGGGAAAGGTTGGTGGACAAGCTAGAATCTGAGCTGTGCTGTGAAGGTTGATAGGATTTGGGTGAACAGAGAGTAGTCATAGGGAAGACCTGCTTTTTGGATAGATCTCCTTTTGAAAGCATAGAGGATCTTCTCATGCCACACCAAAGCTCTTAGACATTCTGTGTCATCTGCCCTCTGCTCCCACTTACCTGCTTATTATTATGAGGTATATGGCCAAATAGGTTCATGACAGTGTGATCTCTCCAGCCCAGGATTTGATGGACAGCATGCTTAGTGTTGCCTGTACATTTATTAGTCAAATGGTAGTGTCTCTCTACTTGATTCCCCTCTGGCTCCTGGTTCTTTTCCTGATTTCCAAAAACTTCGGTCAAGCTTTGGATGGTGCTAAGGGAGAGGTTGTCCCAGACTGCCTTAAAATTTGGGTCTTCTTTGATCTGGAATACAGAAACAGTGGACAAGATTATGGGAGGCAGCCTGAATTTGGGAGGCAAGCACAGGATTTTTGACTCAGAACACCAGAGTTCAAATCCTACCTAGTTCTGCTACTGTCTACTTTGGAAAAAATCATTTCCTCTCTTTGTGGGTCTCAGTTTCCTCCTCCATAAAATTTGCCTGGCATATAGTAACTGCTTAATAAATATTTGCTTGTTTATTAATGAAGAGGTTGGAATAGATGAGAAGGTTGGAGTAGAAGAAGGGTTCTTAAACAGGTGTCAGTGAACTTATTTTTTTAAAGTATTTTGATAGTTGTATTTTAATATAATTGGTTTCCTTTGTAATCCTATGTAATTTATTTTATCCATTTAAAAACTTTTTCCAAGGAGCCCACAGATTTTGCCAGACTCCCAAAGGCAGTCTATGACACAAAAAAGGTGAAGAACACCTGGTCTCTAAGGTCTGTTTCACTTCCAGATTCAATGGTCTTAGTGTCTCATACAAACCCTCTGTTCTAGCCAGGCTGACTGATTGAACATACCCTCATTACATCTATTTCTGTCTTTGATCCTACCATTTCTCTGGCATGGACTGTTTTTCCTATTTTAAGAGAGAGCCTGGGTTTCTCAACATATTCCTGGCATGAATTTTTTTAGGGTTTCCAAGAGGTGACACCCAGAAAATGTAAGCAGAAACAGACAATGAGATGCACCGGATAGAGAAGCCAAGAACAGAGAAAAGAAGCAGGACCGAGAGAACAGATCTCAGAATCAGCAACACCTGGGTTCAAAGCTAACCTCTGAATGATAATGAATTTATGACCCTACATATGACATTGAACTTCTCTGGGCTCAGACAATATGATGTTGAGCACGTGTCAACTTGGTTTGCTAGAAGTAGTTTCTGTCTGAGAAGGTCAAGGGAAGAGTGAATGAGAGAGAGAAAGAGAGAAACAGAATTAGCAGAGACAGTAGAGACAGACACACACAGAGAAAGAGACAGAGAGAAACAGAGACAGACTGAGAGACAGAGAGAGAAACAGAGACAGGTAACACAGAGAGAAACACACAGAGAGATAAACAGAGACAGAGAGGGACACACGCAGAGACACTGACAGAGAGACAGAGAGAGGGAGAGATTGCAAGTATGCATGGTAGATAGAAGGCTGACCTTGGTGTTAGGAAGACCTGAGTTCAAGTCTTGCCTCTGACACACCCTATCTGTGTGTCCATGGGTTAACTCCTCAAGCAATTCCAGCAACTTTCTCTTTCTAAGTTCTAAGTTACAGACAAGTTGTCAATCTACATTGGTAGAAAGAGTTCTCACAACAGAAGCTTTCCATATCAGTGAATTCACAGACCAGGACCAAAAATTAAAAAAATTTTAAAAGTGGCCAAGTTGTAACCATTATCATCAATGCTGGTTTTTCTTTTTTAATACCCGGTGGGCACATACCAAGAAGAAGGGGCAGGAAATAGGCAGAAGTAGGCAGGTGGGTGACTTGGCAAGCTGTATAATTTGCCTATCATGCATTCCCAAGGAAGTCAAACTACTCTGAATTTTCCTCCGTTGGCCAAATGGCCAGACCTCTCGTTCTCCATCCCATGTACAAAGCAGGAGGTCTTTTCCAGTCCCTCCTAAGGTCACTTTCCATCTAGTCTAAATGCATCTCATATGTACCCATGTAGTCTCCCCCATCAGAATGTGAACCCCTTGAGAGCAGAGACTGTTTTTCACAGTGCCTAGCACATAATAAATGTTCATTAAATACTTGTTGGATGTTATAAATAATCACAAAAGGACAAACTAATAGAGTGTTAGTGCTGGAAGAGACCTTAGAAATTAAACTGCTCCTTCTTTTTTTGGAGAGGAGAAGGCAAGGCAATTGAGGTTAAGCGACTTGGCTCAAGGTTATACAACTAGTAAGTGTCAAGTGTCTGAGGTCACATTTGAACTCAGTTCCCTTCTGACTCCAGGGCTGGTGCTCTAGTCACTATGCCACCCAGGTGCACCTCAAACAGCTCATTCTTAACCCATCAAGCAACTAAAAAAAAAAAAGCCAAATGTTTATGTGCTCAATCCTATGCCTAGCCCTAGAACTGGGATGAGAGCCAGGCAACACAGTTGCTTAGAGTGTGACACCCACAGGATGCAAGGAAGGACCCTTTGCAGAACTATATTGAAATTTAGCATTTTACATGGAAACATATTAAAGTCAACAAATGTTGCTTTCTATAGCATACAGCTATGTTCAGTCAAGTTGTATGTGCTACAAGGAAGGTTCAGAGCCCCCACTGTTGAGTAAATAAGATAGGGTCAAAAATACATGATTGTACAGGCTGTGATTTGCTCTATGGGGGAATCCAGAAAAGAGAAAAAATTAATAACTAACACTGAAGAAATTTACACATATAACTGGGGAGACACAGTCCATTCTTAAAGGGAGACAGAGATATTTGGACTGTCAGATCTGAAAGGGACCTTAGAGACCATCTAGTCCAATCCCCTCATTTTACAGAAGAGGAAACTGAGACCAAATGGAGGAGATGAAGATAGTCATACAATGAGTGGCAAAGTCAAAGTTAGAACCCAGATCTCCTGATTTCCAGGTTGTTTCTGTTTCTGCCATACTAGATTACCTCTCCTATGGAATGATAAAAGAAAACTCAAGTGCCATGTTACCACTAATGATATAATAAATATATTCAATATGTATATAATAATATATCAGCTTAATACAATAATGTATTATAATATACTATATTATTATATTTATATTATATCATATATTTATACATTATATTGTATTATTGCATATAATATAATATAATATAAATGTAAATGATGTAATAATATGTAATAATAAATATATAGTAATAAATATATAAATATAATAAATTAATTTAGTAAAAATAATTACAACACTTGTGTATGCAGCACTTTTTAAGGTTTGTTTTTTTTTTATGCTGAATAGTACCATACATGTAGGATTAAGCTCTGAGATGGGAGAGAATGCTGTGGACAGGGGCCCACTCCAGGCATCCTGGTGTAGTGTATAGAGTGCTGGACTTAGAATCAGGAGGACACGAGTTTGAATCCAGCCTCTGATACTTACTAGCTCTATGACCTTGGGCAAGTAACTTAATCTTTGTTTGTTTTAGTTAACTCAGATGTAAGATACAGAGACAAGACTTAATAATCTCTAAGGTTTTTTCCAGCTCTAAATCTATGATACTGTAAGATTTCATGAAAGGAGTAGGTCTGAACTAGGTTTTGAAGACAGAACCAGCTTGAAATAGGCAGAGGTTTGGGGTTGGTGAAGATAACTGGGGACACACTTCTCACCTTTTCATTATATTTGTCGCCTTCCTCTCTGAGAACTGTAACTATCCCCTGGATAATAGCGTCCTCTGAAGAAAAAGAAGAGATGAGTTACTTTTTAATGTCCCAAAACGCTCCTTAAAGGACAATATTGCTCTCTAGAAACCAAATCAAGACTTTTTTGCTCTTGACTTTCAAGCTAATTCAAACATCTCAGGAGGAAAGTTAGCCCTTTCTACCAGGCAGGACATTGTGGGTGGAAAGGGGTAGGTGGGTAGGGAGTGAGACTTGTTGGGGTCTGTAGCTATGTTGATTAAGCAGCCTGACCATTCATCTCATTGACCAAGTGAGAGTAAGCACCATTCCCCTAGGTAATTTTCTGAAACAAATGGGTCTCTTCCTGCTCCAGGGCTCCAAAAGGAATAGATAGAGAACAAAGTACCAGAACTAAATGGGCCCTAGATTGGGAATCAGAACTGGTTTGTGGTCCCAGTTCTACCACCAACCAATCAACTATGCAGCCTTGGGCATATATGCTTTATGTCTCTGGGCTTCAGGTTCATAGGGTCACAGATCTAGAGCTGGGAGAGACCTTGGATGCTGTTATACCAACCCCCCTCCCCATTTTACAGTTGAGGAAAGAAATGGAATGACTTGTCCAGGGTTACAAAGGTAGAGATCATCGGAGGCAAAATTTAAACCATGTTCTCTGACTCCAGAGATAGTGTACTTTTTATGGGACCATACCAATGGTTCATCTTTAAAATAAGGGAGTTACTTTCCTTATAACTCTACAATCCTATTTATGGTTACAACCTGCATATTTTGTAGATCCTGCCAGAGGAATTGACCTAAAGACCAGATATAGCATTCTGTGAGATCAAGAGTGGAAAAAAGTGCTGCCTTTTCACCCCAGGATCTCAGAGCAAAAGTTCACCCAAGACCTTGGTTAAAGTCATGCTCACTAGATTCAGAATCTCGTTTAAGTGACTCCTCCTTTGGTGGGGGCCGTCCAACTTGGTGGGAAAGTCCAGTAGAATCAGGAACCCTGACTTCTGTGAACCACCTCTCATGTACTTCCTCTTCATCTGAGTCTGGAAACAGAAAGAAACAAACGTGTTACAAATCCACATATGCTTAATGGCCAAGGAGTCCATAACTGAAGGCAAAGTGGCAGAATGAGTCTTCTGGTTGTCCCTAGGTCCTATCCAGCATATCACATGAAGACATTAACATGAGAGGAGATATGCTGCATCAGTCAAGAAGTCAATCAATCAGCAAACATTATTATGCTCTTGCTATGTGCCAGGCACTGTGTTAAATGATGGGGATATGAGGAAAGACAAATAAACAAAAATAATCCCATTCTCAAGGAACATACATGCTAAAAGGAGAGGCAACATATAGTCATCATCATCATCATCATAGCATCATAGCTTTATTTTTGTGCCCCTTTAAGTTTTATAAAATGCTTGGAGATCCATCATCTCATTTGATTCCCACAACTGCCCTCATAGACAAGGGTCATATGGAATTCCATTCAACAAATGGGGAAATCAAGACTCAAAGAGTCTAGGCACATAGATGATAAGTGGCAAAACTAATGTTTCCTGATTTTTGGTACAGTGGAAAGGGTTCAAATCTCAGCTCCTCTATTTTACCAGTTGTGTGACTTTGGACAAGTTGCTTCTACTCCCTCCTGTGCTACTAACAGGTCATGGAATTGCCTATCTGAGTCTCAGTTTCCTCATCTGTAAAATGGGGATGATGATATTTATAACACCTTCCTAAAAGGACTATTACAAGGAAAACTTTAGAAATGGGTATTCCTGCCCTCTTATCACCGCTGTCCTTTCTTGTTCCCTTGGGGAGGGGCTGGTGCCTGACAACTCTGCCAATGGAATCGGTCAATCCCAGTAGCAGAGGCTTCTCTAGGGAGGATGGGGAATGATTTAGAGGCAAGCAGGATGATCTTCCTAAGGTCCCCCTCAATTCTCTCCCTTTTCACAAAAGAGCAAATAAATACAGATGAAACCTGCCACCCTTCAAAAATTCCCAACCCTACCCTAAGGCCAGCCACATATGTGTTCAATCCTGCAAAGGGGGAACAGAAGAGGAAGCAGCTGCGGAACTGCCAAAGCAACATGGACTGGTCCAACTTACCCGGAGTAGTCAGACTTGCTGGTCTGTAGCTGATGCACAAAGGAAGAAAAGTAGGCTTTGCAGTCCTCCGTGCCTCGGGGCTTCTGGAATCTTCATTGCCGTGTTTCTTAAAAGAAAAGGCCTTCTTGAGGGTAGACTTCTTGTCTTTCTTCTTAGAGGTTGGTTCCAATGGTTCTGCCACTGCCTCTAGGGGTTCTGTGTCCTGAGGGGCGATACTTTTCTCCTTGAACTTTTTGCCTCCCTTTTCCTTGTCTTTTTTCTTAAGGATTGGCTCTTGTGGGTCTACAAATGTCTCTGGGGGTTCTGGGCCCTGAGGGGAGACAGTTTTCTCCTTGAACTTTTTGCCTCCCTTTTCCTTGTCTTTTTTCTTAAGGGTTGGTTCTTGTGGGTCTACAAATGTCTCTGGGGGTTCTGGGCCCTGAGGGGAGACAGTTTTCTCCTTGGACTTTTTGCCTCCCTTTTCCTTGTCTTTTTTCTTAAGGGTTGGCTCTTGTGGGTCTACAAATGTCTCTGGGGGTTCTGGGCCCTGAGGGGAGACAGTTTTCTCCTTGGACTTTTTGCCTCCCTTTTCCTTGTCTTTTTTCTTAAGTGTTGGCTCTTGTGGGTCTACAAATGTCTCTGGGGGTTCTGGGCCCTGAGGGCAGATACTTTTCTCCTTGGACTTTTTGCCTTCCTTTTCCTTGTCTTTTTTCTTAAAGGTTGGCTCTTGTGAGTCTACAAATGCCTCTAGGTATTTTGGGTCTTGAGGGAAATTGAATTTCTCCTTTGACTTTTTTTCTCCTCTTTCCTTCTGTTCCTCTGACTCGGTCTTGGTTAGGAAGTTCACCAGGCTCTTTAGCAACCCCCGCTGACCCTTCTTGTGGGCCTTGTCCTTGTGGTTACTTCTTCGGCCACCCTGTTCACTGGTCACCCCACTGGTTTTCTCTAAGTTTTGACTCACAGAGGCATCACTATCCAATAAGTTTTCTTGCCTGTCCAAGGGTTGGATCAGTTCGCTTGATACCCGGCGAAGCGACTGTGAGTTCTGAAAGTCCCCAGTTCCTGGTGTCTTCTTAGAACCCTGAAATCTATCTGGGGAATGGCCTTTTCTTCTCATCCAGTGTTCTGCTTTCCACGAAGCCCTGTGTTTCTCCATTTTTGGACCAGCTACAACAAAAACAAACACCTCTTTTAGGAAAAGAGAATTCTGGGTGAGAGAGTACTCAGAAAAATGAATGGGTTAACATATAACAAGAAGATAATATTGTGAAGAAAACCTTCTTGAGATGCTAACACACCACATGCTTAAATCCTTTAAAGTACAAAGAAAACATGTTAATATTATCCTCATTTTACACAAGAGGAAACCGAGGCACAGAAAGGCTATGTCATATTCCCAAGGTTTAGTTAGTGACAAAGCTGAAGGATAGAACCTATGACTAAATCCCATGAAGGGGAACCACGTCACCATTTCAGTGTTTCAGGCATATGCCTGAGATGCTATGTGGCTTGCCCCTGCCACTTTCTTTTATACTGTAGTTTGTTTTAAGAAAATTTTTGTTATCTTTCAGGATTGATTCATACTTTTGGTTTCAGAATTTTTTTCTTTTTTTGGAAATGTTTATAGTATATTATATTACTATGTTATACATTAACATACAATATAATGTTATAATTATTATTTTCTCAATTACATGTGAAGACAATTTTAATAGTCATAAAAAATTTTTTTTGTATTCCAAATTTTCTCTCGGCCTCCCCCTTCCTGAGATGGTAAGCATTTGATATACATGTTCAATCATACAAAACATATTACCGTACTGTTAGGTGATCTTAAACAATTCTTTGAACCTTAGTTTCCTCATCTGTAAAACTGGTTTAATGTTCTCACTACCTCCCTTGGCTCAAACGAGGTAAAGGGATCCTAGACTTAGTGCTGAAAGGGACCTGAGAGTCCACTGAGTCCAACTCCCTCGGTTTACAGACAAGAAAACAGAGGCTCAAAGAGGGAAGGGATTTGCCTAAAGCCAAACAGGTATAAACCATAGAAAAGGGATCTGAACCCAGGCTCTCCGACTTCTGAGACAGTTATGTTTCCACCATGCCAGTAACTCCTTTGACAGTGTTTACACATATCAATAGAATCCCAATGAGCTATCTTCATAAATGTAAATTACATTATTGTTGTTTTTGCTATAATGATATCATCAATTGGTTAGAATTAATGATACCAGAGCCACATAGTCCTCATTGTACCTATGATGAAAGATCACGCTATTTAGCCATCCATCTGGGCCACACGGGAGCTTCTGAGAGTCAGCAGGACCCCAACCCCATTATGGGAGAAACAAGTAAAATGAATGTCTTCTTGACAGTAAATCAGTAGAGGGACCATGTTTGAATACAAATAATGTATATTTTGCCAAAGCAAACTCTTGCTGGAGGATTATCCTTAATTGGAAACTGTCTCACATTTTCTGTCTGCTTCTCAAGGCTGAGAAGCAAGTTTTTGTCTTGGTTTTCTTTCAATATGCAGTTTATTGATGACTTCTATATTTTTGTAAATCATTTCAACTTCCTCCCTCCTCCAACAGACCCTTCCCTTGTGACAAAAAAAAAGCAATTAAGCAAAAACATTCTACCCAGTGACCTCATCAAATGTTTATGATATTCTGTCCCATTAGCCCTCCTCCACTGCCATCATGGGAGTGGCATGTTTTATTACCTAATCTCTGCAATCTTCGTTGGTTTTCCAATTACTCATTAATCAAAATTCCACTTCTGATACAAAATTTAATGATGAGAAAGAAGGTGGATTTTTGTTCATTGGGAAAAAAAAAAACCAACAACAAGTACTTCAAGTCTTAGTATTCTGATTTTACAAAGAAGGAAATTATAGATCAGTGAGGGGAAGAGATTTCTCCAATCTAGTTAGTGGCATAGTAGGGATCAAGTCTAGGACTTTTTGATTCTGAATCCAGTGTTCTTGTTTCTAGCCTTGGCTGTCTCTGAGTTAGTGGCAAAGACACGCTTAGAACCCAAATCTTCTGATTCCCCATCCAGTGTTTCCCCCTGCTGCTCATCATTGCAAGACAAACTCTGGACTGAGGGAACACAAAGCTATCAAAGAGCACAAGGCTAATCCTTACTCTATGTCAGGTTTGGGAAGGCAAAGGAAAACTTTGGAAACCTTCCATATGCTAAGGGGGGCCCAAGATGAAGGTTCTATGACCAACTGGGACATAGATTCCTAGAATATCAGAATTAGAAGGGGGCTTAGAAGTCATCTGGTCTACCCTCAATTTCCCCATTTTACAGATGCAAAAACTAAGACTAGGGGGGAGTGCCTGGCCCAAGAACAAACAGCAAGTATTATTCCATGGTTCTATGCCCTAGCACCAATTTATTTCAGTTCTTTTGAAAATCATAGCGTTGGTCAGATGAGGACAGAGTGAAAGTAGATGGATGCAAGTACATCCCTATTAGAGAAATGGCTGAAAGTACACATCCTCCCAATTGCAGTTCATATATATTACTTCATCTTTGTGTGCACAGGACTTTACATCATCATCTCATCTTAGAAAACAAAGAAACATCCACAACAACATTTCCATCTTGCCTAATCTCACAAAGCACCCTATGATCTCAGAAACCACAGAGCACAGAAACTGAGTAGCTCACCACAAACTGGTTATTGGGTTTGACTAAGGTACAAGGTTAAAACTAACTCTCAAGCCCACAGCTGAGTCTCTAGTCATGTGACTTCTGGTGACTGGTGAATTACGAAAAAAGAGATACGATCTGCTATGGGGTAAAATGTGTTCCTTTTAAGCCTGCCCTATTACTTTGACTTCTCTTATTAACTTTATATTAGCATCATCTACATAATATTTCTCAAACCTACAATAATAACAACTCATGTTTATATATATGTACATATATATCACTTTTAAGTATATGAATATATATGCATATATATTATACAAGTATGTGTGTGTATATGTGTGTATTTATATAGGTAGCTGGGTGGCACAGTGAATGGAATTCCAGTCCTGGAGTCAGGAAGACTCATCTTTGCAAACTTCAATCTGGCCTCAGACACTTACTAGCTGTGTGACTCTGGGCAAGTCACTTCACCCTGTTGTCCTCAGTTTCCTCATCTATAAAATGGACTAGAGAAGGAAATGGCAAACCACTCCAGTATCCTGGTCAAGAAAACCCCAAATGGGGTCACAGAGTTGGACATGATAGAAAAACAACTGAATAGTAGCAAGGAGGTGAGGGGATAAAGAAAGAGGTGAGGAAGTCAGGGGTCACTAGAGTGATCAGAGGATTATTGTTTAAATAATTTAATTTAAATAATTAAATAATTAAGCTCATAATTGTGCTCATGATGATTTTCACCAGCATCACTTAGAATGTCAAAGTTGGAAGGCACGTCAGAATCCACTTGTCCAATGCCTTCATTATGAGCTCGGACTAGAGTCCAGGGTTTCAATCTACTCCAATTCCAGTGCTGTCTCCACTACATAATTTCTAAGCATCACAGTAAGGCTCACAACCATGCAAATGCCAGCTCCTGTTTTTGCCAGTCTAAGACCTGGTTCCCAGTGACTGGATTTAGAATCCAAAGATTCTACTTTGCTACTGTTTGTGAACTTGGGGCAAGTTACTTAATCTCTCTGGGTTCAGAGTCCCTTCCCTTGAAGGGAGAGGATGGACCCTGGAGTAAGAGGAACTAGGTTCAAATCCCACCTCTAAATCTCAATTGCCTAACCTCCTCAAGGTTCAGTTTCCTCACCTGTAAAATGAGAGAGTTGGACCAGGTGACCTTTAAGTTTCTAACTCTAGATCTGCGATCCCATATCCCCATGAGCCTATAAAGCAGATATGAGGTAAAGCCCAGGGCTATAGTACCAGTGGAAAGAGATGCAGGTAGAATTTGCTTCTCACAGCTTTCAACACTATTTCATGGATTGGGGCCAAAATATTAATCTCTCCTCTTACATGCCTAGCACTTAGTCACTGAATGGGTGTTGGCTCAGACAAACTGAGATCTGGGAAACTGCTATGATTTAGAGAGGCCAAGGTCACCTGAAGCCAGGGCGGTCATCTTGACTTCTTTCCTGCTACTGGACTCCAATGACTGGAGGACAGAGTAAAGCTGACACATTGCACAACTGCATAAGTCAAGATATCACCCTCATGACATCATTGCTGTTAAAAAACCAACAACAACAATGACAGCAGTGAATTGGGGCACCACATGGGGCATTAATGCATTCAGTCATTCCCACTAAGCCGATAAAAACTGGACCTGCCCCAAATAAAGTTGTGAAGTAGGCTAAGTCTGGCCAGTTTTTTCTTTCCCTTGTCTCTGAGTCTTTCTGTTTATATCCACTTCTTTGGACCTTTTCAGTGGTATGCTGGACCTGACTGGCATGCAGACTCGGAGAGCCAATTGTTAAATTTTCAGTATGGGCATTTACACTTCAAAATCAGCAAAGTCATGCATTGAGGTTTGAGTTAATGTTTTGTTGAGTGTCTAGACTTAAGAAAGTGATGAGGAAAATGTCAATAATTCAAATTAAACTTAAAAATGAAGTATGGGTATATAGTTTCATAGAGCTGGTTGTTAAATATTTAACAGCACATTCTAGGGCCTATCTTGCTCTGATCTTAGGTTTCAATTAATCCTAGCTGAGGTATCACCTTCCTCACAGGTACTTTATAGAATAGTCATGGAGGTAGATGAAAACTTAAAGACCACTGCCTCCAACCTACGACCTCTAAAGGAATCCCTTTGATGTCCACCAGTCTTTGATGGACAGTTATTTGGTTTCTTTCAACAAAGAGAGAGCCATGGATTTAGAATTTCAAGCCACGAGTTCAAATCCCCACGGGTCACTCACTATAGCATAGTGATAGTGCAAACCTTGCTAGACTTTATCTTTTTCATCTGTTGAAAGATCCAACCGTAGTCGGATCACAGCATCTCTAAGGTCTCTTTCAGCTCTAAGTCAATGATTCTGTGGTTCTAAGTTCAGTCAGAAGATCTGGGTTCAAGTCTTGTCTCAGATACTTACTAGCCGTATGATATTGGATAAGTCACTTAACCTTTCTTGGGCTTTAATTTCCTCTTCTATAAATTAGGCGCAATAATGTTTGCCTACCTACCTCACATGGCCATTGTGAGGAAAACTCTTTGTAAACCTGAGAGTTATGTAAATATGAGCTATTGTTATGTTAAAGAAATTAAGCAAATGTCATTAACACAAAGTTCATGAGAGAAATCAAAACAAAATACTTTGCTTAAAAGGAGCAAATCCTACCTTATAGGCAAAGAGAATGGAAGAAAACACATTAATTCAGCACCTATTCACTGTGCTAGCCCTTTACAAGTATACTGTAGGGTTCATCAGAAATCATGTGACTTATTAGTTCAGCTCCAAACTCCAAAGGTTCCTATGAAACTTTTAATGATGGGGAACTCACTACCTGACTAAGTGACCAAGAAATAAGCAATAAAGGCACTAAGCTTGAGGAGGACTGGGAGAAGCTTCTTCTTGCCCTATGGTTGAATGAGAGAAAGTAGGCAATTACTCATGCCTCCGGAGATCTACTCTTGGCATTGTATGTATATTGAAAATGCAATGCCCTGAAGTGCTTGTATGTTGTGAATGTTAGAGAGCTCGACCTGATGATGCCAGGAGCCAGCAGACATTTATAGGAAGCTATAATCTGTTTCCCAGCAAGAATCGAGAAAAGGTCTCTGAGATCTCTGTGCTTGGAATGGAGAAATTGCTGCCAAAGTTCACAATCAAGTGTGCTTACAGGGCACAAGAACCACACTCAGCTGACTGGACCGATGCTTTTACAGCAAAGGTTCTTAATTCTTTTTGTGTGAAATGGACCCCTTGGAAAGTCAAGTGGAACCTAGGGATCCTTTTCTCAGAATAATGCTTTTAAAGGCATAAAATAAAATATATAGCATTGCAAAAGAAACCAATTCTGTTGAAATACATTTTTTAAAATATTAAAAAGAATTCATTTTTAAAGATCACAGATCCCAAGTTAAGAACCCTAGCTTAAGGCAATGGCTTTCTCTTGAAAGGTACCTTTCATTTAAAGGTTTTGTCATTTTAGCTGTGACCTCATCTGGAGTTTTCTTGGTAAACATCCTGGTAGCTTTCTTATGTGTGAAATGCATATTTTCTCTACCATTCGAGTAGAAACTCCTTAAGGGCAGAAGCTGATTTTGCTTTTTCTTTGTATGCCCAGCACTTAGAACAGTGCCTGGTCCACAGTAAGTGTTTAATAAATGTTTTGCTGATTGACAATGGTCAGAAAATTCTTCCCTACATTGACCTGAAACATGGCTCCCTGTTACTCCCCTGCATTGGTCTTATTTCTCTCCAGCTGTACAGAAAAGTCTCATCCTTTTTTTCACATTACAACCTTTAAAGTTTGTGGAAGTCATATAGCTATGCCTTCAAGTCCCTACAAACCCAGGTTGTCTGACCCAAATTCAACACTGTTTCCACATTCCAAATAATAAGGGCTTTATAAACCTTCTAGCTGTCTATCTCCACCCCCAACACACACACACACACACACACACACACACACACACACATTGCATCCAGGTTCGCTGAATTGGAAGTCAGGGGACTAGGCTAAAGCATCCTCATTTCTTTCCACCAATCTACATATGTTATGTCTTCCAATCAACTCACTCTCGTACTTAACACAACTCTAGACTTAGGGAAACAGCAGATGTAGTACAAAGAACCCTCATTTTATATTCAAAATACCAGGGTCCAAATACTGGTACTACCTCCTACTTACTTATATGAGCTATGAGTTTCCCTGAGTCTCAGTTTTCTCTTGTATCAAATCAGGGGGTTGTACCCAATGACCTCTAAGCTCTCTTACAATTCATTAGTTTTGTTATCTTTTAGTTGTGTCTGATCATATCACATGGGCTGCTTGCTGCCCCCTCTGCCAGGCCAGGCTATAGAACCTTCTACCAGATTCCAAAAAGCCCCAAAACAAAACAAAAAAACCTGCCACACTTTTTGTGGTAGTAAGGAACTGGAAACAAAGAAAATGCCCAACCAGAAAGTCATGGTTAAACAAACTGTGGCCTGTGGATATAATGGAATATTACTGGGCTTTAAGAAATAGCAGATAGCATGAATACAAAAAAAAGCATGGAAAGAATTAAATTGACTGATGTAAAGTCAAGTCCTTTAATTAAAATTAATATAAACAATGACTGAAACATTGTAGCAGGAAAGAAAAACCCACCACACACATAATTACAAATGAATGTTACGTAATTACAAAATAATAAGCTTGGCCTCAAAGAAGACACCACCACTCATCACGCCTCTATAAAGGTGAGGAATATTGCATATGGTGTCAGATGTTGATTTCGATGAATTGTTTTCTCTTTTTTGTCTTAAAATATTCTCTGTTAGAATCAGGAGAACACTTCACAAAGTAACAGCAACATTGTGATGACCCACTTTGTTAGACTTAGCTCTTCTGAGTAGTGTAATGATCTAAGACAATTCCAAAAGACTCATGATGGAAAATACTGCCCACATCCAGTGAAAGAACTATGAAGTCTGAATATAGATCAAAGCATTCTATTTTCTCATATTTTTGTCATTTTTTCTTTTTTCTTTCTCGTGGCTTTTCACTTTTGCTCTGATTCTTCTTTTACAACATGACTAATGTGGAAATGTTTGATATGACCATACATGTATAGCCTATACCAGATTGCATGCCATCTCGGAGAAGGGGACATAGAGGGAAGGGGAGAAAATTTAGAACTCAATCTCTATGTCTCTCTCTCCCTCCTTTTTCCCCCAGGAGAAGCCTGCAATAGCACAATGTCCAACTCTGGTCCACACTAGAGGCAATGTGGTACAGTGTAAAGATTATGTGCTCTGGGTTCAAATTCCCTGATACTGCTCATGTGCCTTTGGCCAGATCTCTCTCAATCTTAGGGCAGTTGAGTGGTGCAGTGGATAGAATGCTAGGCAAGGTGTTAGGAAGATTGGTGTTCAAATCCAGCCTCAATATTTCCTAGATGTGTAACCCTGGGCAAGTCACTTCACCCTGTTGTTTTCAGTTTCCTCATCTATCAAATGAGCTAGAGAAGGGAATGGTAAACTACCTTGGTATTTCTGCCAAGAAAACTCCAAATGCAAAGAGTTAGACTGAACTGAAAATGATTGAATAACAACAACCTTCAGCCTCAGTTTTCTCATCTATAAAATGAGGTGGGTGGCCTCTAACCATATATGTCCTATGTTTCAGAAAACTCCAAACATCACAACAAAATTCAGTCCCAGGAGACCTCAGGCTACGCTAGAAGCAGTGTGGCACAATAAAAAGAAACTTGGATTTTGAGTCAAAAGACCTAGTTCAAATCCCAGCTCTAATTTACTAGTTTACTAATTTGGTGACTTTGAGCACGTCACTTCTCCTCTATGGAGTGTTGACATGAAAGTTTGGTTAAAAAAGGCAAATAGGCTAAATGCATATTGTTTATTCTCTTAAAGCTAGCAATTATATGATCATTGAACCAGAAAAACTTCTGACTGCGTAATACAAGAATGACCAGGCTTAAATCTATTTAAAGACAATCCCACGGTCTCCATGAGTGATTAACTATACCATCAGAAAGGAATTTCTTAGTTGGATAGGTTGTAAATACAATAAGAGTTGACAAAGTGTCAATTGAAATTACAACTCAGGATATCTGTGTTTTCTTTACCATTTACATGCCATAACATAGTATATGTCCAAAAATATTAAGATATGGAAAAAGTCCCATTATTCAAGATAATATCTTAGGTTAAGGGTCTCATTAAGTATGCTAAGTCAGCCCCATCTGACCTTGTTGATATAGGAAGAGGTATTTTCTGAGTTTACTTCGGAGAACAAGAGACTGTTAGGTCCAGGCTCTTCTTTTGATTGATTAATTCAAGTTCTGGCCCTTATTAAAGTCCCAAAATGATACTAAATATTACCAGGAGGAAACCCTTTAGGCCAGAATAAACTCTCTGGGCTTCAGTTTCCTGTTTTGTGAAAACAGTCTAAACTAGATTAATTTCTGTGTTCCCTTCTGGTTTTAATTCCCACGAGCTTATGATCCCCAAATTAAACTTACCAAGCAAGCTGAGTGTCTGTGTGGTACGTGAAGGTGTGTTCAGTGGTGCAGCTCACTCCTCCGGAGTTTCAATATGATCAGTTGTTCAATGGTGCTGACTTTATACAAGAAGTTACTCTAGGCCTGAGATAAGAATCTATTTATAGAATCATGTTTATGGATACTTGTATGTAGATGATAGTCAAGCTTGTTTGAGAACAGTTTCACTTGATAACTTCCTTATTTTAACTTCCTTATTACCTTTAAATCAATAAAGAACTAATTCATCAAGTGGAAAACAATCCCGTGCCTGCATGTGAAATAAAGGACAGTCACTCAGTGGTAAACAAATGTTTCCTGGAAATACATTTAGAAGCAAGCAAGAAAGGGGATTTTTGCTCATGATCAATATATGTAGTCCTTTACCAAAACCCTAGACTAGAAATGACCGGAGCAAGGGTGGGGAACCTTCAGACTTGAAGCCACATGTGACCTTCCAGGTCCTCAAGTATGACTCTGACCGAATCCAAACTTTACAGAACAAAGTCTCTTAATCTGTAAAACTTGGACTTCATCAAAAGGCTGCGCCTGAGGACCTAGAAGGCCTCATAGGGGCCTCATCCCTGGATCAGAGCATTAGGAAGCTAAAGCCAGGTATTGTGAATAGAGCCCTGGTTCTCAGCTATGGCGTGCAGCAAATAGAACACCCGCTCTAGACTGAGAAGGAATGAGTTCGAATGCAACCTCAGGCATTTACTAACTGTGTGACCCTTAACTCTGTTTGCCTTGATTTCTTCCACTGTAAAATGAAATTAATAAAGAGCACCTACCTCACAGGGTTGTTACAAGGTCCAAATGAGATGATATTTCTCAAGTATTTTGCTAACTTTAGAGTATTATATAAATGCAATTATTAATCTTTTCTCCACCCTGAAGACTAGCATGACTTCCTCAGTATGCCAGATCCAGGCTCCTCTTCCCTTATGCCTACACAGATTTCATCTATTAATTTCTTAACCGATTCCTAGCATCAGACCTTGAACATGACTGAGGCTTAAAGAATGTTTGTCAAATTAGACTGAAAAACTGTTAGGATACTTTGGAATTATAGTGACCAAACTTGATCCTATAGAAGAGCTGAGAAAATGGAGATTCTTTTTCTCTTTGCAGAGGCGGAGGACTAAGGCTGTGGAATGTTATGTTATCTCCATCATGGTCAGAATGTTTAGTTGGTTTTGCTGGACTATTTATTTGTATTGGCTATCTTTTAAAATTTTTGTTAGATGGATAGTAGAGGAGGAGAGATATATTTGGACATGAAATGAAGTTAAATAAAAACTAAGTTCAGTCATGTCCAACTCTTTGTGACCTCCAGTAGGGGTTTTCTTGGCAAAGATACTGGAGTGATTTGCCTTTTTCTTCTCCTACTCATCTGATCAATGAGGAAACTGAGGCAAACAGGGTGAAGTGACTTGCCCAGGGTCACACAGCTAGTAATTGTCTAATGCTAGATTTGAGCTCAGGAAGATGAGTCTTCCTGACTCCAGACTTGACACTCTATCCACTGCGCCACCTAGCGGCTCTCTAAAAACTAAAGTTAGCAATAAAAATAAGATAGTGAAAAGAAAAAGAGCCCTCCAAGAAATGATCTCTCTTCACTTCTCCTCATCAGTAACTCCAGTGCTTCACAAATTCTTATCCAGGAAGTTCGTAGACACAGTCACAGAGCCCCAGATGTGGAATTCAAAGGAATGTGGTCTAACTCTTTGGACAAAACCAAGTTCCAGAGACATTAACTTGAAGTGTCACACTGCAGTAAGTGGCAGACCTAGGATTTGAACCCGGGATTCCGGATACAAAAAGCTCTTCCTATCAGTTTAATGAACGTTCTTCCCTCTTCCCAAATTCCTGGCTTTAAAACATAATAGTGAGAATAACCATTAGCACTTTTACAGCGTTTTAAGGTTTGTTAAATGCTTTACAAATATCATCTTATTTTTTTTCTCGTAACAACCCTAGGAGCCAAGGGCTACTACTACCTCCATCTTACAGATGAGGAAAATGAGGCACATAGTAAGTAGTTATGGGACTTGCCCAGAGACATACAGCTAGTAAGCCTATAAGGCAGATCAGATGGTCTTGATTCGAGTTCCAGGGCTCCATCGACTCAGTCTGTTGGATGTGCAGTTTATTTCAGTCTATGTGTGCACATGCATCACACACGTATTGGGTTGTAAGCTTCCCTCAAGGGAGGGAAGGGATTATCTTTTGCCTCTTTTTGTATCTCCAGGGCTTAACACAGTGCCTGGCACATAGTAGGTGCTTAATAAGTGTTTATTCAATGAATGGATGAACATACATGCATATACTAATCCCATTTACGATAACAGAATTTAGCTCAGTATGGAGCAAAGAGTCAGGAGACTCCCAGATGTGAACCTCAGTCGTGTTATTACCGTTAGCATCCATGGGAGAAGATTGTGGGAGAAAAGAGTGTGGGAAGTGAGGACGAGATAGCTAAGAGGAAATCGTGAAGGGAATTTAAGGAGATTTAAAGAGATTTGGACCTATGAAGAACGCCAGAGGTAGATTTTTGGGAGGAGAATTTTAGGAGAAATTGAGGAAATTTTGAAGAAGTCTCCAGGTTCTACTTTTCATTTCCATCTTCAGAAAAAGAAAATTGAAAGAGCAGAGGATTAAAAAGGACTAAATTAGTAGAAAGATGTTAAAGTAGTTGGCAAGGCAAAATAAGGAAGAAAAGGTAAATAACTAAATTTTCTAGCAAAATAAATTGGTGAGACCAGTGAGAGGTTAGTACAAAAAGGGAAAGGTAGTAGAATGGGTGTACTAGACAAGGAAAGGGAGATGGTGTAGATTTCATACTATTCAGAGGTGATTGATAAAAGGTTCTGAAGGTCTAGAAGGTGAGATTCTCAAGTAGTTAGAAAATGTTAAAAAAAAAAACAAGATTATGAATCTCAATCCATATGAAGAGTAAGGTAAATTTCTCAGTGACTTGCATTGAATGGACAATGTTTGTATTGCTACCACAGCACTGTGACTGCTGTGTACATTCTGAAAGTAGGTGGTTTTCCTTCTTAGAAAAAGTGAAAGACCTGAGGGACACCTCTCCATACATCAGGTTATTAGGGACAATTAAGTTCCCTTTTTAAAAAAATTTTCAAGTTTATTTTTAGCTTAAGTACAAAATAAGAAAAGAAAAAAATTGCCATATACACAGCAGAACGTAAGAGAGGATTCTCTATAAAGCAACACATTTTCACTTCAAGACAACCTATATAATAAATACAATACATTGTTTTCAAAGTTGTCCAGCTTTTCTTTGCTTCTTTGGGGTTTTTTTGTTCTCTACTATGCACTTTTTACTTTATTTTTTCTCCTCCCTTCCCCCAAGAAGGCTATAATTAAGTACATATATACATGTGTGTATATACACACATGCATATACATATATACTTAAGTATATATGTGTGCATGTGTATATATGCACATATATGTACATATGAAATACATATACATAGATATTTGTAAACATACACATATATCTCATACACACACATATATATATATATGTATATAACCGTATTATGCTTATTTCTACTTGTGGCCTGTTTCTCTGAAGATGGTTAGCATCTTCTTTCATAAGCCCAAGTCTTTCCATATTTTTCTAAATCAACTAGCTCATCATCTCCTACACCACAGCAATATTCCAAACCAATCTTGTTCTGAGAAATTTTCTGTGAAAGTTATTTCCCAATTTTCTCCATTCCTTCTGTTCTTGGCTGCATAGGTTTGATTTACACAAAAAAATTTTAATTTAAAATCATCAAAACTATCCATTTTATACTTCAACAATGCTCTCACCTTATAATATGGTTGACCATCTGATACCACTGGAACTGATTCCTTTACATCTTTTTTCCCCTAGTTTCTCTGAAGTTGCTGACCTTTTGTTCTTCTAAATGAACTTTGTTATTATTTCTTCTGATTCAGTAAGATAATTTTTAATAATTTAATTGGGATGATGTTACGACTTTGCCTACCCATTAACAATAAATATTGCTTCAGTTATTTAAATCTAATTTTATTTGTGTAAAAAGTGTTTTATTTTATATTCATGTAATTCCTGTGTCTGTTTTTGCAGGTATACTCTCAGGTATTTTATACTGTATTTTAAATGGTTTAAAACAATATTGAATAATATGACTGACCCATAGTGTAGTTTCCCTATTTTTCTCTTTTGATTAAATCTATTTTAGCTTTAACTTTGTCTGAAATCATGATTATTTCCCCTGCTTTTTAATATAATCAATTCTATACCTACCCTTTATTTTGCATTTGTGTGCATCTCTCATTTTTATAGTATTTCCTGAAAGCAACATATTGTTGAATTCAAATTTTTAATCTGTTACCAGTTTCCACTTTATGGATAAATCAATTTCATCCACCTTCTAAGCTATAATTTCTATTACCTATTTTCCTCCTCTCTATTTTTGCTCACTATTCTTCTCATTCTATTCCTATTTCCCTTTCACTCCTCTTCTCTACTTCTACCACTACCTTGCCCTCCTATTCCTTAAACTACCCACTCCTCCAAAAATTCCTCCCTTATCCTTTCCCCCTACTCTGTCTCCTTGTCTTCTTATTTCTTTCTAAATATAGAAGACTTTTATACCGTTCTAGATACATGTATGTTGTTCCTTCCCCCTCCTCACTTCTTCCATATCATTCTGTATCATTTTTTTCCTTTTTTGCCTCATTTGTATGAGATAATTGCTTCTTTTTATCTCTCCCAACAGTTTTTTTAGAATCACCCCATCATACTCAACTCAGCGCAAACCTTTCTTTCAAACTAACCAAATAAAATGACATTCATAATAGAACTGATAATATTTTTCACATATAAGGAAATAATTTGACCCTTATAATTGATCCTTAATGTTTACTTTATATTTCTCCTGGATGTTATATGTTCATTTTTTCCTTAAGTTCTGCTGTTTTTGCCACAAATACCTGATCTATTCAAGATTATATGTAACTTTACTGAGTAAATTACTCTTCGTCTCAACCCCAGCTCTATACAATATAGTATTGCAAGACTTACAGTTCTTCACCACAGTAGCTGCTAGGTCTTGTGTAAACCCTTATTGTAGCTCCATGATATTTAAATTTGTTTTTTTCTTGTTGCTTCCAATATTTTCTCTTTAACCTGAGACCTTTGAAACTTGACTAAGATATTCCTGTAAGTTTTCCTCCCAGTACCTCTTTCAAGTGGTGATCGGTAGATTCTTTCTATTTCTGCTTTGCAGGTTTTCCTTGCAATTTTCCTTGACAATTTCTTGTAATATTATATCTAGATTCTCTTATTAATCATAATTTTCATACTTTTCCTTGATATGTTCTCCAGATCAGTTATTTTTCTAATGCAATGTTTCATATTCTTTTCTATTTTGTCGTTCTTTTGATTTTGTTTTATTATTTCCTTGTTTCTTAGAGTGTCATTACCTTTCCTTTGCTCATGGTTTTCAAGGAATTATTTTCTTTCTTAAGTTTTTGGTTCTCTATTTCAAGTTGATTGACTTCCTTTTCATAATTTTCTTGATTTTCTTGGATTACTCTTTTTAAAAGTTTTCCTCAATCTCTCTTATTTGATTTTTAAAGTCCTTTTAAAATTTTTCTAAGAAATCTTTTCATTCTTGGGACCATTTGACATTTCTCACTGGAAAAAAAAACAGTGGTTTTTTTTAGCCTCAAATCTTCTCTGTCCCCATAGTAGTTATCTATGGTTGGATTCTTTCTCCATTTCTTGCTTATTTGTTTTGTTTCATTTCATTTTATTTTTTTTGCAGCTATTAGTGTGATCAAGTTCTAGTCCTAAGGTGTGGGGAGTAATGCTCCGAGTCTCAGTTCCTTCTTACTGTTATTTTCTGAGGTCTGTCTCAGGGCTCAATCTTGGGTCTCCACTCCCAAGACACAGCTAGAACCCATGGTCACATTGTCCCACAAATGTTCTTACTCCCTGCAGTCCTTCCCATGGTTGCGAAGTACAGTTATCTTTCTGGAATTGAAACCAGAGACTCTGCTGTCCTGCAAGTCTCATATCCAGTAGGGTCCCTATCCCTCTGCTGCTGCATTCACCAGGTATGTGCTAGCTCCATCTCCCCTCATCCACATCCAGAGGTGTCCGATCAGCTGTGTTTGGTGCACCTTGACAATGGTCAATCCTTCAATCTTCTATTCAGCCTTCACGGGTGTAGGGTGTGCTCATGGAGGACCAGTACCTTTGGTGTGATGGCTGCCAAAGCCCTTCTCAGGGCTCTTTCCACCTTGGTGTCCACCTATTCCACCCAACTCTCACCTGTGGCTCCAAGAAGCTGCAGCATATGCAGTGGCCACACTCCAGAAAACTATTTCAGGAGATGGGCCAAACAAGAGGTCTCAAACCTATTGATGAGTTAAGGGGTGTCTACCCCAAGCATGTGAAAACTTCCCCTGGTGGAAAGGGTTGGTAAGAATAATTTGTTTCAAAGGCCACAAAAGTAGCTGAAGCAGGCAATGGCGTGCACTTAGAGCTTCTTTAGACAACAAAGACACCAAGGTCATCCACTGTATCCTGAGCCATCACCAGCCATCTTGATTCTGTCCTGCCAATGGACTATGATGGCTCTGGAGGAGAGAGTGAGGGTGATGACTTTGTGCAACTCTGCCTCACTTAAATCCAATTTACACACAAATCAAAAGACGTCACCCATACCACTTTATATCATACCTGAAAGTCCTACGGCAACAGGCAAGTGATAAAGCAGCAAGTGCGGATACCCTAGGAGCTGTAGTCACAACCCTGCGCACAAGCAGCCCAGGCCATAAAATATCTAAAATGTACAAAAACATCTGCAAATATGATTCCATTCACCATTGACACATGTAATGTGCACACACTTATAGACAACACAAAATGCAGTAGACCTGAAAGACAAACTGATCTTGTTGCAAGAGAACTCAACAGGTATCCCATCCAAATAGCAGCCCTGAGTGAAACAAGTTTGGCAAATGAAGGCCAGCTTACTGAAGTCAGAGCTGGATAAATACTTTTCTGTAGTGGCCACAGTGAAAGGGAGCACTGTGAAGCTGGTGTAGGTTTTACAATCACAACTAGTCAGCAAGCTGGTATGCCTGCCAAAAGGAGTGAATCACAGGCTCATGACAATGAGATTGCCACTTGAAGGAAAATATCATGCCACCATCATCAGTGCCTATGCTCCCACCATGATGAACGCGGATGAGGTCAAAGAAAAATTTTATGAAGACCTAGAGACCCTTACCATTAATGTGCCAAATGAGGACAAGCTTATAATTCTTGGTGACTTTAATGCTAGAGTAGGCTCAGACTACCAGACTTGACAGGGAGTCATAGGGAGGAATGGAGTTGGAAACAGCAAGAGCAATGGTCATTTACTGCTGAAGACTTGTGTATCACATGACCTTCTCATCACCAACACTGTTTTCAGTTTACCTAAATGCAATAAAACTTCACGGGTGCACCCTCACAGAAAACATTGGCATCTAATAGACTATGTGATTGTAAGGAGAAGAGACAGACAAGATGGGAGAGTGACAAAAACAATGCGTGGTGTAGTGCTGGACTGATCATAAACTTATCATTTCCAAGCCAGATATTCGCATTCATCAAAAGTGCCTCCCCCAAGGCAAAATGACTACCAGAAGAATTAATGTCAACAAATTAGAACTTTTCTCTGAGTATAAATAGTTTGTTGCTAACTTGCAGGGAAAGTTGAGCCAACACACAGTTGGCAACAGTGAAGCAGAAAAGGAGTGGGCTGTTTTCAGTTATTTGGTGTACAGCATGGCATTTGCTCATCAGAACACTTGCAAACACCAAGACTGGTTTGATGAAAACAATGGGGAAATTCAGAAGCTGCTAAATGAAAAATGAGAAGTCCCTAGGATTTACCAGCAGGATAGTTCATCCATCTCTAAGAAGGCAGCATTTAATTCCATCAAAAGTAAAGTATAAGAAAAGCTTAGAGAGATGTAGGATTCCTGGCTCAGTAAAAAGGCAGATGAAATTCAGTTTTATGCTGATAGTAACAATCCAAAGCACTTTTATGATTCCCTGAAAGCTATTTATGAACCAAAAACCTATGGTGCATCACAACTACTCAATGCTGATGAAGCCACAGTGATTAATGATAAGAACATAATCCTAGAGAGTTGAGCTGAACACTTTCATAGTGTTCTCAACAGACCATCATCAATCAATGCTAAGGCCATTGACCATTTACCTTAGGTTGAAGTCAATCTCTACTTAGGTGAACTTCCAATGGGAGAAGAGGTTCTGAAAGCCATTAGGCTTCTTTCATGTGGCAAAGCCCCTGGTGCTGATTCTATTCCAGTTGAGATTTACAAGGTAGGGGGACCATTGCTCATACACAAGTTGACTGAAATTTTCCAGGTTATATGGCAAGAAGAGGTTATCCTCCAGGAGTTCAAGGATGTGTTCATTGTCCATCTCTATAGGAGTAAAGAGAATAGATTGTCCTGTGACAATCACAGGGGGATCTCTCTCTTAGTCATTTCTTGGAAAGTTCTTGCTAGGGTCCTCCTTAATAGGCTGATCCTTCACCTGGAAGTTGGTCATATACCTGAGAGCCAGTGTGGCTTCAGAAAGGGCCAAGGAGCAGTTGTTTGGCGTTTGCTGCCCCACAACTCCAGGAGAAATGCCAGGAGCAAAATAGAGGTCTGTACACATTTGTAGATTGGACCAAGGCCTTTGACACTGTTAGTCATGAAGACTCATGGAAAATTGTGTCAAAATTTGGTTGCCCAGAGAAGTTCATCAACATTGTACATCAATTTCATGATGGCATGTTTGCCAGAGTTTCTGGATAGTGGACAATGCTCTCGTGCTTTCCCAGTCACCAGTGGAGTGAAACAGCGCTGTGTGCTTGCTCCCATGGTTTTGAGCATAATGTTTTCTGCCATGTTGTCAAATGCTTTCACTGAGGATGAACACGGTGTCAAGGTCAACAACCATACAGATAGTAAGTTCTTCAATATGAAAAGGTTACAAGCCAAGACCAAAGTGGAGGGTGTATTGATGCATGATTTTCTGTTTGCAGATGATTGTACACTCAATGAAACCTCTGAAGCTGAGATGCAACAAAGTCTGGATCAATTCTCTGCTACCTGTGCTAATTTTGGCCTAATAATTAACATCAAGAAAATACAGCCACCACCCCACCATCCATATGTGGAACCATCGGTTACAATAAATGGAGAAGTTTTGAATGCTGTGGATAAGTTCAGTTACCTTGGTAGTGTACTTTCCAGGGATGTACACATTAACAATGAGGTTGATACACGAATTACCAGAGTTGGCTCAGTGTTTGGGAGGCTCTGAAGAAAAGTTTGGGAGAGAAGAGGTATTAGACTGACTACCAAACTGAAGGTCTACAGAGCCATTGTGCTATCCTCATTGTTGTATACCTATGAAACATGGACAGTCTACTAATACCATGCCAGGAAACTGAATTGTTTTCATTTGAACTGTCTTAGGAAGATTCTGAATATCATCTGGCAGGATAAGGTACCAGACACTGAGGTCCTTGTTCCAACTAAACTGCCCAGCATTTAAACTATGCTTCAGAGAGCACAACTCCAATGGGCTGGTCATGTTGTTAGAAGGCAGCCAGAAGAAGCGATACAAGGACACTCTCAAGGTCTCTCTCAAGAACTTTGAATCTGATTGTGCAACATGGGAGACACAGGCACAGGACCGCTCAGTATGGTGTGGCCACATCAGAAAAGGTGCTGTGCTCTTTGAGCAAAGCAGAATTGAAACAGCACAAAGGAGACATAGGATGTGCAAATTTGGAGTAACCACCCCAAATGTTCACACCGACTATCTGTGCCCAATCTGTGGTCTGAGCAGTCAGAATCCTACACATTGAAACTTCCCTTTATCATGATGATGTCATTTTCATCCTCTTTGAGAACAAAAGACAACCACCAACCAATGCTGTCAGTGAGATGAAATTTTCTAAGACTGAGGCTGCCTCTCCACACAGCTGTCCCCAGGGTTTATTGTTTGTTAGTTCCATGGAGTTGGCTGGGAGGTGTTTGCTCTTTACTCAAGAGGAACCTCAGCCCTAGGAGGCCAGGTCTTTCCTGGGTTCTTCTTAGGTTGTCTTAACAGAACAACTGCTTTACTCTGATTTTTGTTTATTTTTGCTGCTCTTTGTCCCCTCTGAGGCAATATTCTGTCTTTATCTGTGGAGGAAATTTGGAGAGCCAAAAATTTTCTGACCTATTCTGCCATCTTCCCAGAATCCTCTCTCTAAAGTGTTCCTTTTTTAAAAAAAGTTCCTGTACCACACCAACCCCCTTCTCCTATTGGTGAGCTCCTTCCATGGGCTCCATTTTGGTGAAAGGCCCAGGCCAGCCATGCTTCATTCACCTAGGGTCTGTGCTTCTGATTATCTGGACCCCACGTTCCAAGGTGGCTGCCTTCTCCCAATCCTTCTCCCACTTTTGAACTCCTTTTAGTGTGTCATCTTCCCTCATTAGAATATAAACTCCTTGAGGGCAGGGACTGTCTTTCTTTTTGATCATGTAACCTCTATCCCAAAGCCCTTTGGTTTAGAACTCTCTCCTTATTTGTGGAGATAAAGAACCTGACTTTCAGGAGGTGAGAGGTGAAAGAGCTCAAGTTTTCACCAGTCACCTTCAAATGTCTTCTTTGAGGCTTCAAGAGTCAAATTGTTGCAGGTGCTCCTGGCTTCCAGCTTCAAGAGAGAAGATAGAAGTGGCCAACCCCTCTTTAGATTGCTGAAGGAAAAGACTGGAAAGTCATGAGAGGAGCTAGCAGTCTCCATCACATCCCTATTCCCAGTTTGCTACATTAAGGATTTTAGGAAGTTTTTCTTGAGTGAGATCCAGGATCTTTTCTCTTGGTTGAGCAGAGTTACCTTGTTCCAAGTGGGAGAGCTCCTTCACTCTCTATTGTCTAGTGTATCTCCTATGTGTCCATTCTCTGATTTTTGTTTTGCTATGATTTGGATAATTGATTTTCTTTGCTATTTGCTATGTGTATTCATTATGAAACTGATATTAGGTAGGAAAGGGGTCAAGTCTTGGATATAGAAGTTAAGGTCTTCCTTCTGCCTCCAAATGACAAAGTCATTAAAAGTTAGCTCAAACTGGATCATAATCTCTAGACAAACAATATTTAAGAGAGCAGAGAAAAAGATGCTTCTACCCCAGTTCCCCTTCTTCCTCTAAGGAGAGCAGAGGGCCCTGGTGCCAACCTCCAGCTTTCCTCTCCTGTCAAGAATGAAAGTCTCAAAAAAAAAATGAAAATCTCCCTTGGGGAAGAATGGGGGGAGAAGAGACTAGAGATTCTGCTTTCTTTTGAGCCATATACAAAGAGAGTGTCCTGACCACATGTGGGCCTCACCATGCATGGAGACTCACTCCTCCACTCTTTTTACTTAAGCATGAGAGATCTGCTCTTAAGAATATGATTTTAGGTTGCTTATTTTTGCAAGCTATCATGGAGGTTACTTGAGCTAGTTTTGTTTGTTTTTTTTTCAAGTTGAACTTTAACTTAGTTCCTGCACTTTAACTTAGTATTTTTTTTCCTTTCTCAGGCCTAGCTTATAGTGTGCAAACTTCTTGGGGACAGAGATGGTCTTCCTTTTGTATTGTGCTTAGCAGAAAGCCTGGTACATAGTAATCTTCAATATATGTTTGTTGCTTTGCCTTGCCTTATCAGGCAAACAATAAATCATCTAATAAATGTCAGAGGAAGAAGAGTAGTTAGTAGTGGTTGGTAATTTCTTGCTCAGGATCATCAAGGCAACTATTTTTTAACCTCAATAGAGGAATTTGTTGTTTTCCTGGAACATTTATCCAAAAAAGTAAGAGAAATCTTCCCAAGTCTTATCAAGACCACCAATCATTCCATGGGCACAAAGTACACTGACAGAAGGAACCTTAATAGTATTGATAAAGATAATAGAGACTTGGGGAAGTAACTGAAAATTTTAGGATCACAAGTTATATTTTCCTCACTGGTGGCCATTGAAGGCAAGAGATATGGAAGACAAAAAGTGACTTGAAAAGTGAATAGTTGACTAAGAGGGTGGTGTCTGAGAACGGGATTTGTATTTGGGGACATCAGCTTAAAATATGGGAATGACAGATTCATGGCCAGGGATGAAGTATGCCTAAAAATATTGGTAAAAAAGTACTTGACTGGTGTCTTACAAATCTAATCAAAGATGCTTTCAGTTAAAAGAGACAGAAGCTAAGAGCAAGAGGTAAGAGCCAGGCAAGAACTCTAACAGGCTAGATATGATAAAGAGTAGCTATGATGAAGGAAGAATGGTAGTCAAGAAAACCAAACGTTCAACATGAGACAAAACCCAAATATGAACCATTAGCAAAACCCATGACTCCAAATGTCCACACACCAATGCTCAAATTTAACCAATAAGCAAGAAGAACCAGATATCCTAATGCAAGAGCAAAATTTTTACCTATTTGTTATTCCTGAGACTTAGTGGGAGAGACATGTGACTGGAATATGACTGTGAATAGGCATACTCCACTCCAAAACTACCTGCTCCTTCCACTATGTTCTCTGATATGCCTGATCCAAGGGTAGCAAACCTATTTTCATCCTGAATCTTTCCTTGATGACATAACCTCCCTGGACTTAATTTTCAGCACTGGCTGCACTTCCACTCATATTACCTAAAGTTACTAGTTGACAGGGAGTTGGAAAACCCTTTGCTTCCCATGCAGTAACTTCTCCTTGGAGGCATACTCACAGTCATATTCCTGATCTTTTCATTACCCATGGATGTACCACTTCCGTGTACACGAACTATGAAATTCTCTTATCTGATCATAATATATTGTCTTTCTTCTTGCTCTGCCATGCAACCCAAAACCCTTCTTCATCCACACCATGACCAGCAATCCTTGGATTCCTCAATTCCTTCCCAAGGAATCACCCTTGCATTAACTATTCTCCTCCTTTCCTCATCTTGATCCGTTTATCCTCTTTTCTTAAGTTCAATGTCCCTTACCTTATCACTGATCTTGCCGAGTCATGCCTCAGCTTTGGATCACTGCCACTATCTTTTGCCTCATACTTCTTGATCTCTCTTTGGTCTTTAACACTATTGTATGTTCTCTTCTCTTTGATATTCTTTTTTCTCTAGGTTTTTAGGACACTACTCTCTCCTGGTTCTCCTCCTACCTATCCAACCACTCATTCTCAGGCTCTTTTCCTGGGTCTTCACACAAGTCATGCCTGATCATCAGGAGGTCCCAGTGAGGTTTGTCTCCTCTCCTCACCTCTCCTCTCCTCTCCTCACCTCTCCTCTCCTCTCCTCCCCTCCCCTCCCTCCCCCCTCCCCTCTTCTCCTTCTAGACCATTCATTCACCTTGGTGATCTCTTCAGCTCCCATAGATTCAACTATTGTTTCTGTGTTGATGATTTAAATCTACTTATCCAGCCCTAACTTCTCTGACCTTGAGTCTGATATGTCCGATTACTTTTTAGGCATCTCAAACTGAATTTCTGTAGACAGCTTAACTTAACATATCCCAAACTGAATTTAGTATCTTTCCCCTGTTTCCTGCTTCCAAACTTTCTAACCGTTGAGGATACCATCATCCACCTAGTCACCCAGGTTTGCAAAAGAGGTGTCAACATCAACTCTTCTCTTTCTCAATTCCAAATCTGAACTGTTGCCAAGACCTGTCTATTTTACTTTTGAAACATTTCTCATATAAATGCCTCCTTGTCTCCTCTGACACTACTACCACTATGGTACCCTCGTTACCTGGATTGTTGTAATAGTCTACCGATTAGTTGGCCTCCCTATCACAAACCTTTTCCCACTCTAGTCCATCCTTCACTTAGCTCTCAAAGTGATCTTTCTGAGGTCTTAAGTTTGTCACTCACTTTTTCAATAAACTCTAGTGGCTCCCATCACCTCCAGGATCAAATAAAGTCCTCTGTTTGTCATCAAAGTCTTTCATAACATGCCTGTCTTCCTCCATTTGTCTTACACCTTATACATACCCCTAAAATATTCTGTGTTCCAGTGACACTGACCTTCTTGTAATTCTTTGACCAAGAAGCTCCATCTCTATACTCTAAGTATTTCACTTGCTATCTCCCAAATATGGAATTCTCTCCTTTCTCTACCTGCTGGCCTCCCTGACTTCCTTAAAGTCTCAGCTAAAATCCTACCTTCTCTAGGAAGTTTTTCTGAATCCCCCTTAATTCTAGTGTTTTCCCTCAATTTATTCTGTACAGCTTATACAATAGGATTTTGGAGCACCTAACATGGAGGAACCCTGCTTCTGAGCTCCTCTACCACATGGGAGGTAGATTGGCTTCAATTGGCTTCATAGCTAGAATAGATTGCATCTTTTAAAATTCCAGACTAGGACAGTCTAGTTCTTTTTCTTGAATTCTTTTTCTAGCTTATCATCCAGAGAGGGTGAAGGTTCACCAATATTACTGGTACCATGCACTGAACTACTAAGGAGGAAGGGTTCTTAGGTCCTGTGTCTAGGTCCTGTGGCCCAAGAAATGGGGCTTCCAGGCAGTGGGACCAAGGCATATAGTTGTTTTAAATTTGTACATCGTTATTTCTATATTGGTTCCCCCATTAGACAGTAAGCACCATGAGGGTAGGGACTGTCTTTTGCCTTTCTTAGTATCCTCAGCACCACACACAGTAACTGGAACATAGTAGATCAGTGGAGGAACAAATAAAAATGATTTGTCATCAGAGTGTACAATATACCAGCTGATTGGAAGGAAGAGTCAAATCAAAAGTTCTGGAAATAGGTCACAAGCCTGTGAACACAGTGGCATGACGTATTGATGATGAAGTACTTCAATTATCAAGAAATCTACTTTCTACTACTCTCTTTCTACTGACATCAAAATATTTAACAAATCCTTGTCTTGTCTTAAAATTTTCATCCTTCAAAAAAGAAACTGGCAAGGAAGAATCCTACCCAAGAACTGATTTTTACCAAGAAAGAGAAAAAAGTTGTTGGGAGTAGAAATGATGGGAATATTGGGTGAAAGTGATCATTCTCTTAGAGTTTGTGGTAGAGAAGTAGAAAAATCTGATTATGGTCTGACATGCACCATAGATATTGGTAATTCAGAATTCCAGGTGTTCAAAATATGGATAGATAAGATCTTGAGATTAAAATTCTACAGCAGTCATCCAGTGAGGAAGGGGGAAACTGCAGAAAAATATTCTGGGGACTGTTGACCTGAAAACTTGGTTAGAGAAAAGGCAACAGGCTAAATGCTTACATTTTATGATTTAATTAGTTAATCAATTCCCTATTAAAGAAAACAGTACCAATATATTATGGAGCCAGAAAAATATTCTGGCTACTGATACAAAGAATTGGGCAGCCTTAAATCTGTTTTAGGACAAAAAAGTGTTTTGTGTCCTTCAGATTTATGATCTCCATAAGTGATTAACTAGACCATTAGAAAGGAATTTCTCAATTGCATAGGTTGTAAAAACAATAAGATAAAATTTGACAAAGTTTCAAATAGAAATTACGACCTAAGATGTCTATATATTCTTTACCATTAACATGCCAGAACATAGTATATGTCTATAAATATTAAGATATGGAAAATGTCCCATTATTCAAGATAGTGTCTTAGGTTAAAGGTCTCTTAAGGAATGTTAAGTCAGCCCTGGCTGGCTTTTGCTGACATAGAAAGACGCATTCTCTGAGTTTGCTTCAGAGAGAACAAAGAGTTTATCCCAAAATTTTATATTAAACATTATCAGGACTCACAAAGAAATAGTCCCAACAAGGAGAAAAATTGAGTAATTGTCTGAAGAGACTGATATGGATACACATGGAACTCACCACCTTATCATCCTATCATAGGGTAATAGATCTAGAGTTGGAAAAGATATTAGACATCACTGAGTCTAATCCCCTCATTTCACAGAGAAAGAAATTAAGGCTCAGAGAGATTAAGTGACTTGTCTAGAGTCACACAGGTGGATGGGATGGGATTTAAACCTATCTCTATGTCTCTAAGTCCAGTAGTCTATTCACTGCCAAACACTGTCTCTGAACTTAATTTTTTAAAAGATACATGCAGAAGACAAAAGCAAGGGCAAGTAATAGGGGAAGAATTAATATATCATGACACAGACTTGGAAAACAGTGCCAAGAATACTAAAATTTCAGACCAAACTGAGACTGGTGAGGAAAACTATGAAAAAAATTTTAAAGCTATTTTGAGGAAAAGCATAGGCTCACAGTAGCAGCAGGACCATGACTCAGGGTGGATTAGACAGTAATTGATGTCAGAGAGAATGCGATTCAGTTCAGATTTTGCTTCTCTTTTCTCTGCCAAGGAGAACGACCTTTGTGCTGGGAATAATAGGATGAAAATGGCTCACAGAGAGTTGATACCCAAGATAAGTAAGGAGAGCATGGTGTTGCCCTGGATGAATTCAAGTTACCCAGATGGACTACGCCCTCAAATACTGAAACTAATGAATGTGATTTCTGAGTCATTAGTATTGACATCTGACCGACTAAGGAGAATGGGAAAACACAAGACTTGAGAAAGAGAAGTGTCATCCTATTTTTCCAAACAAAGGAAGTAAACAGCTTGCAAATTGTATGTAAATGAGTTTGACCTTGACTCCTGGGAGAATTTTACAATAGGATTTTAAAGAGATGGTCAGTGGTGATTACAAAGAGCCTCATTAGCAGATCATTTTCTTTTGTATTATATTTCGGTTTGTTTTATGATTTCTCCCATTCATTTTAATTCTTCTATGCAACATGACTAAGGTGAAAATGTATATAATAGGAATGTATGTGTAGAACCTATATAAAACTGTATGCCTATCAGGGAGGGAGTGGAGAGGTAGGGGAAAAAGGGGGGAGGGAAAAAAATCTAAGATATATGGAAGTGATTGTAGAACATTGAAAACAAATAAAATAATAATAAAAAAGACAAAGAGCCTTATAAAGAACAGGTCATAACAAACTGACCTTCCTTTTTTTTTTTTTGATACATTTGCTAAGTCAAGAGAATGCTATAGTTTACCTGAATTTTGGCAAAGCATTTTAAACCGTATCTTATGCTATTTTTAATTTTAATTTTAAATTTTTTTCTAATGCTATTCTCATGGGAGAAAAATAAAGATATATGGTGATGGTATTTGGTATTATTTTTGAACTTTGATGGGGGCCAGAGCCTGAGTTAGTCGGTTGGAGGAGGAGCTGAGACCTGGTCATCTCTTTGTTCTCTGAGGTGGACTTAGAGAGTGCCTTTTTTTGGTCGGTGGAGCCAGATGGGGCTGACTTGGCATACTTTGTGGGACCCTTGGCCCAAGATACATCTAGGATGGTGGGACTTTTTTGTTATCTTGTGGACATGTACTATGTTGTGACATGTTGATGGTGGAGAGAACACAGATGTTCTGAGTTGTAGTTTTGATCTACACTTTGTCAATTCTCTTATCTTATTGTATTTGGAACCTATCCAAATGAGAAATTCTTTTCTTATGGTGTAGTTGATCACTTGTGGAGAACGTGAATCTGTGGGGCACAGACAGCCTTGGATTGTCCTGGGACGGATTTGTATTTGTCAGTCAGAAGTTTTTCTGGCTCCATGGTCATGTGACCTCTAGCTTTAAGGGAATGAACAACATACATTTAGCCTGTTGCCTTTTTTAACCAAACTTCCAGGTCAATAGTGGATAATACAACAAAATTGATTCAAAATAGTGCTAGGCCTGGAGTCAGGAAGACTCATCTTCCTTAGTTCAAATCCGACCCCAGACAATTAATGGCTATGTGACCTTGGACAAGTCATTTAACCCTGCTTGCCTCAGTTTTTCTAATGTATCAGATGAGTTAGAGAAGGAAATAGCAAACCACTCCAGAGATCTCTGCCAAGAAAACCCCAAATGGGGACATGAAGAGTTGGACATAACTGAGAATGACTAAACAACAAGAATAAAAAAGAGCTTCTTCAGTGATCCAGGGATCAATGTCTGCTATGTTTAGTCTTTTTATTAGTGACTTGAATAAAGACATGGATGCCATATGTGACAGAACCAGGATTCCTGTGGTTCTCAGGGACAGAAATTCGTTTTCCCTAAAAAGCAGCAAAGCTATTCCCAAGTCCCAGTTAGTCTTCCTCCTTTGATGTCTAAGCTTGTCGTTTAAGTGCATACCAGGTTTCATCTATGTGAAGTTAGGGGCCTCCAGCTTGGTGGGTATCTGAAGACCACAAGAGTTACCACATCCTCCCTTGCTGACAGAACTGCTTCTAAATGCAAATGAGAGGTGTCATTTTTACAGAATCTCCTGCTACTGTTTCCTTGTTGCATATCTATGTAGTTTTAGGACAAAATAAACTTCCTTTTGTTAACTGTTCAGTGACTGATGTTGACTCATGGGACTCAGGTTAACCTCAAATGAAACCTGAACTAATAGGATGCTGGTATTAGGGCTACCTCTCATAGCTTAACAAATCTGTATATGATCAATTGCTGGGACAGTTGACATATTGGTATGGAAGAGTCATAGTTAGAGAAATCAGTTTATCTGAAAAGGATCCACAACTCAAAAAGATTTTATAATAGGATAGGGCATCCAAAAATACTGATGTGATTTTTGACATTAATTGAAGCTTAGCTTTCAAGTCAACCATGAGCATTTATTTAATGCCTACTACGTGCCAGGTTTGGTGCTGAGAGCTGGGGATACAAAGAAAGGCAGAAGACAAATGATCCCTTGCTCTCAAGTTGTCTGATGGAGGAGACAACATGTAAACAATGTACCAATAAGATAAATACCAGGTAAATCAGGGATAATCAACAGTAGGGAGGCCCCAGCATTGAGAGGATTGGGAAAGGTTGCTTTCAGAAGGCAAGATTTTGGTAAGACTTGAAGGAAGTCTGGAAGTTGAAATGGGAAAGGAGAACATTCCAGACCCATGGGGGGGTCAGCCAGTGAGGAGGCTTGAAGTTGGGAGATGGAGGGTCTTACATGAGGAAGAGTAAAAAAAACAACTTATTGATCTCAAAGTGTGTGGAGGAGGTAATGTGTAATAAAACTAAAAGATAAGAAGGGGCCAGGTTGTGAAGGGCTTTGAATGCTGAACAGAAGACTTCATATTTAATACTGGAGGCAATAGAGCTCCCACTGGAGTTATCAGGGCAGGGGAAGGGCATGATCAGATGCTTTCTTTAGGAAGATCACTTGATAGACGAGCGGAGGATGGACCAGAGTAAGACAGAGAGAGACTAACCAGTAGGATATTTTACAGTTTAATCATGAGGTGATGAGCGTCTGTACCAATCCAATCTCATAAATTCAATCCAACAAATATTTCTTAAGCACCTACTATGTGTCAGGAACTATGCTAATTAATGCTGATTAATTTTTTAAAATTAATTTAAAGATTTAAAAATGTAATGATTATTTTTTTTTTTAAAGAATCCAGGTCTAGAGCTCTAACCACTGGACCACCTAACTACTACTAGGAGCACTTCATAAATATTTGCGGATGGATTGACTCTTTTCCTTCTCTGTACACAGATCAGAGACAAGTTTTCTTAAGAAAACTAACCTGAAGGGTTACATTGAACTCCAGCATGAGGTACCAATCACCCAGAGGGAGAATATTTCCTTAACAGCTTCCTTCTCAAAGAAGGGTGACCAAAAAGTGAATGCTTTGGTTAGAGGACTAAAACCATGCTGTAAGGATCCAGGAGATCTGGACCTTATCAGCCTGCCATGATATTGCTTTGAATTGCCTAGATGGTTCAGTTTCAAGGTGAATGAGAAATACTGTTCAGCAGATGCCAGATTGATCATTCCAATTGGTTGTCAAAATATAATAAATGCTCTGAAAGTTATTTCATTTGACCTATAAATGAACTTCCCCCCTCCTTTTTTGAGCTTTGTGAATATTTGTTTACTGGGGGTATTGGTGACAAGCATATTAGGGACAAAGGTAGGGGTGTGAAGATGTCACATGAAGTTCCTAGATTTTCTGAATGGAGACAATTCTTCCAAATGTACTTCGGTCCTTCATGGCCTATAAGAACTCTGGATACATATATTGTACTTCATTCAGTAGTGTTTATAAGATATCATCTCATCATCTCTAACAATAACCTTGGGAAAAGGAGAATTCTCTCCATAGTGGACAAAGAAATGGGGAAAGTCTTATCGAAGAGCTGTATTAAAATTATAACCAGAGCTCAGACTTAAAACAATAGGGTCTAGTCCCAAAGTAGAAGCTTTTCAGAGTGACTATTGTTTAGTCATGTCCGACTCTTTGGGGTTTTCTTGGTAGAGATACGGAAGTGCCATTTCCTTTTCTGGTTCATTTGACAGATGAGGAAACTGAGGCAAACAAGGTGAAGTGACTTGCCCAGGGTCAAACAACTAGTGAGTGTCTAAGGTCAGATTTGAACTCAGGAAGATGAGTCTTCCTGACTCCAGGTCCAGCACTCTAACCACTGTGCCACCTAGCTCCCCCTTACAGGTCCAGGTGATACTTCAACTCACATAGAGAATTCCTAGGAAATCTCATTACCAGGTCCAATACTCATACTGCCTTATTTTACAAAGTTACTATGCATAAAGCACTTTATAAATCTCTGGGGGTAGTGTAAGTATAAATGTAATACATATATAAATGCATATAAATGTAAGCTATTATTATAGGAGAGAAAAAATACTTTTAAGCAGAGATACTTTCCTGGGTGGCCACCTACTCTGCCTGAAATATATGACTGACCTTCCTAGGAGAGGCTTGTCTGTGAGCTTCTACTGGCAGATTTTAGAGTGTCAGTTTCAGGGCTTGCCTATAATAAATAAGCCATTTATTGACAGGACAGTAAACCAGCATCCCTTCCCACCCAACCCTGATCCAGCCACCACCATCATGCAAACTCACCCAGAATAATCACTTCTCTTTCAGCACCCACTGGAAACTATCCCTCCCCTCGCTGTACTCTGGAGCGTACCAGCAGGACCTTACTGAGCCACTTAGGAGTTTCCGGATAAATCTGAGTTATCTTTCGTTTAGAGTCCAGCCTGAGGTCATTAAACAATTGATCTGCAGAAGACTAAGCAGGACTACTAAGACCAGAACTGCAAAGGGAAGAGATACTTTATTACTTAACAACCTTGTTTCGTTACAGTCGTGAAAGACAGAGAATTATATTCTGACCATAAATAGGAAAATGTATAGTCAAAGTCTGTGTGTGTGGGGAGGAGGCCTGTAGTTTGGGAGAAGGGGAGGGAAACATGGAGTTCAAGGGAAATATCAAGGGCTCACTGTGCCTGTGTGACTGGGAAAATCTCCTCTCTAAGAGAAAAATGTAATATTGAGAACAGGGAGCATCTTTTGTCTCTTTTTAGCAAATGTTCAGCAAATACGTGACACATAGTAGGCATCTAATAAATGTTTATTGATTGATTGATTGGGAGAGGCCACCAACATTCATGTTGCTGCAGATGGCTGAAGCTGGTGGATGGATTATTTTGAGCTGGGGGAGAGTGGGGAGGGCTGTTTGTTTTTCAGTCCTGTCTGACTCTTCACGATCCCATTTGGGATTTTCTTGGCAGAGATACTAGAGTGGTTTGCCGTTTCCTTCTCCAACTTATTTTATGAGTATATAATATATAAATAAAATACATAAATATATAAAATTGAGGGAAAAGGCGTGAACAAAGTTAAGTGACTTGCCCAGGGTCACACAGCTAGTAAGGATCAGAGGCCAGATTTGACCTAAGGAAGAGGAGTCTTCCTGATTCCACATCTGCCATTCCACCTCTTAGCTGCCCTTTTGGATTAAGTGGAGCAAGTATTCATGCTAAGTCTGGTACCAATAAGGTAAGCCCCCAGCATTCAAAAGCCATGAGACTACCTAAGGTAGGACCCAGGTCAGCCTAGTGTGTGGGTCAGAGACAAACAACTCAAATAAAAATTGGAGACTTCTCAAGGTAGAAGCAAAGCAGCAAGATTTTATTATGATTTCTGGAGAAAGGGCATCTCCTCTCTGATAAGCAGTCAGGAGAGTGAGGCAATTACAGAAGGCAAAAATAGAGATTATGTAGCCCTAACACAGATCCGCGCCCCCCCCCCCCACTGGCCTTTTACTCCCATTGGCTGGGAGGCAGGCTCACAATCTAAACTTGACAGTCTACCCTGTGAATAACCAATGGACATTATGTTGATGTGGATGCTGATATGGCAACCCAAGGGGGCTATCTTATGTTGGTGTGGCACATGATTTCTGGGAAACCAAAACTTAGGCCTAACCATCTACTAAAAACCTTTTGTTAAGCACTGAGAAGTCTTCACTAACTTCATTCCATTCACTAGGTTGGAAAAAGCTTTTGTGGTAATCAACGTAGGAACTGGTCCATGAATGGCCACTGGACTCCAACTTTGACTAGGAGACTTTATTTCAAAAAATAAATAAAATAAAAAGGAGGCAAGATACTTGTATTACTTACTTGGGAGGCAGAATGGAACCTGGTCCAAGATTTGCCTCTAACACAAGTTAATACCTAGCATTATATATAGATGAAGTATGCAAGACACTTTATGTAGGTTTTCTCATTTGACCCTTAACAACATTATCCCCATTATATGACAGAAGGAGGCAAGAAAGGTTAAGTGACTTGTCTAGGAGAATTACAAAGTTAGTAAATGTCTAAGGCAGGATTTGAACTTAGGTCCAGTGCAAAATCCACCATGATACGTAGTTGCCATTCGTGCTGGATAGGTGACTTGGGGCAGGGCACTTAACCTCTTGGTGTTTTATCCAACATTCTAAGACTATCAAATGAGGGAAGTGGAGACCTGCATTAGTAGAAGGAGTTGCTTCACAGGAAAATCATAGGTCAGGTCCTTCTCCCTACTAACTTACCTCACAAGTGTCTTTGTTTCTTCAACCAATATTCATCAAGCATCTATTTTGTAGCCCGGGCAATGTAAAGATGAGAAGAAAAAACACAACATGACAAATTCCTTGTCTTTTAAGAAACCAGCATCCTACAAGGGGGGATGAAAAATGTTCACAGCTAAGTTTAATGTAGGAGACAATATGATGGGGACTGCAAAAGGTACTGGGAAAGTTTTTGAAGGAGGAGAGAACACTTTCAACTGGAGAGTTACATCTGTCTATATAACCTTCCAGAGTGTAGGTACTTAAAAAATACTTATTGAAGGAATGGATAAGGAGAGTATTTTTCATCATGAGTCTGCTCTTCCTGCTCATTTGTCCTGAAGACAACTGAACTCTCACTCTCTCCTTTTCCCCTTTTCCCTGTGGCCCCTGTTCCTCCATGGCCCTGTCTTGCCAAGGATTTCATTTTAGGCTAGGAGTAGTTCCTTGTGTGAGTTGGAATGTTCGACAATAGAAGATCTATGGATTTATCCATTACTGATATGTCTGGTTCTTTTGTGGAAATCCTTCCTAAGGTGCATAATTGCTCATCTGGACGGGGACAATGAAATGAGGCTGCACAGGTGAGTCTGAGCTAATTTGGGGAAGAACTTGCAAAAGTTGGGCTCTGGTGCCAGGGAAACTGTGACCTTCTAGGTCCTTAGGTGTAGCCTTTTGATGGAGTCCAAGTTTTACAGAACACATCCTTTTATTAAGGGGATTTGTTCTGTGAAGTCTGGATTCAGGCAAAGGACCACACCTGAGGACCTACAGGTCCATGTGTAACCTCTAGGCCACAGGTTCCTCATCCCTGTGATGTTTGTGCTTTCTTGGATTCTCACAACAACCTTGTGAGGCAGGGATGGCAGCTATTGTACCTTCCTCAAGTCTTCTCGTTTCTAAGCTAAACACTTCCTTTTTTTTATTATATCTTTTTTTTTATTGCTTCTCATATGGTGGTACAGTGGATAGTTCTGGGTCTGGAGCCAAGAAGACTTGAACTCAGATCCAGCCTAAGATACCACCTATGTGGACCCTGGGAAAGTCACTTAACCTCTGTCTGCCTTAGTTTTCCCATCTATAAGATAAAGAAAATAATTGTATCTATCTCCCAGGGTTGTTGTAAAGATAAAAAAATGATGATATTTTGCAAACTTTAAAGCAATGTATAAATGCTAGCTATTATTATTAAAATGTAGGTTGGAAAATGAGGCAGAAGAAGTAATTCAATTGTCCCATCTGTGATAATGAGTTAATGTGTTATTATAACCAAATAATAGTAAGATCCTATAATCATAGATTTAGAATCAAAAGGAACCTCATAAACACTTGGTCCAGTGGAGAAACGTATGTCCAGGAGTCCATAAGACGACCCCAGAAGGACTTTGGCATGACTGGTCAACCAACTGGAAGGTGGAAGGAGGAGTCATACCCCACAAGGACTGTGCCAGAGCTAGCTCACCTATGCATGCTATCCTCCTGGAGATAAGCAATGGCAGACTTGTCTCCAGCACAATCACACCACTCCATTTGTCCGTTATCACTCAACGTTCTCTAACTTTTTTTTTTTTTTTACCACTGGTCTTCCATAGCTCCCTGGACCCCATTTGAGATTTTCTTGGTAAAGATACTGGAGTGTCTTGTCATTCCCTTTTTCAGCTCATTCTCCAGATGAGGAGACTGAGGAAAACAGTTAAGTGACAGGGTCACACAGCTAGTAAGTGTGTAAGGCCAGATTTGAACTCACAAAGATGAGTCTTCTTCTCTTAGCTGCCCATCAGCTCTTTAGAGAGGCTATAAAGTAACTAGAATTGAGGCATCCTGAAAAGCAGAATACCCACCCACCCATCCCCTTTGGCAGACTGACTCCCATTCCCTAAAGGAACTCCTTGCTTCAGTGGGAGCCTCAGCTGAGGGGCTCTGCATTCCAGATCAGGGCCGGGTAAGAACTCCTCCCTCCTTTCACTGGTTTTTGAACAGCAGGAATAGATGGTTTATAATCTACCTCAAAGATTCCATTACATCATCTTTTCCCCTAAATCCACATCTCTTCCAAACATTCAGGTTCCTGACAAGGGCACCAATACCCTTCCAGTCCCCTAGATTCACACCCTTGGCATCACCCTCAACTCTTCACTCTCCCTCATCCCACACATTCTATCAACTGCCAAATCTTGTCATTTCCACCTGCTCATCTCTGGGACTGGTCCCCTTCTCAGGCTTTCATAAGCTTTCATCACCTTCTGGCCCAAGCTGTCACCAGGTCCTCCTCACGGATCTCCTTTCATCAAATGTCCTTCCCCAACCATCCTTCACACAGTCATCAAAGTTATTTTCCTAAAACAAAGGCTAGTCCAAATCATTCCCCAACTTGGTACTTCTCCCAGACTCCCTGTTGTTTCCAGTGCCTTCTCTCTCTGTGTGTGTACGTGTGTGTACGTGTGTGTGTGTGTGTGTGTGTGTGTGTGTGTTTTGTCCTTCATTCTCAAAAAGAGCGATGACATCAGGAAGATGCCATGACTTGTAAATGAATTGGATTTAAGTGATGCAGGGTGTACAAAGTCTCTTCCAGAGAAAACTGGGTCCAGTGGCCAGATATAGATCAGAACAACTGGAGATGACCCAGGATGCAGGTAAACTTTCATACAACAACTGCATCTGATTTCATTATGGGACTCTGAAGTGAGAAAAGTATCGCTACCTACACGAGTAGACCCCTTCTCTACAACTTAGAGAACTGTCAAAAAAGAGAGTGACCCCGGGTCATACATTCAGTATATCAGAGGCTGGATTCTGTGTAAGTTTTATAATGTACATATTTATTAGTACCTTCTGTAGTATATTATGTAGTTTATAAGTATATAAATAGTTTAGACATAAGTTTATAAATAAACAAATATCTAAGTGTGGGAGTTATATCCTCAACATTTTTTTAATTGGAGTGCATGATCAAAAAATTTGAAAGTTTAAAGATCTAGGCCAATCTCATTTTACTAATAAGAAAACAAAAACCAAGGAAGTTTATCACAGGGCCAAAGGTCACAAGAATCATAAATGGCATTACCAAGATCTTCATTAGACTAGAGCTGTGGATTCCTTTGGAATAAAGGCACTTAACTTTCGAAAGGAATTACTTGCTCTCTCCTTGGAAAGATGGATGGAGTGGTGATTCATAACAGAAATGCAGAACTGTTCATTACAGGCCATCACCTCCATGACAACACGATCCTTCATGAGAACAAAGAACAAAACCTCAGTTTCGCAATCTGTAAAATAAGGAGTTTGGATGAGATGATTTTTATAGTTTCTTACAGTCAGGAGTGAGCTGTTAAATGTTTGACAATAAATTTAAGGGGGCAGGCGTGTACGTACAATAATATTTTAAGTTCAATCTGCGTCATTAATATTTTCTCTATCACTTTCCTAAGTTTCAATAACCAAGAAAACAATAAATCAAGGCTAGATTTGCAGCATTTGTCTATTTCCAAAAATGTAAATGCTCACACTGCTGCTTTCAGGCACACACACAGTTCTATATCCTCTCATTCAAGAGAGCAAAGAGGGTCTACGCTCACCATCCTGAAAATTAGTCCTTATTCGCCATCTGGTGGACACAATTTGAAACTACAGAGACTTTAAATTGGGAAAGAAAGTTTGTAAGTTTGAGTCTTTTTAATATGGATTTCTAATTCTCTGAGAGGTCTCTAGGTGACGCAAGGGATAAAGAGTCAGTAAGAATTGACTCCATTTCATCAAACATTTACAAGTTGTACGACCCTGGGTGAATCCCAACCTCCCTGTACCTTAGTTTTCTCATTTGTAAAATGGGTATAATGATAGTGTCTACCTTGCAGGATTGTTGGAAGGATAAAATGCGCTAGGATTTGCAAGGCACTTTTGAACTTTTCATTCAGTTCAGACATTTTTTTAATTGTTTCTAACTCTCTGTAACTCCTTTTGGGATTTTCTTGAAAAGATATTGAGATGGCTTGCCATTTTCTTCTCTGGATCATTTTACAAGTGAGGAAACTGAGTCAAACAGGGTTAAGTGACTTGCCCACAGTCATACAACTAGAAGTATTTGAGGGCAGATTTGAACTCAGGAAGATGAGTCCTCCTAACTCCAGGCCCAGCACTCTATCCACTGCACCACCTAGCTGCCCCTGTGTAAATTTAAATCGTAAAATTAAATGTAAATTTAAAAGCATGTGTAAATGCTAATTATTATGGCTATTATTGGACCATTGAGAAGTCAGACAATCTAAATATTTAATTTGATGTAGCTACAATGTAACACACCTTGTGATATAACAGCTAGAGTAAAGGGCTTCTGTCATGGTCCAAGGTTCAAAGGAATTCCTTGGCCTGATGCAATAGCATGTAATCGGGATGGGTTGCTGGTATAGGCTTTAATGAAGGTATAACCCATTTCTTCACAAGTCTGGAACATTTTTCCCCCTATCAATGAGGAGAGTTTTATACAAAATAATCTAGACTTACTGGAAACCTGGGTTTCAAAGGATACATGAAAATAGGGAGAAGCTGGAAGTCTCCTCATGGTTTTAAATAGTTACCAATGGTTTCAAATAGTCCTCCTCCGAAACAGAGGATTTGTTAGTTAGTGCTAGAAGTCTCACGGATTGGGAGATTTGTTAGAGTTGAGAAGCTATCATCATCATTCTCAATTGTAAGACCCAGCTGACCTTTAAACCCTACCAGTGGGTCCCACATTTCCAGAGTACCACCTCCATCTTCCCCCAAGCAAACCAAAAACACTTGATAAACACTGTTTCCCTTACTCTGAGGAGCTCTAACCTGACTTCTACTCGGAACCATTGTGGTGGGAGGAATAAAGAAAAGGGATGGACTTGGCCAAGAGCCTAAGGGGGATGAAATGGGGAAGGTTGTCTGGGTGCATGTGGCTGCGGGGTAGTCTTGGAAGAGGACTGTTCTTGGGAGTATTTGTGACTTAAATCGGGTTGCTAGGCAAAGGACTAAAAGGAGAGGGGGTTGACTTACACTTGTCCTGGACCAAGAGGATTTTACCCTTCAGAGAAATTTCTTCAGCTTGTAATCAAGTTCTGAGCATGTTTCCAGAGTCCAGTGATGATAACAGAGAGAAAAATGTACAGACGCTGACTTCAAGTTTGAATCTACTAACACAATAATCTACTCCTACCCCTTAGTCACTGGGTGATCACAGGCAAGTCACAACGGTGGCGAGCCTTGGTTTCTTGAGCTATAAAATAAGAATGATAAAAATGCCTGTAGTAGCTACCTTATGGGGTAGCCAGGTGGTGCAGTGGATAGAGCACTGGACCTGGAGTCGGGAAGATCTGAGTTCAAGTCCAGCTTCAGACACTAGCTGTATGACCCTGGGGGAGTCACTTGACCCCTATTTGCCTAAGTTCTTCATCTGGAAAATAGGGGCACACTGCAGAAGGAAATGGCAATATCTTTGTCAAGAAAATCCCTGTGGACAACATCCATGAGGTCACACGGAGTTGGACGTGACTGAACCACAACAATACCTACACTATGGTGTTAAGAGCCTCACTTCATGTGTGCAAATGAAAACTTTGAATGTTATATAATGAAAGGAGACAGTCAGCAGAAACCAGGAAAACAATATATACAATGATTCTTTTGTCACTGAGTCGTTTCAGTCATGTCTGACCCTTTGTGACTCCATTTGGAGTTTTCTTGACAAAGTACTAGAGTGGTGTGCCATTTCTTTCTCTAGCTCATGTGACAGATGAGGAAACTGAAGTAAATAGGGTTAAATGACTTGCTCAGGGTCACAAATCTGAGGCCAGATTTGAACTTGGGTCTTCCGGACTCCAGACCCAGAGCTCTATCTACTGTGCCACATAGTTGCCTTATAAAATGACTAAAACTACATAAATGAAAAACACAACAGCTTCAAAGCTGAATGCTGGAGAACTACAATGGCAAAGCCTGGCCAAAGCGAAATGACACATAGGAGATGAGATTTTTTTTTTTTTTTTGCAGAGGTAGGGGCCCGTGGGAGTGAAACACTAACTATAATGTCATACTTCTTTGATGTGTTGTTTGGTTTTCTGAAACTTTTTTTCTTCTTCTTTTTTTTCTTCTTTACTGTTTGTTGACCAGTAAAAATAGTTTGGCTGGTACAGACCCAATCCTTCCATCCCCTATTTCATTCTCTTGATGGAGTGGTACTTGTAGGGTTAAGTTTCCTACTTCCCTATTCCTCAGCCCTCCCTCCTTATTAGGTAATTTTAAAAATCCTCTCTCTTTACTGGTCCTTTAGATAAGAGTGTCTTTGTCTCACGTTTGAGCCGGGAGGAGCTTTGGGCCTTCAACCAGACCATGAATGCCCCTACTGTGCGCTGCCTGCATGCTTTGGCATGGAGGTCACACACTGAGACTGTTCCTGCTGGCAGCTCTTCTTTTCCTCCCGTTGAGAATTGCAATAAAGTTTGTCAAAGTCTCTGTGTGAGACGACCTTTTATTATAAAGGGATGTTTTTCTGGGAAGGGGCTGGGAGAAAGATGCTTTTACATTAAAACATGATATATGAATTAAAATGTATTTTCAAAAGTTGTACAAATGGTAATTATTATACCTAGCATTTATAAAGCCCTTTGAGGTTTGCAAAGTGTTTTGCAAATTTTTAGTTTCATTTTATCCTCACAACAACCCTGGGAGGTAGGTGCTATTACTGTTCCTATTTAATAGATGAGGAAAATTGAGGTAGAGAGGTTAAGTGAAAGTTATTTAGAATTATTAATATTGTTAATATCATTACAGTCCTGCTCAGCACCAGAGGAAAACTAAGGACATATAAAACAGGATCTCTACTCACAGTGAGGAGACGAGGTTCTCTGGAGACTCTACGTCACCTGGATGAAGCTGGTGTCATACTCAAATATCCATCCCTGGGTGTCCCTGTTATAGACAGAACCCTGGACAGAGTGCGGTGTCTCCAAACACACGAGAGAGGTACTCAGAGGTTTTTGACCATGAACAATTTTCCCAATTTTTCAGGTTTGATAATTTCACTTTCGAGCAGAAACAAGTCTTCTTTGAGCAATGCCAGGAGAGTTCTCAAACATGCCTCCATCCCTGTTTAGAAGTCTGAAGTTCAAGGAAGTTTGTTCAAAATCTTCTCCTTCACAATGACTCATCATCATCAACCTTGGGTTCAGAGGTTACAAGCATTTCCCTCATCTACTTTTGGGAAGAGAGAAGATAGGTGGTTTTCTTTTCATATGAAAAAAATCCAAATCCAATAGGTTTTTAACTACATTAAAATGCTGCTTTCTCCTCCTATGCAGGCAGCTCAGATTTGTAACTATCATTGGAACATTTAGGAGGCTACACGGGACCTTAAAGACTATCTAGTCCAATATCATTTTACTAATTGGGAAACTGAGACCTAGATACGTTAGGTGACTCATCTAAGGTCACATAGATCAAGAGTGATAACAGCAGAATTTGAACTCTAGGCCTATGATTCCAAGCCCAGTGCAACTTCTTGCTGAACCTTGGAGTGCTGGGAGAAGTTCAAAGAGTATTTTTCAACTGTAACTTTTTTTTTTTAATTTTACTTCCCTTCACCCAATTACAAGTATCTATTTTCCTTCTCCAACCAACTCCACCTAACTGAAAAACAAAACAGAGCAAAACTCTTACAATAAATATGCACTGTCTGGCAGAACCAATTTCTTCATTGGCCATGTCCAAAAATGTAGGTCGCCATCTATATCTTGAGCCCTGAAGCCCTTTCTTCCCGAAGGTAGGTAACAGGCTTCCTCATTGGGTCTCTGGGATCATGGTTGGCCATTGCATCCATAACAATGATCCTCTCCAGCCTGAACTCCTGCTTCTCCTGGACCTTCTCTCTCATGGCCCAGAAACCTCTTCAACGTAGAAGATCACTCTACTCCTGGACAGCTTCTCATATTCAAAGTACTCCTAGCACCTCAGCCTCTTCCCTTGATGAGTTGGTTCTTCTCAAAACTTCTGTTTTAGGGAGGAGGCCAAGGTCAGCCATGCCTTTATGGTCATGTTCTCTTCAGGCTCTGCTCCTGACTCTTCAAGACTTCCCCTGTAATGCTCTCCAGGCCAAGTACCTTTATCCCTTCCTCTCCCTTTCAGTTCCCTTTGTGTGTAGTCTTTCCTCATCAGAATGTATGTTTCTCGAGGGCAAGGACCATCTTTCTGTTTGTATGTGTGTTTCAGGGGCTTAGCACAGTGACTGGCACATTATACTCACTTAAATGCTGGTTGACTTGATTTGTTAAATTAATAGTAGCTGGTGATGTGATAGGGGAAAGATGAAAGACTGATGAAACAAAGATTCGAGCTTCACACAGTTATTTATATTTTGGGACCACAGTGCAAGAAGTACGTGGGTTTGGTTTTTTGGGGATTTTTTGGTCTCTTCCCCTACTTAACAGTATTTTATTTTTTTCAATTACATGTGAAGATAGTTTCCACCATTCACTTTTATAAGACTTTGAGTTCTGAATTTTTTCTCCCTCCCTCCCCCAAGATAACAAGAAATCTAGAGTATATCAATTTATTAAGCAATGAATGCCAATTGGAATAATAAATATTAAACTGAGGAAACAGTCTAAGCTATAGAATTTATTGACAAAACAGATATAATAAATGGGTCAATGGACTCACCAGTCAGTCCCGAGACACCGTGTACAAAGTGAAACAGATTTTTATGTATTAAAAACAATCAAGTAAAACAAATTAATTAACCAGAATACAAAATTAGGTAATCTGATTTTTAATTGAATGAAAGATTAGGGACTTTCCAAGTTGGGAGGGGGAGAGTAAACAGATATGATTTCCTGAGTTCAGAAAAGAGGTGTCCCACCGTCCCTCAGTGTCTGTAAACAAAGGAACATAGAATCAATAACTGACCAGAATGAGACTGTTTTCAGATAAGACCTAGGCGTTACTTGAGATAGACAACTGTGAGAAAACTCCTGGCATCCATTTTCAGATCTGACCAAGTCCCAGGTTGGCATAATCTAGGTCCTTGGTTAAGGGTCTCCAAGCAGCAGGAAGAGGTAGTCCAGCTTCCCAGTCATGCAGGGCTAGGTTCAAACAATGCAAGAACATTTTCTCTCAATTCCCACAATTGAATCCATTTGTCTCGCAGGACAGAAATTGGACTAGACCCATAACTGAATAGAAAGGGAACTGAGCTAGATCCAGAACTGAGTCACAAAATGGAGTCAGTGTGTTTCACTCAAGTCTCACAATTAACCACTTGCTGTCCCAACCCCTTCAATTCCCTCAATAGCTATCATTCATATAGCAATGTAAGGTTTGCAAAGCGCTTTGCATGTGTTACTTAATTTCATCCTTCCAACAATCCCAGGAAGGAGGCGTGTTATAACTGTCCCTGTTTTACAGATGAGGAAGTTGAAACAGACAAAAGTTAAGTGACTTGTCAGGAGGTCACATAGCTAATAAGTGTCTGAGGCAGAATTTGAATTCCAATCTGTTCTGATTCCAAGTCCAGAATCTTGTCAACTACCTAGCTCTTAAGTCTTTCAAAGTTGTTTGTTATTATAACTGGTAGTTGGGGATGTAGTAAATAGAAGGCTGGGCCTGGAGTCAGAAGACCTGAGTTCAAATCCTGCCTCAGACATTTACTGGCTATATGATCCCAAGCAAGTCATTTAACCTCTGTCTACTTTAATTTCCTCAGTTAAAATACAGATAATCATAGCATTTACTTACTACCCAGTATTGTGAAATTCAAATAAGATAACATTTGTAAAGGATTTGGCACATAGTAAGTACTTAATAAACTCTGATTTTCTTTCTTCCTCCTAATATAAACTGTTCTCCTGGTTCTACTGTATCAGTGCATACAAGTTTTCCTGGATTTTTCTTACATTATCCCTTTCATCCTTTCTTAGGGCACAATAGTATATTCATGGGCAGTAGATACAGTGCTGGGCCTGAAGTCAGGAGGACTCATCTCTGTTTTCAAATCTGGCCTCAGATTCTTACTAGCTGAGTGACCCTAGACAAGTCACTTAACCTTGTTTGCCTCAGTTTCCTTATCTGTAAAATGAGCTAGAGAAGGAAATGCTCACAGTTTCTCTCTTTCCCAACTCCTGATTTCATATTAGAGGATACCTTAAACATATAAATTTCTCAGTTGTGCAAGTTACTCCTTTCCCATGACCTATTCCCCTACACCCCCACCTCAACTATAGACAGAAATGGTCATATCTTTGGTTTGTACATCACCCATAAATGCACCATTTCCATGTTCATGGATTCTTTATCATTTTTATTCCACTTTTCTCTACATTTTACAAACTCTGACCCTGTTCTCGGTCCACATCATGACCTCCAAAACACCCCCACCCCCAACAGTTCTTTCCCAAGCCATCACCCCTACATTGGCTGCCATCTCCTCCCTTCCCTATTTTGACCCCTTGATGGCCAAGTTCCATTCTACACTATTCTCTCAAGTCCCTAGACCACTTACAGTACTACCTATCTTGCCCTACCAAGTCACAACCTTGAATCGCTCCCACCACCCAGTGCTTTCATTCCAATTCACATGCTGCTGAATGAAGTGGGAGGAAAATATGAAACCGTGTTGATGGGTTCAGTTGCAAAATGATGTTATATAATCTGAATTAGGCCCTTGTTGTAGCAAGGCAATTCTTTTCCAACTCCCTAATCAATTACTATTCCACTCACCACAGCGTCTTGTAAAGCCTTTCATCCCTCCTCTGACCTCTCATGACTCCCTTCCTCCACCCCCACCTTCTCAGCCCCAGAACCTTGTCCCATATTTCCCTGAAAAAACTGAGGCAGTTCATCAAGAGATCTCTCTTCTTTCCTACTCATTTCCCATATCCAGTTGCTTCTGGTACTATCTTCTCCTTTGCTCCTGTCTCACATGAAGAGGTTGACCCTTCTCTTTACCAAGGAGAATCCCTCTACCTGCACAAGGGATCCCATTCCATTCCATCTTCTCTAGCAGGTTGTCCCTTCTGTTATTCCCAACCTCTCATTTATCTTAGGCTTTAGGAAAATCACTTTGACTCTTGATCTTTTCTTGAATTTCTTCCCTTGTCTATTGGCTACTTTCCTACTGCCAATAAATAGGTCCATATCTCCCCCATCTTAAAAAAAAGCTCTCCCTTGATCCATCGATTCTTATTAGTTAGCATCCTACATCCCTCTTCCTTTTTGTGACTTAGCACCTGGACAGGACTTTCTACAATAGATGTTTCCACATCCTTTCTTCTCACCCTCTTCTTAAGTCTAGACAATCTGGTTTTCAATTTCATCTTTCAACTGACAGTGCTCTCTTCAGAGTTACCAATGATCTCTTAATGACTAAATCCAATGGTCTTTCTTTAATCCTCTTCTTTCTGACTTCTGATATGTCAATCATTCTCTTCTGATTGATATTTCCTTCCATCCAGGTTTTTGTGACATTGCTCTTTCCTGGTTATCCTCCCATCTGTTTGAATATTCCTCATTCTCTCTTTGCTCAGTCTTCATCCCAGTCATGTCTACTAACCATGGGTTAACCCAAGGCATAAGACTCTAAAAACTTTGTCTTAGATCTTCTTCTCTTTTCCTCTATTCTATTGCTCTTCATGATATCATCATCTCTAATGGATTACACCATCATATCTGCAGATAATTCTCAGATCTGTTTATCCCTCCCTAATTTCTCTGCTGACCTCGTTTCATGTTTCCAACTGCATGTTGTGTATCTCCATCTAGATGTCCCACAGACATCATAAATTCAACTTGTTCATCTTTTTCTTTATATCCTCCCCTCTTCTTAACTTCCTTGTTACTGTCAATCCTCCCAGTCACCCAGCCTTGCAATCTAGGTGGCATCCTCTCTCTCAGTCTCCATGTCCAATCTGTTCTAGGTCTTATCAACTCTACCTTCTCAACATCTCTCCTATTCCCCTGTCTCTTCTGACATTGGTGTCACCTTGGTGCATCAAGTTCTTACCATCTTACACTTGAATTGTTGCCATAGGCTGCTGGTTGGTCTCCTTGTTTCAACTTTTTCCCAACTATGGCAGCCCATCCTCTGCTCATATGTCAAAGTGATTTTTTATATTAATTTATTTGTTTACATAAACATTCATTTCCACAAGATTTTGAGTTCCAAATTTTCTCTCCATCTCTCCCCTCCTGCCCACCTCAGGATAGCTTGCATTCTAATTATCCCTTCTCCTAATATGCCTTCCCCTCTGCCACCTCATTGCCTGTACATCTTATTTCCCAATTGCATGTAAAAATAATTTTTAACATTTGTTTTTAAAACTTTGGGTACCAGATTCTCTCCCTTCTTCCCTCCCCACCCACCCTCATTGAGAAGGTGAGCAACTCAATATAGGTTATACATATCATGTGTAGTTATGCAAAACACTTCAATAATAGTCACATTGTGAAACACTAACTGTATTTTCCTCCATGTTATCCCACCCTCCCATTTATTCTAGTCTCTCCCTTGACCCTATCCCTTTTCAAAACTGTTTGCTTCCTACTATCATTCCCCTAATCTGTCCTCCATTCTATCATTTCTGCCCCTCCCCTTATCCCCTTCCCCCACTTTCCTGTAGGGTAAAATAACCAATTGAGTGTACGTTATTCCTTCCTTAAGTTAAATCTGCTGAGAGTAAGGTTCACTCATTCCCACCCCCTTACCCTCCATTGTAAAATTTTTTCTTGCCTCTTTTAAGTGAGATAATTTATCTTATTCTAACTCTCCCTTTCTCCTTCTCCCAATATCTCTCTCATCCCTTAATTTTATTTTTTTATATCCCTTCATATTTAACTCACCCTGTGCCCTCTGTCTATATGAGAAAGGTCTCATGAGTTACAAATATCATTCTATCATGCAGGAATGTAAACATTTCAACTTTACCAAGTCCCTTATAATATCTCTTTCTTGTTTATCTTTTCATGCTTCTCTTGATTCCTGTATTTGAAGGTCAAATTTTTCATTCAGCTCTGGTCTTTTCATCAAGAATCTTGAAAGTCCTCTATATAATTGGATATCCATTTTTCCCCTGAATATTCAGTTTTACTGGGTAGGTGATTCTTGGTTTTAATCCTAGCTCCTTTGACCTCTGGAATATCATATTACAAACCATCTATCCAATAATGTAGAAGTTGCTAGATCTTGTGTTATCCTGATTGTGTTTCCACAATACTTGAATTGTTTCTTTCTGACTGGTTGCAATATTTTCTCCTTGATTTGGGAACTCTGAAGTTAAGGGAGTTATAGGAAGAAATAGAGAGTAAAACTATGCTAGTGGGAGATCTCAACCTCCCCTTCTCTGAACCTGATAAATCTAACCTCAAAATAAACAAGAAAGAAGTTAAGGAGGTGAATAAAACTCTGCATAAGGTAGATATGATAGATATCTGAAGAAAATTGAATGGGGATAGAAAGGAATATACCTTTTTCTCAGCAGTATATGGCACATATACAAAAATTGACCATGTACTAGGGCATAAAAACCTCACAATCCAGTGCAAAAAGACAGAGATAGTTAATGCATTCTTCTCAGATCATAATGCAATAAAAATTTTATGTAATAAAAGGTCATGGAAAGATAGAAAAATAATTAATTGGAAACTAAATAATCTAATCCTAAAGAATGAGTGGGTGAAACAACAAATCATAGAAACAATCAACAATTTCATTCAAGAGAATGACAATAATGAGACAACTTACCAAATCTTATGGGATACTGCAAAAGCAGTTCTTAGGGGAAGTTTTATATCTTTGAATGCCTACATGAATAAAATAGAGAAAGAGGAGATCAATGAATTGGGCAGGCAGCTGAAAAAGTTAGAAAAAGAACAAAGGGAAAATCCTCAAGTAAATATCAAATTAGAAATACTGAAAACCGGAGAGATTAATAAAATTGAAATTAAGAACACTGTTAACTCATAAATAAAACTAAGAGTTGGTTTTATGAAAAAAACAATAAATTAATAAACCTTTGTTCAATTTTATTTTAAAAGAAGAAGAAAACCAAATTACTAATATCAAAAATTAAAAGGGTGAACTCACCTCCAATGAGGAGAAAACTAAAACAATAATTAGAAATTACTTTGCCCAACTGTATGTCCATAAATTCAATAATCTAAATGAGATGGATGATTATTTTTAAAAATATAAATTGCCCATATTAACAGAAGAGGAAGTTGAATACTTAAATAACCCCATCTCAGAAAAACAAACTGAACAAACCATCAATGAACTCTCTAGGAAAAAATCTCCAGGGCTGGATGGATTTACAAGTGAAGTCTATCAAATATTTAAAGAACAGTTAATTGGGAGGGGGGCATGGAGCCATGATGGTGGAGTGGAAAGATGCACATACTCTAGCTCTTCCTGCACATCTCATAAAATACCTGTAAAAAAAATGATTCTCAGCAAATTCTAGAGCAGCAAAAGCCACAGAACAACAGAGTGAAAGAGATTTCTAGTCTAAGGTAACCTGGAAGGCAGACAGGAAAGGTCTATCACATGGGAACAGGGAGCAGAGTGCAGCCCAGCATTGGCTGCACAGCACCAGGAGGAACAGGACCAGAACAGGCAACAGCAGAGTTCTCAGATCCCTCAACCCATAAACACCAAAGACAACTTCAAAGGTCAGTGAGAAGACTTTATCAACTGGGCAAGAAGGGAGCAGAGTCCTCCCTTAGCGCTGTCTTCAAGCAGGGGCAGCAGCAGTGGCCATTTGTGGAGCCTTCAATTTAAAGCCCCTGGGAGAATTGAGCAGCTGATCTAAACCTCAGCCCTGAGCATGGTCCTGGGGCATGACAGAGCTGGAGATGGTTGTGGATAGGGAATTCTTTTACTCTCAGATTCTGGGCAGAAAAGTTTTTGGTTACTCCCAGACCAGTGAGCAGGTCAGGATAGGAGTAAACTTCTCTCCCTTGATTGTGCCACTTTGGAGGGACTTAGAACTTACAGGTCCCCAGAGTATACCCTCGTCTTAACAAAGGACTGAAAAGACAAATAACTGGCTGGGAAAATGCCAAAAAAAAAGGAGAAAAAAATAAGACTATGGAAGGTTACTTTCTTGGTGAACAGGTATTTTCTTCCATCCTTTTGGATGAGGAAGAGCAATGCTTACCATTAAAGGCCTCCAAAATAAATATGCAGTGGTCTCAGGTCAGGGAGAGCTCAAAAAGGATTTTGAAAATCAAGTAAGAGAGGTGGAGGAAAAATTGGGAAGAGAAATGAGAGCAATGCAAGAAAGCTATGAAAGCAAGTCAACAGTTTGCTAAAGGAGACCCAAAAAATGAGGAAGAAAATGATATCTTTAAAAATAGGCTAACTTGATTTGCAAAAGAGATCCAAAAAGCCAACGAGGAGAAGAATGCTTTAAAAAGCAGAATTAGCCGAATAGAAAAGGAGGTTTAAAAGCTCACTGAAGAAAATAGTTGTTTAAAAATGAGAATGGAGCAGATGGAAGCTAATGACTTTATAAAAAACCAAGAAGTTACAAAACAAAACCAAAAGAATGAAAAAATGGAAGACAATGTGAAATATCTCATTGGAAAAACAACTGACCTGGGAAATAGATCCAGGAGAGACAATTTAAAAATTTTGGGACTACCTGAAAGCCATGATCAAAAAAAAGAGCTTAGACATCATCTTTCATAAAATTATCAAGGAAGATTGCCCTGATATTCTACAACCAGAGGGCAAAATAAATATAGAAAGAATTCACCCATTCCTTCCTGAAAGAGACCCAAAGAGAGAAACTCCTAGAAATGTGTTATTTTCTTCAGTATTTTTTGGGTCTCCTTTATCAAGTTGTTGACTTATTTTTCGTGATTTTCTTGCATCACTCTCATTTAGCCCCCCCCCAATTTTTCTTCTACTTTTCTTATGTGATTTTCAAAATCCTTTTTGAGCTCTTCCATGGTTTGTGACCAATTCATATTTTTCTTGGAGGCTTTAGACATAGGAGCATTGACTTTGTTGTCTTCTGGTTGTATATTTTGATCTTCTTTTTCACCAAAGTAAAATTCTATAGTCTGCTCACTTTCCCAGCCAAATACTTGACTTTCTAACTCTTTGTTAAGGTAGAACTCTGCTTGCAGTGGGGGAGGGGTGATGGCTATCCCAAACTTCAGGGGTTTTATGCAGCTGTTTTCAGAGCTACTTCTAGGGGCCTGTAAATTTTCAGTTCTTTCAAGGTGGTATTATCAAAGGAGAGGTGTTTATTCCTTTCCTGTTCTGTGAGTGACCACAAGCACTCTTTTCTGCCTTGTAAACTTGAGGAGGGCTACCTCTCCACCACAGCCACAAGCTCTGACACACTAGTGCTCCACCTTACCCCAGGACTACCACCCACAACTATGACCCAGATCCAAGTATGGGCAAAGCAAGAAAATCCTGCCTCAGCAACAGCAGAGATCCCTGCAATCATCCTCTGATCAGTCACTTGATCTCCACACCCTCTGTGGGCCAGAAACTCCAGAAGCAGCCATTACCACTGCTGCTGCTGCTGCTGCTATCTGTGCTACTGCTACTGCAGCCACCTCCATTGCCGTGGGGCTGGGGCCAAACTGTATCCCTCCCCCACTCAAGTCCCACAGATTCTCACTGACCTTCTATGCTGTCTTTGGCATTTGTGGTCCCCAAATTCTGGAAACTGCCCCAGTTCCCAGTGATTGAGTCCCCTGAGGCCCATTCAGGCTCCCTGTATGTCCATACTTGGTTCATACTGGACTGCATTCTGCTCCCAGTCCAGCATAATAGACCCTTCCAATCAACTTTCCAGGTTGTCTTGGGCTGGAGATTTGTTTCACTCCATCATTTTGTAGATTCTATGCTCTAGATTTTGTATAGAGTCAATTTTTACAGGTATTTGGAGGGGTTTGGAGGGGCTCAAGCAAGTCCCTGCTTTTACTCCACCATCTTGGCTCTGCCCCAACAGTGATTTTCCTAAAGCATCGGTCTGACTATATCATCTCTCCCCTTATATAATAAATCCCTTCTAGTGGCTCCTTATCAACTCTAGATCAAATACAAAATCTTCTCTTTGGCTTTTAAAATTCACCCCTGACCCCCTTCCACCTTTCTAGTCTTCTTATACCTTATTTGCCCCTCTCTATGAAATACTCTGTGACCAGTAATACTAAAGTACTTGAGGGGCCCTGCTTGCAATTCCTTGCACAAAACACTCTACCTCCAAATTTTGGGCCAAGAGTGGGGAACCTGCAGCCTTGAGGCCACATGTGGCCTTCTAGGTCCTTGGGTACAGCCTTTTGACTGAGTCTAGGTTTTGTAAAACAAATTCTTTTATTAATGGAATTTATTTTGTGAAGTTTGGATTCAGTCAAAGGCCACCTTTGAGGACCTCGAAGGATACATGTGACCCTGAGGCCACAGGTTCTCCTCCTCTGTGAATCTGAGCAGTTCCATTCCCCATGCAGGGAATGCTCTTGCTCCTCACCTCTGCATCCCAGCATCCCTTGCTCCTCTAAGTCTCAGCTAGAATCCCACCTATCAGGAGCCTTTCCCAATTCTCCTTTGGTGTGAGTGTCTTCTCTCTATTGATTAGCTAGAATTTATCCTGTATATAGCTCATTTTGACACAGTTGTGGACATGTTTGCAAGTTGCTTCTCCCCCTTAGTCCATGAAATCCTTGAGAGCAGGGCTTATTTTTTATTCTCTTTCCCTTCCCTGACCCTTCCTTATGTCCTCATTACAGAGTATATATTTATTACCTGACACATAGTAAGTGCTTAATAAATGCTTGTGGACAACTTCACTCTTTGATATGGATACTTTTCTTCTTTCTTTGATCTCTTTAAAGTATAGGCATTGCAGTGATTATTTCAGAACCAAAAAATTTATTAATGATCTAGTGACTTTTGAAGCCCAGGTACAAATTGCTTTTCAGAATGGATGGGCCAATTTGTAGCTCCATTCTGATAGGGCATTAAAATACTCTAGCATATTCTAATATGGCATGCTCCATCTTTGTCTTCTTGGTCATCAAAAAAAGCATTTTTCCCAGCTAGCAAAATCAGCAGAGGTCCTGCCTTATTCACTTTCCTGGGAGCAAATTCATCAGATGGTCCTGAGGACATTGGGATCCAAAGGATTTTTTAGGACACCAGGGAATGGGAAACATCCTAAGATTAGAGGATGGCAAATATCTTCTCAATCATCAAATAAAAGGAAGTGAACAGAGTGGACACAATGTATGCCAGTGAGCTTAACTTCAATTCCTGGGAGAAATTCAAGAATAGATCATTTGAAAAATGGTTAATGAACATCTAGTTCATTAGATAGTGGTGGCAACAAAGTACCAGTCTGGCTTCATCAAGAACAGACTGCCAGACTACCCTTATCACCTTATACTGACAGGTATAAACTGGTAGGTCAAGGGGATCCTGCAGATAAAGTTAAATTAGACTTTAGTAAAGTCTCATACCCTTCTTGTAGAAATGATGGAGAGATGTGTTGTGGTTGATGTTGTGAAGTTGTTTCAGTTTGAGCTAACATTTTGTGACTCCATTTGGTGTTTTCTTGGCAAAGTGATTTACCATTTCCTTCTCCAGGTCATTTGACAGATGAGGAGACTGAGGCAAACAAGGTGAAATGACTTGCCCAAGTTCCCAAAGCTAGTCAGTATCTGAGGATGGATTTGAACTCATGTCCTCTTGTCTCTAAGCATTCTATCCACTTTGCCACCTCACTGCCCTGGAGAGATGTGTACTGAAAGATAACACAAATAGGATAGATTCAGAACTGGTAGAATGACCAGACTCAAAGAATTGTCATTAATGCTTTAATATCAACTTGGCAGGAGGTCTACAGTGAAGTGACCAAAGGATCTGTATTTTGCTCTTTGCTATTTAACTCTGTGGTCAATGACAAAAAATCTAAGTGATTCAGTGGACAGAGCATTGGAAAGACCCAACTTCAAATCCAGTCTCAGACACTTACTAGCTGTGTGACCCTGGGCAAATCACTTAACCTCTGTTTGCCTCAGTTTCTCCATTTGTAAAAAGAGTATCATAACAGTGCCTATCTTCCAGGCTTGTCTTTGAGATGATATTTGTAAATTACTTTGTAAACTTCAAAATGCCCTACAAATCCTATGACTTGGATAAAAGCATGTCTGATATATTCACTGAATTTTCAAATACCACAAATTTGGGAGGGAGAGTTAACACACTGGATGATAAGGGTCTAGTACAGGGTAAGCACTTAACAAATGTTTGTTGTCTGAGTGACCGATTGTATGAAAAAGGTCTGGGAGTCTTGGCAGACTGTAAGCTTGCTATAAATTAGCAACCTCATGTAATTATCAAAAAAAGGCAAATGCACTCTTGGTCAAAATTGACAACTCTATCACTCAGTCAGTAAACATTTAGTAAGGACTTCAGGCTGGGAGGGAGACAGCAACAGATACTATTGATAATCATTCTTAAGCCAGGAGGGTCCAGAAGAGCCCTTAGGAAGGGGCCCAGTGGTGTCCCAACTTCAGAGTGCAGTAGGTTTAAGATTTTGGGAAGGGAAAGGAAAGGAAAGGGAAGGGAAGGAAAGGAAAGGAAAGGAAAGGGAAAGGGAAAGGAAAGGGAAAGGAAAGGCAAAGGAAAGGAAATGAATCTAGCCAGTAAAACCTAAGTTAACTAGGCATCTTCTGGTCATCCAAATTTTGCCTCATTAAAGGGGTCATCCCCTGGCTACTTCTTAAACAGGCCTGTTCAATGAATGGGCATTACCTCACCCTAAGTGAGTACCTGCAATGACCTTAGCCTAAAGGACCCAAGGTCTCCTATTGCATTCTGGGTCATTTTCACTCATCCTGATGAATATCTGGTCACTAGATTCAGATGGCTCTAGAGGAGAAGTGAAGCTGGTGACTTTGCACAGCCCTCCCTCACTCAAAACAAAGTCCACTGCAAGTCATGTCATCATGTGTCTGATGGCATGGTCTTCTTTGGCAATGAAGGCAACAACAGTAAACGCTTTCTGTGTGCCAGGCATTGTGCTAAGTCCTGGGGATACAAAAAGAGACAAAAGACAGTCCCTGCAGAGAACTGAAAGGTAGGTGTGGGAGGATGCAGGCCAGGGAGAGAAAGTCTGACTGCAGCCCAGAAAAGAATGAAGACTGGTATGAGTGACCTCCAGAAATACATTCATAGCTCTTTCCTACTCTGCCTTGGACAGACCACATCTAGACTGTTGTGTTCAATTCTAGGAGTCACAATTTAATGAAGACGTGAACAAGCTAGTGGGTATCCAGAGGAGGGAAAAGAAAATGATGAAGGACCCTAAGACCACATGATAGATGATGACAGTTCAAGGCACATGGAAAGAGGATTACTTCTGTCATATCATAAAGAAGATTTCTTCTTGGATTTAGGGTTGGATTAGATGGTCTTGGAGATCCCTTCTGCTAAAATCTTCAATTCCATGAATTTCAACCCTGACACTTACTAGTTTTGTGAACCTGTGGTTTCCTCATCTGTAAAATGGGACTGAATGCTACTTGCCCTGAGAGTCAGTGGGATATAGTGAATAGAGAGCTGGCCATGGACTTTGAGAAGATGTGGATTCAAATCCTGCCTCTGACATAGACTAGTTGTGTGAGTATGGACACTTAAGCTTACAGTGCACAGACAATGCTTTGAACCTGTGGGTTGTAGATGAGTTGCTGAACCCCCTTATTAGAGTTAATTTTCCTTACCAGGAGCTCACCACAAAGATGAAGCCAAAGACCCATACTGGCATTTCCTCCTCTATCCAGCCACCAGTGAGAGTCATTTAGAGCTAAACCTTTTATAGATGAAGAAAATGAGCCCCTAAATGCACTCATACAGGAAGTGAGTTTATCATTCACTAAATATGGGTAAGAAACCAGTTGCAACTTGACACAACATTGGCTAACTATGATGCCTCAAAGTGTTACCTTCTCTCCTGGATGTATCTCATGCATCCCTTACCAGACTGTGAGTTCGTGGGAGGGGAAGGACCATACCTCATCCCTGAGAACAGGGATTGTCATTTGCTTTTCTGGTATCCTCAGTTCTTATCATAGTATACACACATTGTAAGCACTTAATAAATGCTCATTGACTGACTGTGTATCCTCATAGCTGGGAATGCAAGACTTTTTACACATGATTGTTGATTGACCGAGTTCCTCATCATCCTCACTCCCACCACTTTGTCCATTTTCGTTTTCTGTTTTTTTATCCAGTTTCCCCTTCCCTCATTTCTCTTCCTCTTTTCCCTCACCTTCAGCACTTGGCTCCTTTCCCATTCCTGCTCATCTTCCTTCCTTCTCCTCATTCTCCCCACCCTCACACAATCAAACTCTCAGCATTGGAAAGGATCTCAGAGGAACCTTGGTGATTTCCTAACTTGCCTGTGTCTCTTTTATCCCCGCCCCCCCCTCCACTAAACTGCTAACGATCATGGCAAATATCAGATTTAGAAATAGGAGGCAATTCAGGAATCAACTAATCCAACCCTTTCATCATCCATTTGGGGAAACTGAGTCCCAGAGGGGTCCAGTAGCTTGCCTGAGGTCATATAGACAGAAAGTAACGAAGTCAGGATTTGAAGCGCCACCACAAGCCAATATCTAGCCGCCTTCCTATGGATCATGCCTTAGGAGGAATGATGACAGCTAGCATAATAAGCATAACGATAGCTAACTTAAATGGCACTCGCTGTGTGCCAAGTACAGTGCTGAGGGCTTGACAGCCATTACCTCACCTGATCCTTAGACAGCCCTGGGAACTGTGCGCTATTATTGCTGTCATTTCACAGATGAACATACGGAGATTAAGTGACTTGTTCACACAGTGTCTGAAGCAGGATTTGAACTCAAGCTGTCTTGAGTTCAAACACCAGGCCCAGCGTTCTATCTCCAGTAGCTCCTAGTTGGAGTATTGTACCCCATAGAACGTGAGGGCAGCGGCACAACATTTTATTTTGTTTTCGTATCCCCTGTGCCTAGCACGGTGTCTTGCATCCAAGTAGATTAGAGGATCATGGATTTAGAGCTAAGGGATTTTAGAGACCATGAGGCCCAATCTTCTTATTTTACAGATGAGGAAGCTAAGTACCAGAAATGCCAGGTGACTTGCCCAAGGTCACACAGCTGGTAGTATCACAGGCACTATTTGAAGTCATGTCTAACTGTGCCTCATTGAAAGCTAGCTGCTTGTTAAATGAAATTGCTATGTGGCACAGTAGAGGAAGTGCTGGGCTTGGAGTCTGGAAACCCTGGATTCAAATCCTGCCTCAGACATTTACCAACTCTGTGACCCTAGGCATGACCCTTAACCTCTTTCAGTCTAGACTTCCTCATCTAAAAAATGGGTATCATGATAGCATCTATTTCCTAGGGTTGTTGCAAGGATCAAATGAGATAACAGATGTAGAGTTCCTTGCAAATCTTAAGGCAAAACTGCCATATAAATGATCTCATTTCTTAAGCACCAATGTCACTTAATAAAAATGTTGAAGGAAGAGATAAACAGTAGGGAAATAAACAAAACAGAGGGAGATTGAAGACAGTGAACACATGTTCTGTTGACAATTGTCCTAGGGGACATTTAAGGAAAGAGTCATCAGGGGCAAGGGTGCTGTCCATCTTGTTTTGTCATCCTTTGGCCTTGGGTTGACCTTGATCCAAGTCCAGATTTGAGTCCTGTGTGTGAATTCTCTGACGAGCATCTGAAGAATGTTTCCTTTCCCTCCTCTGGCCCCTACCTGCACCCTTCATCCAGGATCTTTGGCTTCTCCAAGTCTGGAGGGAAGGGCAAGTGGTTGGTGGCAAGTGGTCCTCCTCCTCCTCCCTTCCCCCTTTCTCCTCCTCTGATAAAAAAATCTCTCCTAGATCAGAGACATCCTCGCCCTCTTCCTTAGGGTGAGACTTCTAACATCTCCTCCTTAAAATCAAGTCCTTCTTGATCAGGCTGTTCCAACTGCTCCAACCTGCTGGCTTTGTCATGAACAATCTCATCAGGAGTTTTCAGGAATCTGCAATTTTTTAAAGTGGAAGGAAAAAATTAGGGGCTCGCTGCCTGAACCAGGAAGAAATATCGACCCTGTGCCCTTCCACACCCCAGCCCACTTCTGCTTCCTTGTCCTGGCCCACTTCCCCTTCCTCATTCCCACAGCATCTGAACTGGTCTTACCGAAACAAAAGTTTCTGGCCTGGCTCCTTTTTGATGATATTCAGTTTGTAGTAATGCCGGAGAGCCCTTGACATCTTCTCATAGGTCATGTTCACCCGGTTCTGGAAGAGAAAGCAGGTACCATGTGACTGATGGGACCAGGAGCTATGGAACCATTCTGGGCCTTGAAGGCCCCAGACCCTCATGCTGCTGGAGAAGTCACCTACTTGTTCTCTCTACTTGCATTAAGATGGGAGAGTTTTATTTCCTTTTTAAATTATTCACAGGGTAGGCTGAAAAGTACTTACGCTTGAAATGCAGCTAGAGACAAAAATGTGATGTGGAATCACCAAGAGTCAAGGGACCTGACTTCTAGTCCCATCTCTCCTACTAGCTCAACACAAACCTCTCTGGGCCTCAGTTCCTTCATCTGGCAAATGTTTGTTATGAAGATGGAAATAATTAAATTGTATAAACTTGGAACTGGATGAGAAAGTGGAAGTCAGCCGGCCCAGCTCCCTCCACCCTACCCCAGGCTTTGTTCTGAGAGTTAGCCTTTGTAGCCTCAACTTGAGACAGAAAAAATGCTTCTTATCATACAAAGGTAGTCTTGAAAGACTTAAAAAATCACTACACAAATGTAAAGTACCATTAGTTTGGACACAGGCTAAAGGACTACCTGCTCCCTCTTTTATAAATATTAAAAAAGTATGTTTTTTAATTACCCTAGTTTAAAGCCTAACCACTTTCTTTTGGGTATTCAGGTGATCCAATGAATGGAGTACCTATCTTGGAGTCAGGGAGATCCGAGTTCAAATCCTACATCAGATGCTTACTAGCTGTGTGACCCTGGGCAAGTCATTTATCCTTGTTTGCCTCAGTTTCCTTATCAGTAAAATGATCTGGAGAAGAAAATGGCAAACAACTCCAGGGTCTTTTCCAAGAAAACCCCAAATGAAGTCACAAACAACCAAATTAACTGAAAATACTGAATTACAATAATCTAAGGCCATTGCCTTTTTTCCGCAGACTGAAGGGATTAAGGGTAATGAGAAAATGAAAGGAGTTATGTTTGATGACTTCAGCTGATGGAAATATGCTAGAGATCACCTTTGTCCACTGGAAAAAAACTCTTAAATGGAGGGACTGAATGACTTTAGGAAAATCATTTTCCAAGAGAGAGCAGAAAGTGAAATGAATCTAGTTCTATTTTGATGATGCAAGATAATATATGAAATTTATCCTGAGTGTTGAAACTGGGTTTATGCCATTGTGGAATTGTGGCTATTGTTTTGAGAATATAATAAACTGTTAACCAAAAATGATTTTTGCTGAAGAGAGATTTCCAGAGTCATGGGCTGGCTCCGTCTGTGTTTGGTCCTCTCTTGCTACGCACAAGTACTTAGATTATAATATTCAAAGTTCATAAAAGTTATGTCTGGCAGGCTCATTCCTAAAATGCAGAGTATAGAGTTTTCTTCCACATTAGTACTAGTTGTAGCAATATCAGCACTGCTACTGATAATGACAATAAGGTAAGTAGTGTGGCAGAACGGATACAGAGGCAGCCTTTGATCAGGGAAGACTTGAGTTTAAGATCCACCTCTGATACATACTGGTGGTATGACCTTGGGCAAGTCACTTCTCCTGTCAGTGTCCCAGGAAACTTAGATTTAAGTTGCAAAGTAGGTGCCAATCTACATTGGTAGAGGGGATTCTTCACTGAGAACTCCTCATACCAATGAAATCCCAGGTCTGGTAAAATAATAGCAACAAGCTGTTGTCGTTCAATTTTTTCTGACTCTTTATGACCCTGTGGACCATACTTTCCATGGGATTTTCTTGGCAAAGATGCTTGGGTGATTTGCCATTTTCTTCTGAGATCGAGGCAAATAGAGGTTAGGGGACTTGCCCAGGATCATCCAGCTAGTAAGGATCTGAGGTCAAATTTGAACTCAGGTCTTCCTCACTCCAGGCTCAGCACTCTATCCACTGAGCCATCTAGTGCAGTGGACACCAATGAGTGGGGAAGTATAAATCCAAGTTCCATTGATTCTCCCAATTTATAAAAGAGTTCCCCATCTGTACCTCAGTACTCCTATCTGTGAAATGGCATAGTAAACTTCAGACAAATCACAGTCTGAAGAAGCTCTCAAGACTTAAGCATGCCGGGAGTGATTCAATTCATTCCAACAAACACTCACTACATGGACCTAGTGACTGGGGTCCCAGTTTCCCCACTTCCAGCCCAACTGACACCCCCAAAAGGAAAACTTGCAAGGTCATCTTGTACCCCCAGGAGCCAAGTGTACCTTATGATTGCCCCAGAGTCTGGCAAGTCCATTTGGATCAACCACCCGGAAGACCTTGGAGCCCTTGTCTTCCCACTTGATGTAAGGTTCATACCTGCTGTCAGAGAGCAGTTGATATACATAGTCCCATAGCAAGCGACAGTCTGTGGTGGATCAGAGGACAAGACATAGTAGGAGATAAGGAAGCTGTCCAGAAGGGGTTTTCTAAGCAAAATTTGCAAATGATGATAGGGGAGACAGGGCACAGAGCAAGCAAGCATTTATTAAGCACCTACTATATGCCAGCCACTAGGCTAAGTGCTTAACAAATATCATCTAATTTGATCCTTGGGCAGCTAGGTGGCACAAAGGATAGAGTGTCAATCACTTAGTTCATCAGCTCATAGAGTTGAACAGTTTGTTAGTTGGCCAATCAATCTGTCAGGCAGGCAGAGAGTTTGTCCATAGGTCTGGTAATCAGCCTGGTAGTCAGTCAAGTCAACCAATCTGTCTATCAGTTGCCCAGGTAGTCAGTTGGTCAATCATCTACTCAAATCAATTACCAGTTGATCAGTTAGCCAGTCAAGCCAATTAGTAAATCCATAAATTGATCAGTAGGTCAAGAGTGTGCTGGTAAATGTCTAAGAACAAACTCTGAACAAAAAGTATACATGATACATTTAAAAAGTTTAATATATTAGCAATATCTCCATTACTTTTTTATGTCTAGAAAGATTATCAACAAAACAATGCATCAAGACCTGATTCATAGCATCTGTCCCTTTTGAGATAATGGTAACACTAAAAATTTAACAATAGGCTCAAAAGAGTGGCTCCATGCATACTCCCCTGCAAACCAATTGTCAGTCAAGTCAACAATCAGTTGGTCAGTTAGTTGTTTAGCTAGCTGATCCATCAGTCTCTCACTGTTCAGTCAAGACTTTTCTTTTAATGAACATCCAGGGTGGCCAGCCTTAGTATTTGCCTAGCATCCAAATTGTCTTTGGCAATAGATCACCACTTGGTGAAAAAAGTAGGCTTGTATTTCTTCAGTCTAGAGAGACTTTGAAAATCCTCTCTGCAGAAAGATCCATCTGATGCTAGATTACAAGCATATGGTGACCCAGAAACCAAGAAGAGACAAGAAAATCAATTCAAGCTGAGGTCTTACCTTCAGACTAGCCTTCTCCATTCCCTAGGTCAAAATGTGTGTTGCAGGAAGGTAAATAACTTAGATTGTATCTTCAGGGACACATGATGCTCCTCTCCCAAATGTCTAACTATATCCATTATTGGACTGCCTTCTGTATCACTTCATCCTCTACACCTATCATCCAATCAAAATCCTGGTACCTGTTGTTTACAGACACCGCCCCCCCCCAGGTCACTCTCTTTCCTTCCTCCATGAATTTGATACCTGACTTACAACTCTTGCCCTTGTCTTAGAAGACTTTGATATACATATTCTCCCTCAAATACCCTATCTTCTCACTTCCTCAACCCAGTCAATTTCCATGAACTCCACCCTACCTCAGCCATACACAAAGATGGTCATACTGTTGATCTTGTCATCACTCACAAGTGTACCACCTCCATGTTCAAGAATTCTGAAATCCCCCTATGTGACCTTAATCTATTGCCACTTCACCTCTCCCTCTGCCTTCCTTTACATATTCCTACTCTTCATCTTCACCATGACCTTCAATCACTTGACCCTTTAAGGGATGCCCCTCCCAGGTCATTTCCCCTGCACTACTTTCTCTTCTTACCTTCAATTTCCCTTGGTAAGCTACTCTGTCCTCCTCTCTTGAATCCCTAACCCCTTTATCATATCACTCATTGTAATCAGCCAAGCCTTAAGACTTGGATCATTCCCACCATTCATCAAATTTCATGCTTACACATCTACTGCTCATCAAAGGTGGAGAAGATCAGACAATGATTCTGACTGGGCCCTCACTGCTGCTAGGCAATCCTACTATACTTCCATTATCAACTCACTATCTCACTCTCCACAGAGGCTCTTCCAAACCTTTGCATCCCTCTTGAAACCTCCCATAGCTCCTCCTGCCTCTACCTCTCAGCAGAGAATCTTGCTTCATATTTTACAGAAAATAACTAAAGCCATTCGTGTGAACTCCCTCTTCTATATTTCTCATCTTTCAGATATCTTCTGTCACTTGGTCTTTCTTCACCTCTGTTACATATGATAAAGTAGTCTTACTCCTTTCCAAGCCTAATTCCTCTACTTGTTTTAGTGATTCCACTCTGTCCTTGTCTTCACTCCCTCTGCCATCCCCACTATTCCTATTTATTTTCAATCTTTCCTTCTTTACTGGCTCATTTTCTATTGCCTATAAATATCTTCCATCCTGAAAAAATCATTACTTGATCCTTCCATCCCTTCTATTGTCCTATTTCTCTTCTGCCTTTTGTAGCTAAATTCCTCAAAAAGACCATCTACAATATGTGCCTGCATTATCTCTCCTTACTCTCTCCTTAACCCCTTACAATCTGGATTCCAACCCAATCATTCCACTGAAACTTCTCTCTCCAAAGTGACTAATGATATTTTAATTGCCAAATCCTGTGTCCTTTCTCCATCCTCATTCTCTTGGACCTCTCTGTAACCTTTGACATTATTGATCCCCCTGTCCTTCCAGATACTCTCTTTCCTCTAGGTTTTTGAGACACTATTCTCCCTTGGTTTTCCTTCTACTTATCTGACCACTCCTTCTCTGTCTCCTTTGTTGGGTCCTCCTCCATATCATGCCCTCTAACCATAGGTTAGTACCTCATGGTTCTGTCCTAGGCCCTCTTCTCTTCTCCCTCTATACTATCTCATTTGGTGATCTCATAAGCTCCCATGGATCTAATTACCATCTCTGTGCTGATGGTTCCCCCGTCTACCTGTCTTGCCCCAGTCTCAGTGATGACAGCCAATCTTGTATCTCCAGCTGTCTTTCAGACATCTTGAACTGGATGTCCAGTAGACATCTTAAACTCAGTACATTAAAATATCCCTGTTACTGTAGAAGGCAATACCATCCTCCCAGTCCCTCAGGCTCACAGCCTCAGAGTCATCCTGGATTTCTCACTCTCTCTCACCCCCTGTATCCAAGCTGCAACCAAGGTCCGTTGATTTCACCCTTGCAAACTCTCTTCAATATACCTCCTTCTGACACTACTACCTCCCTGATACAGATTTTACCCTAATTACTGCAATCATCTGTTGGTGCATCTGTCTACCTTAAGTCTCTCTCCATTCCAATCCATTCTCCACTCAGCCACTAAAGTGATTTTCCCAAACTGTTTCTCTGATTCATTGCTTCCAGAAGCAAATGAAAAATGCTCCATTGAGCAGTCAAAGCCCTCCTACCCTTGCAGTCTACTTACACCCTACTCCTCATCACGTGCTCTTGAATTCAGTGACACTAAGTGACGTCCAGTCTTCCTGGGTCATTCCACAATCAAGAGAAGACACTTTATCTCTCAGCTCTGAGAATTTTCTCTGGTTGTCTCCATTCCTGGAATGCTCTCCTTCCTCTGCTCCAGCTACTGACCTTCTTGGCTTCTTTTATGTCCTAGCTAAAATCTCACCTACAACAGGAAGCCTTCCCCAATCCCTCTTAATTCCAGTGCCTTCTCTTCCTTTAATTATTTCCTACTTTGTTTGTATAAAGCTTGCTTTGTATAAATTTGTTTGCATATTGTCTTCCCCATTTCATTGTAAGCTCCTTGAGGGCAGGGGCTGTCTTTGGCTTATTTTTGTGTCCTTAGAGCTTGCTTGGCACAGTGCCTGGCATATAGCAGGCACTTAATAAATATTTATTAAATTGAATCTAAATGGTGCAATCACAGCAAAGTAAGTGGATGGGTGGAGTCACCCCCTCTAAGATGAATGTCTCTCCCTTACCTGTTAATTGACTCCTCTTATTTTAATCTTAACCTGAGTTCTCCAAAGCTAGAAATCCAGAAACTCTAGGAATCTAGGCATATGTTGGATATTTTCTTAATCTCTTATAACACTATAATATTATTCCCATTTAATTAATAAGCTTAAGCTCCTCACCCCACCCATCCCCTGCCTGGTTTCAAATAAGTAATATTTAATAAACTAGAAAACCTCCTTTCCCAATAATAATGATGCTTCTTATATAATGAAATGTTAAAATGACTGAATATGTAAAATTTATCAACAAATGAAATAAATTTTTGAAATACTTTTTTTTTCTATAAATACATTATTCAGTCAATGATATCCTTCTTTCCATATAGAAGCCGGGCCCCCTCCACTCACCTGCAAGTTTTCCATCAATAGAGTCTTGCTTTGTTCTATGAAAGGTACAAATGACCTCTGCCCCATAGCTGACATCTGAGTTCGAGAGATTGAGCGGTTCTTCTCTGAAAAAAGCTCCCCTTGTCAGAGAGGCAAGATCCAATTGACCAGAGGTGTTGCTGGATACTTCATTCTGTGGGGGTGCCAGGAGAACCTCTTGAGAAGTAGTTTTTAAGGGGCTGTTTCTTCCTGCAAGAAAATGTGGAACTGTTGGGTTTTTTTCTCCTAGCCTCCAGAACTTTTCTTCAAAGAAACTCTTGCCACCCTCTCTGGAGTGACCAGTGGGGCATATATAATCAAAGTACTGTCAAACATTGGCTTCTTCTATTATCCAATCCAACTGATATTTATTTATTTGGGGTTGCCTTCTATGTATAGGAGGAACAGTGGAAAGTATTCTTGGTTTTGGAGTCAAGGATCTGGGTTCAAGTCCCAGTTCTGCCATACCTGTGTGATGTTGGATAAGTCATTAAATCTCTGGGCCTCAGTTTCCTCGTCTGTAAAATGAGGAGATTGAGCTAGGTGATCTCTGAGGTCCCTACAAACTCCAAAACTATAATCCTATTATCCATGTGCTAGACAGCACTGCCTGGTGAAAAAAAGATTTTCCCTCTCCCACCAGAAAAGTGGAAGAGAGAGAAGAGTAAAGGGAAGATAAGGGGGAAAGTTTCAAAGAGGGGAAAAGGATAGAAAAGGAAGAAAAGAAAAGGGAGAGAACTGCCAAGGACCATCTAAAAATCTACATGGGATATGCACTGATGAACAAAAAACCATATATGCCCTCTCTGGCATTGAAATGAAACATAGAAAAGGAAAAGAAAAAATTTATTCTTAAAGAATATATTTTAAAAATTAAAATAGCTTATAATGTATAACATTACTATAATTTATATAGTAGTAAATATAAGCAAAATGCAACCTGGCAAATTGTAACTTTTCTCAAACTGCAAGCCACATAATGGAACATTTTGCTCTTTACTAGAATGTCAAATTTATAAATTTTTTATAATTTAACATGAGATTCTATTTATTTATTAATTTATTTAAAGACGAAAAATATAAAATTTGAAAAATTTTGGCTAAGTTGCATTTTTGGTAAACTTTATGTAGGCCATTTCACTTTTCAGCATTAAAGAATAACTAAAAATTTAAACATACTTTACATAATAAAATAAAATTGAACTACCAATTCCCACTTTATTCATAACAAGTTACATCTAAAAAAAAAAACATTTGATTCATGAAAGTTGCATCTGCTTACAAGGTGGGGCTGTATGGTTGGGATATTACCAAACAGTAGACACAAAATAGAATCAGAAATGCTCCTTCACAAGACAAGTCCATTAATTATATATTTAAACAGTTAAGAACCACATTAAAATACAATTGTCTTCTGTTCTTAATATATAGTTAGCAGGGTTTTTGTTGATTTGAGTCCCTATTTGTCCAAAGCTGACAACATTTCTGTGTCATCATCTTCACTGATTTTATCATTGATATCAAAGGGTGTGTGCTCATCCTTTGCTGCTAAAGACCATGCCATCAGAGAAATAATGACATGACTTGCACTTGACTTTAAGTGAGGGAGGGCTGTATCAAAGAGTAATCAACAAATAATACCATTAAGAATTGAAATATAGATGGATATATATGTATATATACACTGATTCATACATGACAGACACACATGTATAAACATACCTGTCCGTGTGTGTGCACCCATGTGTGTGCACATGTGTATGCATATACACGTATGTGAATATATATGAATACAAACAATAATAGTCAGGTTGATATTGGCCTCTCTACTTGCCCTCTCCCCATCAACCCTGGTTCTAGAAACCACGCTACAGCAGGACAAAGCTTTTGAAAAAAGAGTATCAGTCTCCTCTTTCTTGAAGGGGGCCAGGAAAGTCCTGTCTACTCTAAAGAGTCTTCTCAATAGTCCCTCAACTTACCTTAAATGCTCATTTCAGGAAAGGCATTAGTATGAATTTCTTCTGGAGTCTCTCAAAAGAGCCTGAGTGATGGTATTATGTTACCCAGGAGAGGGAGCGTATTAACGCAAATAAATCCATTTCTTCTATTATCACTCCTGGTCTAAAAGAGGGGTCATTAGATGTGGAAGTACCAGTTGGGAGATGGGACTGGGGACAATGTGCAGCCCCAGGCAGGGCCATAACTAAACCAGGCTGAACATGATTTGGCAACCCAGGCTACCAACATGGTAGGGATGATGCTCCTCCCTTTATACCTCAGCAAATGCCTCTCAGGTCCTTCTGCTATCTGACTATCTCTTGCACCACTCCCCCTTCCACTGGCCATTGAACTTGGCCCAAACAGAATTATAACTAGATCCAACTCTGGCCATAAGCACATCACTGGGTAGATATAGAAGAGCATGAGAACCCTGGGAACTCAGCAAGCAGAGGGGCAGGTAGAACTGGGCATTGAAAAGAAGGGACAGGGAGGTCAAGAAAAACCAACTTGGAATCACAGGATTCACGGGGACCAGAATTGAGTTTGGAGATCCTCTAGTCCAGGCGTGCGCTAAAAGAGCCAATGGTTAAATTTTCTGAACATCAGCAATCATCACAAATCAGGACTTGATTTGCTGTTTTGTGGATTGCCTAAACATAAGGAAGCCATAGGAAAAATGTTAATAATGCAGATTAAACTTTAAAATATGTTGAGTAATCACCTTCCCCTTCACCAAAAGCTGGCTGTTGAATCTTTATCAGCACACCCCTGATCTTGTTCCCCACCACCACCATCACACCCCACATTACAGATGGCAACTCTGTGGAGAGTGGAGAAGGCATCACACAGTAGTTTGAATTCTACCTCAGGACTCTGTGTGACCCACGGCAAATCCCTTGACCTTTTTTCAGTTTTTTTTCTTTCAGTTTCCTCATCTGTAAAAAGGGAATAACAACAGCATTTTCCTCCCAAGGTTATTGTGAGATTAATGACGTAACATGTGAAGAACTTTGTTATTTCTGTTTTGTTGTCGTTCAGCTGTCTCAGTCATGTTCAACTCTCTGTGACCCCATTTGGGGTTTTCTTGGCAAAGACACTGGAGAGGTTTGCCATTTCCTTCTCCAGTTCATTTTACGGATGAGGAAACTGAGGCACACAAAGTTAAGTGACCTGCCCAGGGTGACACCTCCAGTCAGTGTCTGAGGCCAAATTTGAACTCATGAAAATGAATTTTCCTGATTCCAAGTCCATCGCCTCTACCCACAAGGCCCCTAGCTGCTCTATTGTTTTTGTTGTTATTTCAGATAGGGAAACTGGAGACTAGAGAGCGAAGGAGACTTGCCTCAAATTCCCACAGTTGCCCACAGGATAATTTTGCCCATAACTGGAGCTGCCCTGGATTTAGAAATAAGAATGGGAAGGTTTTCCGGATGGTTACCAAAGCCTCACCTTCCAGAGGATGGAGATGCTGCCGGAAGGGAATCACAGGCCTGAACGGCGAGCCAAAGAGGGGTCCACAGACCAGGGCTCTCCTCTGGGTCTTAATATACTGAAGTAGCTCATACAAGACATCACCTGGTAGCAAGGGAAAGAGAGGGTGTTGACCAGAGTTCTCTGAATCTGACTAAGAAGGAGCCAAGAGTGCATCTCTAGGCTCTGGAGATTTCACCCTTGAATGGAGTTGAGAGCAATGGTGTCCCTTTCACTCATTCACATGAAGAAGAGGCTAGCCCCCCAGCCCCAGAATGGACTCCCTCCTCATCTCCAGCAGATGAGATCTTTCTTCTCCTTCAACACTCAACGTCAGCACCATTTTTTTCTTCTTGGATCTGTCCAAGCTGGAAGGAAGCTCTCCTCATTTCCTTAAGGACACTTTTAATCTAGCCAATCATATTCTGCCCCATACCTGTCCTATCCTCACTACTGGACTGTAAACTTTCCTAGGGAAGTCACTATGTCTGATTTAAATGTTATTCCCACCACCACCACCACCATGGCTTAGCACGATGCTCTGCCCATAATAGGTGTTCAGGAAGTGTCTGCTGAATTGAATTAGATCACTTTATTTTGATTTCCATATCATCAGACACAAACCGAGCACTCCCAAGCAGGTAGGTGACACAATGTATAAGAGTACTGGGCTTGGAGTTAGGAGATACTGGGCTAATTTGTTCCTAGTTTCCTCGCCTGTAAAATGAGGGGGTTGAACTCAATGGTCTCAAAGTTCCCTTTTTCAAGCATTAACTCCATGATCCTATAATTCCCCAGTCTCATGGAACTTTCAGAGTTTTGTTCTGGATGAGATCTTTGCTTTCAAAGAAAAAGAAATAACTGCTCAGTGATTTGGAATATTCTTTCTCTAACCTCAGTAGAAGTGTACTATATATATTTGCTGAACTGAATTGAATCTCTTGCCTGTCAGCTCTACCTAGGGCCAGCAGCTAACTTCCTCTATGGTATAATTTGAGGGATGGAGGAGGGCCAAAAGGGTCTCTTGCCTCCAAGAGGTTCCCCCATAGATCCTTCTAAAAGTGCCTGAATTACTTACACTTTTTGCTTGAGGTTCAAAGGCTAATGTTAAAAAGCAAATGTTATTTAAGAAGGATCATAGAGAAAGACTTTAAAGACCACCGACTCCAACCTTCTCATTCTACAGATAAGTCCCAGAAGGAGTCATGACATGTCAAGGGAAGACTTGAATATTTGCCAGTCATAGCCTTAACTTGAAGTATCTGATTACATAAATCCTTGTCACCTAGCAAGGACAAGTAGATAGAACTCAGAGGAGCTAAGCAGGTAATTCTTGGTCTGTGTCTTGTTCTGGTAAATGGCAGATGTGGGAAAAGAAAAGGTTCTTGGTTTCTAGGTCCATGGGAGATTGACTTCTGATTCATAGAATGACACAGCTGGAAGGGACCTCCAGACTTTAAAACAGAGAGAAAAATGCTTGCGCTGAACCAAAAGTGGTGAGCAGAGAGCCTGCCTCTGAGTCAAGGAGACCCTGGGTTCAAATTTGTTGCTGACTTACCCTGGCTATGTAACACTGGGCTTAAACTATAAAGGAGCATTTTATTCAAGCTCTCAATTTCCAGATAAAGAAACAAAGGCCCATGGATGGAAAGCAAGCTACCTGAGGTCACACAGTGAGTCAGTGGTAGAGCTGAGCCTTGAACCCTTACACCTAGTCCTTACTATACCATGCTTCCTGGTGGGAGGTAAGAGGGGCAGCAGAATCTAGGCAGCAAAAGGATGGTGACTGGAACCCTTAAGGGGATGGAAAGAACAAAAGCCAGAGGTGTAGTGAAAAGAAGGCTGACTTTGGCATCAGAGGATCTTGGTTTGAATAGTGATTCACAAATCACTAGTGGTGTGACCTTAGGCAAATCTTTTTCCTTTTCTAGGTTCCAGTTTCCTCATCATCAGTAAAATGAATGAGAATCTGGAGTGTGGGGAAAGAGTACTGGTTGTAGAATCACAGGGCCTGAGTTCAAATTCTGCTTCTGATGCTTACTATATTGTGATCTCTATAATTCCCCTCCTAGCTCAAAACTCTATGAAATTATCCTAATCAGATACAGGACAAGCCTTAGTCACATCTCACATGTATTCCTCAAAAAGCAGAGTGTCTTCCATCCTTTAGAATGTCCTCAACCCTGTGGGAGATCCATAGACCCATCTCCTGATAGTTCTCTCTACCCACCACCTTCCTGAAGCTATAATCATGCCAGAGGTGAAAGACAAGGAACTGAGCCTTCACAGGAAAAAGGAACTCACCTAAAAACTGCAGACCCTTCTGAGGAAAGGAAGAGCCTGACCTCCAGTTCCTCAGTGAGGGTATCAAACATTCTGGCAGTACCATTAGGGATGCTAATTTGGGGAACTTTGTAATAGGAACTGAGGGGTGAGGAAGGGGAGGAGGAGGGCAAGAAGAGGAAATGGAAAATTTTCGACACTTTCCTCTTTGACTCTTGTAATTATAGGCTGAAAAATAAAACAGAGAAACCAGAGAAATTTAAAGCATTCATGAGGGAAGAGAAGAGTGAATATGCTGTGTGGCTAAGTGCAACTGAGACCAAGAACAGTCTTTGGATTAGACAGAGTAGACATTTGTCTACAGCAGTGGCTCAAATAGAAATGGGGCCACTAAACCCCATGTAAGGATCACTGCAGGTGCCATATTGACTTAGAAAAACAGTATTAACATTTATCTATACTCTATTGTATTTTTATTTATTTTGCTAAATGTCTCTCAATTACATTTTAATCTGGTTTGGGTAGCACTAGGGGTAAAGTTACCTGGCAGGGACTCCTCTGGGTTTTATCTGGATTAAACTCTATCTGGGTTTTTTGGTCAACAGAGTGAAGTTTCAGGAGTTTCTGATCCCTAAATACCTCCCTTACCTGGCCACCCATACTTACAACTTCATCATTCAAGATCATTAGAACATAGCTCTAGCGCTAAAAGAGACTTCTAATCTTTCATTTTACATGTGAAGAACCTGAGGCCCTAGAGAAATTAAGTGACTTACCCAAGGTCACAAAGTGACGGAACTAATACTTGAATCCAGGTCCCCTACCTCCAAATCTGCTCCTTTGGTTTAAGGCAGGGGTTCTTGACCTTTTTTGTGTCCTGGACCCCTATGGCAGTTAAGTGAGGTCTATGGACAGAATAATGTTTTTAAAAGCATAAAACCAAATACCAAAGAAGCAAATTATTTGAAATAGTTATTGAAATATTAAAAGTTCTAGTTCCCAAACCCAAGATTAGGAATCTTTGGTTTAATCCATGTTAATATGACAAATCCCAGGCTGATGTATGTGTTCAGGGTTAGCAGTCACTTAAACCTGCTTGTAAAGGAGTTTGTCAGATCCTTTCATGAGGATAAGAAGCATGAAAGCACTAGGTATGTATGAGTGTTTGTGGGGAAAGGAAGGTGTCAGAAAATTAGAAAAGGGACAAGAAAGAGGGGTACCGTTGAATAGGAGAAAGGGCACAAATCTGCCAAAAACCCAGCGGTGAATAACAGCTCTCTTTTCCTGCTCAAGGACTAAACGTGGAACAGAGAGAAACCTCCACTGAGACATGAGTGACAGATCAGATAGAAAAACCACAAGTGGGTCTCTTGCCCTCACATCCTTCCTGCCCGAGGGAACTGACCACATCCATCCTATGACCATCCCAGTCATCTCATTTTTGACTAAAGTCTATTACATCTGCTGACCTGATCCGGGGGCTCGATATTTGAAGTCATCCTTGGTCAGAATGCAGAGGGCCTTCCCATTCATTTCAAACTTGTGCTCCAATGTCCGTGGGAGTGAGTATTCCTGCTCAGCCCATCTTAGCCAGTGAATCACATCCTCCTTACTCCACAGTGAAGGCTGAATTCCTGTAACCAACCACAGACACAGATCAGAATGGGAACCACTGATATCTTGAGTGTGAGATCATAGAGCTTCAAAGGGACCTTAGACCCTGTCTAATCCAATCTCTTTGTTTAAAAAGGAGAAAACAGAAGCCCAGAGAACTTGATTAAGGTCACACATGGAGTACGTGCCAGAGGCAGGTCTTAGGAAATTTAGATGGAAAAACCACAAGTAGGTTTCTGCCCTGACAACTTCCTGTCAGAGCCTACACAGTCCAGGAGTCAGTGTCATGGTTTGAGAGCTAGAAGAGGTCTCCAAGGTCATCTTGAACCCAACTCAAACTTTGGAGTCCTCTGATTCCAAAGCCTATGTTTTTCATATGGTACCAAGCTGCCACTGAAGGGGCTTTGGTTTGGAGATGCTATCAGAACTAGAGAAGGGGAGGGAAGAGATGCTAGGAGGGTCAGTCATTAAGTAACCTCAAAGGACAGAACCAGTTCTTCTTAATGGAAGATGGTGGGCCACCATTCCCTGATCCCTTAGGTCCTCCTTTGAAGTTCACCTCAGGAGGACTGCCCTCTTTCTTCTCTTCTTTTATCCCATCATTTTTTCCTCTGTTACATGCATATTGTTAATTACTTGTATCAATTTTAAAATTTTCCTTATTTTATTAGCATCAGAGTGGTGTAGTGGAATGAACATAAGGTTTTACACCAGGAGAGACTTGAACACAAGGGAGAAAGTAGGGTCAGGATTCGTACCCAAGTCCTCTGGCTACAAACCCAGCAATATTCACCACCTTTCACAACTTGCCTAACTTTTAAATGGTACCAATACTTGTTCTGATCAGTGAATGGAGAGCCTAACTTTGGGGAGGGAAGACACAGAGTTCAGCTTCAGCTTTGGATCCATGCTGACTGGATCTCAGCAAAACACTGGATCTCTTGGACCCTAAACAACTCTCTAAATGCTCTGCAAATCTTAAAATGCTTAGAGAAATGGGAATTGTTGTTATTTAGCATTTTGTGGGCTTCCTGAAATATCTTCCCTCTAGGAATACTTTATCCTACAAAGAATCGCAAACCGGACTCTGAGAATCTCATGCTACTCCTTTACACGAACTGTCTCCACCCAGCTGACCTGAAAATCACAACTGAACAAGCCCCTCCTTCTTTCTCTGCCACAAAGGACAATTACTAAACATCACACATTTCATATGCTGTGGATAAAGCGCTAGACTTGGAGTCAGAAAGACCTGAGTTCAAATTTCACCTCAAGCGCAAAGTGTTTGTTAACCAAAGGACTATAAAGTGCTTTGTCAGCCTTTAAACACTGTGTAAATTCAACTATTAATACTACTCCACTGGTTCTATTTCAGAGACAAGGACTAGTAACTCCTCTTCATTCCCCATCTCCCAAACTCCCCTCATTTTCCAAGGAGGGAAACAGAGATGTGGATATATGGATGAAAATAGGGAGACAAAGATATGGGTGTTGTACCCAAACAATTCCGTCATTAGGCTGTGTGTCTCTGCCATTGGTATAACCCTGGAGACTATAAAAAATGCCTTAAGAGTACTTAATTTGTTCTCCCTAACCACATGATTATGCAGTGCTATAGGGCAAATGAAGAGGGAAATGTAGGAATTGGGAGAGAAGGGGAAGAGAAAGAGGAATAACATTCAAGCACCACTCCAGCTCCTTAGACAATGAGTCAAAAAAGCAAATAACACTGGTTTTCTTGTTCTTGTTTACTCAGTTTCCTGCTGGGAAAATAAAACAACACAATTCGGTCAAATCCTCATTATTAGAAAGCAAGGGCAGCCAGGTGGTGGAAGGAGAGGCAGGCGGATTGCTCCGGTTCAGGAGTTCTGAACTTGCTAGGGCTAAGCTGATGGGGTGCCTGCCTTAAGACGGGCACCAATATAGTGAACCCCACGGTGGGAAGGAAAACAAACTACCCAGGGAGGGCTTTCCATACTGGCCCAGGTCAGAAACAGAACAAATCAAAACTCCTATGTCTATCATTGGTGAGACTGGGCTGTGCTCGGGGTTGCTGAATTTCCAAACTGGATGAGATAGGGAGATCCAGGAAGAGACAGAGGAGCATGACAGTGACAGGGAGGGTAAGGAGGAGTTGAGTAAGAGGAGGAAGAAGGAAAGAGGAGGAAGAAGGACGGATGAAACAGAGATTCTGGAGAAAAAGAGTTCAGTTTCTTCCCTCCCTCCAAATAAGTGTTCATTAAATTGAAGTTTGACAGTTGCTCACTATATGATTTTGGTCAAGTCACTTAACCTTCCTGGACCTCTGTTTCCTCAACTGTAAAATGAAGGTGTTGACCTTGATAACCTCTAAGCCTTCCTTCCAACTTGACACCTGTGTTCGTATGATCTAGGTGTGGGAGGTGGGAAGGACAGAACAGGAAGAAGGAATTCTATACATTAATTCCCTACTGTATGATATATTCAGAGATGGCAGAAGGGAGATTCTTGCACTGAATGAGGTGGACCAGATGATTTCCAAGGTCTGAGCCAAGGGTAGGGCCACATGTAACCCTGTAGATCCTCAAGTGTAACCCTTTGACTGGATCCTCAAAGGTTCCCCACCCCTGGTCTAGGCTCTCTCTGAGAAGTTGTGACTCTAAAATGTGCTTTTCAGATCGAAAATCATCATAAAATTCAAGCTGCCCAAAAGTGGAGGCCACTGCTTCAGAGAACTGTGCAGGTTCCTGGAGCTCAGAGCTTCAGGAGGAAACTAGATGACCACTCTCAGGAACACTGTTCAGTTCTGCAAGAATTCCTGTTCAGTGACAGACCCAACTAGCTCTGAGATGCCATGAGAGCCCCACCTTCCTAATTGTTAGCAGTTCATTTACTTTTGATCTTGCCAAGAATGTGAAAATTAGGTTTATCTTCATTTTATCTTTTGAGACAGTTAAATATTTGCCACAAAATACAGCTAAGGTATTTTTGTTGGGAGGGAGCAGCTAGGTGGTGCAATGGATAAAGTGTCTGACCTGGAGTCAGGAAGACTCACCTTCCTGAGTTTGAATCTGGCCTCAGACACCTCCTAGCAGGGTGACCCTGGGCAAATCACTTCACCCTGTTTACCTCAGTTTACTCACCAAAGTGAGCTGTAGAAGGAAATGGCAAACCACTCCAGGGTCTCTGCCAAGAAAACCCCAAATGGGGTCACAGAAAAATTACCAAACAACATCAAAAGGTACTTTCAGAAACATCTCAATGAGCATGTGTCATGACTCCTCAGATGATGTGAGGAGCATCTCAGCAGTTTCAATTTGATGTAAAATAGGGTACTCTGACTACTATAGCCATCACTGTTCAGTAATGGAACTAGGTAGGCATGAGCCCTATTCCTGGAAAAAATAAATGAGCATAAACTTGAGGACCATCCTCCTGCATTATATAGGGCATTAAGCTACATGACTTCTGAAGTCATCAAATGTTTGTCAGTGAAAGAAAACTGAAATTCTTCACATTAAGGGCTTAAATGTCCATGATGAATAAACCTTGACCCTTCAGTCTACCAGAATAGTACTTTAAACTGGAAGGGATCTGAGAGGTCATTTCATTCCACTCTTCTCATGGAGGAAGGGAAGTGAGGGCCAGAGAAATGAAGTAACTGCTGAAAGGTCACTTGGCAATTTGGTGGTGCAATGGGTAGAGAAGAACTCAGGAAGACCTGAGTTCAAATCTTAACTCACTCACTAGTTATAAAACCCTGGGGAAGTCTGCCTGCTTTTCTTTCTTTCTTTCTTTCTTTCTTTCTTTCTGTCTGTCTTTCTTCTTTCCTTCCTTCCTTCCTTCCTTTTCTCCTTCCTTCCTTCCTTTTTTGTTACATTTTGGTCTCCAAGTTTTCTCCCTCCCTTCCAACCCTGGATTAGAAACAGCTAATATTTGATATAGGTATGTTATTGTTGTTCAGTCTTTTCATGCATGTCTAACTCTTCCTGATCTCATTTGGGTTTTTCTTAGCAAAGATATGGGAATGGTTTGCCATTTCCTTCTACAACTCATTTTACAAATGAGGAATGGAGGCAAACAGAATTAAGTGACTTGCCCGGGGTCACAGAGCTAGTAAGTGTCTGAGACCAGATTTGAACTCAGGAAGATGAGTCTTCCTGACTCCAAGTCAGGCACTCTAGCCACTTTGCTACCTAGCTGCTCCATAGATGTATATGTGGAAGCATACAATATATACTTCCATATATCAGTTCTTCCTCTGGAGGTAGACAGCATTTTCCTTCATAAATCCTTCATAGTTGATTTGAATGTTCATATTACCCAAAATGGCTTAGTTATTCTTTGAAGAATATTGTTGTTACCATATACAACATTCTCTTGGTTCTACTTTGCATTATGTCATCTAAGTCTTTCCATATTTTTCTAAAATCTACCTGCTCATCATTTTTTATAGCACAGTAGTATTCCATCACAATAATCACAACTTACTGAGTCATTCCCAAATTCAAAGGGCATCCCTCAATTTCTAGTTCTTTGCCACCACAAAGAGAGCTGCTATAAATATTTTAGAAGATTCCTTTTTCCCTGATAACTTTCGTAAACAGACCTAGTGGTGGTATCGCTGAATCAAAGAATGTACACAGTTCTATAACTCTCTGAGCATAGTTCCAGAATGCCCTCCAAATGGTTAGATCAGTTCACAATATGTTAGTGTCCCTGCCTCCATTCCTGAACCTATAAAATGGGATTAATAACAGTATCTACTTCCCAGGGCTGTTGTGAAGATCAACCAACCAACAAGTATTTATTAAGTGCTTTCTATGTGCTAGGCACTGGGGATGCAAAAGAAAGGCAAGTCCTTGCTCTGAAGGAGTATTTTTTAATTCAATTGAATATATATGTATGTATGCTATATACAGGATAAATTGGAAATGATGAACAAAGGGAAGGCACTAGCTTTAAGGGGGGGTGAAGAAAGTCTTCTTGTAGAAGGTAGGGTTTTAGCCAGGATTTAAAAAGAAAACAGTAAGAGAATCTAGGAAATGGAAATAAGGAGGTAGAGAATTCCAAACATAAGATACTCAGAGTTGGGATGTGGAGCATCTTTTGTTGACCAGTGACACTGAGAGCAGAGTGAGGGACTGGGGTGGGGGGTGGGACACTAGCAATCAGGTATAAGAGGGCTGGAAAGGCAGAAGGGGACCAGATTATAAAGGGATTTGAACAGAAGAGATTGCATATTTGATCCTGGAGGTGATGGAGAGTCTCTGGGGTTTATCAGATGATTGAAGGGAGGGAGTGATATGATCAAACGTGCATTTTAGGAAAATCAAATGAGGTAAGACTTGTAAAGCACTTTGCAAACATTAAAACATTATATTGTTGTTATATGTTTTTCTCCTTCATTCTCGAAGAGGACCTTGACTCAAAAGGATGACATGACTTGCAATTGACTTTGATTTGAGTGAGGGAGGGCTGGGCAAGGTCATCAATTTCACCTTCTCCTCGAAAGCCATCTGGGTACAGTGACCTCATATTCATCAGGATGACTGGAGATGGCTCAGGATGTAATGGGGACCTTGGCCATTTTAAGCTAAGGTCTTACCACCCTCTCACTTCGAGTGAGATACACCCATTCCATTACTAAGAGGAAAAGCCAGGATTTGAAACCTGTTTTCAAATTCAGTGTGCTACTCACTGCATGAAACTGACTCTCCTGACATTTGGGAAGGACACCTCAGAAGAAGGCTAGGGTCTTCTTAATGGAAGGACCCTTCAATATAAGGATTTGTTTATGCATTCTTCTTCTTCTTCTTCTGGGTTACTTAGCATGGTGGAAGGAGCTCTGGATGGATAGCACGAGATCTTAGCTCAGTTTACTCTTCTCTAAAATGAAGATATTGGACTAATTGAACCTCAAAGATACCTTCCAGTAAAAAGTCCTGTGAGGTGATTTTTTTTCCCTGTTTGGTTTTCATAGTCTCATGCAAAGTTAAGACTGAAAAGGACAATTCCACTCTCTCCCCATACAGAGGAAGAAAATGCCTACTGCCCATGGTTATCATGCCAGGTTTATATATCATGGGCAGTCAAATCCCTCAAGAGAAAGAGTTCTAATTTACCTTCTCTGACTTCATCTCCAAAGAAAAACTGAATAAAATAACAGCAGATAGTGCAAACCAGGAATAAGGGCCAATGAGTTTGCGTTGGAGAGAACCAAATGCATTTAGGCTTTGTCTTGGAAAGGAAAAAAAAATTCAACATTGATCTCTCATCTACTCACTCAGTCTGCCTGGCAACTTGCAGATCTCCTGTTCATGAATAAGCTGCATTCTAGACTCACATCTGTCTTGGAACTGAGTGACTGGAGATGGTGCTGCTGACACGGGGATGGAAGAAGAAGTAGTGAACCCTCCTCCCTAGAGAAAAATGAAACAAATCAAGATAGGTCATCATTAACTGCCTCAAAAGAAAGTAGACTTTTTCTACTGGTCTAACCATTAAGTTCTTTTTTTTTGTTTTTTTTAAAGAAAAATAGCTACTTTATTTTAATTTAATCCAAACTTGCTAGTACATACTATGACAAGCCCCACCAGAAAATTCCTGGATATAAATTCATTTCCAGTGCATAAAATCTTAGGACCTGAAAATATGGTTTGAAAAGCAGATGATACTTCCCACTGACATGCTTTTAAAACCCTTTTAAAAGTATGTGAAGAAAGGGCAGCCAGGATAAAGAGACCCTTGCTCTGCCTCCCCCAAAAGTGGTGTCTCCATTTATAGCATTTTAAAATCAGTTTAACCCAAACAGGCAACCTAGCCACTAAAATAATGAGATTATAGACTCTAGAACAAGAAGATATTTTAGAGATCATTTCATCAGGGGATTCTTAACCTGAGGTCTGTGATTTTTTTTTAAAAAGTACATGTTTTGATACCTGTATTTTTTTTCTTCATTTAGTAGTATTTTATTTTTTCCAATTACATGTAAAGACAATTTTCAAAATTCAATGTTTGAAAGATTTTGAGTTCCAAATTTTTCTCCCACTCTCCTACTCTCTCTCCTCCCTTCTCCCCAAGATGGCAAGCAATTTGATATAAACTATACATGTGTACTGATACCTATATTTCAATGTCATTGATTTCCTTTGTAATTCCATGAATTTTATGCATTTAAAAACATTATTCTGAGAAGGGACCCTCAGGCTCCTCTAGAGTCAGAAGTACTTGTGACACCAAAAAAGATTACAGACCTCTGAAACTAGTCCAACCCTTTCTTTCTTTTGACAGTTTCAGAAACTGAGGCTCAGAGGAGTAATGACTTATCTAAAGTCCCAAGGATAGGAAATAACAGGGCTAGCATTCAAACCTCTGTCCTCAGGTTGCAGATGCAGTGTTCTCTCCACTCTACTTTGGTACCTATAAAGGGGCTCCGTATAGTCTTGTTCTTAGAAGAGACTCCTTGCCAGTGACAGATATCTACCTCAAGAAAAGTAAAAGTGAAACCAGTTTCAGGATGAAAATCAAAACAAAACAAAAACAAACCTTCTACTCTTTTAGAAAGAATCTACATTTTTGCATTCATCTCAGAATTTGTACAAAAAGATTGTGGAAGCGATGGCAACAAAATAGACTTGGCTGGTAGAGAGGATAAGGATTGAACCTGTAATTTCAGTGATCAAAGAAGGCAGTTTATTGACATTTTGAATGAGTTCCCAGGGAACTGACAAGTAAAGAAACTCCCTTCACAACTCATTAACTTATTAAACCTTGGAGAGTTGTCAAAAGTACAGAGATTGAGTGATTTACCCAGGTTGCACAGCCAATATGTCAGAGATAAGCCTTGAACCCAAGCCTTCAGTACTCTATGTAGTTTGGCAGAAAAATCAACAGAAATGAACTTAGGGCTCAGTTTCAGTTCCTGATAAATTTCAATTTCTCATTCAAGCATTTCAGTTGTGGTTTTGATCATCAACCTCATGAACAACTGTTATTACTGGTCTTCCACTTAGATATAAGAATATTCCCCAGAAGAAAAAGAAAATCACTTCTACCCTCCACAGCTGGCTGTATGCCAACATTCCACCTGTTCTTGGATCCCACGAATGCATCCAGTGTTTGTCCCCTCCAACTCCTGCCAAGTAAAAACTACCTAAAGAAAGGGGAATTCCAAGGCTGTTAACTCCAAGCCCAGGAGTCTCAGAGCTGTTGGTAGGAACTAAGGTATTGGGTGGTGAGGACTCTGTAAAGGTTATATGTTATAAGATACTGGTGAGGAGAGAATATGATTAAGGAGTGAGAGGGAATGCTGACTATGAGTTCCAGTGAGTTCAGTGGATTGAAAAACTTAAGGGATGCTGAAAGGATCAGGGGGAAAGTAAGTGGGGATTGGCTGGAGTAGAAAATATGAAGAAGCAAACTACTAGTGCATTGAATATGGACTGGGGATGGCAGAGTGAGAGCGGCGCGATGCCGGCAGAGGGGAGACAATGTTTGGAAGTGGGAATGAATGGAAACTTGAAACTATGACAGACTTTAGAGCTAGGATAGAACCTTAAGATTATCTAGTCCAAACAGTTCATTTTGCAGATGTGAAAACTGAGGTATAGAGAATAGAGTTTACAGAGGTATTAAGTATTGGAATCAAGACTCAAATCCAAATCAACATAACATGTCGGTGAGTGCAGCACAATTCTGGGAATGCAAGGGAAGGGATCTGAAAAAGTGAGTGTGAGTTCTCTGGCGAGAGTCGGGGAGAGAATAGTTTCCTGTGAAGTGAGGAAGGGATTTAGTAAGGGAGGGACGAATTAAGCCAAGATTCTTTAGGTCGGGGATCAGGGGTTCTTACCTGCACTACAGGTGGAGTGGAAGCCCGTCTTTCTTTCAGGTGGGTTGAGCTGGCTCCTGTTTGGCGTAAACTTGGTCTTCGTTTCCTGGCCCTATTTCCACCCAAACCCTTATTCCGGACCAGGAAAAGAAAGATGGGCGTCAGAAGGAAAACTATTTTGAAGCGCTAGGGACCTGGGGACGCTGGAGCTCGCAATCCCGGAGCGGTAATAGGTTCCGGTAGTCGCTATCCTTCCGGGAAACGAAAACGAAAGAGCAGGATCTGGGCTTCCACTCCCCCTCCCATCCCCCACACTCCTTGGAGGCGGAGGACAGGAGACAGGGACAAGACTCCTGCCCTCCCCCAGAACTTCCACATTTGCTTCTGCGCCCTAGCTCGGTCAGGCGTTTTTCACATTGCGGGTCCGTGGCGCACTCTTCTCGCCTTCATCCCTCGCTACCTGAAGCGCCTGTCCGAGGTGCTGCCGGACCAGGAAACCGCTTGACGGAATTTTCTAGCTGACCGTTTCCAGAGAACCTCTGAATAGAGGCTGCCTTGCCCATCTTGTCAAGTATTCTGCCTGGCATATAGTTGGTTGGTTGGTTGCTGTCCTTCGTTCTCGAAGAGGACCAAAATGACATCACCATGATAAAGTGAAATTTCAGTGTGTCCGACCGTGGTCGGAATGCTCTACCACAGGTTGGACACAGATAGTTCATGTGAATATTTGGGGTGGATACTCCAAATTTGTGCATCCTACATTTACTTTGTGCTCTCTCAATTCTGCTTTGCTCTTAGAGCACAGAACCCTTTCTGATGTGAACACGCCATGCTGAGTGGTCCTGTGCCAATGTCTCCCATGTTGCACAGTCAAATCCAAAGGATTTGGATTTGGATTTGACTGGCACAAAGTAGGTACTAAAGAAACACTTATTTAATTAACTAATTTAGAAGGATGGGATTAGGAGAAGCAAGAATGAGTGTCCACGATAAAATTTAGGTATTTTCAAAGGAACCTCTTGCAATTTATTCAATTTAATTCGACTTTTTAAAGGACATACTACATGACCATTGCAGTGAATTGAATACACAAGGCGCTGTGAGTACAAAGACAAAAAGAAAATAGTCCTAACCCTCAAAAATCTTGCACTTATTGGTGAGATACCATGTATGTAGATAAGAAGTGTATCCCTTTTTTGTGTCAAGGATGACATTGACAGCCTAATGAAGCATATGGATGCCTTTTCAGAATAATATTTGTATTATTATGCTCTCAGATCTCTCTGCTTTGAATCTGCTGCCCTACTTGATATCAACTAATGGAAACAGATGCTCCCATGCTAGGTACACACTGGTCTTCCATCTTTTCACTTGAATCCTTGCTTTCCCCCTTCCTTTTGTGTGTTGTTTCCACTTTAGAGTATAAGCTCACTCAGGTCAGGAGTTATCTTTCTTTTTATTAATTGTATCCCAGCACTTAGCACAGTGCACATTGTAGGTGCTCAATAAAAGTTTATTGGACTAGATTGGATATATCTACAAGGTATTCAGATATAAAAGACTTATTTGAACTGATGATGAGTGAAGTGAGCAGAACCGGGAGAATATTGTACACAGGGAAAGCCACAGTGTGCCAGGACTGATTTTGATAGACTTAGCCCTTCTCAGTGATGAAAGGACCTAAAACATTTTCAAAGGACTCATGATGCAAAATGCCATCCACATCCAGAGAAAGAACTATGGAGTCTGCATGCAGAGTGAAGCAGACTACTTTCTTTTTGTTTGTTTATTTTCTTTCTTACGGTTCCTCCCATTCATTCTATTTCTTCTACGCAACATGACTAATGTGAAATATGTTTAATAGTAATGTATGTGTAGAACTTACATCAGGTTGCATGCTGTCTTGGGGAGGGGGAAGGGAAGGAGGGGAAGAAAATTTAAAATTTATGGAAGTTAATGTTGAAAACTAAAAACAAATAAATTAACTTTAAAAAAAGATATCCAGGTGGAAATATCCAGCAAACAGGTTATGAACTCTAGATGACTAGAGTTCAGAGAAGAGCTTAGTGGTGGATATATAGATTTGGAATCAATTTTATAGAGATAACTGAAGCCATGGAAGTGGATGACATTCCCAAGTGAAAGAGTGTAGAAAGAAAAGAAAGGGCATCAGACAGTCTTGGGAAATACCTATGCTTCATTGGATGGGATCTAGGTGACGATTCAACAAAAAAAGTTTCAGAAGTGGTCACAAAGGTAAGAGAAAAGTCAAGAGAAGGGTGACTATCAAAGAGTATGGAGAAATCAAAGGTGAGGAGTGAAAAAAAAGTCATGATTAAAGGTAAAAGATTTTTATTAACCTTTCAGAGAGCAAAGTGATGGGGTCAGAAGTCAGAATGCAAGAGGTTGAAAAGTGAGTGAGTAATGAGGAATTAATCTACATGATTCTTATTTTGTTCCTGATCTCCCTCCTCCACTCTGCCTAAAGTTGTAATGAGAAGTGAGGGAGCTGACTAGACACCAGAGTGTATCTAGGATGACATAGCCCTGGTATGTGCTTTGGATCTCTTTGTCTAATTCTGGTTCCCTTAAGAGCAGAGATTAGTTTTTTATGTTCCTGTTTCCACAAGATCTTTTTTCCTTTCTTCCTTGGGTTCCCATATGTTCCTACGGATTCAATTGCTGTGTCTGAGTCCCTGCCTATATTCCTCATCAAGAAAAAGAAGATGAGACCTCCACGGAAAATAAAGGGGAAAAAATTACCTGAGGCTCACACTATATCTAAAGAGACATAATGATAAAATGGCCAAAGCAATGGGGTAGGATTCAGAAAATCTGTGTTGAAATCCAGCCTGACTTTATATTAGTCTCCTTCTTGCACTCTTCCTTACAGTCAAATTATTTTACTAGCTATTTCCCAAACTTGACATTCCATCTCCCTCATTTATGGGTTCCCAGAGAACTGCCACAGTTTTTGAGGTACGTTATGGGTCAGTATCCACTTTCAAAAATCATGGTACCTGAGCCCCCACCAATGTGTTTGCTCTTACTAAGTCAGAGTACACATTAGTTCAAAATAAAAAGATAGTTATTGAAGCAGTATTATAGCATTATACTCTCCAGATTCTGCTACCATGACTCCCACTAGGGAATTTCTTCCTCCATTAAAATGAAAGTTCCATGAGGGTAAGGATTGTCTTTCTTTTGGGTTATTTGTATCCCCACAGTGTTATAGCAAGCACTAATAAATGTTTGTTGACTTGATTTGACTTGATAGAAAAAAAATTACCAGCACATATTATGTACGTTACATTCTGACAAAATTGAAAATGTAAAAGCAATAGAAACTTATCACAAAGGTATAAAATACTTATATTAACAGAATATGAAGTAGAAAGATTATTTTAGAAAATGGAATTTCTTGGGATAGAAGAAAAAAAACTATTACAGGGGAATTTTATCACTTTTTAATCAAAGTTTTAAAGAACAATTTAAAGTTTTGAAGAACAATTAATGCCTATACTAAGCAATTTTTCTGAAAAATTGACAAAGAAACACTCTACTAAACTCCTTTTATGAAACAAATTAATCCTAACACCTAAACAAGGGAAGATAGAGCAGACTAAAGACCAATAGTTGACATTTATATAGAACTTTAAAATTTGCAAAATACTTTGATATATTCTATCATTTGAACCTCACAATTCTTGGAAGTAAGTGACGTTACTATGCCCATTTTACAGATGAGGAATCTGGAGCTGAGAGATAGTAAGTGACTTCCTAAGGGATGATTATACAACCAGTTATATGAGGAAGGATTCAAATTTAAAGAGACTTAAAGTCTTCTTCACTCTAAACCCAGCACTCTATCTACTATACCTCAGTTCACAGTTTTAAAATAAAATGCTGGCCACAGTACTACAGCAATATATTCAAAAAGTGAGTTAGCATAATCAAGTTGGCTTTATACCAGGAATACAACAATAGTTCAACATTGGGGGAAACATTTAACCTAATGAATCATATTAAAAATAAAAAAATACACCAAATAGGGTAATTATATCCCTAACTACTGAAATCTTTGACAAAGTACAAAATATCTATGCTAAAAAAATTCTACAAAGCATTGGCATAGAAAGACCATTTAAGAATGATTTTAAAAGTGTATATCTAAAACCAAAGGTAGCATTATATGCAATGTGGAAACACTAAAGGTTTCACAATAGATTTAGGAGTAAAATAAGGATGTCCCCTTTCTCTAATGTTATTTAATATAGTTCTAAAAATGCTAATGATATCAATATAATGAAAGAAATTAAAGGTATAAGCACAAAATTATCCCTATTTACTGATAAAGCAACTTGGAAAATTCTGGAGAATTAGCAAAGAAACTAATCAAACAATGGATTTGATAAAGTTGGATGATACAAAATAAACCCTCAAAATACCCATCATTTCTATACAGCAATAATAAAATCCAGGAGGAAATTATAGAAAGCTAGGTCTCATTTGAAATTGCTATAAAAACATCTAAATTGCTAAAAAACAAACAAACAAACAAAACCAAACAAACAAAAAACTTACAGTCAATCTACCAAGGCATACTTAACATATACAATTGTAAAATGTTCTTTTGTAAAAGAACATTTTAAATAACATTTTAAAATCTTTGTACTTATTTATTCTTTCAAAAAATATACATTAATTTATTTATTTTAGTCAACATTCATTTCCACAAGATTTTGAGTTCCAAATTGTCTCCCCCCACCCCACACCAAAATCACCTTGCATTCTGATTACTCCTTCTCCCAGTCTGCCCTCTCTTCTATTACTCCTCCATCCCCTTTTTCTTGTAGGACAAGATAGATTTCTCTACCCCATTGCCTGTATATCTTATTTTCCAGTTACACATAAAAATAATTTTTAACATTGTGCTTTTAAGACTTTGAGTTCCAAACTCTCTCCATTCTTCCCTCCGCACCTGCCCTTATTGAGAAGGCAAGCAATTCAATATAGGTTATACATGTGTAGTTATGCAAAACACTTCTGTCATAGTCACGTTGTGAAACACTAACTATATTTTCTCCATCCTATCCCACACTCCACTTATTCTATTCTCTCCTTTGACCCTGTCCCTTTTCAAAAGTGTTTGCTTCTGACTACCCCCTCCCCCAATCTGTCCTCTTTTCTATCATCCCCTACCCTTATCTTCTTTCCCCTACTTTTCTGTAGAATAAAATACCCACATGAGTATGTATATTATTCCCTACTTAAGCCAAATCCAGTGAGAGTAAGGATTCACCCATTCCCTCTCACCTCACCTCCCTTTCCTTCCATTGTAAAAGCTTTTTCTTGCATCTTTTTTTAGATGATTACTCACTTTACTCCTTTCTATCTCTCTCCTTCTCCAAATACATTCATCTCTAATTTTATTTTTTAGATATCATCCCTTCATATTCAACTCATAGTGTGCCCTTCGTCTATATCTATATCTATCTATACATACATATATATGTGTATACATACATACATACATATATACATATATACATATATATATATATATATATTGCCTCCAACTACTCTAATGCTGAGAAAGGTCTCATGAGTTACAAATATCATCTTTCCATGTAGGAATGTAAACAGTTCAACTTTAATAAGTCCCTTATGATTTTCCTTTCCTGTTTACCTTTTCATGCTTCTCTTGATTTTTGTATTTGAAAGTCAAATTTTTGATTCAGTTCTGATCTTTTCTAGTACTTTTTTTATCTTTTAAAAAAGAAAATTAAAATATATAATTTATTTTTTAATTTTTTTAACACTCACTTCCACAAGAATTAAAATCAAAATTTTCAACCCATCTCTCCCCACCCCCAACCCCAGGAAGGCACGCATGGCATCCACCCTATCCTCCAGTCTATCCTCTCTTCTATTACCCACCCTTCTTCCATCTCCCTTCCCCTCTATTTTCCTGTAGGGCAAAGTAGATTTCTATACCCCATTGTGCCTCTTATTTCCAGTTGCATGCAAAAACAATTTTTAACATTCATTTTTAAATTTTGAGTTCCATATTCTTTCCCTTCCTCCCTCCCCACCCACACTCATTGAAAAAGAAAACAATTCAATATAGGTCATACATGTGTAGCCATGTAAAACACTTCTTTCCCTTGACCTGGCACCCTACAATAGTGTTTGTTTCTGATTATCCCTTTCCTCAATTTGCTGTCCCTTCTAATATCTTCCCTCCCCATTCCCTTTCCCCCACTCCCACCTCCTGCCTTTCTGCAGGGTAAAATAGATTTCCACACCCAATTGAGTGTGTGTTATTCCCTCCTTAAGTCATATCCCATGAGAATAAGGCTCACTTATTCCCTTTCATCTCCCCCCTCTTCCCCTCCATTGTAAAAGCTCTTTCTTGCCTCTTTTATGTGAGATGATTTGCTACATTCTACATCTCCTTTTCTTACTCCTAGTACATTTCATTTAACAGTAAATTTTATTTTTTAGGTATTCTTCCTTCTTATTCAACTCAGCCCATGCCTTCTATGTGTGTGTATTTGTGTGTCAGTGTATGTATGTGTATATATGTATATATGTAAACATACATATGCATACCTATACATATCCATACACACACATATACATGTATATATACATTCCCTCTAACTACCCTAATAATAAAAGAGTTCTCATGAGTTGTAAATATTATCTTTAGGAATATAAACAATTAAACTTTAATAAGTTCATTAAGACTTTTCTTTCCTGTTTACTTTTTCAAGGTTTTCTTGATTCTTGTATTTGAAAGTCAAATTTTTTATTCAGCTCTGATATTTCAACAAGAATGCTCGGAAGTTCTGTATTTCATTGAAATCACATTTTGTTTTCCCTGAACTTTTATACTCAGTTTTTCTGGGTAGGTGATTCTTGGTTTTATTCCTAGCTCCTTTGACCTCTGGAATATCGTATTCTAAGCCCTTCAATCCCTTGTGTAGAAGCTGCTAAATCCTGTGTTTTTCTGATTGTATTTCCACAATACTTGAATTGTTTCATTCTAGCTGCTTGTAATGTTTTCTCCTTGTCCTAGGAACTGTACAAATTGGCTACAACATTCCTAGGAGTTTTCCTTTGCGGTCTCTTTCAGGATGTGATCAATGAATTCTTTCCATTTTTATTTTATCCTCTGGTTCTAGAATATCAGGGCAGTTTCCCTTGATTATTTCTTGAAAGATGATATCTAGGATATCTTTTTTTATCATGGTTATTGGGCAGATCAATAATTTTTAAACTATCTCTCCTGGATCTATTTTCAGGTCAGTTGTTTTTCCAAAGAGGTATTTCACATTGACTTCTATTTTTTCATTCTTATGGTTTTGTTTTATAATGTCTTGATTTATCATGAAGTCATTAGTGTCCATCTGCTCCATTCTAATTTTTAAAGAGCTTTTGAACCTTTTTTTCCCTTTCCCCAATTCTGCATTTTAAGGCATTCTTCTCTTCATTGACTTTTTGGACTTCTTTTGCCATTTAGGTTAGTCTATTTTAAAGGTCTTATTTTCTTCACCATTTTTTCAGGTCTCCTTTAGCAAGGTGTTGACTCGTTTTTCATGATTTTCTTGCACCACTCTCATTTTCCTTCTCAATTTTTCCTCAACCACTTTTACTAAATTTTCAAAATCCTTTTTGAACTCTTCCATGGAGTGAGACCAATTCATATTTTTTTTGGAGGCTTTAGATATAGGAGCCTTGATCTTTCTGTCTTCCTCTGGTTTTACGTTCTGATCTTCCTCAGTTGAAAGGATGAAAGAAAATAACCTTTTCCAGTGTGGAGTAGAAAGATGAACCTGCTGTAGCTCTCCTCCCATAGCCCATAAAATACCTACCAAAAATGACTTTAAACAAATTCTAGAGCAGCAGAAGCCACAAAATGACAGAGTGAGAGAGATTTCCAGCCAAATACAACCTGGAAGGTCAACAAGAAAGATCTATATCAGCAGGCTCAAAGCAAAGAGCCCCATAGCCTTGGCTGCACTGTGAGGCAAGAACAAGACCAGAGCAGGCTTCAGGGTGCAGAATCTCATGCAGAAGCTGCAGTTCCCAGATTACTCTCAACACACAAATGCCAAAGACAGCTTCAAAGGTCAGTGAGAAAGCTCTTTCACCAGGGTGAGAAAGGAACACGATCTGGCGCTGGCCCCAGGGTGGTAGCAGTCACTGAGGCAGTAGTGTCCATTTTAGAAGCCCTCAGCCTAAATACTCTGGGGGAATCAAGTCACTGATCTGAATCTTAGCCCTGAGTGAGAGTCCTGGGGTGAGGAGGAATACTGGCTGGTGGAGCAGGTGGAGGCTCTAGGCAAAGATCCTGGGCAGAAGAGTGATTGTGGTTACCCCCAGACCACAGTGCAGGTCAGCAGAGGAGTAAACTCCTCTCCTAGACTGTGCCACCTAGGAGGAACTGAGAACTTACAGGTCCCTAAAGTATACCCTCCACTTGACAAAGGACTCAAAATCAAGTAACTGCCTGGGAAAATGCCCAAAAAAGGGGGAAAAAATAAGACTATGGAAGGCTACTTTTTTGATGAACAGGTATTTTCCTCCATCTTTCCAGATGAGGAAGAACAATGTATACCATCAGAGGAAGACATAAAACTCAAGGCTTCTGTATCCAAAACCTCCAAAAATATGTGCAATGGTCTCAGGCCATGGAAGAGCTCAAAACAGATTTTGAAAATCAAGTAAGAGAGGTGGAGGAAAAATTGGTAAGAGAAATGAGAGTGATGCAAGAAAATCATGAAAATCAAGTCAACAGTCTGCTTAAAGGAGACCCAAAAAATGCTGAAGAAAATAGTACCTTTAAAAATAGATTAACCCAAATGACAAAAGATATCCAAAAAGTCAGTGAGGAGAAGAATGCTCTAAAAAGCAGAATTAGTCAAATGGGAAAGGAGAGTTAAAAGTTCACTGTAGAAAATAGTTTTTTAAAAATGAGAATGGAGCAGACGGTAGCTAATGACTTTATGAGAAACCAAGAAATTACAAAACAAAACCAAAAGAATGAAAAAAAAGGAGACAATTGAAATAGCTCATTGGAAAAACAACTGACTGGAAAATAGATCCAGGAGAGAAAATTTAAAAATTATGGGACTACCTGAAAGCCATGATCAAAAAAAGAGTCTAGACATCATCTTTCATGAAATTATCAGGGGAAATTGCCCTGATATTCTGGAACCAAAGGGTAAAATAAATATGGAAAGAATCCACCATTCACCTCCTGAAAGAGATCCCAAAAGGAAAACTCCTCAGAATATTGTAGCCAAATTGCAGAGTTCCCAGGTCAAGGGGAAAATATTGAAAGAAGTCAGAAAGAAACAATTCAAGTACCATGGAAATACAATAAGGATAACACAAGATCTAGCAGCTTCTATATTAAGGGATTAAAGGGCTTGGAATATGATATTCCTGAAGTCAAAGGAACTAGGATTAAAACCAAGAACCACCTACTCAGCAAAAATGAGTATAATACTTTGAGGGGAAAAATGGTAATTCAGTGAAATAGAGGACTTTCAATCATTCTTGATGAAAAGACCAGAGCTGAATTAAAACTTTGACTTTCAAGCACAAGAATCAAGAGAAGCATGAAAAGGTAAATAAGAAAGAGAAATAAGAAGGGACTTATTAAAGTTGAACTGTTTACATTCCTACATGGAAAGATTATATTTGTAACTCTTGAGACTTTTCTCATTATTTGGGTAGTTGGAGCAAATATATACACATAGAGAGAGGGCACATGGTAAGTTGAATAAGAAAGAATGATATCTAAAACAATAAAATTAAGGGGTGAGAGAGGAATATATTGGGAAGAAAAAGGGAGAAATAGAATGGGGAAAATTATGTCTCATAAAAGAGACAAGAAAAATCTTTTTCAATGGAGGGGAAAAGGGGGAAAGGTGAGAGGGGAAAAAGTGAAACTTACTCTCATCGCATTTGGCTTAAGGAGCGAATAACATGCATACTCAATTTGGTATGAAAATCTATCTTACACTGCAGGAAACTAGGGGAAAAGGGGGAAAGTGAGGTATAGGGGGAATGACAGAAGGAAGGGCAAATGGGAGGAGGCAGTAATTAGAAGTAAACACTTTTGGGGAGGGAAAAATTCAAAAGAGAGAATAGAATAATTGGGGGGGCAGGATAGGATGGAGAGAAATATAGTTAGTCTTTCACCACATGATTATTATGGAAGTCTTTTGCATGACTACACATGTATGGCCTATATTGAATTGCTTGCCTTCTCAGTGGGGATAGGAGGGAGGAAGGAAAAGAAGTTGGAACTCAAAGTTTTAGGAACAAATGTTGAGGATTATTATTGCATGCAACTGGGAAAAAATGAAATATAGATAATGGGATATAGAAATCTATCTTGCTCTTCAAGAAAAGAGAGAAGATGGGGATAAAGGAAGGGAGGGATGTGATAGAAGGGAGGGTAGATTGGAGGAATCAGAATGCATGATGTCTTAGGGTGGGGGAGTGGAGAGATAGGGAGAAAGTTTGGAACTCAAAATCTTGTGAAAATTAAGGTTGAAAACTAAAAATAAATTAATTAGAAATAAAAAAATAACCTTTTTCACCAATAAAATAACCTTCTACAGTCTTATTTTTTCCCCTTTTGGGTCAATTACTTGACTTTTGAGTCCTTTGTCAAGTGGGTTGTATTATTACCCTTCATAGGTTTTATGCAGCTGTTCTCAGAGATATCTCTAGAGACCTGTATATTTTTTCGTTCCTACAAAGTGGGATAGTAAAGGGAAAGATGTTTACTCCTCTTCTGGCCTGTGCTCTGGTCTTTGAGCAACCACAAGCACTCTATACTGCCCTGGAACTGCAAGTAGGATTCCCTCTCTACTGCTGCCACTGCTATCACCAGCTGTACCACATCAGCACTTCTCCTCACCCCAGGACAGCCACTCAGGACAGAGACCCAGACCAGCAACTTAATTCCCCCACCATCTGCAGGCTAGGAGTTCCAGAAGCAGCTTCTGGTCGAGCAGTGGTTGCCTTAGCCCTGGGGCTGGGGCTGGGGTTGGACCATCCTCCCCTCTTATCCAGGTGAAAGAGCTTTCTCATTAACAATTGAAGCTTTCTTTGGCATTGTGGGTTGAGAAATCTGGAAACTGTGGCATCTGCCCATGATTCAGCACCCTGAAGCCTGTCCTGGTCCAATCTGTCCTAGTGTGGTCCATGCTGGGCTCTGTCAAGCCCAGTGAGATAAACCTTTCCTGTTTGCCTTCCAGGATGTCTTGGGCTGGAAATCTGTTTCACTCTGTCATTTTGTGGCTTCTGCTACTCTAGCCAGCTCTAATCTTTCCATCAAGAATGCTTAAAAGTTCTCTATTTCATTGATTATCATTTTTTTCCCCTGAAGTGTTATACTCAGTTTTTCTGGGTAGGTGATTCTTGGTTTTAATCCTACCTCCTTTGATCTCTGGAATATCATATACCAAGCTCTCTGACCCCTTAAGGTAGAAGCTGCTAAAAATCATGTTATCCTGATTGTGTTTCCACGATACTCAAATTGTTTGTTTCTAGCTGCTTGCAATATTTTCTCCTTGACTGGGAACTCTGGAATTTGACTACAATAGTCCTAGGAGTTTTCCTTTTGGTATCTCTTTCAAGAAGTGATTGGTGGATTCTTTCAATTTCTATTTTACCCTCTGTTTCTAGGACATCAGGATTTTCCTTGATAATTTCGTGAAAGATGATGTCTAGGCTCTTTTTTCGATCTTGACTTTCAGATAGTCCAATAATTTTAAAATTCTCTTTTCTGGATCTATTTTCCAGGTCAGTGGTTTTTCCAGTGAGATATTTCATGCTGTCTTCTATATTTTTTTTCATTCTTTTGGTTGTGTTTTATACTTTCTTGATTTCTCATGAAGTCATTAGCTACATTCTAATTTTTAAGGAATTATTTTCTTCAGTGAGTTTTTGGACCTCCTTTTCCATTTGGACAATTCTGTTTTTTAAGGTATTCTTCTCCTCATTGACTTTTTGAATCCCTTTTGCCATTTGAGTGAGTCTATTTTTTAAGGTGTTATTTTCTTCAATATTTTTTGGGTCTCCTTTAGCAAGTTGTTGACTCATTTTTCATGATTTTCTTGCATCACTCTCATTTGTCTTCCCAGTTTTTCCTCTACTTCTCTTACTTGATTTTCAGAATCCTTTTTGAGCTCCTCCATGGCCTGAGACCAATACATATTCTTCTTGAAGGCTTGAGATGTAGGAGTTTTGACTTTGTTGTCTTCTTCTAGTTGCATATTTTGATCTTTGTCACCAAAGTAAGATTCTATAGTCTGAGTTTTTTTATGCTCTCCCCAGTCAAGTATTTTACTTTCTAACTCTTTGTCAAGATAGGACTCTGCTTCCAGTGGGAGAGGGGCAGTATACTGTCTCAAACTTCAGGGGTTTTGTGCAGCTGTTTTCAGAAACATTTCTAGGGGCCTATAAATTTTCAGTTCTTCCAAGGTAGCATGATCAAAGGAGAGGTGTTTACTCCTTTCCTGGCCTGTCTTCTGATCTATAAGTAATCATAAACACTCTTTTCTGTCTTGGATCTGTGAGGAGGATTCCTTCTTCACTGCACCACAAGCTCCACCACACTGTGTTCCTCCTCACCCTAAGACCGCCATCCAGGACTGCAACCTGGATCCAAGCAGGGCAAAGCAAGAGAATCCTGCCTCAGTACCAGGAAAGAGATCCCTGAAATTGCCCTGTTATCAGTTGTTCAATCCTTACACTGTCTGTGGGCTAGAAATCCCTAGAAGCAATTGGCACTGTGTTGCCACCCTTCTGCCACCATCTGTCTCAACCCAGGGCTGGAGTCAGACCAAGCCCCTCTCTCACCCAGGTCCAACAGAGTTTTTCCACTGACCTATGCTGTCTTTGGAATTTGTGGAGCAAAAAGTCTCCAAATCACCATAGCTGTCAGTGTTTTAGCTCCCTGAGGCCTGCTCCAACCCTGTCTGTGCTTGCACAGTCCACGTTGGTCTATGCTCTGCTCCCAGCCCAGTGAAATAGATCCTTATTGCCTACTTACCAAGCTGTCTTGGGCTAGAGACTTGTTTCACTCCACAATTTTGCTGGTTCTGCAGCTATAGAATTTGTTTAGAGTAATTTTTTACAGATTACTCCTTTCCTGTCTTGGATCTGTGAGGAGGGGTTTGGGGGAGAGCTCAATCAAGTCCCTGCTTTTACTCCACCGTCTTGACTCCACCCTTTAAACATTTGTAGAATAACTGAAGGAATATTTAGTGCCTATGGCTTGACTGAGTCAGTATTATTAGTAGATTGAATTTAAGCTACATTCTAAAAGAGCATCAGCTCCTTCAGAATAGGAATTGTTTCATCTTTTGTACCTTGCTCCCCAGAGCCTAACATAGTGTCTTACTAATTTAATTGTTATAGTATGATGTCTAAAATTTAGCTAATATTTTCATTTGTATTCATTTAATCAACAAATATTTTTACATGCCCCTAAATAGATGCAATCTGAATATTAAAGAACATGTTTTAGGATGAAAATTCTTAACAAAACAAAGAATAGGAATGATCACAATATAAAACAAGCCATTTTAATTAAATGAATTGAAAATCATCTGCATAAAAACATCTGCTCAATGATGATGAAAGATATCAATTGGGAAAATTTTTTAATCAAATATCTCTGATTAGGATCAAATGTTCAAGATAAAGTGAGCTAGCACAGACAAATAAAGCCCCAAGAGTCATTCATGGATGAACGGTCAAAGATTTTTGAACAAATACTTATCAAAAGAAGATATGAAAACTATTAACCATATGAAAGATTGTTCTAAGTCACTAATAGATTTAGGGTAAATGCAAATTAAAACAATTCTAAAATTTCCAATCACACCCAAAAAATTGGCAAAGATAACAAAAGATGGGCATAGTTAGTGTTGGAAGGGCTGTAGAAAGAAAGGCACACTTGGTGAAGCTATTAATTGGTCTAACTGTTCTAAAGAGTTATTTAGAATTGTGTGACTACAACAACACTATTGCACTTTTTGAGATCATCTAAGATGGCAGTACCCATGTGGGAGATACTTTTTGGGGAAGATATTCTACATTCCCCTACCATGTAGGTGGGAACTGACTTTTTTCATTGCCTGTAGGCCAGAATAGGTCACATCTTTAAAATGACTAAACTTGCTGTCTCTTTCCAGCAGTGTCCATCTAGCAGAGTGGAGGTCTTGTTTCCTGTAACATGAGTGCCATGAACTGAGCTAGGTATGGGAGGGACAATCTTCAGCCCTCTCCCCCTTATGCCCTGTGGCCTCAAGAAACAGACTTATGACTTGGGTTTATTTCATTTGTCCTTTTCAATTCTAGGTGTAAATTGGAACTCAGTCTTAACTCAAGACATGGTGACCATGCTGGATTTCTAGAATGGAAATCCTGAGAAGCTAGAGTGCCAGGACCTGAACCCAGTGGGGCTTTAGTCTTGGAACTTGGTAGAATCATCTATATAGGAATTGAGTTAAGCTATGAATCAAATTCCCCAGTGGCTGGGAGGTGGGGGTGTTGTGAAAGGGGAGATTATTCCCCAGGTGTTGGCGGGAGTGTTTGTATGATTTTTCTTGACTTACTTTTGAAGTAAATATTCCTAATCAGCTGATCTCTTACATGGTTAAATGGAACTGGAGTGCAGGAGACCTCTAAAATTGAGGGGAATACAATCAGTGGGAGATTAAGCCACTGGCAGAGACTAGGTACCCCTCAATTCCTTTAATTGTACCAGAGAACCTGGTGGTAGAGATACAATGTAATGCACCTGGCCTTTAGGTAGTGGGGTGGGGGGGAACAGGGTAGTCACCATTAATTACAACAAGAAAATGACTAAAATGTCCATTCCTCTTCCCCCAGACTGGTAGGCATATGCTCTAAGGATGTCAAAGACTGAAAGAATCATCTCAAAACACAGGGTGTCCCAAAGCTCTTAGTGCAGTTTTAAGCTATTAAAGCTTTAAATCTTTCAGTGATTTTCTGTATTCTTCTCAGATCCTCAGTTCTGTCATCTGTGAAGGAGGGTGGGGGTAGGGGTAGGGGTGGGGAGAATAGGAAAAGTATAGACTCTAAGATTCCTTCCAGTTCTGTGGAATGTGATCCTAATATCATATTCATTGTTTCTTATGGCATAATAATACTCCATTACATTCCTGTGCCACAATTTGTTTAGTCATTCCACAACTGATTGGGCATTCTTCTAAAGTAATTTACTACTTCAAAAGTGCCACTATAAATACAGGGTGTCCCAAAACTTAAATCAGAAAATAGCAATAACCAAAGTCAATGCTTTTGTATTTATACAATTTCTAGTCACTGGGAATCAATAGATTGTTTGAAAAGGTGTTGGAGTAGGGTATGTTTTAATCACACAGAGGCTTCTCATCTCATCTATTCTGGTATTCACTTTGACCCTTTGAGCCAATGCAGACAATCTACTCATTCTTTTAACATCAAGTCAGCTTCATTTTTTGTGATGTTGTTCATTTCTTGCCTTATCCAGTGCCTTCTCTCTTCTTAAAGAACATGTTCATGATATAGAGGCATGAAGCCTACAAGTCTTTGATTTCTTTCATTTCTTGGTTCTAAACTATACTTTCCAGTTTTTGCCATCCTTGTTTGAAAATGGGCTTACTTTCATATCAAAGATGCCATCAAAGTCAATTTTGTTTTAATTTGGAGGACTTTGTCAAGTTCTTTATAAAACTTCTCTATTTTCTATAATAAATGGTGAATAAACTCTATCTTCAAACAGTCTCTTTGTTTATTCCCATCATGAATACTCTATAAAGTAAAGAGCAAATTGACCAAGTGTCCCATTAAATGATAACTTCCCTTGAGGACATAATAAAATCAATTCTATCAACTCTATTTTTCTCCTTTCCTAAGAAGAACTGGTGAACCACATTTCCATTTAGGTGTATTGATGTGTCAATAGTTTAAGGTACTATGGGACTCCAAAGGAAAAAGGAGAACCAGGCATTCCTGAGAAACTCTAAGGGTCTGAAGGTACCTATAACTTTTCAGAATTATTTAAAGCATTATGAAGTAACTTCAAGTCTAGTTTTGGTTGATTTAAAAGTTGAAGGATTAGCATTGCAAGAGTGATTAAGTAAGGATAGAAGGAGACCTAGTAAATATAGGAAGAGTAGTTCTGGCTGCATCTTACAATGGGATTGAGTGGTATACGGGAGAGAGCGCGTTTGCTTGTACCCTTTTGCCAAGTACACAGTGATACCAATGGGACATGCTACAACATAAAATCTCTATGAGACTGGATTCTGTGTGGTACAATACTCATAAAACTGGTTTTTGAGTTTTTCCTATTTTCCAGTCAGAAAGAATCTTCCTTGGTGGCGGGAGGAGTTTTGAGGGCATGGGAAGAATGCACAAGGTGACCTAGAGCATTAACATTTTTCTTTCTCACTCTTACAAAGCACTTTGCTTTCTAACTCTGTAATTCATGCGGATATTATTATGAATCACAAACATTGTGCAAATACTTTATTCCTCTTCCAGACTGTGGGCTTTGTAAGGACAGGAATCATGTCGTATCAAAACTTTATATCTTCCTCAGTATCTTGTTTTGTCCACAAAGTAAACATTTAATAAGTGTTTGTTGTACTTCTTTGTCTTCTGTCTTCATTCGTAGCAAGAATGTTGAACTTAGTATGAGACAATTCCTCTGGTATCATGCCAAGTCTTTGGTCATTGGGCTGAGAATATTGACAATTAAGTGAATGCTAAACACTATGGTACTGTCCTCTTTTATTAATCCTAGTCTTCCTCAGGGAACTTGCTCCAAGAATAAGAACAAGAGTGTTACAATTTAAATAAGCTTTACCAGACTGGATCTGACCCGTTATCCTCATTATCTTCCCTGATTCTGACGCAAGCTAGGGGCGGAAAGCATGTGGGTATGGAAAGCACATAACAACAGAAGGAGACATGAACTTGACCAAAACACCCATGAATATCCTACAACTTTGCCTGAGATCAGGCACAAGACCTGAGATCAAACACTATGGGGGCCAACATCTTGTGCTTCCCAGCCTCCGAATCAGCCTATTCTCTGCATACACTCTTCTCCTCTCACCAAGCAATCCAAGTTTGATCTCATCTGTATCACCAAACAATAATGGGTTTCTGCACCATCTAATCACTTGTACACCATTCACCTTACACCTATAACAAGGGATTCATTTGATTTTGATATTCCTTACCACCTTCTGTTTTGGATATTTTGGGCTAATCCAAAGTTTGCAAATGTGACTCAAATATAATGTACTTTCTAACAAGAGACTAAGCAGGAGTCAAAAATTAAACAACAAGGCATTTATTTAGGAAAGAATAGCAAAGTGTACAACAAAGAAAAATCTAATAGTAGGACCAGTCTCCATGTCCTTCCATACAATGGTGGTAAAATCTCAACGGACTCCTGAGAGATGCACTTCTTAGGGCAAATACTCCCTAGACAATTCAGATTTATAAAGCTGTGTCATGTCTGGAAGATTTCTCACAGCTCAATCTCCTGGGAACAGTCTATGTTCCTTCACTTACTTCTCTGTAATTTCATTCTGCTTTCACGACTGCTGTTTCTGTTTCTGAAGCTGGTATTTGCTACTTCAGCAGTGAGCTACTCCTGTCATCCATTCAAGCCCTTTACCAGCTGCTGCTGTTATTTCTTCTAAGGGAATCACACTCTTTTGTGTGACTGCCCTGAGCCAACTTGCCTGGTGGCTAACCAACATATTTTCATATCTTTTATAAGTTAGGCCCACAACTATTCCCTATTAGTACAGACCTGTACATATTTGGCTAGTCACTTTTGTCAATTTTGATTAGCTATATCCTTCGCCCCCTTCCCGTTCCTGCTTGGGTGGGTTATTGAGCTCCTTTTCATTCCAGTCATGATCCGGGAAGCTGCTTACTTTTGCCCTGCATTCCTGATACCACTGTAAAGGTTCCTATCTACTTTTCTACTCAGGACCCTTTTGGAGAGACCCCAAGAGGCATCAAAAAATGACTAAAATTTGGGGTAGAGAGGTGATGAAAGTACTTAGAAGTCAAAGATTTTTGACTCATTCTGTTTGAAGAGAAGAGATGGTAAGGAAGAGAGTGGAGTCATATTGTGGTTGAAAGAACCTTAACAGTTGTGGGGTCTATGACTGGTAAAACAGGAAAATAAACAGTACTCCATGATATATAAGTGATCACAGCCTAAGAGTAATGAAAGACTGGCCTACAGAAAGAGGTGGCTATGCATAGGTAAGGTACTAATGGGGCACTGAAATTACTAATAGAGGGATCACAGGAATGGTGAGATAATATAAGAATGGAGACTATATCCTACAGTTCTTAGGATATGCAGGAAAGTATTGAGGTCAGTAGAATACAAAAGCTCTGTTAGGTCAATGAAAGGGCACACTACATAAAGAGAGAATCAAACTGAATGAACCAAATTCTCTCACCTACAGATTAGACATTAAGGTTCAAATGAATCCACAAAGGAAACTTTCAGTAAGTTATTTTTAAGCGAATTTGCTTAGTTTCACAGATGCTCCTAATAAATAATATTCCTATAACACCCTCATAGAAGCATCAAAGGTGGCTACTACACATATCTGCCTATTGATTCAGCGTATTCTCTGTTGGAAACATACATCCAGCTGTGTCAAATCAGACTCTTATCATTCATTACTCATTCAACAAAAAATTATACTATTCCATTTCATTTTGTTCTATAAAGATTTATTAAGTTCCTGATAGGGGAACAACAGGGGGAAAAGGTTTTCCTTATAACAATCCTAGGATATCAGTAGTACAAGCATTAAAATTAGTCTCATTTTATTGATATGGAAACAGATTCGGTGAAGTAAAGTGACTTGCCCAGAGTCCCACATCCAGCAACTGTTACAGCCAGAATTTGAGCTGAGATTTGACTCCAATTCCAGCATTCACATCACCATACTATACTGATGTTTTTCTCTGTACCTACGAGGTACAAACCACACAGGGAGAGAGGAGGATCAATGAGGGGCAGTCTTTATCCTCAGAATTTTACAGTTCAATAAGAGGAACTTGTGCATCTCAAAAAGCAGAGAGAAAACAAATAGCTTAAATTTGAAATTTTGTTCTACATTGGATGGTTAGCCAAAAAATAGCTCAAAACCAAATGAGCTTTTCCAAGCAAAAATAAGACAAAACGAGCCACTGTGTCTCTTACTTCTTCTATTTGAAGACCCTGTAAAAAGACAGAAAAAGTATTGAGTTAGAAATTCAATATAATTACAAATATAAATCCTATGGCTATAGAAAGCTTCTTCAGTTATGATTCATAAATTTTTTCAAATACCCAAAGGTTTTATTCTAGTTTGTTTGAAAATCACTTGGAAATTTGGAAACTTTAATCTTCCTTCCCTCCTCAAAATAATTACCATCTTGACAATGAACACACTGATTTATCATAAGAGAAATGCCAAAATGTCCAAAAATAGGTCAAATAAAATTTTACATTAAATAATCTCAGCACTGTTGTCTAAACTTATTTCAAGGACATATGAATACTATGAAAATCAGTTGAGGCCCTATTTACATTATCAATTTTAAGTAGAGAGTACAATCAATTATAAGAAAAACCAAAGAAAAATTTTTAATGAAAAATGAGTGGTTATGGTAGTGGTGGTAGCATATCTGTCTGTGCCAGAATTGTATAGACTTCTTCCCCAAGTTAACAAATTATTAGTCAGAATTTCATTTTCTCGTACTTAAAATTAGGAGAGGAACTCTTCTCCTGAATAAAAAGAGAAAATGAGTATCCCTGCCTTCAGGGAATTTACATTTAGTTGAAAAGATATATTATATACATTTTGAAATGGTAAATACTAAATGAGTATTACAGAATATTTATTCATTAAGCATTTGGAATATAGGCACTGAGGATGCAAATATAGATTAATAGTAGCTAGCATTTATATACTTTAAGGCTATAAAGCCCTTTGTGTACATTATCCCATGAGTTCTGCTTTCTAGGAATTTATAATCTAATGGGGGGTGCAGTATTTGTAACAAATAATTTTGACACAAAGGAGAGTGAGATAGATGGAGGCAAATGCTATGAGAAATTAGGAGAGGGAGAAATCACTTTTGGGAAAGGCAACATGTCATAAATGGATAGGGCAATGGACACAGAATCAGTAGGACCTGGGTTCAAACATTCCTTCAAACACTTAGTAGCTATGTGACCCTGGACAAGTCACTTAATCTCTCTGTGTCTCAGGTTCCTCATCTATAAAATACAGCAGGGGGTGGGAAGGAGGAATGGGGACTTCAAGACCTTTGACTTCACTTTCAATTCTAAATCTGTGATCCTATGATTCTGATGCTTAAAAGAAGAGGTGCTTGAGTTGGACCTTAAAGGAAGGGAGGGACTTCAAGAAAGAGGTATAGGAGAGTAGTTTCCAGGAATAAGAAATTATATTTCCAAAGGCTTGGTGATCAAAGAGTACAGGATAAGAACATAAGAGAGAGAATTTATTATGTTTGTTTTGGGGGTGGGCACAGTTATGGGGACAGGGTAATACCAAAAGGGGTAGAGTTTAGGATTAAGATAGGATTAGAGACAGGATTAGCAGGAAGTACAGTGAGCTGTCCTCCAAAACTTCTCCAAACAGACCTAGAAAATTCACCAGATCAAATTCTGATAGAGAAATGCAAGAAAAAGTTACAGTGAGTTATTTTCCAGCCAAAGCCAAGCATACTGGGAAAGAGAAGTTTGTCGTCTCTGGATATAGGGTCTGTCCAGTAGCACAGCCTCCCAGAGTACTATAGTACAGGGAGAGAGTGCATTAGGACAAGAGAAAGTCCTTAACCCATCCCAGGACATTGCAATGAGGACAGCTTTGCTGACCACTTCTAGGTCCCAGGTCACAAATCCAGGGGTAATTGAGGAAGGTAACCACTACTGAAGTAGCATTCTGGGGTGAGGAGAGGCCCTAGGTGGTATACCTGGAGAGGAGCAAGGTCAGAGGCAATCAGTAATGGTGTGGTTCAGATGCCAGGAATAAAGTGGGGTATCAGTTCTACCTTCTGGCCCAATCTACAGCCTACAGAGGAATTAAACAGAGCAGAAATCCCAGACCAAAGGGAGGCTTACAGTTTTGACACTATGAACCAACAGAACTTCTTAGGTGGATGATAGTGGCTGAATCCAGCAGCAGTCTAGCGTTGCTCAGGCACAGACTCAGGTCAGGAACTTGTAGAACTAAGATGAAGGTGGGACAGAAAGCTCTGTCCTGGGTGAGACCACTCTGAGCCTACTGAAAGCTTGCAGGTCCCCAACCTGAATTGTCCTTTTGATCCACAATAATATGATCTCAAAATCACAAGAAAGCAGGAATAGGACCAACCTAGGTCTTTCTCCAGAACTAAATAGAGCCTGACCCTAATATGAAGTCAGAAAGTAGTCTGGGAAAATGAACAAGCCAAAAAAGAATTCCACCATAAAATATAGTGATAGAGATACTAAAAACACAAAGCCCAGAAAAAGAGAAGGCCTCCAAAACATCTACAAGCAAAATCTCAAAGAAAAACACAAATTAAACTAGAAGTCCTAGAAGAGATGGAGAGGGTTTTTTTTTAAGTTTTTATAAATGAAACAAGAGCACTAGAAGAAAAAATTGGAAAAGAAATAAGAATTATGGAAGAAAGAATCAGAAAGGAATTAACAGCTTGGCACAAAGGGTGTACAATCTGAAAAATTAGAAATGTGCCCAATAGAGGTCAATGATTCCATGATACAACAAGAAATACTAAGACAGAGTTAAAATATAAGAGAAAAAAAGCTAAAGAAAATGGAGAGTAGATTGAGGAGAAAAAATGATAAAAATCATTGGATTAGCTGAATGCCACGACCAAAACTAGACGTTAGACATGACATTTCAAGAAATCTCAAAAGAAAACTGCCCATATCTCTTAGAGCCAGTGGGCAAAGTAGAAATAGAAAGAATCCATTGGTCATAACCATTTCTGAAACCACAAACTGAAAACTTTAATAAACATTATAGTCAAATCCAGAGCTTCTAGTTTGAAGAAAAATACAGCAAAGAGAAAAAAAGAATGCATTCAAGTACCATGGAGACATAATTAATTTGTAATGGACTAAATCAGTACAGATGCACAATTCAGTTCTTTTAAGCAGCATGTGAGTAGGTACAGAGAGGACAGTCAGACAACAAACATTTATTAAGCACCAATTATGTGCCAGGGATCATGCTAAATGCTAGGGAATACAAAGAAAGGCAAAAGACAGAATCTGCCCACAAAGAGCTAAAAATCTAATGGGGGAGACAATATGCACACAACTATATACAAACTATATACAGGATAAATTAGAAATAATCAACAGAAGACACTGGAATGAAGGGGAATTAGGAAAGGTTTCCCATAGAAGATAGGAAGTTTGAAAGAAGTCATGGAAGCAAAGAGATGAAGAGGGAGAGTATTCCAGGCATTTGGGATGGCCAGTGAGTAGAGAGATGGAGTGTAGAGGAAAGATGCAAGAACAGAGAAGAAGCTGGGGCACAAAGTTTTTGGCAAAGAATGCAAATAATTAGGAAGGATGCTCAGTACTTCAAGTCAAGAGAATAAGTGGAATAGGATGTCAAGAACACCAAAACCAAGTCAAAGGGTCAAGTGGCACAGTCAGGAATGCAAATGAAATGCCTATTAGAGACACAGAGAAGTCAGATGTCAGAAGAGCAGGATTAAATTGTAAATTAAATTGGGTTAAATTGCTAATGACCAATCTCTTTGTAGTAATGCTTATCTCTATGTAGCTTCCTTCTAACAACGAGTCATTGTGTGTTACCTCTTTCTGCACCTCCCTCAACCTGCTACTCCCACTGATTTTTTAAAGAAATTAACACTGAAAAATTGCATCTGAACTTTACCAATCTTGAATTTTCAATTTTTTCCTTTGTTCAACAGAGACCAAATTGTTTTTTTTCTCAAAAGAACTTTACTAGACAACTAAGAAGACAACAAAATGAAATGAAAGCATAGAAAGGCTGAATTTATGGAGCACAGATCTCTTATCTTAAGGTAACTATCTGTCTACGATCCAGTGACAGGTTGGCTTGACTGGTCCACCTCAAGGGGAATCTGCCTCATTCTCATTCCTTGTCACAATACTGTCTCAAAACCAAGATCCTTTACCTCTTAATCTGGATTAGTTTCTAAACTTAGATTCACTCTAAGTCATGAAGCTACTAAACCTGAAACATTACAGTGGCTTTCTTCTCATAGGCTTCTTTTCTTGCTCCAAATTCCATGTCATCTATTAGAATTGCTACCAAGTTCCTGTTTCAGATCTGAGCAACATCTCTAATTCTCAGCTCATTTGTATAGAAATTAGAGAGAGGTCCTAAACTCAATAAGATTAAGGTTCAGATAAACAGCTCCACTCACTTTTCCCAAGTTATTTTTGATGTTTTATCATTCAGATGAATAAATCTCTCGTAGCCTGATCAATATTAACATGGTAAAGGAAAGAACTTTTGTTCTGACTTTAAAGATATTTCCTTAGAGAAGATATGAGCATCCTCATTGACACTGCATATGGGGGCTTTGGTGATGTCTTCTTCTTGATGATCGTCTCTTTGTCCATTGATACAACATTAAGTAAGATAGATAGTAATAGTCAACATTTGTATTGTGTTTTGAAGGTTTGTTAAGTGTTTTCATACCTCATTTGATCTTCACAATAATCCTGCTTGGTAGGTGCTATTGTTATTTGCATTTTACAGATTATACCTTTTATTAGTACTGTTGGGAACTATATGGATTCTTTAGTGACCTCCAGACACTTCCCACTTTCAAGGGAGACTCAGCTTCAGTATAGAACTGTAAGTCTGGAAGGCTGTATGGACCCATGGGGAGGTGAGGCTCACTAGAGAATAAAAGGTTGTCTTCACTGTTTATCACTTTGCTGTGAAACTTTTGTGTCTTGTATTTTCTTTCAAGTAAAATAGAGACTATCCTGTATTTGATGAAGCTTGAGTGCTTCATGGGAGTCTAGCACCCATGTACTTTTTCTAGGAAATTAAGTCAGAGAGTGATTTATGAGAGGCCCCCATTCCCCAAATTGAACCCAGTCCATGTAAACTCAAAGTTGAGATTCTAAGCCATAGTTTATATTAACATTCAAGGATTGCCACACAACATGGTGTCAATGTACATGTCCAGCTTGACCTCAGATCTCTCTCTCTTTCATGGACTTTATCTTCCAGTCATACAAGGCCATTTTCTGAATGTTGTCCTCATCCTGATCTTTCCTATCTTTGTACTACTGTCTTTTCCAGACTAAAATTGACCACTCACCCCCTAAGATAAACATGAAAACTCTTTTGAAGTCTCTGCCTTTGTTTGGGTCCAAATTCAGATACCACCTCCTCCAAAAATCCTTCCCTGATTCACCTTCCCCTGAAAGCGATCTCTACACATCTCATAGAAATTTGCCTGAACTTCTTTGTATCTCTGTGATAATAATCTTTTTTGATTTGTGTATATGTCTCCATTACCATTAGATTAAAACCCCTCTAAGGACAGAGCTGATTCTATCTTTGTACTTTTTTTTAAAATGTATTTTAGTTTTCTTTTTTTTTTAAATAATTAATTTTTAGTTTTCAACATTCATTTCCATGAAATTTTGAGTTTTGAATTTTCTCCCCTTCCTTTTCCTACCCCCTAAGACAACAGGCAATCTGATATAGACTCTATTTATTCATTCATATTAAACACATTTTCACATTAGTCATGAGGTAAAGAAGAATTAGAACTAATGGAAGGAACCACGAGAAAGAAGAAACAAAACCACAAAAGAAAAGGAGAGCAAACAGTCTGCTTCCATCTGCATTCCAATTCCAAAATTCTTTCTCTGGATGTGGATGGCATTTTCCATCAGCAGTCTTTTGGACTTGTCTTAGATCCATGCGTCACTGAGAAGAGCTAAATCCATCAAAGTCAGTCATCATTCAGTGTGTCTGTTACTGTGTACAATGTTCTCCTGGTTCTGCTCACTTCACTTAACATCACTTCATTTTAAGTCTTTCCAGGTTTTTCTGAAATCTGCCCGTTCATCATTTCTTATAGCACCATAGTATTCCATTACATTCACATACCACAACTTGTTCAGCCGTTCTCCAGTTGATGGGCATCCCCTCAATTTCCAATTCTCTGCCACCACAAAAAGAGCTGCTATGAATATTTTTGTACATGTGAGTCCTTTTCCCATTTTTATGATCACTTTGGGATACAGCCCTAGAAGTGTCTTTGTACTTCCAGTGCCTAGAAAATGCTTAGAGTACCTCCAGCTTAATACATGTCTAATTTAATTGAATTATCATTCTGCCATACAAAAAGTATTTCTATATGCAGGAATAATACCAACAGAGAAGTTCCTTTTCTTCTTAGGTAATATAATAGACTGGATTGCTAGCCGTGGAATTGGGAGATCTGAGTTTGAATCCTGCCTCAGATACTTTACCAGCTGTGTGATCCTGGCAAGTTGTTCAACTTCTCATTACCTCAATTTCCTCAACTGTTAAATCAAAATAATAAGAGCAGCCACCTTACAGGTCTGTTGTGAGGATTGAGATAATGTACACAAAATATTTTGTAAACCTTAAAAAGCACTATATAAATGCTATTTATGAAAGCAAAAAGGGAACCTACACTAGTCATAGTTGACTATAGTGTATTTAACAAAGCATATCTCAAATGGCAAAAGTTTAAAGCATTTTGTTGTGTAGCACTTAGGGCACCCTCGCACACATGTGGGTCCCTAGAACAGCTATCCCAGATTCAAGATACTTTGTGGGTCAGCACTAGAAATCATAGCTCAAGAGACCCCATCATTGTGTTAATTGTACCAGACATCTAGAAGACAGTTAAAAATAAAAGATATTTCATCAAATAACAAAATAAATAGTTACAAGGAAAGATTCATATATACATACATACATGCATATATGTTTATATATGAATATACCCTTAAAGACCTTCATACAGAGAATATATGTGACTGGGGAACACGTAGGTAGTCACTGAACACTCATGGAGGACACATGTAAGAAGAGATTTATGTCAGAAACCTATATGACCAGTGGAAGATCCAAACACAGGGAACACCTGCATATACAGAGGGAACAAAAGGGGCCAGGATGTACCTACAGCAGGGGCAATTCACACTTCAGCTACTACTGTTGACATTCTCTTAGGACATCAATAGGCCTACGGAGGGTAGAGGTTGGGCATTTACTACTCCATGCCTATGGTGACATTGTGCTACTGTCTTTTGGGTGTCACTTCTCCACTCTCTTTTAAATATATAATATTATCATTGCTGTGCTTCTCTATGAGTCTTACGGTCTCCAAGTTGCTCTCTGCTACCATCTGTTGGATTTCAGCTCTGCAGGGTCATTTGCCAGGCTTCTCTCATTCATTAAAATATAATGTCTAGAAAACTTCTCTCTGACAAGGGCAAGCAGTCAATAAAAGCCAGAAGAATATTCCCAAATCTAGACTGTCTATTTTTCCGACATTTGTGTGACACTTATAGAAGTCTAGGGTACCAGCCAATTACTTGATTTAGGATTAAAAATTTCTTGTAATGCACAGTATCTGCAAACATTACTTTGAGGACTGATCCCTAAATCTCACAGGATCTATATGCAGGCCATTAAAGGAACCTTACTTCTAAGATCCTTTTGGATTGTGACACAAACAAAGTTATGACCCACAACAAAAGACCAGGTAAAGATCTGTGTCACAATCCTTCTTTCATTATTAATATCTACTAGTGATAATCTAATCTACTTCTTTTGTTTTTATGCCTCTGGCCAGCAGCACAGAAGTGCCACCCTTCTCTGGCCGAATGAGTGAATGAATGAAGAAGGAATGATTTTGGCTGAATGAGGGAGCTGGGAAGGTAACATAACACCACAGAAAAAGAAAATACAAACACTTCAGCCTGGAAGTTTAAGGCCGTCCATTCTGTGGCTACAACCTACCTTTTTCTAACTTTATCTCATATTGTTCACTTCAGTTTCAAAAAAATTGGACTAATAGCTATTTCCTAAATTATTAACAGAATTTACACCAGCCATATCTCCCATATTTATCCCTCCTTTCTCGTTACTTCTCAAAATCCTTATCTACCATCAAGATTCAGTTTCAGGTGTCACCTCAAGTGAAACATTCCCTGATTCCCCACAATTATTGATGCTCTTTCCCCTCTCAAATTCCTTTATATGTACTTATCTGCATCTGTAGTATTCCCCTCACAGAATGTAAGCTCCTACAGAGCAGAAACTACTTCATTTTTGGTTTGTATGTCCTTAGCATCTTGTACGTAATAGGCACTTAAGTATTTGTTGAATGAATGAATAAGTGCAGAAAGAAGAGAGATGGCTTGGTGGGGAAAGTACCAGATTTGGAGTCAGAAGTCCTAGATTCCAATGTTCTCATGTGTGACTTTGGGCAAGTCATTTCTCTCAAGTCTCAGTATCCTCATTTATAAAATGAAGGGGTTAGACTAAATGACCTCTAAGTTGTCTTGCAATTCCACCTCTATGATTACAAGGTCCTCTGTGCCAGGGGACTTTAATTCCAAGAGCCCATGAAACTGTATAAAACCCCAGCAGCACTGACAAGCACCCTAACTACAAGAGTTCAAAGCTCTTTTTGGATTAATATTTTCGTGACCTTCTAAGTAGAAGAAAGATATCTCATTGCACATAGGTATATAATTTTTTAAAATAACCTTGCTCTAAAATTATATGAAACAAACACTACATACAAGGCATAATATAGAAGTAGCTAGTTTGCAGATAAAAGAGACCATGGAACATATGTACCTCAGTTACTAGCTCGAGCAAGATAACAGTATGGATACTGAATGGACCATGAGAAGCAAAGCTGTTTAGATTAGTTGCAGCTTATATATTATGAAGATCATGACAGAAATGTCTAACTCCATAGTTCTGCCTAGACTGATCAGAATGTTGGTGTGCAAAATCTAAAGAGTAGAAATGTACTACAACCACATATACTATATTATAGTACTGTACAGGCTTCTATTAGGAAATGTATGTATGTACATGTGTGTACATATATGTACACATATAAACACATATAGAAATTCCTTAACAAATGAGAAACTATGTAAAAGACAAGTATAACAGATGCATTGGAAGTAGTCTAGTCTACAAAAAGGTGCTAGGCAGGTCCCATAGCAAGGGTGAAGGAGAATAAATGAACTGTTCCACCATTAGATTAGATACCACAGGACTAAACATGGCCAACCTGGAGAACAAAACTTGATGGAATGATTGTGGGGGAGGAGCCAAGATGGCGGAGTAGAAAGATTCACATATGCTAGCTCCGAACCCACAGCCCATGGATTTCCTCTAAAAAGAACTCCCAACAAATTCTGAAACAGTGGAAGCCACATAGCAACACAGTGAAGGAGATTTCCGTTCCAGAGAGCCCTGAAAACCGACCCCAAAGGTACGTCGCTCACTGGACAACAGTGGAGCCAAGCCCTTCCCTGGCCACACAGCACCGAGAGGAGCGAGTATATCCGAGCAGGATTCAGGGACGGAATCTCTGGCAGCCACAAAGGTCCCTCCACCCACAGGTGCTACAGGTCAATGAGAGACACTTCTGGGCTGGCTGAGAGGGGAGCGGGGTGTCACCATAACTCAGGCCCCCTTGGGAGGCAACAGCAGAGGCAGCGGGCGGCCAGAGGCTCCCAGAGCAGGCAGGAGCTCAGCAGGAGCTTTATTACAGAAGGTCTCTGCATAAACCCCCTGAGGGAACTGAGCCTGGGACCTGGCCCTGCCCCAACCTGAGAACCTGAATTTAATCTTACCCTGAATAGCAGCCAGACCTGCCACTGAAAGCCCTGAGACTGGGGAGCAGCATTTGAATCTCAGACCCCAAGCACTAGCTGGGCTGATCTAGCCGAGGGTGGACAGGAATCTCAGAAGTCAAGTAACTAGTTGGGAAAATGCCCAGAAAAGGGAAAAAAAAATAAGACCATAGAAGGTTATTTTCTTGGTGAATAGATGTTTTCCCCCTTCCTTTCTGATGAGGAAGAACAATGCTTACCATCAGGGAAAGACATAGAAGTCAAGGCCTCTGTTTCCCAAACATCTGAAATAAACATCCAATGGGCTCAGGTCTTGGAAGAGCTCAAAAAGGATTTTGAAAATCAAGTAAGAGAGGTGGAGGAAAAACTGGGAAGAGAAATGAGAGAGATGCAAGAAAAGCATGAAAAACAGGTCAATACCTTGATAAAGGAGACCCAAAAAATGCTGAAAAAAATAACACCTTGAAAAATAGGCTAACTCAATTGGCAAAAGAGGTTCAAAAAGCCAATGAGGAGAAGAATGCTTTCAAAAACAGAATTAGCCAAGTGGAAAAAGAGGTGCAAAAGCTCACTGAAGAAAATAGTTCTCTCAAAATTAGAATGGAACAGATGGAGGCCAATG
>CM053770.1:315798632-315814897 GCA_028658325.1 Potorous gilbertii
AAAGGCCCAACTAACACAGGCCCAACTGACACAGTCCAACTAACACAGGTCCAAGTGACAAAGGCCAACTAATACAGGCCCAACTGACACAGGCCAACTAACACAGGCCCAAGTGACAAAGGCCAACTAATACAGGCCCAACTAACACAGGCCCAAGTGACAAAAGCCCAACTAACACAGGCCCAACTGACACAGTCCAACTAACACAGGTCCAAGTGACAAAGGCCAACTAATACAGGCCCAACTGACACAGGCCAACTAACACAGGCCCAAGTGACAAAGGCCAACTAATACAGGCCCAACTGACACAGGCCAACTGACACAGGCCCAACTAACACAGGCCCAAGTGACAAAGACCAACTAATACAGGCCCAAGTGACAAAGGCCAACTAATACAGGCCCAACTGACACAAGCCAACTAATATAGGCCCAACTGACACAGGCCAACTAACACAGGCCCAACTAACACAGGACAACTAACTCAGGCCCAAGTGACAAAGGCCAACTAATACAGGCCCAACTGACACAGGCCAACTAACAGAGGCCCAACTGACACAGGCCAACGGACACAGGCCAACTGGCATAGGCCCAAGTGACAAAGGTCAACTAATACAGGCCCAACTGACACAGGCCAACTGACACAGGCCAACTAACACAGGCCCAACTGACACAGGCCAACTGACACAGGCCCAAGTGACACAGGCCCAACTAACACAGGCCCAACTGACACAGGCCAACTGACACAGGCCCAACTGACACAGGCCCAACTAACACAGGCCCAACTGACACAGGCCAACTGACACATTGTGACAGTTGACAATTGAAAAGGCCCTGACTGGGGAAGGGAAAGTCTGAGAATGACTTTGCCCCCTGCTGTGATCATTGTTATTAACTTCTTGGTTACTATGACAGATTTTGCTTTCTGGTTCTGGGATTTGACTTTCTGGTGCTTAAATAAATGTTTTTCTTCTGCCTTCTATAGGGAGAGTCTTTTATATTTTGTGATTGAGAACTATGCTGGCATATTCATAGTCACCAGCAGTGCTGTGAATATTGTCTTGGCGATACATTTGGAGTCATGAACAGGTCACAAAGTAAAAAATCACTATTTGGAGGCAGAAATGATTCAGATGAAGACATTAATATCCCAGGATGGGAGAATTTACCATTTTCCTCACTAGCAAGGGAGTGGGCTAAAAGCCCTGGACCCTGTGAAAACTGGGAAGTGAGGTTACAGGAGCAGGAACCTGGAGATTTGGAAAAGTGTTTGCGAGGAAAACCAAGAAGACTAGGGAAGGAGCTGGCAGGGGTAAGGGTAGTGTCTGAATTTTACTAATGGCTTACCATGTTATGTGTAGAAGCAGAGAAGAGCTGCTTAAGGAAAAAATTCATATGAAAAAAGAGTACAAGAGCAGTCTGGGGGGAGGTCTCAGGTGGAAGGAAAGGCTGTTCATTTAGCTCAGCAGAAGCTGAAGGCGAACACAAGAAATGCACATCACAATGTGTTAGTTGACCTGTGCTCTATCCCCTCTGACCTGACCCCACTTCACTCACTTCCTCCCAGGTCTGTATTGTTTGATTGTTTACCCAGACCCAGCCTTGCTGCCATGGTGACAAAGGAAGTGAAATGATTTTAGAGGAAGAAGTTTCTCAGTCAGAAGGACCCCCAAGAGTGACGTGGAAACAGGGAAACCAAGGAGGTAACTCAGAGTTTAAGGAAATAACTAAGAATTTTACTCAGCAGGAGGTCACAGAAATTTTGAGTCAGTTCGCCAAAAGGATGGGAGAATCGTTAATATTTTGGATGGTGAGAATTCAGTGACGACAGAGCTGGAGGAATAGCTATTGATCCCGTTGACTGCCTGAAGTTTATAGGTTTTAGTCAGAATCCTTTTGTACAGCAAACTTTTAGAGATTACAATATGCAAGGAGGTAACAATACAACTAGTCTGTTAGGTTTGGCTGCAAAAAGCTGCAGTAGGCAGTGTTTTACTAGTTCTATGTGGCCTAGTAGAGACGGACCCAGGTATTCACATAGGGACTGTATAATCAAGTTAAAGGAGGAAGAATGAAGAATGCCATAATGATGGGAAATGAAGATGCATATTATGATTCTCCCTTTGTAGTTTACCATAGCAATAAAATAGTGAAGATGGCTCCTCCTGCTTACAAGCACTTGATTTTGACTCTAATAATTAGGGAAATAGGGTACCCTCTTTCAGAGGTGCTGGACAAGATTTCACAGTTAGGTGACTTAAGAACCTGGGGAAAAGACAACATTGCTAGAGAAAGAAGAGTAAATAGCCAGCGGATTCAAAATCAGAATAAATCGACAAGGAGAGAATTGTTTACTGTTCTATTGAGATCAGGGGTAGATGTTGAAAGCATAGATGGTATTCCAGCTAATGAACTATACAGAATGCACTGAGAAAAGGGATTTGATACTCGGTGAAATAGAGAAGAATTTCCCCTACAGATCCTGCTGAACCCTCGTCTCCAAGTTTGTCACACCTTCAGGGAGAATAGGAAGTTGGCCAAACCCCAGCTCTAATCAGGATTAGCAGCTCAAGGAATACAGGTATTGGCTGGAGTGATAGATTCTAATTATCAAGGAGAAATGATTATAATATTCCAAAATTTAGGTGATGGACCCATATAGTTTTATAAAAATGATAGAATAGTTCAAGTGATTATTATTCCTTGTGAAACAAGACCATTTGCGAAAACTTAGCCTCCTTCTGAAATAATTAACAGAGGAACCGAAGGATTGGGTTCTACTGACAGAATAAAATCGGAAGCTAAAGTATGAGTAGAACAGAAGGCAGACCGCTCCAAAGGCTGCAGAAGTTATAGCCCATGGGAAAGGTAATACCATCACTGTTGTTTATTCAGGAGAGGATGATTACCAAATTGTACCCTTAACTCATATATTCTACCATGAATGAGGCTGTGATAGTGGGTTGACCCTATATCCACCCTGCTTCTGGTTATTGTTTCGTTGTTTTGTTTGTTTTGGGCTTTTCATCTGTTAAACTTGTTTGCAAGATTTGTTTCCTATAGGCTTAGTACCCTCCACCTGCAGATGCCTGACCTCCTAAGCCGTTTGTCACCTCCTATCCATGACAGTGATGTGTCGTCTCTGGACCTGAAGTCGACCAAACTCTAGATGCCAGCTAAAGATCTGAGCTCTCACATGGGACTTCTTGGGGCAGGGACGGCTCTTCGTCCAATCTCAGCAAGAAGTAGTTGTGGAAGAAGAGACCTTCCTCCCTTACCCCAAGATTTCGGGCCCCATTTGTTGAGGGGTAATGATGGAGTGCTTGTAATACCAGTTGCCCCACAGACCTATGTAATGAATATGAAAGATTTGGGGGGCTGAATGTAATAGAAATTTATATAGAAAGATCTTTCTCATTAATTAATAGGCCCATATGATCTATTTGGATTGCCTGGAAGCCTGGATCACATGTGGTAGGAAGAGCAGAATTGGGAGGGAGTGAGTGAGTGGGATCAGGGCAGAGGGGAAAGAACACAGGCCAACTGACACATTGTGACTATTGACATTGAGAAGGCCCTGGCTGGTTGGGAGAGAGGAGGTTTGAGAACGGCTTTGCCCCCTGCTGTGATCATGTTTATTAACTTCTTGGTCACCATGATAGATTTTGCTTTCTGGTTCTGGGATTTGGCTTTCTGGTGTTTAAATTAATGTTTTTCTTCTGCCTTCTATATGGAGAGTCTTTTATATTTTGTGACTGAGAACTATACTGGCATATTCATAATCACCACCAGTGCTATGAATATTGCCTTGGCAATATGGCTATAGATGCTGAGCTGGAGATACAGAAGCAAAAGACAGTGTTTGCCCTCAAGGAGTTTATAATCTAATGAAGGAGATACCATGCAAACAAACATATACAAATCTAGCTATATACAGGGTTAAAAGGAAAGAATTAACAGACAGAAGACACTAGAATTAAGAGGGATTGGAGAAGGCTTCCAATAAAGATGGGGGTTTTAGTTGGAACTGAAAGGAAGATAGGGAAGTCAGTAGGTATTGGAAAGGGAGAGCATTCCAAGCATGGAGGATAGCCAGAGAAAATTCTCAAAGCTGAGAGGGTCTTGCTCGTAGAACAGCCATAGTCACTAGATCAAAAATTACAGAAGAAACCATACTGAAATGTGCTTATCAAAATAATATTTTTCTAGTTCATGAACCCCAGGTTAAAATCTCCTACATTAGAAAATGGTCATTCATTTGACAAAAAGATTCTTTACTTTGCCGAAAGGATTCTTTAAGTTGCAGTTCAAGTATTCCAACATTAAGTATTTAAGAAATCAATTTGAGAGTAGCTACATGAGGAGAGCAGGTTCAGATATGCCCTAAAGATGGCTTTTCAGTGACTGTTTAGTGACTTTCTTACCCAAGTTCTAGGAAGAACTGCAAAGCAGGGGGTTTGTTCTCAGAGTCCTCCCACCTTCCTGTCTGTACCCACTTCCTATCTGTCTCTTCCTTCAGTGTCTCCCCCAGATATTCAAACATTTTCATGTTGCCCTTTGACTATCCAAAGATCTGGTTAGCATGCTTATTCCTTCTTATCAGAGGGACATTTTAGGAGTCCACTCTTGTACAACAGACTGGCATATGGGCCTGAAGCAGAATTTATTTCCTGATAGGAGTCTGTTGTTTCCAGAAGCAATGTGTCAGCTTGATCTCTCTCAAACCAAGAAGAAAATGGACTTGTCCAATTTGTTTCCACAAAGACTCGCTTCATGCAAGACATTGTGCTAGGTGCATTGATGGAAAAGTGACAAATCTTATACTAAGGGAGCTTATAATTCACTAGGGAGAGGATGGTGGTATGATTATATAGAAAAGTGAACAAGGTGGAGTGTGATGGAAGCAAAACAGAGATCCAAAGCTCTTTAAGTGAGAAGGCTGCTGTCATTAATGCTCTAGCCTGGTCCACCTCCTTGCCCCAGCTTTCTCACCTTGGCACTATGGTCCTTCTCACCTGTAGATGACCCTAACCACCATGGCATGAGGAACCCTAGCCTTGATCACTCTACTTTTGGCTCCACTCTCCAATCTTTAGTCTTCACTAGGACCTCCCCACCAGCCTTCCCCCTGCATGAATATCCCCTCCTATCTCAATACCCTTTGTGTTTTCCTGGATGTGTTCCCTTCCCTATTAGATTGTAAACTCCTTGAGGGGAAGGGCTGTCTTTTTAGCTTGTGTCAATCTGGAAAAAATCAAGAAAAGTTACTAAGAGGATGCACTTGAACTGAGCATTAAAGAAGAGAAGGATTTTGGCAATGAGAGAAGAAGAGGGAGTGTGTTCCAGGCATGGAGAAATAGCCTTTGCAAATATATGGAGACAGGAGACCAACTACAGAGTTAAGAAAACATCTGCTAGTAGTCCAGGTTGGCTGGAACATAGGGTGCATGAAGGGAGTAATGCAAAATGAGATGAAAAACATAGGGCTAAAGTCAGATTATAGATGACCTTAAGTACCAGGCTAATGAGTATTTATTTTCTTTGATATGTAATAAGACACTACTGAAGGTCCTTGAGTCAGAGAATAACATAGTTAGACCTGTGTCTTAGGTAGCTGCATAAACAATTGATCACAGAAGGGAAAGACTGGAGGTAATGAGACTGAGATGAAGGCTATTAAGAGTTATCTGGGCAGATAGGTAGCTCAGTTGGATAGAGTGCCTGGCCAGGAATGATAAAGACTCCTCTTTCTGAGTTCAAATCTGGCCACAGACACTTACTAGCTCCGTGACCCTGGGCAAGTCACTTAACTCTATTTGCCTCAGTTTCCTCATCTGTAAAATGAGTTTGAGGAAGAAATGGCAAACCACTCTACTGTCTTTGCCAAGAAAACCCCAAATGGGGACATGACTTGAGCAACAAAAGAGTTGTCTGAGAAAACGGTGATGAGAGCCTGAACTAGGGTAGAGGCAACATGAGAAGAGAGAATGGGACAAAAGCAAGAGTTGTTATAGAGGTAGAATTCATAGGACTTGAAGGAAAGGAAAGCCAAAGGGCTAGCAACCAGAATAAGAGATTTGGGAAGAGGAACAAATTTAAAGGGAAGATGATAGGTTCGTTCATTTAGCAATTTTTCCTAAGAAGATCACAATAACATATACGTGCATCTCTCTATTATCCATGATGGTAGATGAGAGTAGCTGCAGGAATAATCTAAAAGAGAATGTACATACATACATATATATACATAAATATATGTATATATATATTTTCTAATTTTTTAAAAAAATATTTTTACTTTGACACTTTTCAATTTTTCCTCATTTATCAAGTGAGGTAGTTGGATTTGACATCTCAGCTCCATCATTTAGTATCTGTGTGACCTTGGGTCAGCCACTTCTCTAGGCTTCAATCTCTTCAACAGTAAAAATTAGGAAGTTGCACTAAGTAATCTCCGAGGTCCCTTCCAGTTCTAAATCTATGGCCCTATGATGAAATTTTATCATAGAAATCTTATGATTTCTAAAGGCTGCTTCTACCTCTAGAAGAAGGGAAAAATAATTTTTATTCAGTCTAATGAATATAAATGTGCTTGAATTTGCAAATGAAGAACCTCTCCCATTATGACTAATTACCCCTGCATTAATTTAAAACTGAATGTTTTCAAAATCCAATTTGTTGTTTGTCAGTCTACGGAGTCTTTCCCAGGTCTGCCCACACTTACCCTTCATTTTAGCTCTTACTTTCCTGATCCTATTCATTTAAGTTGATGTTCAAGTTAATTTATATTTCATAAGTAGAAAATAGTCAGTTGATAGAAGATCAGTAGGCCCCTATAAAAGGAAGTTCACTTAGAATGAAAAAGAGATATTCAATAATTTACAAAACTTGTAGTCTCCGTAGGAAAAAACATTTTAAGCTAGATGGTGGAATAAGAGACTGGAAAGGGCCTAGCTCCTCAATCTCCCTCCCCTACACAAAAAGATGAAAGAAAGGAGAGAGAGAGAAAGAGAGAGAGAGAGAGAGAGAGAGAGAGAGAAATGGAGAGGGGAAGAGAAGAGAAAGGGAGCAGTTGAAGGTTCTGGAAAAAAATAGATTCACTTAAAGAAAAGGAAATGGGCAAACAAGAAGGGGGGGAAAGCTTCCAGTCTGATGAACAATTGTAATGGATGAAAAGTTCCTAAAGAAAAGTCATCAGAAGGAAAAACCCACAAATTAACTAACTATAGACACAATACAAAGCTCATCAGATTGACCAATAAATACTTTGGAAGAAATTAGGGCAACCAGGTGTTGGCAAAGACAAGAAGTCAAAAACAAAAGCTAGAGAGAAAATCAAAGGAGAAAATTCGCTGCTCAAAATGCTTGTAGTCTATTTGGATTTCTGCACATAAGAAGGAAAGAGAATCATATATTTAGAACCTGAAAAGGACTTCAGAGGCCATTTGGTTCAACCCTTCATTTTTACAGATGAGGAAAGTAAAACTGCAAGTGGTTTTGACTTACCATACCAGGTTGCATAGTAGGATTTGATAGGGTCCAAACCCAGGTTCCCTGATTTCAAGTTGAGGGCTAATTCCATCGCACCTAATTGTTTCTCAAAATGGTAAATTATGTGACATGGCCTTCCTCTCCTAACCTTGCACATTTTCGTATAGGGGAAATTAAAGTGGACATCAAGGACAGCGTTGAAGAGCTTTGAAAAGAAATTATAAACATGAGTAAACTGAGGAGAGAATAACAGCTGTCAGACTTTTGAAGGGTTAATAAAGAGGCATTCTATATAGTTTCAGAAAACAATGGATAAATATATAGCAATTATAAAGAAGTAGATTTCAGTTCAATATATGGAAGAACTTCCTCACGATTAGGTTTTGAAAATAGAATGAGCCACTTCCCATAGTCATTATCTTGAAAACTTGCCTCCCTACGCTGGGTATGTACTTCAGGGATGACTCTGCATGTGAAATAAATAGAACATTTCAAGGTAAGAGTACAATGTGTGCGATCAATAGCTAAGTTGTGTTGTAAAGCTTATAAGTTATATAAGAGTTCAGAGAAGCTTTCTGGAATGCCTTTATTTTCTCTCATATAGATGTTATGTGGTTTGCTAAAAATCAATAACTCTTAGAGACACTGAAAAAGAAACAAAAAAGGGAATGAGTTAGCGTTTATGTGGGACTCCTTCCAAGGCTAGAGATGGAATTTTAAATTGATTGCAACCTCTTTAGAATAGGAATCTTTATAAGTAGCTACTCCTTCAATAAAGAGGGAAAATAGCATTCTAGAAAACTAAGTACCTCAGTAAGAGAAAGCTGCATGGCCATCAGTCATAGATTAAAGGAGAAGCTATTAAGAATCTTTTGATAGCATAGATGTTTTTGATACCAGTTTCAGCTGTATATTATATATTAAAGTCTCTAGTAAGAAAGATAACCATCTCTTTCTACAACAACTCCTCTAGTGATATTATAAAAGACAATATTGGACTGGATGGATCATAAGTACAGACATTTTTGTGTAGTAAATATTAATGTTATAAAACATGTTGGAATTTTTTTACTGAGGTAGAACAAGTCTAAGGTTGTTGTTACAGAAATGAAATCCACCTTATGTTTTCTCCTATTTCACTGTAGGCCTGAGTCTTTTTCCATTTGTAGTGCTTGTCTGAGATATACGTATTGATGAACCAACTGAATGGGTTGTCCAACCAACTACTTGTCATAGGATAGATAGCATTTTTCTAGTGATGCTACATGGTCATGAAATTTGTAACAACATGATCTCCAAAGAATCACGATTTTGGGACTCAAAGGGCAATATGGTGAATATAAGTAGACAGTAGCAGATTACCAACTGTAATTTATTCATAGTAGTATCATGAAAAATATTACCTAAGAAATGTATGGAGTAGGCCAGAGAATGAGGGGGAAGGGGGATAGAAAGTCTGAATGCTTACAGCGAAATCCATAGATTATAAAAAGGCTAGTATAAGGAGTTCTTAATCTGTTTTGTCGTGGACCTCATTGGGAGTCTGGTGAAGCTTACAGACCACTCTTTAGAATAATGTTCTTAAGAGCATAAGTAAGGCATATAGATTTATAAAAAAAACAAATTATGTTGAAATACAGTTATCAAGATATTCTTTAAAAACCATATTCATGGACCTCCTGAAATCTAGGGGGTCCACAGACCCCAAGTTAAGAACCTCTGACCTAAAGGTAGGCTTCAAGTAGTTTGTTCAGATCTTCTATGACAAATTTATGAGAGAACATAGACAAAAATCAGACAAAATGAGAGACGTACCGACCAGTATGAATGAAATCATGAATTAATTGAAGAATAGTTTTACTCTAAATGACAACTGGGAAAAAGAGGTGTGTTTTCTTTCCCTTCCTCCCCAGCAGAGCATTCCTTGTCAGATGATCACAGTTTAGGGTCCTGGGCTCTTGGTGCCTGAAATTCTTACTCATTTGTAAGATGGAAGTAATGGTAATAAGAGCTGGGATTCTGTAGAACTTTTCATTTTGCTAACTATTTTAAATATCTTTTTATTTGGTCATCACAAACATCCTGGGAGGTAAGACTGTTATTATGCCCATCTTCTAGATGAAAAAACTAAGGCTAAGAGCAGTTAAGTGACTTCCTCAGGAACACCCGACTAATAAGTGTCTGGGGCAGGATTCAAATCCAAGCCTCCTTGACTCTGTCTAGTGCCACTCTGGAAAACATGGAATCATAAGCAGCAAAATTTTCATTTAGAACAAGGTTGAGGTGGGGGATCTGGGCTGCAGCCTAGTGGGGAGAAGGTATATCCTAGGCTTAAGATGGTCTCTGTGATCTTTGATCTTATGACCTCAACATTTCTTCCATATTGGTTCATTTGCTATTCAAAACCATTTAGAAAGAAATGACTGATTAAGAAGGTTATTGCAATAGAGAACCTGAACAGAATCTACAAATTTAGCAGAATTTGACAGTTCATATGTCTTCTAGCGATCTTTGTTTTAAGATGACTCTTTATACCCATTGACCTCTTTTGAACCACATACCTTTTCTTAAAACGGTTACCTTGCCATAGAAGGTACAAGATAAAATTCTTCTCACATTTTTAAGCTATTTTTTCTTCTTCAATGTAATAGCAATGCTCATAAATCAATTGGTGGAAGTCCTGTCTTAGAGGGTGCTTTACTGATCTCCCAGATGGCATCCTGGTAGTCATCCAAACCCACAAAGGTTTCATAGAATTTGCTATCAAAGAGAAATGGTTAGATCCTCGGGACTTCCAGACAATCTTCATAATGATAGTGCTGTCTATCTCTGTGCTTCCATTGGGTTTCATGATTTTGGAACACATCAAGGGTGGGTTTTATTCACTCAGAAACCTAGTGTTGTCTGTAGATCATGATGAGTATGGAGTCCTTGGTGCCCTCTGCAATTCAGAACTTAAACATGGTTTAGACTAATATTCTGTATATGTTTATTTATGATCTTTGTACTGTGAATCAAACTAGATGAGAGCCACCTACACCTGAGCTATCAAACACAGGACTCATGGGCTGCATGAGGCCCAAAATACTACTGAGTATGACCTGAATCAGATTAACATGTAATTGGGAAAAAGCTGACAAAATACATAAAAAATAATAAAATGCAGACTATAGGACATTTTAAAACAAAGCCAAGTGAAAGGATCCTTATATACAGTTCAATGGTCCCCATTTCTTTCTACCACTGACCTACAACTTGGGAACAAAGTCAGAGCACAGTGAAAGAGAGTTCATACAGAGACTGTGTTACAGGCTCATTTCCCTCTGGGGCTTGTGGGATTTTGCTTTTCAGCTATCAGGAGACCAGATGAGGACAAAGTGACAATATACGATCCAATATATGAGCAACTTCCCCTAGTTGCTGATTCTTTTGACCTCATCGGTTAGTCTTCCAGCTCCAGGGCCTCTTAAGCACAGGCAGAAGGCAGGTACCTCCAGCTAGCCTGCCTCGAGTCCTCGGAATATGCTAACTACACTCCTTAGCTTACATCCTTAGGTCTTATTCCTCCCAGGGAACAAGAGAACAGAACAGCAGAGAGAGGGTCCTGGTGAGGGAGACTGGCAAATTTTTATCTGAAGAGAAAATGCAAAAGGGAACGTATGACTGCTTAGGGGAACAGAGTGGAGCAGGGGAGACCGGAAAGGAAAAGAATACTGTAGACAAGAGCAGGACACTTCTGCCAATGGCCTCAGTAGTGGCAGCAAGGAAAATGTCAGTAAGGTGCTGGGTGAGCACCTTCTAAATTAGTTGCCCTATGACCCCTGAGTTACCATTAATGCTTTATGTAAATGTGGATCATCTTTTCAGGTATTCTAGGGAACATCACAGATAGAAAACAGATACAATATGTCATTTACTAGAAAAGGGCTATCCAGTTTCATAATCAATCAATCACCAAGCATCTTCTATTAGTCAGGTACTATGAAGAAGCGATAATTAAAGTCCTTGTGATTTTTCAAAGAGTCTTAGAAATCGGAGGCCTAGAATGATGACTTGACTTGCTTTTAATATTACACAGCTTGTTAGGCATTGACTCTGCCATTTTTAATGATCCTAGCTCCAAACTCTCTGAGAGGTTTGTGAGGGCCATATCACAGGCTACCTCTCCTTTCAGTCATATCCCCTACTAAATTTTAAGTACTACCTTGTATGTAGTAGACCCCCTAATAAATATTTGCCTGATGAACAAAAATAGATGAGTAACTAAATATTGTATGAACAGGCAGTTTTTTGTGATCATATTTGGGGGAGAAAAAGGAGACAAAGTAAAGAATTTTATGCTGCTTTTACCAGGAAAAAACAGACATTAATAGAAAAGTGACTAATCTTATTGCCCAGTGTAGCAGACCATAGAATGGGACTGATGACTCTTTACTGCCGTCTTTTGTGCATTTCATCAGAAAGATGGTTAATAAGAAAGAGGTTCTGTCTCCTCTGGGTTCAAACTTGATCATTTTCCTTGGTCTAACTCTGTGTTTCCTTCTTTTTCATTATTTTAACCTGCTTAAACACTATGTTCATCACCGAGCCTTTGGCATAATAACATAGTAACGGGAAATTAGACTTATTTCAGTGAATGATAAGAAGTGATGATGGACTTATTAGAAGGACCATTTACATAAGGAACTGGAGGATATGGAGTTTTATTACTGAAGGTACTCCCTTTAACTCTGATCTCTAGTTCTCTACAAATTTCTGGATGGTCTCTGAGATCTATTATGGCCAATTCATTCATCACCTTGTAACAAGCCTGATAGTGAGTCTCTAGGAACTTAGCAAGTCTGGTTCTTGAACAGCAGATATGGAACACATTATTGAACTGCTGAGGTGAAGTACCCTGAAGCCCCATTGTAGTAGGGGGGGCAATTATGCATCCTCTAAGGTTTAGCCAGCCGAGTAAAAGCTCTGACTGATCTGGCAAAGTAATATTCATATTAATTCATATTAATAATTACAGAGTTCATTCAGTCTACCTTCCTGCCTCAAAATACAACTCCGTTTAAACAATCATAGTCAGAAAAGAATCTCTCTTAGGTTTAAAGATCTCCAGCACAATAATTACCTTCATGCTCCACAGTTTTATCAACTATGCTGTCACTTTCCACCACCCTTACAATGATGTTACATCGTGCCTTTAACACTAATAGGGAAGTTGGAAAGACGGGATGATTTATGGAGAAAGACCATAAGTTCTGATTTGGACATGTTGAGTTTGAGATGCTTTTGGAACATTCACTTTGAAACATTGAATATGCAGCTGGTGATGTGGGACTGCAGCAGAGGAGAAAGACAAGACTGGAAATAGAGATCTTGGATTTGGGATTCATCTGCATAGAGATGATAACTTACCCTATGAGAGTTGATAAAGTCACCAATAAAGAAACTGTGTAAAAAAAGGCGGAGCCAAGGTAGAACTAGAGGATTTAACTGCAATTATTGGGTATGACACGAATGATAAATCATCAAAGGAGAGTGAGAAAGAACCGATGGACAGGTAGGGGAGAGAGAACCAGGAGAGAGCAGTGCCCCAAAAATCCATAGAGGAGAGAGTATCACAGAGGAACACAGAGTCAACAATGACAAATGTGAAAGAGAAGTCAAAGAGAACAAAGACCATTATATTTGATGGTTAGAAGATCATTGGTAACTGGAGAGAACAGTTTTAATTAAGTGTGTAAGGTCAGAAGCCCATTGCTCCCCTACTCAGAAAGTCATCTTCTATAACAAAAAATAACAAAGAAACAAAAAAAGCAGAAAAAACCCAATGCATCAACCAAGTCTTACAGTATATATAGTACTCCATACTCATATTCCCCCTAATTCTACAAAGGCAAGAGAAAAGCACATTTTCTCTTTATCTTTTGGGGGGCCATATTTCATCCTCAGGGGCAGGGAAGTAGAACAGTGGATAGAGCACTAGGTCTGGGGGTCAGGAAGACCTGAGTTTAAATCTGGCCTCTTACAACACACAAGCTGTGTGATCCTGGACAAGTCACTCAACCCTGTCTGCTTCAGTTTCCTAATCTGTAAAATGAGCTAGACAAGGAAATGGTAAACCACTGCAGTACCTTTGCCAAGAAAACCCCAAATGGGGTCACGAAGAGTTGGATTGAATAACAACAACTTTATCATCAATTTTTCATTGACATTCAACATCTTTTTATTCAGGTCTTCCCATCTACATTGTAGTCATTGTGCATATTGTTTTCCTGGTTCTTATTACTTCTTTTTGCATTAGTTCATATAAGTCTTCTCATGCTTCTTCATATTCTTTATATTAATAATATCTTATGGTTTGGTGATATTCCATTATATTCATGTACCACAATTCATTTAGCCATGTTCAAACAATGAACATCTACTTTATTTCCAGTTCATTGCTTATAAAAATACAGTTTGGTGTATATCAGTCAGACAGTCAACAAGTGTTTAGTAAGTGATTATTATGTGTCAAGCACTGCAGTGCTAGTGATATAAAGAAAGGGAAAAAAATAATTCCTGTTATCAAGGAGCATGTATTCTAAAGGAGGAGACATATAAATTATTCACATGGGTGTTGTGAGGTTTAAATGAGAAAATGGTTGTAAAGTACTTTACCACATCATCTAAAGTAAATCTATGCTTCCTTTTAGGAGAGATGCTTCTAATCTGTGAAAGAATCTGCCCTGGCACATTAATATCACCTAAGAGTAACTACTAAGGGAAGGTGATAGGGACAGAACCTTCAGGACTTGGTCTGTGCCCTAGCACCTGGAATGTAAGGGTGCAGGACCCACCTGGAAATGCGTGATGTTCCCTATCTAGGCTTTCTTGCTTTCTCTCTGGTCATTGAAGTAGGGTGCCATAAGACAGCAGCAATAACTCCAGGCTGCCCCTTCTTGTTAGGGTGATGATGCATATGTTGAGAGACAGGGAGAGACAGAGAGACATAGACAGAGAGAGATGGATAATATGGTGGGGCCTCACAGCATCTGGGCAGAGGTGATAAAGGAGCTTTTCATTACTATATAAATGAATATTCGTATGATTAAATTAACATAGAAAACCTTTTAAAAATCATTATCATCCTTAGCCCACAATAACCTGTTTTCTGGCCTCGTGATGACTTCATTTCCTGAATATTTTACTACTCTCCAGCTGAACTCAAGCAGTGTTCATATAGGTGTGTCCTGGTAAATGTTTAACAATGGGAAAACTGCATACATACACTTTTAAATTTAATCTGCATTAGTAACACTTTCTTAAGCCAAGACAATCAACAAAATAATAAATCAATCCTTAATTTATAGTGATTGTTTGATTGCTGAGGTGTAAAGGCTAGCATTGAAAATTTAACAATGAGCTCTGTTAGAATTGACTCTGGCTCAATCCTGAACTAGATTTATGGAAAATACATATGAAAAGAAAGTAATCTGAAAGGAAAAGGAATTAGCAGCTCTGGAGACCAAGAAAGATTTTTTATAGATAGTGGAATTTGAGCTAAGCCTTCAAAAAAGCCAGGGAAAGTAAGAAGTAGAGGTCCTCAATAGGGCAGAACCTTCCCGGTATGTGGGACAGCCTGTGCCAAAGCAGTGAGACAAGAGATGGAGTGTGATGTTTGAGGAAAAGCAAATAGTTCAGTGTAGCTGGATCATAGAATGTATGGAGGGGAGTAACATATAATAAGACTGGAAAGGTAGAGAGAATATTGATCATAGAGATTTAAATGTAAAACAAAGGAATTTGTGTTTGATTCTGAAGGTAATCAGGAGCATCTTGCAGTTGGGGAGTGGGGCAGGGGAGGAGTGAAAGGGGATGGTCAGATCTTAGCTTTATAAAATTGGGGTTTGGGGGGAAGAGCCAAGATGGCGGAGTAGAAAGACACACATACACTAGCTCACTAGCTCCCAAACCCACAGCCTATAAAATACCTATAAGGAGGAATTCCCAACAAGTTCTGGAACAGAGGAAGCCATGGAACGACAGAGTGGAGGAGATTTCTGTTCCAGAGCAACCAGAAAAACCAACATTGGGGGTTCATTGCACACCGGACCCAGAGTGGAGCCAGCCCTGCCCTGGCCTCGTGGCCCCGGGAGGAGTGGATCTGGGAGGGCTTTGGGATGGAATCTCCAGCAGCCGTGGTTCCCTCCACCCCCGAGCGCAAAGGTCAGTGAGAGGACTAGTTTGGCTGGCCAAGAGGGGAGTGGGGTGTCTCCATAACTCGGACCCCCTCGGGAGGCAGCAGCTAACAGGGGCTCCCAGAGCAGGCAGGAGCTCAGGTCCATTACTGAAGGTCTCTGCATAAACCCCCTGAGGGAACTGAGCCTGGGACGTGGCCCTGCCCCTACCTGAGAACCTGAATTTAATCTTACCCTGAACAGCAGCCAGGCAGCAGCTGAAATCCCTGAGGCTGGGGAGCAGCATTTGAATCTCAGCCCCCAAGCACTAGCTGGGCAGATCTGGAGGGTGTGATGAGGAATCTCAGAAGTCAAGTAACTGGCTGGGAAAATGCTCAGAAAAGGGAAAAAAGGTAAGACCATAGAAGGTTACTTTCTTGATGAACAGATGTTTCCTCCTTTCTTTTCTGATGAGGAAGAACAATGCTTACCATCAGGGAAAGACATAGAAGTCAAGGCCTCTATATCTCAAACATCTGAAATAGATATCCAATGGACTCAGGACATGGAAGAGCTCAAAAAGGATTTTGAAAATCAAGTTAGACAGGTGGAGGAAAAACT
>CM053770.1:315814997-315859162 GCA_028658325.1 Potorous gilbertii
GAGGTTCAAAAGCTCACTGAAGAAAATAGTTCTCTCAAAATTAGAATGGAACAGATGGAGGCTAATGACTTTAGGACAAACCAGGAAATCACAAAACAAAACCAAAAGAATGAAAAAATGGAAGAGAATGTGAAATACTCACAAAACTGGGGTTTGTCCTTTGTTCTCAAAGAGGACCATGAACCAGGGTTAAGAAGATGGTGACATGACCAGCAATCGACTTTGATTTGAATGAGTGAGGACTGTGCAAAGTCACTAGCTTCGCTTTCTCCTCCAGAGCCATCTGGATCCAGTGGACAGGAATAGATCGGGATGACTAGGAGATGGCCCAGGATGCAGTGGGAGACCCATGGCCCTTTTAGTCTAAAATCTTTCAGAGTTCTCACTTTGTGAGGCAAGGCACATTCAGTGAATAGGCCTATTTAAAAAGGGAGTCAAGGGATGGCCCCTTTAATCCAAAAAAGAATCAAATTAGGAGGGGAAGACCTTCTTGATTTGCCTGCCAAAAGAGAAACAATTACTATTTACATTCACTCTGAGCCATCAGGGACCCCAAAAGAAAAACCATTAAGTGGTACTTGGATAGTGAGCTATTGTTAGGCATCAATGAGAGTCAGAGTGAATTTTTATAAAATTATAAATTATAAAATTTTTATAGCTTTATACAATTATTCTGATAGTAAAGCCCTTGTCCTTTCTTAGTATTATGTCTCATTTGGGGATAAATACATCCTAGTCATGTATATGGAGGAAGAAAAGGGCTGAAATTCTAATTGGGGGGTGGAGTATGAACACAAGTAGTATTATATATAAGATACACAGACCCATTTGTGAGATATATATGTCCACAGAGTTTGTCTAAATATAATAGATGCAGTTCCCAGATGGCATGAATTGATATCTCTGGAATTTAACCCACCCCTCTCCAAAGGAGATTATGATATCCACCCTAAGGGGAGCAGGCAAAGAGCTTTATCTGAGTGCTTGTTCCTCACCTCACTCGTTTTCTTTTATTTCTATAATTCTATCTATCTGCCTCTTCAAATATTCCTACTCTAGGGGTATAGTATTTAGGGGTTCAAAATGAAAGCAGTGTTCCCTCTTTTGGCTCCAGATATTTTCTCTAATTGTCCTCCATATCTGGAGGACAGGTATGGGAGTAAAGATGGGAGAGCATCTCTACTCTTCTACTCTAACTACCAATCTCCCTGGTTTTCTTTAATTCTCAACTAAAATTTCACCTTTCTTCCCTAATCCCTCTTAATTCTAGTACTTTCCTTCTGTTAATGATTTCTTATTTATCCTATATATAGTCTGCTTTGCATATATTTGTTTAGGGCAGGAATTGTCTTTTGCTTGGCACATACAAAGTGTTTAATAAATATTTATTTATTGAATGAATGAAAGAGGTTGCTTAAATCTTTGGAAACACCAAGAGCTTTACCTTTGAAGAGCTCTAAAATATTCTTGAAGACTATACAAAGCTTCTGGGAAATGAAGTTTCATTTGAAGAAGTAAGAAGTGTTTTGATTATTTATGGACTTAGAGTCAAGTCCTACATGTTTTCTACCAGGGGAAATAAAATCTAGTCTTTATAAAATATTTTTTGAGTTGACTGCTAAAATGAGAACTATGGACTCTTTTCTTTCCAGTCAAATTCTGATGTTTCCAAGGAAAACTCTGGCTGGAAAAATCAATCAAAGAGTGTATGATTATTGAGAAGACCACCCTTTTCAAGACTGAACCAAATCCATGCATTCCCATAGCTTTAGTACTGGACAATAAAATAACATAGAGAAAGATACCATGCTACCAAATTATTTTTGTGAAATAGTTGTGATTTTTGATCTTGAAACCTGATATAGGTAAGGTAAAGAAAGGGAAATTTCAGGTCTGTATTACTCATGAAAGAGTGGCAGTATGGCGTAATGGACTTTCTTGAAATATGGAAGATATAGTCACAATGTGACCTAGGTAAAGTTACATGATCTCTTAGTGACTCAGGCAACTTTCAAAGATGAATTGTCAATCTTTATCCCAGGGAGAGAGTTTCCACACTAGGAATTTCTTGCATTGATATTCTGGGTCTGGACTTCTAAAATTATCATAAATGAACATTAACTTTTCCTCAATTTAAAAAGTGTCAACAATTATATACAGCAATTTTTTAAAGCTATTCATTTAGTAGGATTCATACCTAGAATGCAATGATGCAAGGCCTTTCCAAAAGTCCCACACCAATGCCTCATTTTGCCATGGATATGAATCTGTATTCTTGAAGGTTCTGCTTGCAAAGCAAACCTTTGTTATATTCTACCATGTTAGAAAAGTTTTGCATATGATACCAGACTATGTTTGCTTTCTGGAAAACAAGATTACCAAAACTGTAGAGAAGCTTACTACCAATAGATTGGTCTCTCAGTAACTAATTCTTTGGCAAAGGCAAATCCATGAAGCAAAGAAAAGTTAAAGATGACTTTCAGTTCTGTGTAGCCTCCACCTGCTTCAGGGATGCTGGTGATAGGGTGTTAGAAAAGGAAGTAGAGGATGCTATGAATAACTGTTGGTACCCTAAATGTGAGAACCTTGTCTAATGACCAATGAGCTAATCAATGACTTTGAAAAAAATGAAACAAAGCAGAAAAGATAGAAATAGAATGAATGAGAATTTATATTTAATGAACCAACATATTCGATGTAACACCTGGAGGATAATTTTGTTGCTTAAGTACATAATTTCTAAGACTCTTGCCAAATCCTCATGTGGGGCAAGCTAGAGAAAATTCAGGTGAAACCTATCCCAATTTTTTAAAATGGCACTCATAGGGGACTTATTTCTCCATGATAAGAAGCTTCATCTTATAGCATGCCGTGCCTTGAGAAAATTTTAAGTACCTTTATGTATGGACATTAAGAAAGAGAAAATAGGTCTGCTACTGAGAGGTACAAGGGTGTCAAGAGGAATTAAGAGAAAGTGGGGGGAGACAGACTTTTTTTTGGAGCAGAGAACTAGGGAAGTGGGATGTTTAGGTTTCGGCCTCCAGCAGAAGGGTTGTAGAACCTGAGGGATTCAACCATATCAATATTGACATCCTTGCCCTAAATTAACCTGGAAGATATAAAGAAATTGTAGTTAAGTGAAAATGTGGTTTATAGATTCTTCCTTGGAGAGATAAATAAAGAAGCTTGCTGTTGTCACTGTTACTGTTATTGTGTCCCAAAGTGACTTGAAATATCATTTCATGGCTTAATTGCATTTTATACATCGTAGCAAAAAGATCACTATGAAGACAATTATAGCTTCTCTACTAACATCTATTACAGAGGATGAGAAAACGAAGTTCTATGAAGTACTCAATAAGATGCCTAGAACTAAATCAACATATGTTTTAATAGTAGTGACTTCAATGCAAAAGTGGGCATATAGGAGGACAGCAAAATATGGAGGATAAACAACTTTATTAAAAGTTTAATATAAGATTGCTTTGAGTTAGGTCATTCCAACAATGTGAAACTTGGAAGGAAAACAATGAGATGAAAAATGGAGAAGATCTGTGAATATTTCTATTATCAATTGTTCTCTCCATCAGTAAAAGTAGAGCCACCATACTTGGATTCTACCTTCAAGAACAGATAATTGAGAGATAAAAAACTGCCAGCCTATGTGACTACCTTTAGAAACTGTTTTTTGAAAATTATATAGGCACATGTATACATAAGCATATGTATATTTAACATCTTCAGATAAAATATAAGAAGGTAATAGGTTACTGAAAAGGATATTCTAATGCAGATCACATCTTTAAAAGTATACACTTGAAAAACAGAGAATATAAGATCCTACCATTTTTTAATGTTTGTTAACCATATTTAAAAAATTGATTAAAGATTTTGTTTCAGTAAAGTGTCTCTCTCATGCATATGTTATGAACATAAAAGATTTTTTGAAACATAAAGCAACAGAAATAATTAACTTTAATAACAAAAGGGAGGTGTATGAGAGCTGGGGATTTTTGTCCCTAGGGCAAGATGCTGGTCATCTGGTAGCTTCTAATACAAATCAATCTAATCAGCAAGTATTTATTAAGTGTTTACTATGTGCAAAGCATTGTACTAGATTCTGAGGTAACCAAGACAAACCAAAAAGTCCCTGCCCTTAAGAAGCATATATTCTATTCAGGGAATATATTATGGAAACAGACAAGTAAATATAGGATAATAAGGAGAGACAGAGACAGAGACAGAGACAGAGGCAGAGAGAGTACACTAAAACTAATGTGCACTAGTGGAGAAACAATGTATCCCTTTTAGATGTAGACAAATTCAAACAAAGGATAAACAAGAAGTATGTTAAGAAACTGAATACAACTTTCAAAAAACAGAAATGATGAAAAGCTAATAATTATTGAATGGGAATAGAAAGGTATTTACATACTGCATGTGGCATGTTTGCCAACATTGACCTTGTGCTAAGGCATAAAGACCTCATAAAAAAAAGACACATTTAGCATATCATTCCTTGGTCACAATGAAATAAATATTATACTGAATAAAGGACCCTTGAAGAGAGAGATAAAATGATTTGAGACTAAATAACATAATTCTAAAGAATTGGAGGATCAAAGAAGAAATTATGGAAACAATAGAAAATTTTATCAAAAAATAGCAATAATGAGACAACATACCCATACTTGTGTGATATATATAGATAAATAGTCCTAAGGGGAAATTTTATATTTCCAAATGTTTTCATCTACAAAAGAGAGAAAAAAACCCAAATCAATGACTTGGGCATGCAATTTCAAAACCCTGAACAACAACAAATCTAAAATCCACAACTAAGTAAGAAGGTAAGCATTTGGAAAATTAATGAAGAGATGAATAAAATTAAAAGCAAAAAGACTAATGAATTAATTATTAAAACTGAACTTTAGAAAATATACCTAATATAAAAAGTTAATATGATTTTTAAAATACAAATTATATAAAAATGAAAAAGGAGAACAGTTCAAGAAGTAAAGAAAATTATTAGAAACTGTTTTGTCCAATTATATGTTTTGGATAACAATTTCAATTATTTCAATTTTTAAAAGTTACCATTATTTTCATTAGAATGGAACCTGGTCCAGGGAACTCCTGTATAAGAAAATTTATCTTCTACAAGTACAGATTGGAACCTTTCTATAACTTAGAGTCTTCAAACATTTGCTTGGGTCACTGAAAGGTTGTGACTTTCAAAGGGTCACAAAGTCAGTATGTGTTAGAAATGGATCTTGAACCCATTTCTTGACTCCAATGTTTACTCTCTATTTACTGTGTAATAATGTCTCTCTTCTCATTATCATGTCTAAGAATTAAACAAACTAAAAAACAAGAACTTGGTTGGTTGTGGGGCTGTGAGCTATTTTGACCTATGCTTACTGAATGGGGGATAAGAAAAGGCAGTTTGTAAATTGATAATGTAAGTGGTGAGAGATAAACATGTTATCACTTTACACAGGAACTCTCATTTGGATAGAATCCACATTAACAAACTTTACCTTTCCCAACCTTCCACTGGGCAAAAGGATTCACACTCCTGCTAACAAATTAACCTATACAGAGAGAAGTGTTTTATTTTTAAATTTGATATTGAGAACACTATGATTTCTCTTTAATTCGTACTTCATAATTCAAATTTTATTTTAATTTTTTGGGAGGTGTTCTCTATTAAGGTGAGTAGAACTCTATGAAGGCAAATTGACTTTTCCAAGTTCCCATAGTCAGTATGTGTCAGAGGTGGAATGTGAATCCTCTCTCTACAGAGGCGGCTTTGTGACCACAGTGCATGGAGCTGACCCTTGAGTCAGGACAACCCAAGTTTAAAGTGATTCTTAGATTCTTATTAATTCTGTGACCTGAGGCAAGTCACTTAAACTTTCTCAACTTCAATTTTCTCATCTGTGAGATGGAAATACAATAACATTTGCTTCCCAAGGTTGATTAGAGGATTAAATGAGAAAATATTTTTAAAGCATTTTCAAGCCCTAAAGAGATATACATTTAAATACTATTATGATTATTCACTGTGACTTGAAATAATTATTATTTTTGTAAATCTTTGTACTGAAAGATATATTCAACCTTAAATGATTATTCCACTAGTACAGAAAGAAATGTAGATAGTGTCCATATTGAATATTAGGGTGATCTGAAAGCCCTTAACTCGGTTTTTAAGTGATTTTTGAATAGATGATTTTTAAAATTAATCAGATCAGTTACACTGAATTTTGAGCTAAATCAAGGAAAAAGCTGAAAGCTCCACTTCTGCTACTGTACGATATTACACTTTGTATGATCTTAAGCTTTGAATGGAATAGAAGGGCTTCTTTCTTTTGCATGATCTCTATCGATAGAGCTGTTGAAATTTTAATTTATATACTTACTTGTTTGTACTTTAAAACACCTTAATTTTATTTTATTTAAAAGATATAGTTTGAAAATGGAGGAAATTCTGTAGCAGCAAAAAGACTTAAACTTTCAAATTTTACTTATATTTATGAGAACAGGAGAAAATTAAACTGAACATTATTATGAAATTAGGGGGAAATCAATCCATCAACTGATTGACTGATAAAAAAATTATATTTAAATTAAATTTAAACTTAGACATCTGTTCATTGAAAAATAAAATCCAATTTTAAAAAGACATGTATTAATCGTTTGCTAGGTGCCAGGAACATAACAAAAAAAGGGTAAAAATAGTACCAGATCTCAGAAGGCTCTTGTTCTAACTCGAGAGATCAATAGCTAGGTACATATAAGCAGATGAGAAGTTATCTCAAAGGGAAGTCACTAGCAGGTGAGGAAGAGGGAAAGGCCTACAGAAGAGGAGAACTGAGCTGAGTCTTGAAAGCCAGAGAAACCAAGAGGTAGAGGGGAGGGAGAAAAGCATTCCAAGCATGGAGTCTGTCGGTGCAAAGGCACGATGTCGGGAGATGGGAGTACTCTGTATAGATACAGTCAATAGAATAGTGTAGTATGTGGAGGAAGTAGAGGGTAAGTGAGAAGGGAAGGATTTCTCATAAAAACAACGCATTTAAAAGGGTAGATTTCAGAACTCATTGAATTAGTTGCCCCAAGAAATGGAGGAGAGCCATATAGAAGATGTGTACGTGTTATCTTCCCTCTTGTGAGATTTCCAGTTGTAAACAAAAGCCCTTCCCAGCATTCTCAGCTTGTGAGGACTTTTAATTTGACACATGTAGGTGACTCAGCCTGTCTGTCTTTAAGCTAGGGGCGGGGAGTGTGACCACTGCAGCATAAACAGCGGGGACTCGGGGCAACCTTTACCTCCGGTAAAGGGCGGATTCCCGGTGTCCAGAATGACTGAGCTGCCGGGAACCCAGCAGTGAAAAGTAAGTCATCGCAGGGGGTGCGCTGGAGGGCTGGGGATGGCGGGGAAGCAGAGAGGAGCTGGGGGGGCCGGGAAGGAGTCTAAGTTTCCTATTGTGCGAGTCTTTCTGTATGACTCCGCTGGAAAAAAATGGGACAGGGCAGAAGCGGAAACCCGAGCTGCCCTGCGAGGCTGGGGCTGCACGCAGTCTCCATTTCTCAGTCAGAAAAGATGCTGCCCCATCTGCGGAACGCAGACCTCGACCCGCGCGCAGAGGTGGGTACGGAGATCCTCTAAACGCGAAAGCTAAGGAGACTATAGCTTCTATACCTTGAAACTTAATCGGAAGCTTCTGGCTCCCTTTAGGGAGATGATGAGCCCAGCCGCTGTAAAAGTGTCATTTCCTTGGGTTCATTGGAAACATTGTATACAGCGATGAGTCTCGGGCCGCTCATGGAGGAACCAGACTAGATACGGGGTCTCTCCAGTCTCTTCAGTCTGTTCGCTTCTCTCCCCAGACCTCTCCTTGGCCATATCCTCCCTCACCCCCGCCTCCCAGTCTTACTGGCTTATATCACTGGTTAGGAATACAAACAGGACTTCTAGAGGTAATTTTAAACAAAACCAACCCTTTTTTTTTTCGCTGAAAACTTGGTATTTTCAGGTTAGCAGGCCTAAGCTTGCTTTACAGCAAAAAACGTACGAATGGAAGATCTCAAGTGTTTTAAAATTTGTTCTCTGAAATTGTCTGGGCTTAATTACACCGTTGCTGTATAAAATAGGGATTTGATGAATAAATTAGCAGCATCAAAAAGACTATAGGGAAGATTGCTTACCTGCTTATGAGAACAAACTTTTAAGTGCTTTATTAGCACCGATTTATGTAAAACTACTATATTTATTCACGATTTATGTGAAACTACTAAATATACTTTATTCACCTACAAAATGAATTGTAAAGAGGGATAGGGAATGGACTGATGATTTCCCTCTACCTGTGGGGAAATACTTGGCAATTTCATTACCATTTATAGTCCTAGAGAATTTCCTAGAGCATGTGAAAGTTAAGTGCCTTGCCCAGGATCACACAGTTAAGTAATCCTGCCTGAGACAGGACTTGAAACCAGGCCTTCTTGATCTGGAATTTGCTTTTCTTTTCATCATGCCACACTGCCTTTCTAGTTGTAAATAATACAAGAAAAAAATGGGTGCCAGGTAAAAGTATCCTAAAAGACCAACTATTGATCTGGAATTTGCTTTTCTTTTCATCATGCCATACTACCTCTCTAGTTGTAAATAATACAAGAAAAAATGGGGTGCCAGGTAAAAGTATCCTAAAAGACCAACTATTGCTGGAAAGTCAGTCCAGCTTTAATGTTTCTGGGGACAAAGTTCTCTTCTGGATTTTTAGGAGTGCCAAAATGCACTTGAGAATGCCTTGTAAGAATAAAGAGTTCCTGATTTGTTTCCAGCCTGTGTTTCCCTCTTTTCTCTGAATATTGATTAGAAAAGCCTTGACCCTCAAGAAGGAAAGCACTATGCTGAAGAAATAGAATGGGCAAAGGGAAGGGGGTCAGGTACCAGGAAAGTACTTTCAAATACTTAAGCAAGTATCCCCTGCATCTCAGAGCTGTTTGTCAGATAAACTAATTCTTAAAGCTCCTGCCAGGACTCTCTCTCTGCTTTATACAATTTCTGATGCCAAACTGGGCATTCCTATGTCCCCTAGTCATTCTCATTCTAAGGCCAAGGCTTAACCTTTAGGAGTAACTGTTGACACTCTTGTTGTGACTGATCTCACCAGTCTCATTTTGGCCATTATTTCTTGTCCCTGGAGTTAGATGACTTGGGTTCAAATCCCACCTCTGACACTAGCGCTTTCTTCATCAATACCCTTCCAATTCTAGATCCACGATCCTTTGGTAATTCATCACCTCTAATTCTATATTATCTCTTTGTCTCTGTCCCAAATTGTTTCTGTAGCCCTGGGCTTCATAACTATTCTACCCTCTCCCATCCCCAGCTTGGACTTTGTCCTAGGATAACTGGAGTTAGAGAAGTTTGAAAAAATTCTTGGTTAGCATTATTAAAATATCACATGTATTTCTGGTTCTAGACCCCAAGAACAACATATCAGAGAAGAGCAGCTAAGCTGATTAAAAACATTTTCATTTTGGACAGGCTTAAAAATAGGATCCCATAGATCAAGTCTGAGAAAAGATATGATCACATTTTATAAATTTATGAAGCACAGATTTGTTTACTAGATCCTGGGATACCCAGTAGGGGGCAATCCCCTTCAGACTTGAAATAAGCAGATTTAAGACAAAGGGGGAAGTATTGATTTATACAATGAGTAGGTCTGGGCTCTGAATTGGTATGAGCTAAAAATATGAATAGGGCAGCTAGGTGGATAAGTGGATATAGTGTCAGGCCTGAAATCAAGAAGACCCTCTTCCTCAGTTCAAATCTGACTTCTGACTTCAGACACTTACTAACTATATGACTCTGGGCAAGTCACTTAACCCTATTTGCCTCAATTCCTCATTTGTTTTAAAAAATGAGCTGGAGATGGAAATGTTAAACCAGTCAAGTATCTTTGACAAGAAAACTACAAATGGGGCCATGAAGAGTCATACTCAACTGAAGGACAACAGCAAAATTTGAATAGTTTTAAGATAGGAACTGGACTTGTGATTTCATTACTTTAGTTAACTCCTTGAGCAGAAAACTCCTTCTACCAATACAGGATGACACCTATACTTTATAGTCTCAGAGAATTACCTAAAGCACTGAGAGGTTAAGTGATTTGCCCATGGTCACACAGTGAGTATATGTCAGAGGTAAGAGTTGGATGCCATTCCTTGTGGGTCTGAACCCAACTTTCTATCCTCTACACTACACTGCCTCTTTAAGAAGGGTTTAGATAAGTCCATGGATTGTAGATTGTTAGGAATTTTTGTGTGGCCTTCTTAACTTTTTGTGCTTGATATCACACACACGTACACATACACAATCCATGCTGAATCTAAAAATGTCACTTTGTACTTCTATCAGAAACAGAACACTAAACTAAACTGACTATTAGTATAGGAGTATAGTTCCCTAAAAGAAAAAAAAAATACTGGGTGTCCTAATCTCTCTCAGGCTCATGGGTGCTCCCACCTTGATTGGCACTGGAGCTTTGACTTGCTTCTTTTCCAACTTGGACTGGTTCATCCTTCCATAATCAGTTGTCTGGTTCCCCACTGTGGGAATATCACTATATTAATACCAACTTTAGTGTGGATGTTTGATCAGCATAGTCCACTGCAACTCAAAACTCCCAAACTTAAGATGTCTGCCTGCCTTAGCCTTACAGCAGAGATTTTGGGTGTGTACCACTACACCCAACTAGCATTTCTTAAGAGATGGTGGAATACTGGAGAGAAGAAACCTTATTAAAGGGAGGCACTCTATGATTTTCTTTCCTTGGGTTCCTGGAATTCACAGCTAGCCATTATGTATAAACATACCATTCTTAGAATCTTAGAGATGAAAGAGACCTCATGATCATTTCACAAGACCCATCTGTGAAAAACAATCTCTTACACAACTGGCCTGACAAGTGGGTGTCCAGTCTGGTCTTGAAGACTGATAGTGACATGGACCCCCTTACCTTCCAGAGCAACACAGTCATTCCACTTTTGAATAGTTTTCAATTATTGAGAAATCTTATCTACTATCAAGTCTAACTTCGACCCTTCGTTCCTCATCTTGTCTTTTGGGACCAAAGCATAACCAGTCTAACACTTCTCATAAGTGACATTTAAATTACTAAGATCATCAAACAAGGTAATATGGATACCATTTTGTAAATCTTAAAGTGCTACCTAAATGCTATTAGCTATTATAGAGGACAGCTATCTTTCTGTTATTCCTCTCTCTCCCCCAGTTTTCTTTTCTCCAAGCTAAACCTCCAGCCAAGTTCCTTCAGCTGCTCCTCACTTAACATGATCATCACCTTCCTCCGGACACTGGCTCATGTCTCTAGGAAGAAGCAGGAAATGGTACCATGGATAGAGCTCAGAACTTGGAGTCAGGAAGACGTTAGCTCAAATCCAGCATCAGACACTTACTAGCTGTGTTAGACCCAGGACAAGTCACTTGATCTCTGCCTGTCTCAGTTTCCTCATCTCTAAAATGGGCATAATAATAGCACCTGTTTCACAGGGCGCTTGTAGGGATCAAATGGCATAACATTTGTAAAGCACATTATGAACTTAGGGGGCAGCTAGGTAGCTCAATGTATAGAGCACTGGGTTTGGCCTCACCTACTCTAATCTTCATGAGTTCAAAGATGGCCTCAGATACTTAGTAGCTATGAGACCCTGGGCAAGGCTTAACCTTGTTTGCCTCAGTATCCTCACCTATAAAATGAATTAGAGAAGGAAATAGCGTACCATTCCAGTATCTCTGCCACCCCCCCCCCAAAATGGGGTCACAGAGAGTTGGACACAACTGAAACGACTAAATAACAGCAAACAAAATCACAATCGTGAAAGTCAAAGACAAATGCTAGTAGCTCTTATTCACTTGTTAAGACTAATTTAAATCCACTGCTGCCAGGAAACAAGGGTGAACACTATGCAACAGAATAAAATGTAATCAGTACACAGATTTTTTTTTCAAACCACCTGCACAATATGGAAGGTAGTACTTTCCTCAGAGTGTTGTTGCGAGGATTAAATGAGTTAACATAAGCAGAATGCTTTGCAAACCTAAAAGTCTTATCTTAATGCTAGGCTTCATTATTGTGAGTGCCCTGTCCAAGATGTGATGTCCAGATTGAATCAAATACTCCAATTGTAGTCTAACCAGGGAAGACAACAACTGTGTTTTTATCACTACTTCAGGACAGTACCTGGTACGTAATGGGTGCTAAAGAAACTCAGCAAGTCCATAGTGTGATGTGACATAAAAAAGCAAGTTGCCAGAAGTTATACAAATGGCAGGTATCAGAGGCAAGATTTGAACCCAGTTCTTCTGACCACATAACATGCTCTTACTGCTGTATATTGCTGTCTCATTGTATTTCTTTTCAAATAATATATACTTGGATTTTTAGTTAATTGGAACTAACTTTCTTACAAGTTGGTCTAAATTAGTGAAGTTTGATATATATTTGCTTTTGTAGTGTAGTTATAATGCTAGACTTGGCAGATCTGTGAATTCAAATGTGTTATCTCCCGATGTTAATGTCTGTCTGTTATCAGGCTACTTGAGTTTAGGGAACTGGTGGGGAAAGGAATGATCAATCAGTCAATCAATAAACATTTATTAAATATCTACTAAATGTTGAGACTGCTAAGCACTTGGGATACCAAAACAAAAAAGAATCAAAAGACAGCCCCTGCCCTCAAGGAGTTTACAATCAAACAGGGAAGATTAGATGCTGACAAATATTTACAAAGCAAGTTACATACATGGTAAATAGGAAATTAACAGAAGGAAAGTACTAGAATTAATAGGGCAGCTATGTGGTGCATTAGATAGAGTGTCACTGGAATTGGAGTCAGGAAGAGCTGACCAATTTCAAATCTAGCCCTCAGATACTTACTAGCTGTGTAACTTTGGGCAAACGACTTAACACTGTTTGTCTCTGTTTCGTCTTCTGAAAAATGAGCTGGAGAAGGGAATGGTAAACAACTCCAGTATCTTTGCCAAGAAAATCCCAAATGGGGTCATAGAAAGTCAGACATGACTGAAATAAGTCAACAACATCAGGGAAGGCTTCCAGTAAAAGATGAGATTTTGGTTGGGACTTAAAGGAAACCAAGGAGGTCAGTAGTCAGAACAGAGGAAGGAGAGTGTTCCAGGCATGAGGGACAGTCAGAAACTGTCTGGAGCTGAAGGTTAGATGATTTAGGAAAATTATATATTTCTAGTTACGAGGAAAAAACCCATTTTTTTAATTATAGGAAATCTCAAATAGCATCTTAATCAAAGTCATCTATAGCTAAACATTAAAACCATACCTATTTAATATAAAGTTTTAAAATTATCACCTCCCCTTGTGTTCCAAATAGCCTTTTCTTTTTAAAAGCATGGAACTGCATGTCTAGTACCACTAGAAAATACATACAAATACCCTTGGCACCTCTACAGGGGAAATGGTTCCTGGAAGCATAGATCACTCCCTCCTCCTAGCACCAACCCTCACCCCCGACCCCCCAACCCAGCTCCAGCCTCAGTGGTCTGGCTGACTGACAATCCTTCTACTCACATTCCAGTCTGCATTCCCACCCTGACCTCACCGGAAGGTTGCAACCATCTCCTCCTCATATGAAACAAGCAACTACTCTCTGCCCACCACATCTTGTTCCAACCAAGAAGAGATAACCTATTCCTATGAGCTGCTTTCCAAATAAAGAACAGCTCTCAGGTTGCTTTAAAAGAATAAATAAGATAGGTACAGCAAAAAGATATTAGCAGCTGCCTGCACAATGACTGCCTTGCACAGGCCACTATCTGTTTATTAAGCCAGGGTGAGTCATTTAAGTTAGAGGCAAGTCAGGTAAACCACTTGCAGAAGATCGAAAATATACAAGAGCTTCTCACAGCTATTTCAGGAAACAGACAGCAAGGCTTGGCACACCAGCATCAAGTACAGGCATCTTCAGTGTATTTCAGGCCACTGGGAATGATCAGGTGGCTTCTTGTGGACATGGTTCAAGGGCTATAGTCTCATCCCTCAGATCACAGAAACAGAATTTATGGGGTCTGTAAAGGAACATGAGAAGCAAAACGTTTTCATTTTAGACATTGGTTTTAAAGCCTTCCAGAAATGAGAATTTACCCATATTGGGAAATTTGTTTCTCTAGAAATTCCTCAAGTTGCATTATTTCCTATATTCTATCTTTAACCTGTAAAGCAAACAGAAGATCATCATAATCCTTTACTTAAAGATGCTTCTTAAATCTCCCCTCAACTTTAAGATGAAGTATTTGGGTACTTCTAATCTCTTGTTATTGCCTCCCTTTAATTCTTTGGATTCTTCCCATCATCTGGCAATAACAGCTACTAGCGTTTATAGAGCACTGTAAGGTTTTTGAAGTGCTTTAAAATATTATCCCATTTGATACTCATAACATGCCTGGGAGGTAGATATATTGTTAGATCCATTTTACAGAAGAGGAAACTGAGGCAGGAAGCGTTTAAGTGACTTGCCCAGGGTCACTCAGCTAGTAGGTATTTGATGTAGGATTTGCACTTGTCTTCCTGACTTCTGGTCCAGTGCTCTGTTCTTTGTGCCATCTAGCTGCCTCCCAAATTCTTAGGATCATTTTTGTTGCAGTACTTAGTGTAGTGGTTGGCATAGAGTTGGTACTTAATAAATACTAGTTGACTGATATGACCTGTTACTTATGCTAGTATTTAAAAAAATCTGATTAGGACTGAGTAATAAGGAGATTATTTAGCAGTTTCTACAGTCCATACCCCTCAATGCCTCCCAAATAATATTTGCTTCATTAATTATAGTGCCACTTTGTTGTTAGGGTGGCAAAGTTTTAGGTCCTTAGGTTTTTTTCTCTCATACCAAGTGAAATAATAGTCATAAAATGCTTAGCACAATGCCTGACACATAATAGGTACTGTATAAATGCTTATTCCATTTCTCTGCCCCTTCGTATACAAACAGTTGCTCTGCATTTTCTACAGTATTTCTTGTTGTTCAGTTGTTTCAGTCATGTCTGACCCTTCATCACCCCATTTGGGGTTTTCTTGGCAAAGGTAGTGGTGTGGTTTGTCATCTCTTCCTCTCCTTTTACAGATGAGGAAACTGAGGCAAGCAGGGTTCAGTGAGTTGCCCAGGTCACAGTAAGCATCGGAGGCTAGATTTGAACTCAGGAAGATGAGTCTTCCTGACTCTAGGCCTCAAACTCTGTGCACTATAGCACCTAGCTGTTCCAGAAGGGACCTTAGTGTTCCTCTGGTCCAACACCTTAATTTTAATGAACAGGTAACCAAAGTTGAGGAGAACAAGCTGCTTATTTGCTCAAGGTTGTCTTGTAATTAGTAGCAGAGGCAGCATTGTGGTAAAGGGGAACCATTCTATTTGGAGTCAGAAAAACCTGGGTTCAAATCCACCCTCTGTCACTTAGTACCTGGGCAAGTCACTTAACTTTTTTTGGTCTTAATTTCCTTAGCTGTAAAATGAGAGGGGGAGGGGTAGCTGACTTTTAAGGTTAAGATCCCATACAGCTCTGAACCAGTGATCCTATGATTCAAACCCAGACTTTCTGCTCATTCCAGATCACCTGCTCTCATGATCCCTGCACTTCAGGGACCATGGTGGGAAGCAGTGGGGTCACAGGCAGAAAGAGAGAGGAAGGGGAAGGGGAAGGGAATAAGCTCTTATATAGTACCACTCTATTCCAGGTACTGGGCTAAGAATTTTACAGATACCACCTGATTTGATCCTGTCAACAACTTTGTGAGATAGGTATTGTTATTATCTCCATTTTTCAATTGAAGAAACTGAGGCAGGTAGAGTTTAAATGAGTTGCCTAGGGGATCACAGAACCAGTCGTTGTACGAGGCTGAATTTGAATTTTGACCAGTGAAGGTGAGGGAAAAGACTAAAGGTTATCCAGTAGCCAGTTGGTTTGCAGAGAAAGAAGATATTATGTTAACTTCCAGTACCAGCAGCTCTGACACTTACTTTGCTTTTCTTAGAGTTCTTTTCTTAATCTTTCCTGTTGTTGTTTAATCAGTTTGTCGTTTCTGACTCGTGACCCATTTGAGGTTGTCTTGGCAGAGTGCTTTGCTATTTCCTTCTCCAGCTCATTTTATAGATGAAGAAATTGAGGAAACAGGGTGAAATGACTTGTCCAGGGTCATAAGCTACTAAATGTCTGGGGTTGAATTTGATCTTGTGTCCTGACTCCAGGGTTGCCACTCTATGGATAGAGCCACCTAGCTGCCACATTTGGTCCAAGCGTTGTTTAAAGAAAGAAGTAGGGAGTAAGAATGGAAGTGCCCACCTTCCACTGCCCTTGTCTACTGCTCTGAACTTTATCCTTGCTATCAGAGCCATTGTGTTCATCAGAAGTAAAAATAAATAGCAAGAAATACAATAGATCACCTGGGAGTAAAGATAGCCATATTGGCCTTCCAAGATGCCTGTTTAGTACTAAAGTTAGCATTCACTACTCAGGGTTTAATAACTCAGAATCAAGAAATTCTTGATTATCTATTAACACCCCCCGACACACACACATACACATACCCATACTTAAAAAAAATAGAATTTCATTGATATCTATGATTTTTACATCTCTTACATTTATCTATGTATTCCTCTCCCACATTCTCTCAGCAAGCAATAACAAAGAATTAAGAAGGCTAAAAAAGAAAAGAAGAAGAAGAAATAGAGGAAAAATAAGCAAAACTGGTCAATGTGTTGAAAAAAATCTGAAACTATATGCAATGCTCCACATCCATGGAGCCCTCCCCACCCCATCTCTGCAAAGAAAGGGGAGCCAGGGGTGGGTGGGTATCTTTTCATATCTCTTCTTTGGAACCACACTTGTTTATTAGAATTTCTCAGTAATCATCTTACACTTGTTTTGGGATTGTTCTTTCCATTTACATTGATATAGTCATTTTGTACATTGTGTCTTGATTTTGCTTATTTCACTTTGTAAATCTCATCATGTTCATGTAAATCTTTCATGTCTATCATTTCTTACAACTCAGTACTATTCCATTACATTCATGTACCATAGTTTGTTTAGCATTCCCCAGTCAATGGGAATCTACTTTGTTTCTTGTCTTTTGCTACTATAAAACAAATGATGCTACAAATATTTCCATGTATGTGGAACTTTTTTTGGGTCAGTGACCTGCTTGTTGTGTACTATGCCTAGTAGTAGAATCTCTTCATTCAAGGGAATGTATGTTTTTGACTGAACTTTCATGACCTTCTTTGAGAGTGAAACAGCTATTTATCTTCATCTAGAAAATAAACTTTCAAATGTTCAGTTCAAGCAGATTTTCAAAAAATCATCTTCCCCAAGCACTAAAAGAGGGAGATAAGGCCAGACCAGAGTTCATCTGAAAAAAGGTGTTTCCTTTAATAGACAACAAATTCAACATCACTAATATAAGTCTGCACAAGACTAGTAGCCCCATTGTATTCTAACTTGGTCTTGTGTTATATGGAATTTTTTCTGGTTACTGCATTTTAGGGAGATTATTAATAAAATCAGATCAAACAAGCATTTATTAAGTACCTACTGTGTGCCAAGCTCTATGATTGGAGGGGGGGATACAGAAAAAGTAAAAATTTTGGCCATATGTATTTCTTTTTGTGAAAATTTAGCATATTTATTTATTTTTAGTTTTCAACATTCCGTGCACAAGCTTTTGAGTTTTAAACTTTCTCCACCTTCCTAACTGCTCCCCTCCCCAAGACAGCATGCAATCTGATATAGGCTATACATGTATATTCATATTAAACATATTTTCACATTAATCATGTTATAAAGAAGAATTATAACCAAGGGAATGGATCACAAGAGAGAAGAAACAAAACAAAAAAAGGAGAGTAAATAGTATACTTAGCTGTGCTTTCAGACGCCATAGTTCTTTCTCTGGATGTGGATAGCATTTTCCATCAAGAGCTTTTGGATTTTTCTTATAACCTTGCATTGCTGAGAAGAGTTAAGTCTATCAAAGCTAGCCATTGAACAATGTGACTATTAGCATTAGAACAATGTCCTCCTGTTTTTGCTCATTTCACTCAGCTTCAGTTCATATAAGTCTTTTTAGGCTTTTCTGAAGTTTGCCTGCTCATCATTTCTTATAGCACAATAGTATTACATTACGTTCACATACCACAACTTGTTCAGCCATTCTCCAATTGATGGGCATCCCCTCAGTTTCCAATTCTTTGCCACCACATAAAGAGCTTCGATAAATATTTTTGCACATGTGGATGTTTATGATCTCTTTGGAATACAGCCCTAGTAGTCATATTGCTGGGTCAACGGGTATGCATATTTTTATAGACCTTTGAGCATGTTCCAAACTGCTATTCAGAATGTTTGAATCAGTTCACAACTCCACTAACCCTAACCCTAAATGCTGCAATTTTCCCACATCTTCTCTAGCATTTATAATTTTCCTGTTTTGTCATGGCAGCCAGTCTGACAATTGTGATGTGATATCTTTGATTTGCATTTCTCTAATCAATAGTGATTTAGAGTATTTTTATATGACTTTAGATAGCTTTAATTTCTTCCTCTGAAAACTGCCTGTTCATATTCTTTGATCATATATCAATTGGGGAGTGACATGTTTTCTTATATAAGTTTGACTCAGATCTCTATATATTTTAGAAATGAGGCCTTTATCAGAGATACTGGCTGTAAAAATTCTTTCCCAGTTTTTACCTTCCCTCCTAATCTTGGTTGCATTGGTTTTGTGCAAAAACTTTTCAATTTAATATAATCAAAGTTACCCATTTTTGCATTTCATCATGTTCTCTATCTCTTGTTTGGTCGTAAGTTCTTCTATTCTCCATAAATCTGACAGTTGAACTATTCCTTGCTATCCTAGTTTGCTTATAGTATCAACCTTTATATCCAAACTGTGTGCCCATTTTGAATTTATTTTGGTATATGGTATAATATATTGGTCTATGTCCAGTTTCTGCCGTACTGTTTTCCTGTTTTCCCAGCAGTTTTTGTTAAATAGTGAGTTCTTAACCCAGGTGCTGTAGTCTTTGGGTTTATCAAACAGTAGATTACTATGGTCATTGACTACTGTGTCTTATGTACCTAACCTATTCCACTGATGCAGCACTCTATTTCTTAGCCAGTACTAAGTATTTTTGATGATTGCTGCTTTATAATACAATTTAAGATCTGGTATGGCCAGGCCACCTTCCCTAGCTTTTCTTTTCATTAATTCCCTTGATGTTCTGGGTCTTTTGTTCTTCTAGATGAATTTTGTTATTTTTTTCTAACTCTATAAAATAATTTTTTGATTGTTAGGCCATATGTATTTCCTACAAGAGAGACAACTAGGTAACTGAGTGGATAGAGCATTGGAAAGATTTCAGTTCAAATCCAGCCTCAGACCCTTACTAGCTGTGTGACCCTGGGCAAATCACTTAATCTCTATTTGCCCAAAAGGCACCTAGATGGCTCTGTGAATAGAGAGTGCTGGGCCTGAAGTCAGAAGATCTGATTTCACATCAGGCTTCAAGACACTGTCTGTGTGACCCTAGGCAAATCATGTAACCCATTTGCCTTAATCCACTGAAGAAGGAAATGGCAAATCACTCTAGTATCTATGCTAAGAAAACTCCATGGACAGTATTGGTGTGCTCTGGTCCGTTAAGAGACAGACATGACTAAACAACAATTCCCTACAAATGTGTCCACTACTCTGTTGATTCTGCTTTCCACACATTCCTAGCACAGTACCTAACACATAGTAGGCACCTAATAAATGCTTTTTTCCTTGCTTCTTTCCTCCTTTCCTTCCTTCCTTCCTTCATCTTCCCTTCCCTCCTTGCTTTATTTTCTTCTTTCCTTTCTTATTCTCTCAGAGTCCATGTGTATTCGTGGGTAACCTCATAGTTTTGGGAGAATTAGTTCATGGTTACTGTTATTAATATGTCTGGGAAGTGACTGTATTTCTTACAAAACATCTACTTAAGGAGAGAAAGAGTGGGTTCCACCTCATTTGAGTTCTGGTTTTCCATTTTTAGGGAGTTTTTGACCAGACATAGATTGGACTTTTGGTCAAGAATAAAGAAGTAATGTATTGTACAGGATAGAGAGCTGACCCCTAAATCAGAAAGACCTGGGTTCAAGTTCCACCTTTAACCTGTACTGGTTAGGTGGCTCTAGAAAAGTTACTTCATATCTCAAGACTTTTGGTCTGTCAGTAAGCATTTATTAAGCACCTACCAGTGCCAGGCAATGTGCTAAGCACTGAAACTACAAAGAAAGGCAAAGGCAAGTCTTTGCTCTCAAAGAGTTTCCAGACTAATGAAGGAGACTACATGGAAATGACTCTATATAAACAAACCATACATCAGATAAATTTGAAATAATCAACAGAGGGAAGGCACTAGAATTAAGGGGAATCAAAAAAGGTTTCTTGTGAGAAGGTTGGTTTTTAGCCGGGCCTTTTAGCCGTGAAACCAGGAAGTGGAAATGAGGAATGAGAGACTTCCAGGCATGGAGGACAGTTGGTGAAAATGTTTGAACCCTGGAGATGGAGGAACAGACAGGAGGCCATGTGTCAGTGGATCACAGAATACGAGAGGTTGGGGTTCAAAGTGTGAGAAGGTGGGGTGGGACAGATTTTAAGACTTGGATTTAGTATTTGATCCTAGAGGAGATAGAAGCCAGTGGAGCCTATTGAATGGAGGGATGGGTGATGTAGTCAGATTTGTACTTCAAGAAGACAAGTTTGAAGGTTAAGTAGAAGATGGACCAGAGGCAAGGAAACCAAACAGCAAGCTGTTGTGGTAGTAGTATAGGCATGAGGGGTGATGAGGGTCTACACCAGACTGGCAGCAGTATCAGAGGAGAGAAATTTCAGATCTGCATTGGCAAGAGGGAATTTCCTCACTGGGATTACCTTTTATCAAAAAAAGCATAGGTCCAAAACTGCCCCCCCCCAAAAAAAAATTAAGTTGAACTAGACCATGAGTTCCCTTATGAAATTTATACTCCAGTGGATTTGTGATCTTTATCTGTTTAAGTAAGTCCTCTAACACCATGTCATCCTCAGCAGTTCTTTTTCATACCCGTTCATAGCTTCTCCACAGTAGGATCTGCTCACTTCACAGGCCTTTTAATATTCCGTGGGTGCCTTGCAACACTTAGGCTGTCCTTCTAGAGGCAGCTTTGTGGCACAGTGAATAGAATGCTAGACCTAGACCCCACATCCTGCTTCTGATATTACTAATTGTATGACCTTGGACAAGTCACTTAATCTCTGTCTGCCTCAGTAGTAATGTCACCTAACTCCCAGATTTGTTTTGAGGATCAAATGAGATAAGATTGATAAAGGACTTGAAATCATAAAGTGCTGTATAAATGCTAGTTATTTTCTTATCTGTCCCACCTCCTAATCTTAGACAGTTAATGTTTGCAAATCCTTTTCTTCACAGCTGTCCTATTTTCCAGGAAGTAAGAGTATCATTATCTCCATTTAGCAGATGGGATAATTGACAAGTCAAGTGGCTTGTGGGTGGTCACACAGCTCGTAAGTTTCTGAGGCAGGATTCAGATCCATGCCTTTCCACAGACTCTGCTACTCCATGCTGCCTGTTAAGGAAAAGCAAATTTGTACTTTTGAAAATTATGCCCTTGCGTTGTAGAAGAAAAGACATGCTATTTTAGAAACCTATTGTGTGACTAACATGGCAACCTCATTCTTTTCTCTTCGAGGGACTTTTTGACCAACCATCTGTAAGAACCACAAGCCAGGCTGCAAGAATTAACAGCCTGGTTAACAGTAAACTAATGGTGCCACAATCTGTTGAGCCTTGCATTATGGAAACCCAGGTCAAATCCAATAATCAGCTTTTCTTGTGTATCAGAACAATAAAATGCTACCTTGACCATGGAATGTAAACCTTCTCTTGCTATCCAGCTACATAACCAAGTACCATTTCCTGAGAAAGCCAAAGCTGGTTCTAACAAGTAGTGTCCTTAGCATGCTAATAAATCTCTCTTCAGTCTGGTTGTCCTCTTTTTACCTTTCTGTACCTTGCCTCTCTCATCTCTTCCATAGAGCAATTTCTATGAAGATAGAGACTCTAATTCAGCCTGAAGGTTAGATGGGCAGCCAACAAAATATTCACACTTCTTGGTCACCCCTTACCCAGATAATTAAGATCTCCTCCCAAGCTCTCTGTTGGTTTATTTCTAAAATATGTAATTGACTTCTATCATATTTGCTTGGGTATAGCAAGTATATACTTGCTATTGTATTGGGTATAGCTGTGATGATCTGAGTCAGCTATGGACAAATGATGATTGCTTTGATAAATACAATTAATTTACCCTAGTGGTTGCCTAGAAGATTCTTATCCTAAACAGAGGATTTGATTCCTTCAGATGGACCAAACGAGATGAAAACACAGAAAAATATCACCTCTAACCTTAAAGATTCTCTTAAAGTCTAAGATCAAAGGAAAGAGCTCAAAAATAAGTCAGGAGAAGAAGCAGATCCAGACCAAAGTTAGGCCCCAATCTGAGACTCAAATTACAAAAATGTTCCCTGGATAGCTGCTGATGATGCTAATTACAGAAGTCTTCTAACACTCATATCTGAGGATCCTCTGAATTTTAGGAGGAAGCTCAGGGATTTTATGACACTCCATTGTCCTACTCATTGGGATCTAAAATGACTCCTTTGATATGTCGTCCCTTCCCATGAAATTTATTAGCATGTTAACAAGATTACTCACTGGGAGCAGCTTTAGCTTACAGTAAATTGGAGTTGGTTATGTAGTTGTAGTAGGGCAAGATTTAGGTTAGACAGCAAATAGGCAGCACTCTGCTGCATCAAAAGAGGTGCCTACAGTTCACAACATGAACACCAGGATAACAGATGGCCTAACCATTGCTGGGACCTGCTGCCTCAGATTCCGACTGCTAATGGTATTTTTGGTTGTTACCAGCCCAGGTCCCCCAGCTTCTAATGCTCTCCCCGCTCAGATTGCCTTCTGTTTATTCTATATACATCCTATATGTTGTTGTTGAGTTGTTTCAGTTGGGTCTGACTTTTCGTGACCTCATTTGGGGTTTCTTGGCAAAGATCCTAGAGTGGTTTGCCATTTCCCTTCTCTAGCTCATTTTACCGATGAGGTAACTGAGGCATACTTGCCCAGGGTCATACAATTAATGAGTATCTCAGGCCAGATTTGAACTTAGGTCTTCCTGACTCCAGGCCCGGTGCTCTATCTACAATGATGGCCCCAAATAGTATCTAAATACAAGTAAAAATTCACTATAAAACTAACAAAATGTTCCCCTTCTATTTCAAATCTGAAAGGACATGGCAGAGCAGACAGCTGCACCTATAATTGAGTCACTACTTAGGAAGTCTTGCCATTTGTGGGGGAAATGGGAAGAACAAGTTATTCCTGATCTTCGCCTCCTCAGGAACCTCTGTTCCCCATAGGTTCCTCATAACTGCTCTTCTTGAGGCCATTGACCTCCCGTCCCAAATTTTTGTAATCTACTGCCCTGTGTACACTGAACTTCTGGTTCTGTTTTTCTTGGCAGCCCCTGGGCTTGTGCTCCACAGTTAGGTGAGCTCACCTCACCTCCATTCTTACCTTTCCTAACAGAATTCTCTCTTCCTCTTACATGTAACAAACTCGTTTCCTGTCTAAACACAGCAGTCCGCTCTGTAAAATCAAGATGGCTATCTCTAAACTACCACACTAACTTTCAGGGTTTGAGATTGGACTGAACAGAAACTCTGTCTCCCTCACATCCCTGATCTTTTGACTTGTTCTTGTGACTCATCAGATGGGCCCCACACGCAAAGTGGGGATAGCACCATAAATAATTTGCCCAGAGAATCTGTCAGATAGCTGCTTCCATCATCCAGAGTTGCATTACTTGCAAAAAAATGTCGTGTGGTAAAAGGACAAAAGCCTACAGTAGCACTCTGGGGAGACCTAATCTCCCATTATCAGGCAATTAAATCCCAGAGACATTGAGAGTTCTATGAAATATATGAAATTTTTGAATGCATAGAATGGGAGATTAGCTGATGGTTTATTTTTATTATAACAGAAGTCAAAAGAAAAAATAAAAACAGAAAATATTCCCAGATTTGGCCTTCTAATATGGTTGAGTTACATGAGGGGAGATACTTCACTTCTGAGCTCAACCATCAGCTAGCAAAAACACTCTTCCAAAATTTCATAATCCCAGCACATTCCTAATCCTCAGGGCATGTACAAAGAATCTAGACATAAAATGAGACATAGGGAAGCTATATCCCCTGCTCCAAGAATGATGCAACTTATATACGTCACTAATAGGAAACCCAGTCTCTTCCCTTATGAGAAAAATTTGGGGGCATCCCATGGCAATGGCGACTTAGGCATCAGCAACAGGGGACTTCCACAATGGGGGATTCATTTGTATAGCATATCATTTCATTAACCAAAAGAAAGTATAGCACTCTCCAGCCTCCCTAAGAAAACCAAAGATACATGGGCTGATCCAGATGACCTTCCCTGTCCCATTATCTAGTCAAGAGACATGGTATATACACACTTTTTATCCACTGACAAAAGTATGCTATATCTACCTGGTGGAAGGGTCGTCCTCATAACACAAACAACCCTGAAAGTTGAGAAGACTACCTTGGATCCACACTAGTCACACCTGCAAAGCTGTATCTGGCACCCCATGACTTAGAAGACAAAGGAGGCTCATTCCCTGAGTTTTATACTATAAAGGACTCCAAAGAACTGAAGCTTACCTTCCATTCGTATAAATCCTGCTGCTTCCTGAATTCAAGGGGAAATTCCTGCACCCTGCACTCCTCTGCTCTCATGCTTCATCCTGGTTCTTCTAAACACAATATATTGCATCTACTAATTTACTCTTGGCCCTTTCCAACCTCCTTACCTTTTTGATTTTGAAGCCAATCTCATTGTACTAAAACAATAGGTTCTCTCCTGGTGACTGCTTTCTGCCCACCTAGGGACCAAAGACCAGCTCCTTGTGGCTCAGACATTAGCAGAGAGTGCCTTCATTCACTCTGTGAACAGGGCTAAGCCATTCCTAGGCTAGCACCTTTGGCTTAGGATCAAAAGCAATAGAGTCAGGGGCCCAAACCTTCCAGAAAGAGCAACTGCAAAACTACTTTCTAACGGCCTAATTAATTACTCTGTTCTGTGGCTAGGTAACTACCTCCCCCAAAACACGCCAGGGCTCCCTACCACTATGGGGTATTCCTCTTCCAAAAGCTGTCTTCAAGGACATGGACCAGAATAGGGATTCCTAGACTTCCTATTCTTATCTAAACCAGTGCCTGTTGACATTTCTCTAGTGTGGCTAGATTATCTCTTCAGCTGTTAACTATAACAGTGGAGGCATCAAACATTGCAGATGGGAACTGCCAAGCCCTGATCAAACTCCTTAACCTGACACTCAACTCTCTCAAAAGAGGTTTGTTCAAACTCAGGGAGGCTATTTGAGTTTGGGGACCTGTGGGTCCAGCCTCAAGGAAGTCACTGACACCCTTTACCAGAAAGGCAACAGTCTGTTGGAGAGCAATTGCTTCTCCACCATGTTTAATGCCACTCTGGCTCCCCAGGGCTGTTTTCCTCAGGAGAACAAGTCAGAGTGCAGCAAGTTTCTCTCAGCTGCACAATTAGAGGAACTCTCTGGGGACCCCTGAACTCCTGTAATTATTCCTAACCCTAGAGGTAGGTTGTATTCTGGAGATGCTAGTACATCTCTTTTCCATCCACACAGGAAAGCTACACTTTTATGAATCATATCAGCAGGTTTTTGACTTCCAAAGCAAGTAGACTGTGGGACCATTCTGGGGGCACATGTGACCCAGGATTTTACTGATCCATCCAAAAATTCCTACAATGGATAGTTGTTTTTGAAACATCTGTGATCTCTCCCTGACACTCATAAAAATAGCAAATGATATAGCCAGTGGCACTGGGGACCAAGGATAGAGTGTGGACTCCTGAACTAGCATCGTTCTGGCTCACTGTACTGAACAAGATTGTATCCTGGCTGACCAAGGGGCATCTGTGCAGTAACTAACTCTGTTGCTTCTGTTGGTCAACACCTTGGGATAGGGGGAGCAGTTGATTTTCAGGATCTGAGAATAAAGAAGCTGGCTCTCCAAAGTCAAACAGCATAACTTGTGTGACTTATTCTCAAGGATAGACCTTTCATGGGGAGGATCTTCATTCTGGAGCATTTTCCCAAGTACTTTTAGTAATCTTACTAATGGGATTTTTTTTGTTGCATGTGATAATTCAAGGCCTGATCTGTAAATGTCAAGCTGCTGGGACACATGTTCTTCCCATCAGCCTTCTGTGGTTCTCCACCCTGTCCCCATCTCCAAACAAGGTTGTTTCTGATCATGTGGTTTTCAAATAATCTCTCTACATTCAAAACCAGATCTGAACAACCCACTAGAAGACCTTTCTCTACACAATTCCCACGATATGATCATTTAGAGAAGTGTCAGAAAGAGGAACTATGGAGGAAAAGACACAACATTTTGGAAACATATTTTATGACTAAAATGGCAACCTCATTCTTTTCCCTTGGAGGGGCTTTCCAGCTAACCAAACCATAAGAACCAACAGCCTGTTTGAGCAAGCTGGGGACACAAGAAACTGTTGAGCCTCCCATTAAAGGAACCCAAGTCAAGTCTAGTAATTAACTTTCTCGTATGGCAGAACAATGCCCCACAGTCCAGTAAAATGCTACAGAATGTTGCTTATTGGTTATGTAATCTAAACCTTGGCCTGCTGTATGGCTACATAATCCAATACCATTTCCTGAGGAAATTTCCTGTAGCCTCCTTAGCGTGCTAATAAATCTTTTCACTTTAGTCTGACTCTTCAACTTATTTGTTCTCCAGCTTGTGAATCCACTGGAGAATGAGATTCTTCCAAGGAACCTTCCTAGAAATTCCCTAATCACTGTGCCTAATGATAAGAACTCAGAAGTTGGTCCTGCAAATGGACAATGGATTCACATTTCCATAACAAGTGGCTAGATTCTGTGATAAAGTGTAGGATTTTTGAGCAATATGTGCATGGATTGATTGGGGAAAGGCAATATGGTTACTCTAAGGGAGAGATCACTGTGGGGGAGAAAGGCAATATGGTTTCTGTTTCAGTAAGAGGAAACTTTCATCCCACAGTTCTCAAAGGGAGCCAACAGGCAATATTTAGACTTCAAGAAAGCCTTTGATAAATTCATACAGGGAAAGCTATTTTTAAAAATGTATTATTACAAGCTTGGAGAAAATGTTTCATTAAGGATAAAATGGTTTAGATGCAAGAAAGAATGACTTGAGGAAGAATAAATATTTTTCTAGGGATGTCAGGGCTGGACTTACTTAAGATTTTCCCAGAATGATTTGAAGGATAGGTAGAAAAACTTAGAGGTCTGCACATGTTGTTCAGTAGTTTCAGTCACTCCAACTCTTTGTGACTTCATTTGGGGTTTTCTTGGCAAAGATACTGGAGTGGTTTGAAATTTCCTTCTCCAGGTGAGGAAACTGAGGCAAACAGGGTTAAATGACTTGCCCAGAGTCACACAGCTAATGAGCATCCGAAGTTACATTTGAACTTAAATCTGAACTCAGATCTTCCTGACTCCAGGCCTAGCACTCTATGTGCCTAGTACCACCTAACTGTCCCAAATTGCTAAAACAAGTTCTCATAAAGCTGTCAAAAAATATAAAGAAAATTAACCCATGCTATGTTTCTTTTTTCTTTAAAGATTTCTTTAAGTTATTTTTATTAATCTATCCCTCTTGCTATCATTTTCTCCTTTATAGGATTAAAAAACCCTCAATATAAATCTATATATTTTGGTAAAAAAAACAAATTCCAACTTTGGCTTTCTCCAAAAATATATGTCTCTTTCTGTATTTTAAGCTCATCTCCTCTCTGGCAGGAGATGAGTGACATGTTTCATTTTCATTGTTTTGAACTCATGTTTCATCATGACGTACTATAGATCAGAGTCTTTCAAAATTGTTTTTCTCTATAATGTTCTCATTGTATAAATTGTTTTCCTAGTTCTGCTCACATTGCTCCCCATCAGTTCATAAACATCTTCCTAGTTTCCTTTGAAACTGCTGATTTTGTCATTTCTTAGGGAATAATATTCATATATACACACACACACCACAATTTGCTTAGCTGTTCTCCAGTAGGAGAACTCCTTAGTTTCCAATTTTGGCTACCATGAAAAGAAAATTTTTTTTGTACATACAGAAGATCCTTTCCCTCTTTCTTTGGTTTCTTTAGTGGTGTAACTAGATCAAAGGTCATGCACAACCTGATTCATGCCTTTTCTGGGCATAGTTCCAAATTGCTTACCAAGACGTCTACACCTATTCATAGCTTCATCACCAGTATACTAGTGTGCCTGCTTCCTCACAGCCCTGCCAGCATTTGTCATTACTCTTTTGCCATCTTTGCCAAACTGATTGGTATGAAGTAGGTCCTCAAAATTGCTTTGATTTGCATTATTTGCAGTAGTAGTAATGTAGAGCATTTTTTTCTTATGTTTGTTGATAGCCATGCCATGTTTCTAATATGATGGGCTCAGCCAGCAAGTTATGGCCCAGGTCTGGAATTCCAGGATCATTTTAGATTTGTCTTTGAAAACAGTTGTGTATTCCAAAAGGTTGACAAAATTCAGCTTGTCATTGGAATCACATCTGAAACAAAACTGAAAATGTTATCCATCTTGATTACAAAATCTTAGTGCTTGTATATAATTCTATAAGCCTAAGAACAGGAACTAAGAAATTTTTTCCATGTGTAGGCAGATTGAAGGAATGAGAACTTCAATCAGAAATGATAAAAGCTGACGGCAGAAGATATGATTAAAGTATGTAAAATCCAAATTTGCATGAATGGGAGTAAACAACTTTCTCACAAATTTCCAGAAAACTTTTAGGAAAGTTGTTTAGGGATAGATTTTACAGAGAGAAGGAGACTTCTAAAACTGTTAAAGAAACAAGGCTTTACAGGGCAGCTAGGTGGCATAGTGGATAGAATGCCAAGTCTAGAGTCAGGAAGACTCATCTTCCTGAGTTCAAATCCAACCTCAGACACTTAATAACTGTGTGACCCTGGGCAAGTCACTTAACCCTGCTTATCTTAGCTCCCTCATCTGTCAAATGAGCTGGAGAAGAAAATGGTAGACCATTCCAGTATCTGCCAAGAAAACCCCAAATTGAGTCACGAAGAATCAGACTTGACTGATAAGACTAAACAGTAACAAAAAAACAGGACTTTACAGGTTGCTAATCTTAAAAATTAAAATTTAGGTAAATTTCTAAATCAACAAATATTTATTTTAGTCCTCTGTATTGGAGGCATTGTATGGCATAGTCAGTAGAAAGCCAGTCTCAAAGCCACTGAGATATAAACTAGAGCCCATATTCTAATACATCTGGGCTCTGGGTGCCCTAGGATATTCACTAACATTGCTGGTTGCAGAAAAGATGCACTGCCTTGCATAGGAGAAGGTGCATCCTCACTGGGGAGTTCTATATACCAGTGAAATCACAAATCCAGTCCCTTTCCTTGGTTGCTGTGTGCTTAGGCCACTGGACCCAGATGGCTCTGCTCTGGAGGAGAAAGTGAGGTTGGTGACCTTGCATAGCCCTCCTTCACTCAAATCAAAGTCAACTGCAAGTCATATCATCATCTTAATGTCATGGTCCTTTTCGAGAACCAAGAACGAAGGAAAAACATACACAGCAACCTGGTGTGCTGTGGGGGTTACAAACAGGGTAACCTACTGGGGATATAAGAACTAAGCTGGTGAAAAGATTTACATAATAGTTTAGGATACTAATAGATTTTATATGCATGAGGTAGTTAGTATATGCTTAAGTGCCAAAAATATACATCAAACAAGCGCTAATAAGCCTTCAAAGGAGGAAGGGATTACTTCAAGCTAAAGTAGCCAGAGAAAATATTATGGAAAAGATTGAGTCTGGAGATCTTCTTAATTTCCTTAAGTGCATTTTCTAACCTTTTGAAGCTTCTTTAATGGAGTGTAATGAACACAACAGTGGAGTATAAATACTGTATGGTTCCACTCGCTGTCCTTGGTGGTAAAATCAGAGCTTGAATTCTAGCCTCGCTTGACTATGGGTCTGTCCCAGGGTCCTTTTTGGGAATTGACTAATTTACCTTTTCCTTTCCTCTTCTTTTTTCTTTTATGGCCAAGACACCATACATACATACTATACATACACACGCATATGTGTGTATGTTTGTGTATCTATATATGTATGTGTATATTTGTGTGTCTATATGTGTGTGTACACACACACACACACACACACACACACACACACATATTCCCCACCCTGCTTTCCCAGTCAAGGAGCATTGATCAAAAACTGGCTCTGTGCCAGGGACTGTGTTCAGGCTGGGTAAATGAAAAAAGGCTCCTGCCCTCAAGTTGCTTAGATTCTAATGGGGGAGGCAACACACAGATAACTATGTATGCACACGATGCATTCAGAGTATTGGACTTGGAAACATGAAGGTCCAACTTCAAATCTGGCCTCAAATAATTACTAGCTCTGTCATCCTGGGCAAGCAAATCTATTAACTTCTTTAGGTTATTTCCTTCTCTGTAAAATGGAGATAACAGTATAGGCCTCACTGGGTTGTTTTGTGGATTGGTGAGATAACATATCCAGCACTTTACAAATGTTAAAGTGTTATGTAAATAATAGCTATTATTATTTATATAGAGTAAGTGGAAGGTTGTCTCAGAGGTGTAGAAACTAGTAGCTGGGGAGACTGAGAAAGACCAGGATTTCAGTAGACAGGGAAGGCAGAATGTGGAGGTGAGGAAGGAGACCATAAAATTTCTAGAGTTGGAAGGCACCTCGGAGACCATCTAAATCAACTCATATCTGTTACACTGGAGCTTTCGGTCTTTTTGCTAACTAAAATTGTTCTTTAGTTTTTAAAAGTTATTATTTTTCTCAATTATATGTAAAAATAATTTTTAAAATATAATTTATTTATTTTGAGTTTTCAACATTCACTTCCACAAGATTTTAAATTCCAAATTTCCTCCTCATCTCTCCTCTCCCCCCATCCCAATATAGCATATACCCCAACCACCACTTTCCCCAATCTGCCTTCCCTTCTATCACCCCCCTTCTCCCATCCCCCTCTCTTATTTTCCTGTAGGGCAAGGTAGATTTCTACACCCCATTGCCTGTATACCTTATTTCCCAGTTGCATGCAATTTTTTTAACAAAATTTTTAACCTTCATTTTAAAAAAAATTTGATTTTCAAATTATCTCCCCCCTTCTTCCCCTACTACTCCTTGAGAAAGCAAGCAGTTTGCTATAGATAATATATATGCAGTCATACAAAGCATAATAAACTTTTAAAAAGGATAATTTCATATGCATTTATACTCCATCATTTCTTTCTTTGGAGATGGATAGTATTTTTCATCATAAATTCTTTGAAATTGTCTTAGATCACTGTATTACTGAGAATAGCCAAGTCCTTCACAGTCAATCATCATACAGTATTTCTCTTACTGTGTACAGTATATTCCTGGTTCTGCTCACTTCACTTGCATCATTTCATATAAGTCTTCTCAGGTTTTTCTGAAAGCATACTACTCATCATTTCTTATGGAACAATAGTATTCCATAAAATTGTTCCTTGCATCATGCCTTTACATCATTAACTATAGAGAATCTAGTAAGTTTGCTGAGTGAATAAATATAAATGATCATTGGTCAGTTGCATTTAAAGTTCTGTTGTACCCACCCATCTAGAATATTTGGATAGGTCAGAGGAAGGATATTCAACTAAATCTTTCTGAGTTTGGCCAGAGTAAAATTAGCCTGTTTTCTTCAAATCCTGATCATTTCAGGGATGTTAAATGCAAGTAAGAAGGAAAGAAGGATTTGATGTCTACAGGTTATTTGTATTTCATGCTAGAGATAATTGTACTCTCAGGAAGATTTATTTAATATTTTTTAGAGATGCAGTGAATATACACACACAGGTAGAGGAGGTAAGTGTATCTGCCTATGTCTTTGTATGAATATATATGTGTGTCTATTATATGTGTGTGTGAATAGTAAGAATGAAAGATTTACTATGTACAACTTCCCTTGGTGTATCCTACACTCCAGTCAGACTGAACTGTTTACTGCTATTATATCTCTCCTGCCCTCTTTCAGTTCTCTGTTTCTCTTTCTCTCTCTCTCTCTCGCTGCCTTTTTTATGTTTAGATAAATTTATATTGATAGATTTTGTTTTTATGTGACCTAAATCCTGCCCCCATCCTTCTTCTTTTCCTTCCTAGGCAACTGTCCCATAATCACATACATTTTGAAAAATAAAAAGAGAAAGAAAAACAGTCAGCAAAATCAGTCAATGTACCCCCTGCCACAATCTGAAAACATATGCAATGTTCCATACCTGTAGACCTCCCATATCTATAAAGGAGTGAGCAGAAGTGCCTTCTCATATATTTTCTTCCTGGCCATGTTTGCTCTTTGTAATTCACTTTTGATTATTTTGTGGTGATTGTTTGGATTTCCATTGTTTTACTCATTGTGGATATTGCTTTCTTCACCAAATAAATTCATTTAATCCTTTTCTGTATTCATCATGTTTGTCATTTCTTACAGCATAGCAATGTTCCATTGAATTCATGTACCACAGTTTGTTTATTCATTACTGGATAATGGGCATCTACTTTGTTTCCAGTTCTTTGCAACCACAAAAGTGTGGCTATACGTATTTGGTTAATATGGTGTCTTTATTTTTATCAGTTACCTTCTTGGAGCATAGACCTAGTGGTAGAATCTCTGGGTCAAAAAGATTAGACATTTGCATAATTTCAATTGTTTTCCAAAATGATTGTACTGATTCACAGCTGCATCATAGTGGATGCCTGTTTTTACATTACCCTTCCAACACTATTTTCATGTTTTGTCATTTTTGCCAATTGGTATGTGTGAGGTGAAGTCTTGGGGCTATCTTGATTTATAGTTATCATTTACTAGTGATTTGGGTCATTCTTTCATCTGATTGTTAATAGTTTATAAATGTTCTTTTGAGATCTCTGTTAATATCCTTTGATCATTTATCTAATGGAGAATGATTTTTAGTTTTGTATCAATCTGTTAGTTACCTATATGATTGAAAGTCAAACCCTTCTCTGAGAAATTTGATTTAAAAAATGTTCCCATTCACTGAGCAATTCTCTTCTACTAGATGTATGAATTTTGTTTCTGCAGAAGCTTTTCAATTCTGTGTAATCCAAATTATCTATTTAATCTTTTGTAATTTCCTCTAACCTTTATTTTAGCTAAGAATGTATTTTCTAACCATAACTGTGAAAGGTATATAATCTCCTTCACTTACAATTTTTTTATGCTTTGTTCTTTAATATTTAGGTCACATTTCCGCTTTGTATCTCTAATTCCTTTGAGTTACAACCTAGGTAACCTCTACCTATGAAACCATCTCCGATTTTTTCCTTCTCTTTTCCAGGGAGCCCCTCTCTTCTTTTCTTTTCCCGACCTCCCCAAGTTAGAAGTGATTTCTCCCTCCTTAAATCTCATACTACTCTTCTACCAGCTCTTCTCTGCACTTTGGAAATTCTAACAGTATATTATTTGTTTATGTGCTTTATACTTCCCTATTTGACTGTAAGCTCTGTAAAGACAGAGATTGAGTCTTTTTGCATTTTATCTCCAGTATTTAACCTAGTGCATTGAACGTAGTAGGTGCATTTGTTAAAGTTTATTGAAACATTTATCAATGTTTATTGAATTTGAGAGGCCTGTAACCTCCTGTGGTGATTCAGAAGAAGGAGATTTTATTGCTGCCTTCAAAGAACTGAAAATCTAGTTCAGACTATAGAAATACCTCACACAAATCACAAGAGGACAGCTGAGACAGCTACAATATGGTAGTAACAATGGAAGACTTAGAACAGGAAAGAGATTGATTGGGAAGAGAGTAGGAGTCTATGATGTGTGTTGAATAAGTGGAGGATGGGGATTATGGAAATAATGTCTTTGATGATGCAAGGATGGTTACCATGGGAAACGACGAAGACAATTGGAGCTGGGGAGCTGAAGGAACTGAAGAAGGAGCTGGAAGGTGGAGCTGCTTGCAAATGATTGGGCATAAAAATATCCACAAATTGAGACAATGCGGTCTAGCTTAGCATACTGTAACTTGTCTGATGAGAACTCCAAACCTTGGAACTTGTTTTGTTGCCATTCAGTCATGTCTGACTCTATAACCCCATTTGGGGTTTTCTTGGGAAAGATACCGGAGGGGTTTGCTATTTTCTTCTCTAACTCATTTTAGAGATGAGGAAACTGAGGCAAACAGGGTTAAAAGTAAATTTCCCAGGTCACACAGTAAGTATCTGAAGCCAGATTTGAACTCATGAAGATGAATCTTCCTGATTCCAGATCAAGCACTGTATCCACTATGCCACCTAGCTACCCTTGGTGCTTACTTCTAGATACCAAATCCCCAACCTGTGGACCTGGCAAATAGCTTTTGTGCTTCAGAACCTCCTTCCAACTCTTGCCCTTTCAGCTACATGATCCATCAACTAATTTTACTGATTTTGTTCATATTTCTGACCCCTACCTACAGGGTACCTCTCCCTTCTGCGTGTTGCCAAAATTGCAGAGGGTTGGTCAAGACCATGGACCTGGAGTACAGAATTGAGGGGGGAGGGAGACAAAGTCAGGAATCCTGTAAAAGGCAGTCTGAGAAAGACATAGAGAGGACATGTGAATGAAGATCTCATTAAATCCTGTGTGTGCTACCATCTTTTCTGTGGAGTCAAGAAAGGAAAAAATCAGAGATGATTTCATAGGTAAAGGATACCTAGGCTGTAACTCAAAGGAGTTAGAGATAGAAAGCAGAAATGTGACCTAAATATTAAAGAACAAAGTATAGTCATTAAAGTTACTCTAGGTTCAATTGCTTTTTAGTTATTTTTAAAATCTGCATTTATTTCTCTTGGATCCATTTTACATGGTCTGCATCACTTCATATAAGTCTTCCCATGTTTCTCTGAATTCCACATTTATCATTTTTTTCTTACGGTTTAATAGTTTTCCATTCATATGAAAGTATGTTTTTCCATTGCCCAATCAATAAGCATACCCATTATTTGTGTTGTCTTCCTTCCTTCCTCCCTCCCTTTCTTCATTTTTTCTTTCTTTACTTCCTTGCTTTCTTCCTTCCCTTATTTCTCTCTTTCTTTCTTCCTTCCTTCCTTTTTTTATTTTCTTTCTTCCTTTTTTTATGCCACAGAAGATCAGCGATATAGAGCTAAATGAGACTTTAAAGGTCATCTAGTCCAGTACCTTCATTTTATAGTTTTAGGGAACTGAGCTCTAAGTTAAGTGACTTGTCCAAAGTCTTACGACATAAAGTATCAGGTTCTCTGATCTTAGAGCCAGTGTTCATTCCACCGTACCACATTTCTGCTACCATCATATATGGGACCTTTCTTTCTGTTACTTATAAAAGGTTCCTGGGCAAACAGTATCGCGACTTCTCTGTATAATTCCAAATTGTTCACTATGATGGGTGGGTCAAATTCATGGTTCCACTGATTGTGCATTAATGTGCCTGCTCTCCCTTAACTCCTCCAGTGGTGACTGTTTCTGCCATTTACCATTTTTGCCAATTTGATGATGTAAGATGAAGCCTCAGGGTTGTTTAATTTCCTCCCAGAGATGCCTCCCTCCTTTTTCAAGGCATAATCCTTACAGGTGTCAGTAGTGCCTTTACTAGCTCTGTGGCCCTGGGCAAGTTGTATAAGCTCTGTCTATTTCACTTTTCTTTTGTGTAAAATAGGCATAATGATATTAGGGTTGTTGTGAGGATAAAATGAAACAATGTTTCACAAGGGCTTTGCAAAACCTTAAAGCGCTACATAAATGCTGGCTATTGATAGTATTAGCAACAATAATCACTCTCCTTGGTTTTCTTCAGCCCAGTGGCCAAGGCTGACATGAGACATAGTGCAGTCGTCTGATGGTGTAGCTATTTAACCCACTGTTACACTAAAAAACAAGAAAACAAACCTTACTTGTTTCTTACTCAAGTGTGAGAGGTAGAGTAAAATGTAATTTCAGCCGCATCTCATCATTTAAGTTCCAGAAGGTACTTTCAAGACTCCTACATTAGTATAGCCTAGTATACTTAGATGGTCATAGGTAACTGACCAAGAACTTTGTAATTTTCACTTTGTATTAAGGGCCTTCTTCCATAAGCCATAAATCTATCTACCACATGAAAAGTTTCTAATAATTATTTAACAATCATATATTAAATACTGATTCTAATATAGCACTTCATTATTTTGGATGCCACTAATTTTGAATTTATGATAATTCAGAGATATTAGGGATGGGCCTGATGCTGCTACCCTTATAGTTAAGATTTGATTTTGGGACAAAATGAAGTATTCCTTGATCATTAAATAGTTAACAAAAGGAGGTAGATTTTGGCCTAACATAGGAAGGATAAGCAACTAGGATACTATGGCACTTGGCATCTTATAGACTCAGCCTAATTCTCTCTATTTGGAAATGTGTGTCTGGTCAGCAGGGCAGAATATGGTGATTGGAGTGGTCTTCAGAGGAAGTTTGGATTGGCCCTGACTCCACGTGGGTGGAATATTTCATGCCTTTAGCTGGCCACGTAGTTGCTTCAGAACTGGCAAAGGCTTCCAGGAATCTGCCTCAAGGGAAGGAGGGGTCAAACAGGTCCCAAGGGAGGATTCTTTTGTCTTTTAGGGGAAACTAATCCATGGGAGGAGAAAAGAGGCAGCAGGAGGTATGTGGCATGGCTAGCATAGTCCTAACCCAAGTGGATTACCAAGACTAGCCTTGTACTCTGTCCTGATCACAAATGGCAAGAGAGTCACAAAGTCCTTCATGGTGAGAAGGTCCCTGGGAGCTGATACAGGGGAAGAGCTGATGGGAACCGGCAAGGTTCCTGAGGAAGGTCCAAGGGGTGGAGGGAATTTTTGAGATGGGGCTCTCACTCTTCAGCCCCAGTAGGAATCAGAATCCAAATATGTCAGGGTGTGAGAAAGTTTGAACTCCTGGATGAAAGGGCAACCCATCTACATAATGGGAACAATTCATGTTTCCCAGAATCAGACAAGAAGCATTTCCTACTTCTGTTGGAGATGAAGGCTTTGAATAGTTCACTTGAGTGGGGCACTTGGCTCTTCTAATGTGTCACCTGGCTCCCTCTCTTCTTATATAAGTGTGTGATGCGTTACTCTACCCAAACCACTGCAATCTCTGAGTTGATCAATGGGCAAATATTTATTAAGTACTTATTGTACTGTATGTGAGGGACGGGCAGTTAGGAAGTATTGTAAATAAAATACCAACCCTGAAATGAGGAAGACCCATCTTCCTGAGTTTAAATCTGGCCTCAGACATTAGTTAGCTGTGTGACCCTTGGCAAGTCACTTCACCCTGTTTGCCTCAGTTTCCTTATCTGTCAGATGAGTTGGAGAAGGAAATGGCAAACTGCTCCGGTATCTTTGCCAAGAAAAATTCAACTGAAACAGCTGAACAACAACCAAGGTGCCAGCCTCTCTGGGGAAGGGAATAAATATTTGTTAAGTATCTGCTCAGTGCCAGGTACTGAGCTAAGTGCTTTACAAATATCTCAGTTGATCCTCTCTGCACTATAAAAAAAAAAAGGTTTTGCTAACAGAGTTAGCAACATGAACACATTTTTGTTTTCAAGAGAATATTTAAAATTACTTTTGGCAACTGTTTTCAAGTGCCCTTAAGTATAGTTCTTGTTCCATTTTTAGCCCAAGGAATTTTTAACTTTGAAACATTAGTAATTTAAATCCTAAATGGTTTAGGAAAAATGTCTTTATTTTTTCATCTATTTCTTGTAGCCCTAATCATCTATTTTTAAACCAGAACTAAGCCTGTTTTGAGAGAGGCATGGCTACCACATTAAAAATAACAAGTGCGTTAAAAGATACTTGTGAGGTATGTGAGCTTTGAGAAATTGGGGGATTTGAACTTGAAGTACTGATTCTGGAGTACTGTGATCTGAATTCAAATTCCTGATATGTCACTTTCTGCCAACATGGCATTAAGCATCCTTTAATCTCTCTGAGTCTCAGGTCTCTCACCTTTAAGGTGATATTAGCTTGACTTCCCCATGAGCAATTGATATTGTTTCTGTTGTTTAGATCTGATGTTATTTGTGTGAAAAGTGTTTTGTGATTGGGTTCATATAATTTCTGGGTTCATCTTGGTGAGTAGATTCCTAAGTATTTTCTCAGCTTCAACAAAGCTGAGAACAGATGAATGGAGGTGGGATTTCCAGTTTTAAATATATGATTATGTGATCCTTCCTTCTCTTTCCCAAACAATACATCCCTGTTGACTAATGATGTCTGGAGTGGAAACTAGGACAGGATACTTGTGCTTTCTAGAAAAGTTCTTATATTTGAAAATTATACTATCCATTGGGAGAAAGAGAAAGCCTTCTCTGTAACACATTCAGTGTAACAACATAAATTCCTAACTTCATGGAGAGTAGAATTTTCCAGCATTAAAGATGTGTGCATTTATAAATTTTAACGTTGAAAAGTTTCCTTCATTGTGTTCTATATTTTTTGTATCTTAAATGACTTCCTTCCTTGCTTGCCTGCACCTGAAATATCACAAGAAATCATGTATACGTTCATCTCGTGTTAGGATGCTAGACCTTCAGAGCAGAGACCTTAATCTCCCCTTGTAGTACAATGCTTTGCATAAAGAATATGCTTGATAAATGTTTGTTTGAGAATAGGAAGGAAGTGCTTTTGGGAGCATGATACATTAAGCCCTACGTAAGCATGATACACACATTGCAAAACATTCCTTAATTTTACTCAATTTATATCCAAAAGAGGACTCCACATTTTCCCCCTGTAACCCTCCCCCACAAACTCTGTCTCTGTCAAACTTTACTATTTCTTTGGAGGACACCACTATCTTCTTAGTCATTTAGGTTTATGACAACCCATTTATATCTTCCCTTCTTTCCAGTCACAGCCCTCATCATCATTTGTCTAGACAAGTGGAGTTTCCTTCTTCCAGACTCATCTCCAATCCAACCTGTCCATGGTGGCCAAAATAGTTTTCCTAAGGCACTTATTCTGCTCAAAAAACATTTCATGACTCCCTTAGGAGCCCTTAGGCTTTACTTCATAGGATAAAATACAAATTCCTCCGTTTCTCCTCTTCTCTACCTCTCACAACCTTTAGTTTCCTTCAAGGTTCATCTCCAAGACTACCATGTGAAGCTTTCCGGTTTCCTCTCAATTTTTAGTATTCTGTCTTTTCTGGTAATACTTTGCATTTACTTACTTGTGTATGAATTACATTTCATTACTATAATGTAAGTTTTCTGAGAGCTGAGCTGCCGACCTGAAATTATGTCTGGAGGGGAAAAAGATACTGTATTGAAAAAATAGTTGCCATAGTATGTGCAACTGGCTGAAGCACTATAGCATCAATATGCAATCATTTTAAATACTTATGTAAAAATTGTTTGTAAAGGTGCTAAAAATAGTAATAGCATCACTTTAAGGTTTACAAAATACTTTATAACTACTCTGTCATTTCATCTTCACAACCACCCTGGGAGGGTTAGTGATATTGTGGATGTTTTTATTACCCCATTTTACAGAAGAGGATATGCACCAAGTTTCTGAGGCAGAATTTGAGCTCCCATCTTCGTGATTCCAGAGTCCAGTTCTCCGTCCACTGAGCTACCTTGGTCCCAGGAAGTCAGTGGCTTTAGTGGCCATATTTGTACATAATGCTTTTACCCCTTCACTGATGTGTAAATTAGTGCACATCCCTAACCACTTACTGCTGGGTGATATGAAGTCCATGGACATCCACAGTTTTACTGTAATAAATAGTCACTGAAATGTCAAGTCAATGGGAGATACTCCTTTCATGTAAATGTGAGTTTTTAGCTACATGAGGTCAAATGCACCATGAGAAATTATGAGACATATGAGTTCTAAGTCATTCAATCTCTTCTTCTAGGATTTTTTCCTGGTCAAGTGGAAAACTCAAGTTACAGAGTCCAAGAATGAATATTCATCGGGCCACTGAAGGCGACAGGTCAATACGCCAGGAATCTAGCTACTTAGTGGAAAATATCCCAGGTTCATCCCAAGAAAAAGAAGAAAATTGTCTGACATCATCCAGCTCGCAAAATTCTAACCTTCCTGTATGTCCCAGGAATGATGGTATGGTAACAAGGTCTTAATTATCTTGATTTTGGGAACTCTCTGGCACTAAATGGAGTATCAAGAAGGTCATTTTAATCCGCGGTCAGGCTAGCCAGTAAAAGTACAGAATTAATGCAATTCTCTAAAAAGTTTTCTTCCAGCAAATACTTTTCCCCTGGGGCACAAGTGATTTTTTCCCCTACTTATTCTATGCATTCCTTTGCTACAGTTCTAGGCTTCATTATGTTTAAGTAAACTTGGACGCAGACAAAAGAAACAACTCTGTCGCCTGTTCTCTAAAATTAGTGTGCCTCACAGAAAGACTAGGTGTAGAGATTATACTGGGGCTGATCAGAAGGAAAAGCTTGGTCTGTGGGCCAAAGCAGGCCAGTTTATCTTATCAATATCACTTATCCTGCCTGATCTGAAGACCAGAAGAAATTCAAATAATTATTATGGTAGACTTTAGTTTTTGAGCATGGAGCTTGAATATTGATTTTATTAGTGGGGGTGAGGAGAAGGGAAAGAGAGTAGATTCAAGTGTTATAAAACCTGAGGTAAGGAGGCTGTGTGCCACTATTTCCGGTGTGAAAAATAGATCTTTTGGAATAATTAATTAGGTGGGGGGCTTGGATTTTTTTGCAACATTTGGCCCCGTTTGTACAATTCACCAAATTATTTTTGGGTGTAAATGAATGATCTCTTTTAGCCTCGAATTCATAGGAGAGGGTTTTCTAGGTATATCTTTAGTCTAGACACAGCTTCCTTTTATTCCAAGATGTATGAGCAAAGACTCATTCATTCATTCATTTAACCTTCATTAAACATTTATTGAGTACCCTCCTTATATAAAGTGTTTTGCTAGGCACTTGAGATACAAATTAAAAAAAATGAAACAGTCCTTTCCCTCAAGTATTTTAAATTTTACTGGGGGATACAATATCAGATCAATGTATCAAGTATTTGTTAAGGATCTATTATGTGTAAGACATTCTGTTAGGTGCTAGAGATACAAAGACAAAATGAAAAGCTGTTCATCGCCTCAAGGAGCTTACAATGGTGTGTGAATTACCTAGCAACAATTTTGATACAGTTTCACTTTGTGACGGCACTAGTCAAGAATGTTAGTGTTTCTACTGACAATGGATTCAAACATCAGGCCTTGACTAGATGAAACCAGATTAAGTTGTTTTCCCCAGCTTTAGTTGCTTCTCTGTCAGTTAAGTTCTTGATTTCATGCCATGAACAGGTCTCATGACCCTTTTATTTTGTGGTATTTAAGAATGGATATTACTCTGAGGTCACATGCAAAAGGTGCATCTCCTAAAAAAGACAATTCACCGCCTGTTAAGAGATATTGCATCCGTTTTTGGTATGGACAAGTCAAGCCTTTGAAGGATCGTTCGAAACCTCAATCTAACAAGATCAGTAACACTCAAGCACAAAAGAAAGAACAGCTCAAAATTAAAAACAATGCCAAGAATTGACAAACCGTGCTGTGAAACAATCTAGTTAAGGCTCAGAAAACAAGCAACAACCTTTAAAGACACCTGGCTGCTGGGGTGGTTATTTATTATTGATTCTTCTCTTATGTGGTAAAAGCTTCTTGAAGTTTGAAGAAGGATGAAAAACCCAGTTTAAAAAAAAAAGCAACCATTGTTATAAAGAAAAAAATGCTTCTCATGATCATGACAATACAAAGACTGGAGTAATGAAGATTGGGAACAGGTAATTCTTACTGATGAAACTCACTATTTAATTCTAGGCAATACCAAAGCTTCTATCAGAACAAGTCCGGTTGAATCTCCTTACCAGATTAGAATGTAAAACATTCACTCTAAAAATATTTTAGGGATTTTTTTTTTTTTGCCTCCAGAGGATCTGGAAGTCTGGTCCTCATTGAGAGAATAATACATTCTTAATAAATACATTGATATACTTAGAAGAAGAATTGTTCTGGAGTTACAGAAATTCTCAAATGGAGGTGAAGTACTACAAGAAGAACTTGTACCATTTCACATGTCACAGTAGAAATTTTTCCAAGAGATGAAGAAAAACATACTTCAAGGTGCCTGAGAATTCATCTAATTTAAACTCCATGGAAAACCTGTGGGCCATACTCTAGATTAGACTTGTAATTACAACAAAAAGATACATTGAATATTAAAAGATTTTTTAAAGACATAAAAATTTGCAAAGTTTATTGTATAAAGTTTAAATTGTATAAAATCAATTATTTTAAACTTTTGTCTCAGGTAGTTTGCACATCAATGTAATCCCATTAGGGCAATACAGTATATAAACAGATAAATATATGCCTGATAATTTAAGCACAGAGAAAGCCCTGATAGCCAAGAAAGGGGGTCATCAAGAAAAGTTCTCTTTTGGAGGTAACCCATGAGCTGAATGTCTAGAGATTTTAAAAAGAAGAGATGAAGAGGAAATAAATTCAGACACCTATTTTGCAGAGGTATGGAGGTAGGAAATGGAGCATTCATTTTAGGAGACAGCAGTTAGGCCTATTTAGCTAGAGTGTTGAGGGCCTGAAGGGAAGTAATATGAAATATTATTTGACAAATAGTTCTGAGCAAAATTACGAAAGAACTTTCAGTGCCACTTTGAAGAATTTATATTTTATGTTAGAGGAAACTCTGAAGGTTCTTAGGCAAAAGAGTGACATGTCATACTTGTGTTTTTGGAAGATTATTTTGTCAGCTCTGTGAAGGTGAGTTAGATGAGAGACTGGAATCCAAGCATCCAATTAGAAGGCCATTGCATATCAAAAATCATGTGAAAAAGTGCTCTAAATCACTAATAATTGGAGAAATGGGGGAGGAGCTAAGATGGCGGAGTAGAAAGATTCACAGACGCTAGCTCCGAACCCACAGCCCATAAAATACCTGTGGGGAAGAACTCCCAACAAATTATGTAGCAGTGGAAGCCACACAACAATGGAGTGGAGGAGATTTCTGTTCCAGAGATCCCTGAAAAACCGACACCAAAGGTCCATTGCGCACCAGACCTGGAGCAAAGCCCAGCCCTGCCTTGGCCATGCGGCACCAAGAGGACCAGATCCAAGCAGGCTTCAGGGACAGAATCTCCAGCAGCCTCGAAGGTCCATCCACCCACAGACACCAGAGGTTAGTAAGAGAACTTGTTTGGCTTGCCAAGAGGGGAGCAGGGTGTCCCCATAACTCAGGCCCCCTCAGGAGGCAGCAGTAGACAGGGGCTACCAAAGCAGACAGGGGCTCGGATCCATTGTTGAAGGTCTCCGCATAAACCCCCTGAGGGAACTGAGCCCTGTGAGGCGGCCCTGCCCCCACCCAAGTAGTTAAACTTCATCTCATACTGAATAGCAGCCCTGCCCCCACTGAAAGCACTGAGGCTAGGAAGCAGCATTTAAATCTCAGACCCCAAGCACTAGCTGGGCAGATCTGGAGGCAAGTTGGGTGTGGAAAGGAATCTCAGAAGTCAAGTAACTGGCTGGGAAAATGCCTAGAAAAGGGAAAAAAGATAAGACCATAGAAGGTTACTTTCTTGGTGAACAAATGATTCCCCCCTTCCTCTCTGATGAAGAAGAACAATGCTTACCATCAGGTAAAGACATAGGAGTCAAGGCTTCTGTATCCCAAACATCTGAAATAGATATCCAATGGGCTCAGGCCTTGGAAGAACTCAAAAAAGATTTTGAAAATCAAG
>CM053770.1:315859662-315991701 GCA_028658325.1 Potorous gilbertii
ATTTTCTTCAGTGAGCTTTTGAACCTCCTTTTCCATTTGGCTAATTCTGCTTTTGAAAGCATTTTTCTTCTCATTGGCTTTTTGAACCTCTTTTGCCAATTGAGTTAGCCTATTTTTCAAGGTGTTATTTTCTTCAACATTTTTTGGGGTCTCCTTTATTAAGGTATTGACCCGTTTTTCATGCTTTTCTTGCATCTCTTTTGTTTCTCTTCCCAGTTTTTTCTCCACCTATCTAACTTGATTTTTAAAATCCTTTTTGAGCTCTTCCATGGCCTGAGCCCACTGAATATTTATTTCAGATGTTTGGGGTACAGAAGCCTTGACTATTATGTCTTTCCCTGATGGTAAGCATTGTTCTTCCTCATTTGAAAGGATGGGAGAAGATATCTGTTCACCAAGAAAGTAACCTTCCATGGTCTTATTTTTTTTCCCTTTTTTGGGCATTTTCCCAATCAGTTACTTGACTTCTGGATCCTTTTACAGGAGTAGGGTATTCTCTGGGAATCTCTAAAATCTCAGTTCCTCCAACGTGGCACAATCAAGCGTGTACACTAGTCTGGGAGTAGGCAGAGATTTTTGTGCCCAGAATCTTAGCGGTTACCTCTCTATAGCCATCTGGTCTCCAGTTCCACCAGGTCAGCATTGGGGACTGATTTTCAGATAAGCTGAATGGGCAGGGCTGCCATTCAGTGTGAGACAAAGACCAGCCCCCTCAGGGCCTCTACACAAGGCTGAGGTAGTACTCAGCTCTTCAGTGCTCCCAGGGATTATTACACTCCAACAATGGATGTGGGCAGCCTGGGCAGCTGTACAGGCTACCGTGGGAACTGCTGCTGCCTGCCCAATATGGCCTCTGCAGCCACTGCCTGGGGCCGGAGCTATGGGGAGGCCCTTCTCCCTTCCTTGGCCAGCTGAAAAAATCCTATCGCTGACCTTTGGCGCCTGTGGGTTGAAGGATCTGCAAACCTGCAGCTACTGGGACTGGGGATTCCTCGACTGGTGATTCCACCCCCGAGGGCTGTTTGTGAGCCGTGTGCTGCTCGGCCAAGGCTCAGCATCTGGTGCAACCAACATTTCCCCATAGGCCTTTCAGGTCACCCTGGGCTGGAAATCTCCTCCACTCTGTTGTTCTCCACTTCTGCTGCTCCAGAATTTGTTGTGAGTCCCTCTCTACAATATTTTATGGGCTGTGTGGGGACAGCCTGCCTTTGTATGTCTTTCTACTCCACCATCTTGGCTCTGCCCAACCTGACTTCTTATTCTGGCTCTACCACTTACTAGGAGTGTGACTTTGGAAAAAGGTATATATCTCTCTTGTCTTAATACAAGTTTCCTTATCTGTGAATGAAGGCATTAGAACTTATGAACCCTTTCAGCTTGAAAATTCTATAATTCTGTGATTCTAAGAATAGAAATGGGTTCATGAAAACCCTTCTTATTTAAAAAAAAATGCTCAGAGCTCATGTCCTACATGATCAAGGGAGTTATCTTCCTATAAGCTGCTCACATCTCTCTGGAACATGTTATTTATAACTGACCCATTCTGTGTGCAAAGCACTGTGCCATGCTCAGGACAATAGAATGATTAGATGTTATTGTAGTTTTCTGGGAGCATATAGTCTAACAGTGTGCTGTAAGTCTGAGGGAAAAGGTTTTTACCCACCAGCCACTCAGGAAGAATTTCATTGGTGGAGGTGGCATTTGGATTGGGCTTTAAAAGATGGTGAAGAAGTCACTAGGCAAGAATAAATTCATGAAAAAAAATAAACCATTTATCGAGTGCTTACTATGTATCAGGCCCTGTGCTGAATGCTAGGGTGGGGGAAGGACAAAATACAAAATTGAGATAACCCCTGCCCTCATGTATCTTGTGTTCTAATGGAGCATTTGCTCTGAAGCTACACTCCCCCTGGCCCACTGAGTTCTGCTTCTTCTCCCTTTGGGGTTTTATGAGACCTTTAGGTTTTGGGAAAGTGACTCACCAGTATGCTCCCTCCATTGTTCATCCATTGATATGAATTAGTCAGCCAGACTTAATTTATTTTTAGAAAGGGGCATTAAACCAAGGTAGTTTAGTAAGAACAGTTAATATGAAACATTCCTCTCCAAAGTCTGACATTCTCCCACAAGTACCAGGGGGAAAGTAAGTTCAGGTTTGGACCACATGTGGCAAAGGGGATAATTCACAACTCGGTCCCTTTGCTGGAGTCCTCAAGGTTTTCCCCTTTGATACAGTATCATTGTCTGCTGGACTCCTTGGAAACTTCTGAAGCTGCCTTTCTTGACTGTGTAGTTTGTCCCTGGTTCTCAGTGCAATACAAACACTGCTATCCATGGCTGACTTTTCTGGGATGCTGCTTAGGACATTGATCAGTCTAAATCCTTTGACCTTTTGAAAGTTGCAAAGTCATCCTCTAGTTGGGGAAAAGGGGAGAAATGGGAAGACTTAGACCTTAATCATTACCCAACACGGCAATTCCTTCTCAATGACTTGTCTAGAGCTACTCTCTTCTCTAAGGTGCTAAAAATCAGAATATCCGAGTTCCAAACTTTGTCTTATTATTTTAGAGAAGATACACAGGGCATGACTGAGTCCTTTTGGAGAACATTACTCCAGTTTATCTAATGACTTCCAGGGACTTCTTGAAGAGTATAGACAACTCAGCTTGTCTGTACCTTTGATTGATTCAGTAGAGGTATTCTCATCTGGTTAAGCTGCTACTTTAGGTGGGGGAAGGGGACAGGATGATTGAATGAGTGATTCAGTCCAGCATCATAGTTACACTAATAAAGGGAGATAACACATAGAGGTGTTTTTGTTTGGGAAGTTATGGATATGTCAAGGAGAACCATAGAGGAGTTGAATGACACTGTATTTCCAGTAGCAAGGGCAATATTGATTTGAGGAACAGGTGGAAAGGATGATAAATCAGATGGTGAGGAGATGACAGGAATGGAATGAGAAGTATGTCTGGGGCTGTCAAGATACAGAAAGCCATGTGGGTTTGCACTTACACACTTGTCAGTTAGGAGAGGATGGGCTTAGATTAGGAATTCCAAAGCTCTCTGAGAGATAGAGGAAGGTTATTCCAGATATAGAAAGCAGCCTCCATAAAGCACACAGTGCATACTTGTGGGACAGGGGAGAGGAGAATTGTCCAGTGGAGTAGAGAGTGTATGAGAATGGTGATATGAGATAAGGCTGAAAAGGTAGGGATGGAGGTCAGGTTGTTGCAGGACTTGAATTCTAGGTAGAGGAGTCTGAACTTTACTTGTTTAGTTATATGGAACTATAGATTTTTTTTGATCAGAGGAGTGTCATTGTACATAAGCCCCTATACATGAGAATTTGAGGCAGCCAGATTTTTAGGGGTCACCATAGTGCACAGAACACCAGACCTGGAGTAGGAAGGTTCATCTTCCTAAGTTCAAATCTAGCCTCAGATACTTACTAGCTGTGTGACCCTGGGCAAGTCACTTGACCCTGTTTGACTAGTTCTTCATCTGAAAAATGAGCTAGAGAAGGAAATGACAAACCACTCTAGTATCTTTGCCAAGAGAATCTCAAATGGGGTCACAAACAGTCGGACAAGACTGAATGTGAACAGCAAATTTCATTGGCAGCTAGGTGGCAAGGTGGATAGCATGCTGGACCTGGAGTTGAGAAGATTTGAGTTCAAATTCAGCCTTAGACATACATATGTATACACATACATGGGTGTGTGACCTAATTCCAAGACATGCGGAGATAGAACCATTCCTTTGTAGGGCTGAGAGTTAAGTAGGTCAGAAGAATTGTATGGTCACTTTGTCAGAGGATCTGTCAGCAGGAATATTGGAATCCCTGAGGATTCTAGCCATGGATAAGCAGAGAAGGAAGACAACAAACCAACTACAAAATTCCTTGAAAAAAGCTGAGAGCGCCCTGGGGACAATGTCTGGTGTTACCGACCATGCTAATGAGTATCTCAGCTGGAACCATCCCCGAGGCATTCTTAGAAAACATCGAAGGGGCATGAGGTCCTGGTGTGCAGGGCAGTGATGTGGAAAGCATGTGATTCAGGGATCATGTGTCTTCTGACCTTTGAAATGCAGCCTGCCCAGGCATGAATGCTAACAACTTGTAAAAATGAGATCACACCACTCCTTTCCACATTATTGGTGGATGATGGCTCTGGTTCATAAATCAAGGGAAATGAGCAGATGGGACCAAGCCATCCTCTCTATACTCTGAGTTTGAGTCCCCAGCTCTCCTAGCCCATGCCTAGAAGTTCCATGGAAATAATAGAAATGAAGGACCAGGGTATACTCGAGGCACCTAGGAAGAGAATCCAGGCTTCCCTGCTGTTCCTGGATCTCTCTGAGATCATTCCAAGAGTGGGGCTGGTCCAAGTTCAGTTGTGTGATGGCTGGCCCCTTCCTGCCAAGTGGGTCTTCTGCTGACCTGCCCAGGCACTACCTGACCTGAAATTCTTACAGTCAGAGTCACTCTTTAGGGTTATCAAACCCCAAATTGGTAGCAGAGTTTCCAGAGGATCACCACTAAAATGTCCATGACAGGAGAGAAGTGGACCTGGCCCCCTCCTTTTAACACAACAGCAACATAATAGAAAGAATAAATGACTCTGAGTTAGTGGTTATTTTTATTCAGTCAGTCATATTTTTATATCTGACTGGGGTTTCCTTGGCAAAGATACTGGAGTGGTTTGCTATTTCTCTAGCTCATTTTACAGATGAAGAAACTGAGGCAAACGGAGAAGTGACTTGCCCAGGGTCATACAACTAGTAAGTGTCTGAAGTCAGATTTGAACTCAGGAATATGTCTTCCTGACCCCAGCCTTGGCATTCTGTGCAGTATGGCACCACCTAGCTGCCTTGGAGTTAGTGTACCTGTATCCAAATCACAATTCTATTACTTACTGTCTGTATAACCTTGAATAAATTATGTCACTTGTGTCTCAGTTTCCTCCTCCATAAAAATGAAAGAGTTGGACTTGCAGTTGGGCAGACCCAAGTTTACATCTTGCCTCACACACTTGCTAGCTGTGTTTAACCTCTTCCTGCCTCAGTTTCCTCATCTGTAAAATGGGAATAATACCCATCTTCCAGGGTTGCTGTGCAAATTACATGAGCCTTGTGCAAACTATAAAACATTCTATAAATGCTGTCTGTTATTGATCAGGGTGCTCTCTCTAGCTCTAAACCATATGATCCTTTGAACACATTAGCTATTTGCCTCATTAAAAAAGCAGTGAACAGGACTCCCTAGAAAAAGACATGGGACAGGTAAATTTCAATGGATGTGGAAGGAAAAGACTAGGACCAGAAAGCCTCAGCAGGGTTTGCTGCAGAGCGGAGCCCAAGCTGGCTGCACAGAGGCACAAGGCTTTTGTAGAATCAGACAGAGAAGGTAAACTTCACCTCCTGAAGAATGTCTCCAAGGACCAACCTTGTGTGCCTGTGCTGCTGCCTGGCCTGCCCCCGCACAGAGTCATTCCCTTTGCCCCTCAACAGCTTGTTGCTCCCTTATTTCCCATAAGCCAGGCTCCTGAAGCAATTAGCCATTGGCCCCAGTGGCCAGCAACTTCCTGGACCTTGACAGTTTCTTTTTCCTTGTTTGGAAAACTGGCCCAGGAACCCTGTGGTATCAAGCTGGGGGAATGAAGGAAGGAAGGAAGGAGTTGCCTTCGTAATGCTGGGGAAATTAACAGTTAACACTGTTGTCTTTTAGGATGTTTGGTCCCGGAAGAGAATATAACTTTACCCGGCCCAATGAGAAAGGGGAGTTTGAGATTGCAGAAGGGATCAGTGCCACTGTGTTTCGAACTGTGCTGGTAAGGAGTGTGCCCTGTTCTTCCCTCCCAGAAACTGCTGAGTTGGAAACTTGGAGATTCTACTTCAGTGCATTCTGTAACGCCATAAGGTTTCAGTTCAGGATTCACCTGATTCAGCGTTTTTGCCCTCATTTTCTGCCCCCTTGGCCTGTGTGTCCCCTCTTCCCAAGTTCTGGGACCCAATTAAACAGCCTGGTCAGCAAGGATCCCTTTAGCAATTTTTCAACCTTACAGATCCATTCGGGGCATTTTGACATGACCAAGAGTAAATTGGAAAAAGGGATAATTTCTTATTTTCTGTGACCACATTTTTTTCTCCAGGATTATTACAAAACTGGAATCATTAACTGTCCTGATGGAATTTCCATCCCTGACCTTAGAGACACCTGTGATTATCTCTGCATTAACTTTGACTTCAATACCATCAAGTGTCAAGATCTGAGTAAGTACCAAAGAAATTAATAGCTAGCTAGGATTTATATAGGGCAGCTTGGTGGTGCAGTGGATAGAGTGCTGAGCCTGAAATCAGAAAGATTCATCTTCCCCAGTTCAAATCTAGCCTCTGACACTTCCTAGCTGTGTGACCCAGGCAAGTCACTTAACCTCTACCTGCCTATCTAGAAAATGAGCTGGAGGAGGAAACGGTAAACAGCATCAGTATCTTTGCAAGAAAACCCCAAATGGACTCATGGAGCGTTGGACGTGACTGAAACGACTGAACAGTAACAACGATGGGCTGGGCTCTCAGCACTTTACCAATATTATCTAAATTTGATCCTCACAATAGCACTGGAAAGTAGGTTATGTTGTTATCCCCATTTTATGAAATCGATGCAGACCAAGGTGAAGTGACTTGTCCAGCATCATACAGCTATAAGTGTCAGAGACTGGATTGGAGTAGTTGGATAAGTGGTTCCCAGAAGTTGGTATGTAAGGGTGTGCCAAGTGGCTAGACTAAGGATGAACTTGGATCTTTCTAACTCTAGACCTAGTGCTCTATCCTTTGCATCATCTAGCTGCCCATAGAGATCATAAGCAGTAGAGTTGTGATTTGAATTCAGGTCTTCCAGATCCAGCTCCAATAGTCTATCCACTTCACCACCTACTTACCTGCCAGTTACCAATTGAAGTTACCTTGTATTTGCTTGGAATGGATTGAGTCTTCCGTATCAAACTCTGAGCTAGAACCTGGATTGAAAACCATCTGTGATGGCAGATTCCTGCGATTGTTTGTTTCTTCACTTGATGCAGATTATTGTGGGGAATTTGAATTAACAGGAGCCGGGAAGTTTGAAAACAGTGAATGAACATGTGACCTCATTTCTTTGGATTATCTAGTTGTAAAAAAAAAAAAAAGAGGCAATTGATGCCTTGTACAAGGTGCTGTCAGAATTTGCCTAATAGATCTTTAATTAATTACATTAGAAATGAAAAATTCTTTGAGTGGTAGGAGAGAAGGGACTTAGAAATTGAAATAGTTTGGGACAGAGCAGGGAGGGGGTCAGCTATATCATATATGAAGTTATTAACATGGTGGAAGAAGCCTACACTTAATTATAGGGAGAAAGACCACTGGAATTTTGACTTTTCTGTTCAGTTTGGCAACCCTAGAAAAGTCCCTTCATTTCTCCAGACCTCTTTTGACTCTTTCCCTGGGTACTTTAACTCCCTGAAACCAATGTTGTTAATGTTCTCTGAAGGAGACCACTAATCCAGAGGATGGTATGGAAGAATGTACCAGGTGATTCTTAGGCTGGACTTGCATATCATATTGTATAGATTACTCCCACTACTTCCTCCACACATACTCATGTCCTACTGAAAAGTGCTGGAGGAAGTCATGCAATCCTATTGGTGGGATCTACTTTAATTCATTACTCATCTCAGTTGGTCCTTTGATGTAGAAAGGCAGTCCTCTTCCTCTGCTTCGTTCCCCACAACTATTCCAAATCTTCTCTCCTTTGGCCCCCTATACTCCTCCCAACCCTTTTTCTGTTAGCAACTAGATGGCATAGTGGAAAGCTTGCTGGATCTGGAATATGGAAGACTACTGTTCCAGTCCAGTTTCAAACACCTAGCTGTGTGATCTTGGGCAAGTCATTTAACCGTTTTCTGCCTCAGTTTCCCTAACAGCAAAGCAGGGAGAATAATAGCACTTTCCTCCCAAAGTTGTTGTAAGAATCAACAGAAATGAACCAACTAGTATTGTACAAATGCTACCTATTACTCTTATCAATCCTTATTCAGACTGTCCCACCTTCGAATCCCAACAACCCCTGGCAACTAGATGGCACGGTAGCTAGAGTACTGGACCCGAAATCAGGAAGATCTGAGCTCAGGTCATGCCTCAGATAGTCACTAGCCATGTGATCCTGGGCAAGCCACTGAACTTCCCTTGGCCACAGTTACTTCATCTATAAAATGGGGATAATAGTAGCAACTACCTCCCAGAGTTACTGGGCGACAAAATGAGATGATCTTTGTAAATTACTTTGTATACTTTAAAATACTATATAAATGCGTTGTTGTTATTATTAGCAGAAGCCCTTTGCTTTTCTGAGAAAATAAAGGCTTTTGACCATGTGTTCCTGTTACTGTCTCTGCAGCTCAGAATCCCTTAACAACATCCCTCCCCCGTTCTCTCCTGCTCAGCTGATAAAGAAGTGACCCTTCTCCTTGCCAAGGGCAGCCCCTACATCCCTTCTTCTTCAGCCTCCTCTGGCAGATTGCCAGCACCATCTTCTCCCTTCTCTCTGTAACCTTTAATCTCTTCCATATTTGCTGATTTATTCCTCCCTACTGCCTACAAACATGATCAATCCCCCTCATCCCAGCCAAACTCCTAGAAAAAGTTGTCTGTGCTCCTTGCCTCCTCTTCTCTCACTCACTTCTCAGTCCCTTCCAATAGGGGAGAAGGAGGAGGGGGAGAAGGATCACGACGTTTATGTAGCCCTTTAAAAAGATTTGCAAAATGATTCCATGTGGATGATGGGTATCATATATTCTTTGCTTACCTTCTCAATGAATGGGGAGGGGCTAGACTTGGAAAAATTTTTTTTAAATTAACAAATAAAAGGTTTGCAAAGTGCATCATATACATTGCTTATTTTATTTGTGAGAAAATAGCCTTACTCTCTGAGGTAGGTGCCACTATCACTCCAAAAAATGAAGATAGTTCCTGTTCCATGGCCTGTTTCCCTCTAGAAATATGAGTAGTTAGTCAATAAGCATTTAGAGCCTGTGCTCAGTGCCGGATTGTAAGAGAGGATTTGAATGTGCATTTTCTCCCCTCAGGTGCTTTGCTGCATGAGCTCTCCAATGATGGAGCTCACAAGCAGTTTGATCACTACCTCGAGGAGCTGATCTTGCCCATCATGGTGGGCAGTGCCAAGAAAGGGGAACGGGAGTGCCACATCGTTGTGCTGACTGATGAGGACTCTGTAGACTGGGATGAGGACCATCCTCCACCCATGGGGGAGGAATATTCTCAAAGTAGGAACTCTGCGTATATTTTTCCACTTTAAATAATATTTTATTTTTTTCCTCCAATTACATGTATAAATAATTTTTAACATTTGTTGTGGGGGTTTTTTTGTAAGTTTCAGTTCCAAATTCTAGCCCTCCCTTCTTCTATTCCTCCCTCAAACAGTAAGAGTCTAATTTAGGTTATACGTGTGCAATCATTTAAAGCATTTCCATATTAGTCACTTTGTGGAAGGAAAGAAAGGATCAAAGGAAGAAAGATAGAAAAATAGTATGCCTCAGTCTGAATTCAGATGCCATCAGTTCTTTTTATGGAGGTAGAGATCATTTTGTCATGAATCCTTTGGGATTATCTTGGATCAGTGTATCGCAGAGACTAGCTAAGCCATTTACAGTTGTTCCTCATCTAGTATTGCTGTCATTGTGTGCAATATTCTCCTAGTTCTGTTCTCTTCACTTTGCTTCAGTTCACCTAAATTCAGGTTTTTCTGAAATCATCTGGCTTGTCATTTCTTATAGCCCAGTAATATTCCATTACAGTCATATGCTACAACTTGTTCAACCATACCCAGTTGATGGGCATCCCCTCAATTTCCAATTCTTAGCCATCATAAAGAGATGCTGTAAGTATTTTTGTGCAACTAGATTCTTTTTCTCTTTTTAAAAAAATCTCTTTGGGATACAGTCCTAGTAGAGGTATTGCTGGGTCAAAGGGTATGCACTTTGGGCCTTCGGATCCTTTTGGTAGCCCTTTGGGCATAGTTCCAAATTGCTTTCCAGAACTCTACCAATAGTGCATTAGTGTCCTAGTTTTCCCACATTTACCATTTTCCCTCCAACTTTTATCATTTTCTTTTTTTTATCATATTAGCCAATCTGATAGATGTGAAGTGGTGCCTCAGAGTTTTAATTTACATTTCACTAATCAATAGTGATTTAGAACATTTTTCCATGTGACTATACCTTTGATTTCTTTGTCTGAAGATTGCCTGTTCATATTCTTTGACCATTTATCAGTTGAGAAATGACTAATATTCTTGTAAGTTTGACTCACTTCTCTATATATTTGAGAAATGAGGTCTTTATCAGAGATACTTGCTGTAAAAAATTTTCCCCCAATCTTCTGCTCTCCTTCTAATTTTGGTTGCATTGGTTTTGTTGATGCAAAAACTTTTTAATTTTATATAATTAAAATTATCCATTTTACATTTATAATGCTCTCTATATCTTATGTGGTCCTAAATTCTTCCCTTATCCATAGATCTGTCAGGTAAACTATTCCATGCTTTCCTTGTTGTTTTTGTTGTGATTGCTTATCTTTTGTTCTCAGAAAGGATCATGACATCAAGAAGATGATGCTGTGACTTGCAAGTCACTTAGATCTGAGTGAGGGAGGGCTGTCCAAGGTCACCCACTTCATTTTCTCCTCCAGAGCCATCTGGGTCCAGTGACAAGTTATGTAGATCAGGACAACTGGAGATGGCCCTGCATGATCTTCTGATTTGCTTATAGTATCACCCTTCATGTCTAAATCATATACCCATTTTGACCTTATCTTAATATATGGTACGAAATGTTAGTCAATACCTAGTTTCCACCATATGTTTTCTAGTTTTCCCATCAATTTTTGTCCAATCATAAGTTTTTGTCCCAAAAGTTTGAATCTTTGGACATATCAAATGCTAAATTACTATGGTCAATGTATTGTGCACCTGGTCTATTCCACTGATCCACCACTCTGTTTCTTAGCCAGTACCAGATTGTTTTAATGAACATACAGTTTGAGATCTGTTATAACGAGGCCACATTCCTTCACATTTTTTTCATTAATTAATGAAAATGTGGTTGTTCTTGACCCTTGGTGTTCTTAACCTTTTGTTTTTTCAGGTGAATTTTTTTATTGTTTCTACCTCTATAAAATAATTTTTGGTAGTTTAATTGATAATGGCACTGAATAAGGAGCTCTGCATATATAAGGAGAATGTCTGGAGATTAAATTAGTTTAGGGCAGACATGAAATACTGGTGGTGGAAATTTGAACTCAGTCAATTCTGTGAACCAAAAGCCAGACCCAGACCCCACAGTTTGCTAAATTTATCTGTTGGCTACAGAATCCACTTCTAATTTATGCCAACCTATAGCCTGGAGGATCCCCACTTTTACTCTGGTACTTTGCATACTACCAAGTAGATGTTAGGTCCATCATGTGTGGTGCTCATGTTGATGATAGCGGAATCTTCTTGAATTATTTCATGATCCCATAATCTTAGGATTTGATCATTAGCCGAGACCTTAGAGGCCTGCCAGGAATGGAATTTCCATCCCTGACCTTAGAGATGAGTCACTTAACCTCTGTCTGCTTCAGTTTCCCTAACAGCAAAATGGGGAAAATAACAACACTTTCCTCCCGAAGTTGTTATAAGAATCAACAGAAATGAACCAAAAAGTATTGTATAAAAGCCATTATTATCTATTCTCCCTTACTCAGACTGTCCCAGCTTCTCATCCCCTACGACATCTAGCAAGTAGGTAGCATGGTGGATGGAGTACCAGCAGGCATGCTAATTCCAATACTCAAGCCATGAAGTAATAAGAATATTCTAAGAATAAAAGTAATTTTGTTGTTGTTCAGTCATGTCTTTGTGACCCCATTTGGGGTTTTCTCGGCAAAGGTACTTGCCATTTCTCTCTCCAGCTTATTTTTTCAGATGAGGAAACTGAGGCAAATAGGGTGAAGTGACTTGCTCGGGATCACACAGCTAGCAAGTATCTGAGGTCAGATTTGAACTCACAAAGATGAGTCTTCTTGACTCCTGGCCCTGCACTCTTATCTACTACACCACCTAGCATTTATATAGTGCTTTTTAAAAAGGTTTGCAGAGTGACTTTTATATGTTTAATCGCTATCATATTCCCATTTCTTGCCGCCTCATTGGGTTGGGGATGGGCTGGAGGGAGAGTATTTTAAATCAATAAATAAAAAGTTTACAAAGTGCATCACATACATTATTTATCTCACTTGTGAGATCATAGCCTCACTCTGTGAGGCAGTTTCTCTTATCTTCTTTTCCACGTGAGGAAAGTGAGACTAAGAGAGGATAATTTGCCCAGTCATACCTTTCTGTCTAAATCTGATGCTATAGCTTCTGTGCCATCTAGGTTCAATATCATTTCTAATGGGTTATCCAACCTCTGCTTAAATATGTCCAATGAGAAAATGTTCACCATCTCCAGAGGGAGCCCTCTCAGGGTTTTGTTGCCTTGGGGTAACTTTTACTGTTGGAAAATTTCTTGTATTCAGTTTAGTTCAATTATCAAGTACTTACTGTGTAGAAAACATCATGTTAGGCTCCAAGAGAGATGCAGAATTTAGAGATGCCAATCCCTGCCTTTATATCTCATTGGGTGGCACTTTTCTGAATAACTATAGTACAAAGGAATATATGAAAATGACATTCTGAAATGTAAGGAAAGTGTTATTTGAAGGCCAGAGCCTGGAGTAAAAGCTGATTTTTTCAACGGGTTGGATGTGCAGGGAGGGCTTCCTAGGAAAGATAGCAAGATACTAGAAAGATGATCTGAAATCTGCCTTCCTGTAACCACCACCCAGGTTCCACTTCTGCTCTTCTGATGAGATCCACAGAAAAATCAATGTAATCTTTCCCTGTAGGAAAATAACTGTGATGTTTTCCCTAAAACCTCTTTGGGCTAAGAATTCCTGCTACTTTCAGCCATCCCTCATATGGCATGGTTTTGAGATCTTCAAACCTCCCTTGATCTCCCTCTCCTGGATGTCCTCTAGTCTGTCAGTGTTTCCGTGGCATATAATGCTCCAGATGGAATCTCTACATAAACTATTACTTTCTTTGATCTGAATTTTATACTTGTATTTATTTATATTATATATCATAGATATCACACATCTAGAATATATATTAATAATGTAATAATATATAATGTATTGTCAATATTTTAGATATTATTTATATTATATATTTTAGATACCATATTACATATTATAGATATTGTCTATATTGTATGTTACATGTATATTGTGTTATCTCTTATTACACTTGCATTTATCTCATATTTATTTATGAAATTGCATTTATTTTTAATAGGATCTTAGTTTTAGAACTCAAGGTACACCATTTAGTTCCACCCTCTTATTTTACAAATGAGCAAAATAAGGCTAGAGTTATGTTTTGTCCAGTCACATCAGGTAGTAAAGAGAAGAACCAGGATTCCAAACCACTTTCTCTGACTCCAAATCCAGTGACCTCTCTGGTTTACCGTCCTCCTTCTCCTTGTCAGTGCCCACTGTTGGCTTAGCCTTGTTGTTAACTAAAAGCCCTGAGCATTTTTTATATGAGCTGCTGTTGAACTAAGTTTCTCTCCTCCCAATTGTAGCATTTTGCATTCCTTCCTCAGAGCCAGGAGAAGGCATTTGTGTACACTAGACAAAGTTTGGAAAATTGGCCTCCTTTGTGTCTCTTCCCATCAGAAATGTTTCATCTTCACTGTAATGTGTGCAGCCTGTTACAAAATAAATAGCAACGTGTTGCAATGAGCAGAACTTTCTGGTCTTAAGATATGTGCATTTGCTAAAAGCTTTCTATTGATCTAAATGATATGGGTCCCCTTGGTATAACTGTGCACCCCTCAAAGGATATCTCACAAAGAATAAACAAAAAACAGAGGCATACTTAGTTTATTGGATCTGTGATTTCACTGATGTTTTTATACACAGTAGTGTGTGCAAACTTCCACCAGTGTAGAGTGTAGCTCATTCGTATCTTCTTATTCTGGTCAATTCTCATCTAATTCCTTCCATTAATCCAAATGTTAGACCAGGCTTCCTTTAGGTTTTTTTAATATTCTGTGGAAAATCCCCCCCCCCAACTTATGAGAAGACTTCTACCCTACTCTTTTGCAGAGGTGAGGGACACACAGGGTTGGTACATCATTCTTACTTTGTCCATGGATTGATTGGTCTTCCTCAGTTTTTTGCAGTTTCTTTTTCTTTAAAAAATATTATTTGTAGCAGAAAATTGGAAATTGGAAGGAATTGATACCCATCCACTGGGAAATGGCTAAACAAGTTGTGGTATATGAATGTAATGGAATACTATATGCTTTAAGAAATGACAAACAGGCAAATATCAGAAAAACCTGGAAAGACTCACATGAATTGCTTCAAAGTGAAGTAAGCAGAACCGGAAGAACAGTGTACACAGTAAAAACAACAATGTGTGAGGACCAACTATGATTGACTTAGCTCTTCTCAGCAATACAGTGATCCAAGATAATTCCAAAAGACTCATGATAGAAAACACTATCCACATGTGGAGAAAGAACTATGGAATCTGAATGCAGACTCAAGTATATGATTTTTTCTTTATTTTTTTCATAGTTTTTTTCCCCTTTTTTTCTGTTTCTTCTTATAAAATATGACTAATATGGAAATGTTTTACATGATTGCACATATGTAACCTACACAAATTACTTACTATTTTAGGGAGAGGGGAAGAAGAAAATTTGGAACTCAGAATTTTATTTAAAAATGAATGTCTAAAATTGTCATTACATGTAATTGGAAAAAATAAAATATTATTTAGTAGAAAAATATTATATGCTATATAGGAAGAGTCTCTGGGAAGTAGAAAGAAAAAGAGCAGATACTAGGAGGAATTATTTTCAAAAAACAAAAAATGTCAATAAAAATTTTAAAAAAAAGATTCTGTGGGAATCACTGAGACTGTTTTTTTTTCCCCTGGCTACATGACGAGCTTACCTCCTTTCCAGACATGTGTAGCCTTTCTGTCTTCCATATCACTGTTGTTGTTTAGTCATGTTCAACTAATTATACGCAAGTCATATGGGTAATATAATGCGGTCTACTGATCCCTACCATCTGTCTTTTTCGTTGACTTTTGGGTCACATGCCATTTCTCTAATTTGGAGATATGGTGTTTCAAGATTCATGGCCATATAAAAATACAGAGATCCAAGAGACCTGCCAGAGACCTAGTTCTCTAGAAGCTTACCCCCTAATAGGAGAGGGCAGGAAGGATGTCCCTGAAAGCCTCACTTTCCCCATGATTAACCCCTGGTTTTCTCTTTCTAGTTCTTTATAGCTCCAAGCTCTACAGATTCTTCAAATACATTGAGAATCGGGATGTTGCAAAAACCGTCTTGAAAGAACGGGGACTAAAAAATATCCGAATTGGTATTGAAGGTAAGAAAAACCAAAGCTTTCTTGTGGTTCTGACTTCGGGCTTTAGCCTCATAAACACTCCCATCTCAGAGAGGTCACACATAAAGGCATTTTCATAAATAATATTTTAATAAATTGTTTTGCTAAAATTTCCATTTTCCTTTTCCCCCCAGTGTTTTTGTGCTTTGAAATAGCTTTGAAAATAGATTACTGCCTTCCCAGAGTAATAATTGCTAATAGCATTAATGTAGCACCTACAGGTTTGCATTGCAAAGCACTTTATATAATGTTATCAAGAAAGAGACATCTGGGCTAGAAAGTGATGACTGCATCTTACTGCCTTTGACCACTCTATATAGTACACACCTTCTCCCTCCCTTCCCCTCCCCGCCCCCACTTCCCCAATATACTGTCTGGTTTGAGTTAGGTGTAGTCTGTCTATAGGAAATAAAGTTGTCATTCCCTTGCTAACTTCCTACTGGATACTGCAAGTCTGAGATATGCTGGGAGCTTCTTTAACTTGAAGGGTTTATCCTCCCTCCTTCCCTCCCTCCCTCCCTCCCTCCCTTCCTTCCTTGTTTCCTTCCTTCCTTCCCTTCCTTTCCTTCATGGTTTTGGGGTTTTGTTTTGTTTTGATATTTTGCTCTGTTAGGGAGCCACTAGGTGGTGCAATGAACACAGCACTGGACCTGGAGGCAAGCTCTGGGTTCAAATCCTGACTCAGACACTTGCTGTCTGTGTAATCCAAGGCAAGTGATTGATTTAACCTCTGTCTTCCTCACTATAAAATGAGGAATAATAATAGTCCCTGCCTCCCAGAGTTGTTGTGAGGATTCAGTGAGATCATCTTTTTAAAGTATTTTGTAAACCTGTAAGCAATTAATGCTGGTGTTACTATTATTAATTATCATTATGTCAAACTCTGCAATTGACGATGATGATAACGACTAAAACTGATGAGAAGATTCTCTTCCAATTCCACGGGGAGGGACAGAATGATTTTTCCTGAATTATATCATTCCTTAGTGTGATGTAATGAAAAGAGCACTGGATTTGAAAGTCAAGATAACTGGATTTGAATCTTGGCTCTGCCAGGCACTTCACTTTTTCAGCCTCATTCTCCTTCCCTGTAAAATGGGGATGATAACATTTGTACTACTTACCCCAGATGGGGTTTTTTTTGAGCTTTAGAGCTGAAAAGGACCTTAGAGACCAGTATCTAGTCTAGTTATTCAGGTAACTGAGGCCCAGAGAGATAAAGTGATTTACCCAGGGTCACACAGGTGATAAGTGGCAGAGCCAGAATTCAAACTCAGGTCCTTTGATTCAAGATCCAGCACTCTTCCCCACTGCACTATCTTGGTACTTTAAAAAAAATTGCTGTGTAAACTTTGAAAGCACTCTGTTTAAAATTTGAACTAGGAACAAGGCCTCCAGGGTATCTGGATGTTTTCATTGATAGTTTGATTTCATTTAATCAAGTAGTTTTGGCCTTCATTTCAAACCAAAAACGGCCTGAATCAGGAAGAGTGAGGAAAAGCATAGCGGTGGAGAAGGGATTACAAAAGAGTGATATATGGTGCAGCCAGTCCAAAAACCATGCTTCCTGTGTGTCAAGGTGGGCACCAGGCAGTCTGAGGCAGAACGTAAGGAGAGAGGATAGATGCCAGAGAGAGCAATGGCCAAACCTATGAGAATCCTACATCTGTCTTTCAGGCTATCCCACTTGTAAGGAAAAAATTAAGAGGAGACCAGGTGGCCGATCTGAAGTCATATACAACTATGTGCAACGTCCATTTATCCAGATGTCGTGGGAAAAGGAGGAAGGAAAGAGCCGTCATGTTGATTTTCAGTGTGTCCGAAGCAAATCCCTCACCAACCTAGTGGCAGCTGAGGAAGATATCTCTGAAGACCAGGAGGCCCTGCTGCACCACCCTCCACAAGTGGATGAACTTGATCGGCTAAATGCTCCACTCTCTCAGATGGCCCCTAATGACTTCCCAGATTAGGTCCAACCATTAATCCAACCAGATCTCTAAGGTCCTTTTCATCCTGGGATGCACTCAAGGTTTGTCTCACTCACAACAGGAGACACAGTTTCTCCCTAACCCTTCCCTACATCACCAATAATATTAAGGTGTATTCTTTGAAACAAACTGATGCCCGTAAGAAGAAATGAATAATCAGAACTGGCCACCGAATCACCAGACATTCTTAACTGACCCTGGGCACATGAGAAGCTCCTCAGGATTGGTGCTGTCCTGGAATAACTTGAGAAAGCTAAAAAGGAAGTTTTAAAAAACCTCATTTCCTTATGTAGCAAAACACCTCCTGCTTCTCTTCCCATTCTTTTTACCCCCCTTTCCTTGCCAGGTATATACCCCATGTATATAAGCTGCCAAAAGGCAGCTTCCTCAGTTGCAAGGGGACCAGACCACCATCCCATTTTGCTACATAGGTATCTGTGGAAGACTGTTAGAAAACTTCTAAAGAATGCATCCAAGATTCAGCTCATCTAGGAGGAATGAGGCCTTGTTTACAAATGAGTTGAGTTTTTCAGAAGAGAATCCTTCAAGAGCTTAAATTAAATTGTTTAAAAAAATTTTTTTTTAAATAGCACTAGTTTATCTTTTGGTATAAGTGACATAACCATAGGATTTATGGGGGCCTGAATTGATTGTGCAGGAATGAAACCATCCTGAGAGTTTGCTCATTCCCCAGCCAGGCTAGAAATTCAGGAATACCGAGTAAAGCCACTGTCTTTGCCCCCCCCCCCCGCCGTTCAGGGCTGTGCTGGGAATATGGTAGTCATGAATAGGGTCATGGCCGGAGGCTCTCAAAACATGGTCAGGAATTTCTTCTGAGGCCTCAGTTATTCAAATGAAAAATTGTAAGATGTCTTTGAGGTTTAGTGCCAGGGATGGGGAAGGCCAGGATCTCAGGAATCAATAGATATAGCCCCATCCTGGTGCTAGGTAAGGGAAAACAATCATGATTTGAACTCTGGCTTGAATTCTGCAACCCCATTCATGAATTTTAGATGACTCTCACTCCTACACCATCCAAAGGTCCATCCCAGCCCTCCCTCCTTAGAGATATGACTGAAATGGTCTTATTATGCAGATTCTATCCTATGGAACTTGGTGTGGGTGGGGAAGTAATAGCAAATTCAGCCTGGGGGTTGTCTCTCACCTGTTCACTCAGGGTAATAGAAGATGCCAGGTGAGAAGAAAGTTTTAATGTTTGTTGTTTTTCCATACAAATGGCACATTCAGTGACTCAGGGTGGAGAAAATTAGGTTGATTTTTTTTTTTTTATGTCAACTATATTAACCTCGTGCTGACCCAGAGCCTACACTGTTCCCCTAAGTCCTCTGATGTGCAACTTAGACAATGGGTCTTGGATTATAACTGTGACCCAGGAGATGAGTAGGACACAATTCCATGAGTAGATCTAGGTCCAGATTCATGCAAATAATGAATCTCCTGAAGTGAGCGCAGCATTCAAATTCACACTGCCTATTTCCATTGGGCTGGAACCAATGACACCATTTTACCTAATTATCACTTCTAGTAGTGTGAATTTGAATAGATGTGGCCATTCCAGGGGATTCTTTATTCACATTAATTGGTACCTGTTTGTGTCTGTTTGAATGACTTTGTAACTGGGAACGAAATTGGATTCCAGAGCCAAATATAGATGACTAGGAGTTATCTTCCATTGTATTATCTGGCCTGTTCTTCTGACATTTTTGCCTCACTTCCATTGGTATAATCTGGTCATCAGTTGACTATAGTTTTAGCCTTCCTTAGGCTCTTTCTAAATTGCATGTTACTTTGACGTTTTAACCCTTCAAACTCCTTTAAGACACTACAGGACAAGGTACTTTCCTCTAATTTGTGATGGTGACTCAGTTACTTTGTAATCCAAGCTAAGAAAACAATAGAAGAGACATTTTAAGCAGCTGTTGTCTCAGAGAAAAAAAAGAGTAACTTTTCTAGATCCCAGTAAGTTCTCAAGTTAGAAATATGCTTACTACTTTTTTTTTGACACATTGTTATGGTGTCAAAATCCCAAATGTATGATATGATGTCTTCTCAGGAGTTAAAATGATACTATTGGCCCACCACTGGAAGGTTAGACACTGAATTGCTTTTCCAGTGGGTGGTGATTGATGCTGAACCATCCATACTCCCTTCTCCATCTTCCCTTTTTTATTTAACTGATGATATACATTTGTGAGTCAGGCAGCCATTGTTAGGGGTACAGCCTTTATGAGGAACCATGTTTCTTCTCTGTGGAGCTAATTGACACATCTTCAAACTACATCTACAACTTGACCTCATTAGCACTAAATTCATATCAAAACATCCTCTAAAATGGTGCTTCCTTTGTGTTTCTGAATGGACAAATCCACCATTGCAAAGACCATTCAGATTCTACAACCTTTATTTGTATATTTTAAGAAATTAATGACAATTTATTTTCATGTTGAAGTACGTTTATTCCCCTCCTCAGTATTTAGCTTATATGTTATTAATATTAAATGTAAACACTCCAAAAAAGAACTGCTACTTTAGTGTTTAAAAAAAAGTACAACTGTATTGCATCTATTGGAAGATATCAGTACTGTTTGAAGGATAGCTTTCTTGGGCCATCTTCATCATTTTCCCAATTGCTATTAGTGTGCCCAGCTATCTAGCCCATGGAGCAACCTATGAGCTAAAACAAGGTAGCAGAAACCAATGAGGGAAAACTAGTTTTACAATGGAGTTTCTTCTCAGAGCTAGTAGTTTCTTGTTATGCTTTGTTATTTATTCAATGTCACCCCTGGGGAGAGGGCACAGTGGACTTGACAGTTGTGAAACTCTGGGAGTTTATTTGGGTGAGGGCGGTGGTATTCTTTGGCCTCTAAGGGCTAAGATTGAGTGTATGATGACTCCATACCTACCAATCCCTGGCTTACCAAGTTAATCGCAATATTTTCTGAGGGTCAGAGTAACAATCCCCTGCACAGAAAGTCATATCCCTCTTAACCTTTTCAAGCCATATGAAGACATGTCAGAGATAGCAGATGGGTAGGTACTGGTTCCAGGGCAGTATAGCCCCAGTGTTGGCAGAGCTCTGGGACTGGACTAGACATGTTTTGTTCCCTGGTGGAGCAAATGGGGAGAATCCAATTCAATTTCTTTTTCAAGTGCCTAAATAAGTTAGTCAGGTTCTATTATACCTGAAAACAGATTGTTTCCAAAGATGTTTTATTTGCACTCAGACTGTCTTTCTTCCTTGGTAGCCAAGGTGAGAATTTTTAAGAAAAATGAGAGTTCTTTTCTGTTTGTTACTGTGTTATCTCAGGCTGGGTCATATTTCTAGTGTAGGGATGGAAGAATAAGGAAGAGAGAACAGGGTAGAAATTCTGTAATGTTAGCAAAAACTTCTACTTGCAGTTCATCATGGGATCATAGATCTAGGGCTGGAAGGAATCTTAGAGGCCATCTATACAGGCTCATGCTAATGCCCTGGAATATTTGAAAAGCATTCATCCTGGGGTAGCTAGGTGGTGCAATGGATAAAGCACTGGCCCTGGAGTTAGGACCTGAGTTCAGATTTGGCCTCAGACACTTACTATGTGACCCTGGATAAGTCACTTAACCTCAACTGCCTCCAAAAAAAAAAAGTACTCATCCAGCCAGGGTGTGTTTTGATGAGAAGGAGGGATGATGATGGTAGTTTCCTTATGTCTGATTGAATTTTTGGTTTCTGCAGAGAGAGGAAAGAGAATTGGGGAGTATGAAAGAGATACCAAGGGAAGAAATGTTTGTTTAAAAAAAAAACCTACAGAATAGTTGGGAATAGTGAATTTCAGAATTTAACATGCAGCAGCAAGAACTATTTTAAGCCTCACCTAAGAGAAAAATGTAGACTGATGTGAATGTATATAAATCACAATGGAAAGAGACCTAAATGAATGGGCACAGTTTACAAATGGGGGTTCCCAGAATATTGATCAGGGGTTCTTCTTTAGGAGTAAGCAAAGATTCTGAATCAAAGTACAGGCCTTAAATCAAACTATGCCTGAAAAGTGTGATGTGGCGTCCTTTATTTTTAAAAACTCATGTCACAGAAATTTAAGCATGGGGGGTGGGGCAGGGTCATTAGTGGCACATGCCTCTAATTCCTGCTTCTGAGGGAAGCTGAGGCTGGTGGATCATTGGAGCTCAGGAGTTCTGAATTGCAGTGGCCTCAGCCAGTCAGCTGTGCATGCTCTCAGGTACCATGGTAACAAAGGGAAGTAGGTATGAGGCTGCCTAAGGAGGGACAAACTGTCCCAGTCAGAAATTAGGGCAGGCCGACGCTCTGGGAAGGTCAGACTAGGGACTGGCAAAACGCCTCTCTCCCAGCCACCATCAAGGGCCAATCCCTTTTCCATGTGTTAAAAAAATAAAAATGAATGATTTAACTTTGCTGATCCAAATTCCCTGATTAGGATAGGGCCCAAGAAAGTGTTATCTTTAAATGCTACCTTCTATTTACAGGTGAGATGCTGGTTTGGTTTCTCGTTTTAGTTTGTATTTAGTTTGAATGTTGCACTTGTTCACCTCCTACAGTGTTTATCAGATCCTATAATCAGGATGCCTTTTTTCTATAATAAAGTTATTTCTGTGTGCTCGAATGGTGGTGTTGGTTTGTGTGTTTGTTTTTTAAGGACAAAATGAATCTGAGCACCTACTGGTCATTTATTTAGTCCACTCTGAAATGCCTACATACGCAGCAGAACCCCCTTTCCCAGTGGAATGAGATAATTGTAAACCATTTTGTAAATGTTATCTTATTAATCAGTGTGCCTTGAGCCTTGGTCTACTTTATCATAGCCAGTTTTCTTTTCAGACCTAGCAGATTCAGGGGCCCTCAGTGATCTCTGCTCTCGATCCACCTTCATTCTCAAGGGCTCCCCCCGCCCCCGCCCCGCCAAATAACTGAAGCTGCCTATTCTCTAACATCCTTTGCTAGAGACAAGGGGATCCTCAGGTCCACATGGAACTTTACAAGGGGAAATGGAGCATAATGATCCGAGGTTTTCCTCTGTTGTAAAGTGAAGAGGGGCAGGGAGTTGTGTGGAAAGCAGGGATTTAAAATAAAAAAAGGAAAGCTGAAAATGAAAACCAGAATCTTAAGACCTCTAAGTAGTAGAGGCAGAATAGGAAAGCACCACCCTGGTGGCCCCTTTCCCTGCCCCTTATTCTAGTTTAATTCTGTTAAGGATTTGTGGGCAGTTAGTTAGGTGGTACCTAAAGTGCCCAGGCTGGAATCACGAGGACCTCAGTTCAAATCCAGCCTCAGATACCAGCTGTGTGGCCTTGGGAAAGTCACTTAGTCTGGTTTGCCTCAGTTTTCTCATCTGTAAAATGAGCTGGAGAAGGAAATAGCAAACCACTCTAGTAATCTTTGCCAAGAAAACCCCCGATGGAGTCCTAAAGAGTTGGGTACAACTGAAACCACTGAAGGATAACTGCAATGGGAAGAGATTTGTAGACAAGGAGCACTGGATTAAATTCCAGATCTTCTATCTGACTTAGAGACAGGGGGTGTAGTAGATAATGTAGTGGACTCCAAGCTTGGCTTGGGATAGGAAACCTGAGTTCAAATCTAGCCTCAGACATTTATTCTCTATATGACCCAAAGGCAAATAGCTTACCCTCTGGGCCTCGGTTTCTGCATCTATAAAATGGAGATGATGTTGACACCTATTGCAAAGAGTTGTAAGGATCCAATGAGATTATATTGCAAACATAGAATGTTTTACAAACCTTAAAGCACTATTTAATCATGAGACATCACTACTATTGGACAAGTCACTTCTGTCTCTGAATCTCAGCTCTGAGGAATTTGTAAAATGAGGGAGTGGAATTAAGTAGACCCGTCACTCCACTAGCCCACCCATACTGGTCCTGAAGGTTGAGTCCCTAGAAGTCTGTCTGCTACTTCTTTCAGGGTTCTAGAGATAATCTTGTGGATGGCTGTACTTGATCCTTTGATTGCTTTGCTATAATTGATCCTTAGCCCCCACCAGTGTGCCTTCTCTTTAACAACCTGTCAATAGATTAAATTCTTTAGCAAAGGTATTTACTCAAATGCCATAGCAAGAAGAGTAGTTACAAACTATTTTCCCCTAAATCAGGGGCTCACTTCCATCAATAAATACAAAATCCAAGAGGGGAGGGACTTGACAGGAAGAGTGAACACATACTTAAAATATTATAGTAGCATAGCATACATGCTTCTTACACCTAAGACACATGTAGGGACAAGGTAACTCACAACTATGGAAATGCAGGGCCTCAAAACACTTTTTTTTCTACTTAGTCCTCTCAAAGATTTTTGTGGTGTTGGTGATGTATGGGTCACTCCACTGCTGAGCTGAGCTGGCTTCTTGAAGAGTACAGCACGTCTATGCTGGCTTGACAATTCAACTAGGTTTGCTCCTAAGGTGCAGTGTTTCAATGCAATCTTCTAGTGGGCTGAGTCAGGCAGTTCACTTAGCTAGAGGTGGCTTGTCACTGGGTTTGGCTGTAGCTGGGATGGACTGGGCAGGTTGTTCAGCCATTGGCCATGGCGACTGCTGCTAGAAAGGTCACCAGACTGCTGCCAGCCTGGGACAAGCAGGCCCATTGGCCCCTGGGTAGCTGCCAGACTGGCCTGGGCAGATCACATGGCTGCTGGGCTCTTCTCAGCTTCTGGCATCTCTGCTGTAAGACTGATTTTCTGAGATCTTTCTTCAGTGGGCAGCTGAAACCTTTCATCACCTTCAGCCAACAGCTTGACTAGGTGGCGCTGTGCTCTCTTCACCTACAGTGTTACAAGCTTCTTTTTCAACAATGATGGTCTCTCAGCTAGGGTAATGACACTTAGCCTAGGACTGGCAGAAGCATCTCCTCTTTGACTGACCAAGAGCCTCAATTCTGAGGTCTGTCACCTCCAGACAGTGGGAGGGAGAGGTCTGGCCTCACATGTGACTCTCCATTTTCTATCTAAAGGTCGTTGCATTTAGCTGGCTCCATAACTGAAATGCCATCCATCCTTACCTTTACCTTTTGGTTCTCCTGACTTCCTTCAAGACTCAGCTCCAACCTCCTACCTTCTACAGGAGTCTTTTCCTAGTGCCAACAATGGCTAAGGCCTTCTTCTCCAAAACCATCTTACCTTCCATCTACTCCATATGTATGTTGTACGTACCTAGTTATTTACATGTCTCCCCTATTAAAATGTGGACTCCTGGAGAGCAAGGACCATTCCCTCTCTTTGTATCCCCAGAACTTAGCACAGTACCTGGAACATAGTAAGTACTTAATAAGTGGCTGTTGACTGACAATCCTTCCGGATTCAAAGCTAGTTCTTTCTGTAAGTGACTGTACCTTGGCTTGTGGTGGTCATTTCCAGTTCAGTCAGTTATACTTCCCAGAATCCTTTTGTGGTCTCATGCAGATAAGTGGCTAGGGACAAGGATGGGAATGCAGTTGATGGGTTAGAGGCAAATTCAAGATATTTTTCCTTTACTTTCAATGGCTCTGTCTTTTTGCCTCTTAAAACATTCAGTTTTTGCCCAGGTCTCCCTACAGCACCCTATATCTCTTCTCCTTTAAGCTGCACTTTCCTGGAACTCAGAAGAGATTCACTCCTTTTTGACTCAGTAGCTTGCTGATCCACAGTGTGGGTAATGTATATTGAACAATTTACAGTTAGACATCTCACCTATTCTCCAGTATCCTTTCTGGGATGCCTGATAGATATCTAAAATTTAGTGTCAAAAATCAAGGTCCATTCCTTACCCCAGTTACCCTTTCCTAAATTTTCATTAGTATCATTCCTTCCCCAATTCCTAGCTCAGAATTTCATTTTCATTTATTTTCTCCTTTACCTCAGACATCTTATCTATCATCAAGTCCCATCAATTTCTTGTCCATAACATTTCTTAGCCTCCACAAAAGTCTGATACTAAGGTAATGCTGAATTCTAGGAGTTTATGATGGCAGATAATAAGTTCTATCAAGCTGGAAAGGCTTCTCAGATAGGCCCTCCTATACTAGCCACAGTCTACCATTGAAGGACCATTTAACAGAAAGACTAATTAACTAATCAATGATTCTTTTTTTTGGACACAGAAAGCCCCAACACAAACAAAATATTAAAAATGTCCTTCGGTACAGTGCAATCCCATTCCCTATCAGATATGGCCAAGCATCTGAAATTTTAGAACATAACATCTTGGAATTAAAATTTTAAATTAAATTATCTTTAACCACTAGTCATCTTCATGTATAGCCTTTGTCTGGTAAGCAACAAATTGGTACATTCCTGAAGGAAATGAGCTACACCTAGCACTTAGAATGGTGCCTGGCATATGACTGACATCAGGGAACTTTTCTTGAAAGATGATGTCTAGACTCTTTTTCTGATAATGGCTTTCAGATAGTCCAATAATTTTTAAATGATCTCTCCCTGATTTGTTTTCCAAGTCATTTTGCCAATGAAGTATTTCACACTTTCTTCTATTTTTTTCATTCTTTTGATTTTGTTTTATTGTTTCTTATTGTCTCATGGAGTCATTGGCTTCCACTTATCCAATTCCAATTTTTAAGAAATTATTTTCTTCAGTAAGCTTTTGTATCTTCTTTTCCATTTATACTTTCCAATTCTACTTTTTAAGGGGTTCTTTTCTTCAGTGGATTTTTGTGCCTCTTTTTACCAATTGACCTATTCTATTTTTAAGGAATTATTTTCTTCAGTATTTTTATGCCTCCTTAACCAAGCTGTTGACTCCCTTTTTATGACTTTCTTGCATTACTCTAATTTCTTCTCTCAATTTTTCCTCTACCTCTCCTTTGATTTTTAAAATCTTTTTTGAGCTCTTCCAGGAATTCTTTTTATTCACCTGAGACCAATTCACATTTTTAAGACTTTGGATGTACTATTTTGACTTTTGTCTTCTGCATTTGTGTTTTGAACTTCCTTGTTACCAGAGTAACTTTCTACAATCAGGTTTGTTTGTTCTTGTTGTTTGCTCATTTTTGCAGCCTATTTCTTGACTTTTCACTTTATGAAATAAAGTATGATATAATATGGTAGGCTCTGCTTCCAGGGTGGAGGGAACACTGTTCCAAGCATCAGGGTTAGGTTTTTTTGTTTTGTTAGTTTTGGTTTTTTCTACTATCGCTGCTGTTTTCAAGAGATAGTTCTGGGGGTCTGTCAGTTTTCAGTTCTTCCAAGGTGGTATGTTCTAAGGAGAAATGTGGTCACTACTCTCCTGGCCTGTGAGTGACCACAATCACTCTCTTTCCACCCTGGCATTATGACCATGGTTCTTGCTTCCACGCAGCCTCACGTTCTAGTGTGTTAATGCTCTTCCTCTCCCTGGCACTATGATTTGGAACCACAGATGGACAATGCAAGAGTCTTGCATCCAATGCCAGCCAAGAGTCCCCAATAATCCCCTTCTAAGTAGTTGTTCAACCCCTTACCATCTGTGGGCTGAGAGCTCTAGAAGCCAGGGCTGCGGATGGGCATGCCCTGAAAGGCCTTCTCCTGGTCTGCCCAGCAGGCTTGCCCTAGACTGAACTCTGCTCTTACCCCACTGAGACAGACCTTTCCTGTCAACCTTCAATTGTCTTGGGCTAGAAAATTGTTTCATCCTGTCCTTTTTTTGGTTCTGCCACTCCAGAATTCACTTCGAGACATTATCATAAAGTTGTATGAAGGAGAATTTGGGAGAGACTCAGGCAAATTCCTGCCTTTATTCCACGGGAATACTATACCCATAGAACTTACTTAAATCTTGTGAGGGACATATGTATGTATGTGTGTGTGTGTGTATGTATATACAGAGATTAATATTAAAAGGTATTAAAGATATATTTGGTACTCATCCTTTACTACTACTGTGTACTTTAGAAATTTCAATTTAATTCAGCATTCATCAAGTACCTATATAATTGGGGGGGGGGGAACTGTGGAGAGAAAAGGGCTGACTCTGGTGTTAGGAAGAACTGGATTCAAGTCCTGCAATAGATATCTACCAGCTATGTGACCATGAACTAGATACTTGACATATTAGTACTGCAGGCAAGAGTTCCTTGTCTGCATTAGAGGAGGAAGCTCCCCACATAAATGAAATCTAGAGTCGAAACAAAAAGACACACACACACACACACACACATACACATGCATGCATATATATATATGTGTATATATATATATATATATATATATATATATATATATATATATGTAGAGAGAGAGAGAGAGAGAGAGAGAGAGAGCACACTGTATTGGGCACTGGAGGAAATAAGATTTAAAAAAAAATCATAGTTTCAGTCTTCTAGGGACTTATGTATGCTATAGTTAGGACTTATGAAATGTATATAAATAAGACTGGAAAGGTAAGCTAATAAATACCAAAAACCCCCTATATAACAAAGCTTTTTGGGAAAACTGGAAAGCAGTCTGGCAGGTTTACACCAACAACCTCCACCATATATCAGTTAGCTTCAAACAGATACATAGCCTAAATACAAATTGGGGGGCGGGGGGAGGAGAGACCTTTCACAATTGTGGCTAGGGGCAGAATTCTTAATTAAGGTTTAGAGATGATTACAGAAGATCATTTCAATGACATAAAACGGAAAGATTTTTGCAAATCAATATTAATGCAATTTTTTAGAAAACATGTTACTGGGGAAATATTTATAGGAAATTGACAAATGTCTAATATCTAAGACATATAGAGAGGTGATACAACTAGCAGAAAGGAAGGAAACAAGCACTTATTTGCCACCTACTACATATGCTAAGTGCTTTATATTCTCTCATTTGACTCAAGTATACAACAATAAGAGCCATTCCCCAATAGATAAATAACCAACATATATGGGTAGACAGTTTTCACAAAGAAATAAACATTTTTAATAATCCTATGAGATGCTTCAGTAACAGAAATGTAAATTAAAACAACTAATATCTCATCTCATACTCACCAAATTAGTGAAGATAACGAAAATGAATATCTTTGTATTTGTATACCCAGCATCTAATAGTGCCTAGCACACAGAAGGCACTTAATAAATGCTTGTTGATTGATCACTGATTGTTGGAGGGACCACAGAAGGACAAGTACACTAATTCACTACTGGTGGAACTATATCCAAAAAATCCCCAACTTGTACACATCTAGTGATAACACAACAAGGTAGCTGTGCTCCAAAGAGGTCAAAGACAGACAAAAGGGGATTGATATGCATTTTTAGCTATTTATATTTGCTAATATTTAGCTAATTATAGAAACATTTTTGTTGTAAAAAAGGATTGGAAACAAAGTAGGCACCCATCAACTGAGGGATGGCAGAACAAATGAAGGTATATGGTTTGAACAGAATTTCATTGTATTATAAGAAATGATGTATATGAGAAATTCAGAGTAACCTTCAAAGCCTTGTATGTCCTAATGCAGAGTGGACTGAATAGAACCAGGAGAAAAAGTGACACAGTGATTCCACAGAACAGATAAGGTCAAAATGGATACAGACCTAGACAGAAAGAAAGATATTACTAGAAAATTAGAAGAAAATGAAACATATTACTTATCAGAGTTATGGATAGGAAAACATTTTATAAATAAATACACGAGATAGAAAGCAAACTTAGGCATAAAATGGATTATTTTGATTACATTAAATTTAGAAGGTTTTACAAATAAAACATACGTAAACCAAGATCACAAGGAAAGCAGAAAATTGGGAGGGGGGGATTTTAAAGACAGTTTATCAGATAAAAAATATATACGAAGAACCTTGTTAAGTCTGTAAGAATTTGAATCATTCTCCAGTTGATAAAAGGTCACAGGACAAGAACAGGCAGTTTTTCAATAAAGAAATCAAAACCAATAGTGACCAAAAAATGCTCTAAATCATTACTGAGGAAAGGAATGCACAGTAAAACAACTTTGAGAGGGCACTTACCCCTACCAGGGGATTGAAGGGGAAAGCAGGAAATGTTGGAGGTTACGTGGAAAAACGGGGACACTAATTCGTTGTTGATGGGATTGTGAACTGATCCTATTATTCTGGAGAGCAGTCTGCAAGTATGCTCAGTTACTAACTACCCATACCCTTTGACTGAGCAATACCACTACTAGATCTGTTTCCAAAGATGAGGAGGGAAAAAGGAAAAGAACCGACACGTTCTACAATGTTTACAGCCATTCTCTTTGTAGTAACAAAGAAATGGAAATTGTAGGGATGCCCATCAATTGAGGAATGACTGAACAAGTTGTGGCATATGATTGTGATGAAATATAACTGTGCCATAAGAAATGATGAGCTCAATGATCTTAGGAACATCTGGAAAGACTTGCACGAAATAATTAAGAGTGAAATAAGCAGACCCAGGAGAACACTGTATACAGTAACAGCAACATTTCTTTAAGAACAACTTTGTTATTCTATTATAAATAACCAAATTAACTATAAAGGACATATGATGAAAGACGCTATCTTCATCCACAGAAGGAAGTGATAAATAGAAGTATGTATAGAATAACTTTACACACACATGTATATATCTGTGTATATGTGCATGTAATATATATGTGTGTAGATATTATATATACATATATGGGTATCTGTATTTATATAGATATAGATACACACACACACACACACACACACACACCCCTACATTTGTGTCTAAGGGCAGCCATCTCAAGGCCGGGGTAGGGAGAGGTAAAGGAAGAAAAAAAGGAAAAAAATAAATTTACATGATAATTTTGTTGTACATTTGAAAGAGCAAGTTGTGCACAGTAGATTTGCAGTTTCATGTATAATCACCTTTTTTTATTGTGCTGTTACAGAAATGTTTTATTCCATAAATTAAAAATAAAACAAATTTTAAAAAAGAAAGATACACAGTTGTAGGGCCAGCCAGCTGAGAAAGTGGACAGAGCTCTGGACCTAGAGTCAGTAATACCTGAGTTCAAATCCAACTTCAGACACTAACTAGCTGTGCAACTCTGGGCAAATCATTTAACCTCATTTTCCTGTTTCCTCATTTGAAAAATGAGCTTATGAAAGAAATGACAATTTCAGTCTTTTTACCAAGAAAATCCCAAAAGGAGTCATTAAAATCTGGGAGCAAAGGTCCTCCCATCCTTAATACTGGTGCCTTCCCTCTGTGGAAGGAACTTATCCTATCTGAATCTTGTTCGTGAGTGTGTGTCCGCCCTTTGTTGCCAAAGAAGACCATGCCATCAGAAAGTATGACATGATTTGCACTTGACTTTGTTTTGAGTGAGGGAGGGCTGTGCAGGTCACCAGTCTCACTCCTCCTCCAGAGTCATCTGAATCCAGTGACCAGATATTCATCAGGATGACTGGAGATGACCCAGGATGAGGCAATTGGGGTTAAGTGACTTGCCCAAGGTCACACAGCTAGTGAGTGTCAAGTGTCTGAGGTGAGATTTGAACTCAGGCTCCCTTGACTCCTGCACCCGTGGTCTATCCACTGCACCATCTAGTTGCCTATCTTATTTGTACAGAGTGTATGCATGTTGTTTTCCCCATTAAACTGTGAGGTCCTTGAGGGCAGGGACAGTCTCCTGCCTTTCTTTGTATTCCCAGCACTTAGCACTATACCTGGCACATAGCAAGGACTAAATAAATGTAGAATAACACAAAGAGAAGGTGAGAGTGAGGTGAAGTGTGAATCCTTTCCAAAAGTGGTCCTGGGGAGGGAGTCACCAATGAGGAAAACCCCAGGGCAGAGACCACTAGACTAAGTTCCTGAAGGGCATGCCATTTTTCATCCATCGTCTTTGGCATCCAGCACACAGTAGGCACTGAAAAGGTATTTGTTGAATTTAGTTCACCAACCATGGTTGGGTAAGTTTATTTTAACTAGGATCCATTCACAAGCTAGTTTCCCAATCAGTATGTTTAGATAAACCAGTTAAAAGACTTTGACAGTTCATCAAGAGCAGGGATTCTTAGAACTTGGGATCCATGTAGTCCCTCTCCCAAAAGGCCCAAGGATAGAGTTCAAGGTGAGAGGGAAAAGGTCCGCAAACCTAAATGCGAAATAAATTACATCTTTATTTTCACTAACCTTTAACTGAAATTTAACATTTCCTTCAGATATGAATGTAGGTGACAAAATATTCTTCTGAGAAGAGGCCCATAGGCTTCATCAGACAGAACCCTGGTCAAAAGGCAAGACTGATTTTCCTCCTCTGTCCTGCTTTCTTTCCACCATATCCTCTCCTGGCTTCTATCTGGAGATGCCTCATTTGGGGCAGGGTGGCTCAGGGATATCAGGTATGCAAACTGGCACATAGATTTCTCCAGCACACTCTGCTCTGATAGACCAGAGAATGCCCTTTTGTAAGTTACTTCAGCCAGCCAGATCTCAAGGCTAGCAAAATGTGTACTGTACATAGAAGAGAGGGGCTGGTGGCTGACAGCAGTCTTCATACTGGTCTTGCTGTGGTCACTGATATCATAAATAGGGAGACAAGTCCATCACTTGAAAGGAAACCCATGAGTTGCTGTAAGTCATTTTTCAGTTGGGTCCAACTCTTTGGGATCCCATTTGGGGTTTTCTTGGCAAAGCTATTTGAGTGGTTTGCCATTTCTTTCTCCAGCTCATTTCCTAGATGAAGAAACTGAGGCAAAGCAGGTGAAGTGACTTGCCCAGGGTCACAGAGTTACCAAGTGTCTGAGGCCAGATTTGAACTCAGGAAGAGGAGTCCTCTTGACTCCAGGCCTAGCACTCTATCCACTGCACCACCTAGCAGTCTTTAAGGACATAAGTTCACAAAAATTGTTTCTTGAATGAGTAGGAATAAATGGATCCCCAGATTGTGATGTTGGAGGGGCAAGAAGTTAAAGAAAGCATCAATGTCCCATAGCTTTCTTGGCTACTAGGCCAAACCTGCTTAAAAACACATATCACAGATTCACACTACGATGACCATTTATTCAGAAGTTTTTAATGGTTAAAATGTGGATGTCTTTTCCCACCTCCTCCTCTCCAGCACACAGGATGCATACCCTGTATTTCTCTCCTCATTTATCACTGCACAACAAGATGGATCCAAGACATGACAGGGACTGCTTTATAATACAAAGGACTACAAATGTACATGTTAAAATCCCTTTGAACCCCTTTCTGCTAAACAAGCAGACCGAGCAACTAAGAAGCCTAGGGCCAAACACATTTTCTCCATCTGGGATTGAGACTTTCCTAATTTTCTTTTTTCTTTTCAGACATTAAACCTGGAGCAGTTTCATATGCTATCATTTTTATATCCTGCTCCCCAAACAGAGTAGGGATATTCCTTTTTGAGAATGGCTATATTGACACACTTTCCTTTAGAAACTGGTCTAAACAGCTTTAAGATGGACAGAAATGAGCCTCCCAGCTATAGCTCAGCCATGACCCTCCTGCACAAGCAAATTTACCAAACAGGTGCAAAATAATGCTTTAAGAATTATCAAAAGTTTAAAAAAAATAATGCATTAATATGAAGCCTCCACATTTTTTCTGACCAAGCAATATTCCTCTAGAGGTGGCAGCTGTAAAAGAGAAGGCACTTTGTGCTAATTTCAGGGTCTCTCATGGAGAGTACCCCATAGCAGACATGGATGAATGTGCTTATTAGACACTACCCAGTGTCCTCAGACACATTCCATCCAATCCACATGAGACCCTTTTTGAGGGAGGAAGGGTCTCCTAGAAAGGCATCTGAAAAGAAAAACAATTTTCAATCATGGTACCAAAGTGAAAAAGCTACCTAAAGTTGGGAAAGGAGAGATACAGAGGAAATGAGGAGGAAAACAGCTACAAACAAGGATGAAGGTATCTCTGCACCATTCCAATAGGCTGACTCCTTAACTTCTTTGAAGAAGGCTTGGAGTCAGCACAAGCAGAGCAGCCAAGAGACGGCAGTGGCTAATGCACCATTCCCTTGTTGAGTCCCAGGATGGCTCTTGTGAATCTGTAGTCTTCCAGCTGGGCTGGGTTTCCTTAGGGAAAGTGGGTTCCTATTGGCGGCAATGAGGAGATGAGCCAGTGGCCAGCCTGCCTGCCTGAGGATTTTCACATACAACAGTGAAGAGGAAGTAGGGGCTTATTTTTTTTCCACATGATCCAGGACTCCTTGGCAATGCATAATGGCTTTTCAGGTCATCTAGCAGACCCAACTGGTAGCCCCTATCAACAACTCAGAAATGGAGTATATTAGTTTGGGAAAGGGGGTGGGGGGGCAGATGATCAGGTCAGTAATCAAGGCCTAAGTGTGTCTTTCTCCTAGTACCATAAGTAAACTGCATCATTACAAATGGAGGCCATGAAGAAAACTGAGAATACCATCAAAGGTGGCAATTGGGGATGGGTATCTAATGAGGCCTGGGAAAATATTAGCATCACTTCACTCGACAGAGAAGCCAGACTATGTCCTCCATTTCTATTATTGCTTGATTTCCTGGGAACTGGAAGGCTATTTAGCCATGATGGGAGGACAACCAGGAAGACTGGCAAAGACACATCACAAAGACACAGGACTTGGCTGGGATTGGACAAGAATCAACTACAGGCTCATTCATATTGGATGACAGAATTTTCTTCTTTCTAAAGAACTTCTGAGTACGTGTGAAACTGGCCCATCCTGCTTCTGAAGAAGCAGGACAGTTGTCTGCGGCTGATGCGGTAGAAATGTTTGGTTGGAGTCTTCAGAAGCCACAAAAGAAGAGAATCCACCTATCACATTTCGGAAGGTTCTCTGTTCACCAGGACAGGGCAGATTCTGCAAAGCCTCTTGGAAGCTCCTAGCCCTTGCACACGCATGTGAAACGAGGCGGCCCCAGGGATATGCACAGAGTCACGTTCCCCCAGATGATCCCACCTCACTGCTGACTACTTCCCCGCCTTCATGTAGGATGGTATTGCTCCTCGTGCCGTGAGGCCCTCGAAACGCTTGTACGTGTAATTGATGAAGACCCAGTCTTTGTTCTTGTAGTCTGTCTCCGGGTGGTTACTTGTAGCCACTGGAACAAAGCAGACATTGGTGTTGACTCGTCCCCAGACTAGATTATCTATTCAACTCTACACAATGTTGTATCCTAAAGAACTTACTGCAGTTTCTAAAGGGGAAAACTTATCTAGCTGTCCCTCAAGATACCATATTTGGCTCTCATTTAAATTTTTAGTACCTGAGAATAATCTCCTAAAAATGTCCCAATGTAAGATAAAAGTCAGCAGCTTTTGCTTTTAGTTTCTGGCATTCTAATTAAATTTTTAAGCAAACAAAGCAGGTCATGAAGGCAGACCTTCAGGGAGTTATATGAAGATATGATATGAAATGTATGAATTTGGCAGTTTTATTCACTTCCTGTCATAAAAATAATAGGATTTAGAGTTGGAAGAGACCTTTGAAATCATTTGTTTTAACCTCTTTATTTTACAGATAAGGAAAAAGAGGCCCCAAGACCTTGCAGACAGCAGAGTCAGTCAGTCTTTGAACCCCAGGCCCTAGCTTCAGTCCTGTATTCTTTCTATTATAGCAGTGGCATCAAACTCAAATAGAACTAGGGGCCACTAAATTGTATATAAGGACCTCCATGGGTGCATACGGACTTTAAAAAGCACATATTATCTATGTTCAACTTATTTTTATTTATTTTACTAACTATCTTTTAACTACATTTTAATTTGGTTTGGTTGCCCTGGGAGTGAGTTCAATCACATGCTTCATACCTCTGGACTAAACCACGCCTTCATCCTTCCACATCCTTCAGTACATCACTGTACTTAGGGGCTGATGCAGCTTGATGCCAAAGGAAATAATACTTAGGAAAGATTAAAAGGGCTTTAGCTTATGGTTTAGTCATTACTGTTGCAAACGGGAGAAAGCTATGGAGACGGCTGGAAAAAACAAACGAAATGGAAAGTAGAGAGTGTTGTTACCTGTTGGCTTAAGAATATCAGATTCAGGAAACTCATCAAAGTTTGAAGTGTCATCAATGCTTCTTATCTCAATGGATATTGCAGCAGGCCTCTCCCTGCCAAGAAGAGATGGCTCAAGAATTAATAAATTGGTGCAGTTACCCTTCCACATCACGACTTTCCCCATCAGGGCTTTGATATGTCATGGGTCCGCACAAGAAATAAAATGAGAATTTGGGGGGAGTTTTGCGCAGGCCATCAGATGACACAGAGCCTACGACCAAAAATTTAACCCAAATTTTACAATAAAGTACTATAAATACCCCATAAAAGAAAAAGAAAGATTCAGATTTCTTTTGTGGTATGAAGGAAGGGCCAAAAAACTTTAAACGGATTTTCCGGATTGTGGTGGTGCTGCGCTGAAACAGTGGCAATGTGGAAAGTATAACTGCAATGGGGGTAATTGATCAAATTGAGCTTCATTCTCTTGGTATAGGCATTATAGGAGTTGCTTAGGTCTAAGTAAGAGTGATTTTCTCATCAATCTGATGCTTTGGATTAGGAAACTAAAGTTTGGTCAGAAGAAAGGCAGCTTCAGATAGGTGGCATGCACTTCCTCTACTAGACTTGTGAAAGCTAATCAAGGCAGGGCAATGAATGGGCTCCACCTAAGTAAAACAGATATGTAGATAATTCCTAATCTTCCACAGTGGCAGGGCAAAGAGAGAAAGGGTAAATGAAAATCAAAACCATACTAGACTGCTGATCTCCTGTCCCTTTCACTAAGTCAGCTAGAAAAGTCAGATATAATGGGCAAATCTGTGTTCAACTTCGCCTCTCCTCTTGTCCACCTGCTAGGTGTGAGAAATCTAAAAAGAAGGCTACGGGAAGGAAAATAAAGCTCCGGATCTGGTACATCTGCCTCTGATTTCTCAAGAGCTGCCTGCAGTAGAGATGCCAAAGCTCTGCCTGGAGGACTGATTCCTCAATGCCAGGGGGCTGGAGCAAGCCTGATTCTCAAGGTCCTGCTCAACACCAAGTGTGTCTAATGCTGAATGGCCACTAAGGACCTGGACGCTTCAAGTCACTGTGGATAGCACTCTATCCCCACTCCAAATCATATATATCTTCATTCCTTCTTTTCTCTCTCCCACTCCAATTTTTTCCTTTTCCCCAAATAGGCCCTAGGTCCACCACTGTCTTCATCTGCATCAGTCAGTCCTAATCACAGATCTCAATTTCCAAATTCAATTTCTAAATAAGTTTAACATTTATTGAGTACTACATATGAGGTAATAGAGAGACTGCTTAGCTTTAAGAATCATTTTTCTGAGTCTGATCCTTTAGTCTAGGAAACCAGTGTACCCATAATTACTCCCTTAAACATAATCATATAGGATACAGGAATTGCTGGCTTCCAGTCTCTATGGGAATGTAAGTCTAAAATTTTTCAGATATCTCCATGTACCTAACTTGGCAATGATGCAGGTTAAATTTCCAAATAAGAATAAACTTTCTAAAAAGCCATACTGAATAAATTGATTTTTAATAGTATTACCTGATATGTTCCCAATCAACTCCTTCAAAAAAAGGATTACTCTTAATTTCTTCAACTCCAGGGGCTCCAATCCTATGTTCCCATTCACAGCAGAATCTAGAAAAGGGTAAAGCCCACAGGCAATCTCTTTCTCTTCTATATATGTATATGTAGATGTATACATGTAGATATACATACACACATGTATTTTTATATGTATGGCTGTATGTAGACACACAGACACACACAGAGACACCCTGTCCCACCCCACCTTGCCCAGGACCAAACCTGTGATTTAATTGGTCTAAGGAACTCCCAATGAATACTCCCTCTACCAAAGCAGTTTAGCATCTGCTCTGCAACTTCTGGTCTTAATTAAGAGAGCTGCTGGGTTAAGTGAACTGCTTAGGGTCACACATCCAGTACATGTCAGAGGCAGGACTTGAACCCAGGTCTTCTTAACTCAGAAAACAACTATTTGTCATACCATAGTGCCTTTAACATTAGAAAGAGATGATTTTTTTTTCTTTCCTTCTTTACAAGAAAGGGTTAAATGTTAAATTTGATTCCTAAGCACCAAAGACACTGCAGAGCTCTCTCTAATGGGTACCTTAAAATAAGATCCTTGGCTTTCTCAGAGATTGGAACTTCTGGAGGAAAAGTCAGTGTTTCTTTCCAATTCATCACCTTCTTATAAGTTTCCTGAGGAGTCTCAGAACAGAAAGGAGGATAGCCTGGAATAAGAAAAAGAACATGAGGGTCCCTGTTCAGAGTCTGATATTTCCGAACTGACTAATTATGATTACTTTCCTTAACTGCTAACAATCACAAACTCTAACTAAACTGCCACAGACAATTCCCATTGATGCTGGAAAAATCTGAGCTATCATTTCATGTTCTCAGAGCTCCCGTATCAGTAGCACTGTTGCCCTCTCTGAAGCTGTTAGGGCGATGCCAGTCAAAAGCTTAGGGCGAGAGAAGAAAGAGGGAAGTAACTGGCCCAGGGCAGAGGAACCAAAACTACTAAAGCAGAAACGAAAGAGTACTAAGAAAACACCTTGCAAGACAGGGCCATTCGTATATGGAATTAAAACCAAAGAACTTAAGTAGGTCTGGGAAGAAAGCCCAGGGTTTAAAATGACCTTCATTTCTCAGTCTGAAGACTCCTGATGAGGATGTTCACACAAGCACACTCTCTTCCACTATCCTACTGCTCCTTCACACTTTTACCTCATATAGATATATACCCTCACCCAGATATCTACCTATTGAAAGAATGATACTACCCCTCCCTCATTCAAAAGACCACATCTGAAAACTCCACCTTCATCCAGGTTTATATACATACAGACACAGTCTATACCCAAACAACTGCACAGATGTATGCACCCCCAAATTCACAATCAAAACTGCTAAGGGAGAGATATACATATGGTAGTTTTATAAATGAAAATGAAAGGGTAAATGAATACAAAGATGAATGAAAGTAAGAGATAAGTGGAACAATATCCACAATATTCCTCAACAGAAAGCAAGTGTTCTATAAATTTCAGTAACTAAAAAGAATAGAGCGATGAAATGAATGAATAAAAAAAGCTGAGAAATAACATGAAGTCCAAAAGCAACCAATAAGATAACTAATAATCCTATCAGCAAGTGACTACTCCCAGACTTAAGTCTCAATCTGAGAAATTAGTAAGAGGAGTCTTTACTATAAGAACCAAAGGAAATATTGTGTAGGGAGTAAACAGAGGGTGTATGCAAAAGGGACCCCTAAGACCCCCCAAAACACAACTGATTCTAGGGTCACCAGAAGATCTTCTCTGGTAAGACAGAACCAAGTCCTCAGATAGTATGTAACTTACCAATGAGCATTTCATACATGATAACCCCAAGAGACCACCAGTCACAGAGCTTATTGTATCCGGTTTGCATAAACACTTCAGGAGCAATGTAATCTGGAGTGCCCACTGTGGAGAAGGCCTGAAATAGTTACCAAATGTCAGAGGAAAATGCAGAAGGCAGGCCTATCCATTGTCATCCTAGCCTATACAAAGGACAAGTTTTTTATCTGACCAAACAGTGAATCTTTTTAATATCAACAAAGACTTGTCACCGAGATGAAAGTATTCCCAAATATATCCAAACCTAGCAATTTATTAAGCCCAAAGGAATCTTGTTGAAAATGAGGGGTACAGTGGAAAGAATAGTGGCTCTGGAGGTGGAGGACCTGGATGCAAATCCCACTTCTAACACTCAGTGGTATTGGTGTGAGCTTGGGCAACTCATTGGACTTTCTTGGATCTCAGTTTCCTTATCTCTAAATGATGAGATTGGACTAGATGGCCTTGGAGGTTGCTTCTGGCTCTAGATCTATGTATGATCTTATATTACTGATTTTCCTGTATTTAAGAAAATCAAGAGGTTTAGCCTTTGGTAGTAACATTTATGTCTAAAAACTTCATTTTTAGGGTCCTCTGTGTACTTACTTAGCAAATCTAAATACTATATTTAAAATGTTATGTCCATATGAAAGGCATGTTTTTTAAATCTCAATTGGCTGGTACCAGTAATCCACCAGAGTGTAAAGTATTAGCAAGAAGTATATCTGAATATTAAGGTAAAAGTGGTATGGGTTTATTTTTTTTAAGTTCATTTAAAGTTTTAGGTTTGACATTTACAGATTGGTCACTCCCCAAGAAAAGTAGGTATTTGCAATGCCAACTACAGATAAAAGAAGCTAGAGGTAAACATCCTCTGCTCTAAAGAACAGATATGTTTCAACAAAGTTGGCAGTAAATGAAATTCTATTTTCCCCAGTGACTTACCTCAGTGACTTACATCATATAATTAGAGTATTACTTTAGAAAATAAAAACCCTTCAACAGACTAAAATGAATATTCTTGGTAAAGAAGGCATTAAGATGGCAGCTGGACTGGTAGAACAAGGAGGTACTATGTTGGTTAGCAGTATGTTTGTATTGGGAGTTGTTCTTACCTCTTGAGAGTTCACTTTTCTTTAGGTCATGTTCCTAACTTCGAATCTTTCCCCTCAGTCATTTGACTAACTTTCTTCCCCAGTACATGTTTGAAAACTTTCTCATGCACAGATCTGCTTCACCTTGACATTCACAATTTCCAGAACTTTACTCACCTCACCTTTCTCTCAATAATCACAATAGACCTTACTTATAGTCATCTTAACCAAATGCTAGCCTGCATGTTATTTCACATCAAGACTTTATACAATCCAAGTAAGTTTCTCTGCTTGACCATTTCTACACATTTTACAAAAATAAATTTACTTAAAACAATGGACCTTTCGAGTCACCTTGGGAAAGTTTTCATTTTCATTTTCATTCTTATCTCTAAAGTATACATATCATAAAGTATATAAGCAAAGACATTCCAAGTGGTTGTAAAGACACCCTGCAATGCTCCATTTTTCAATGGCAACCTACTATTTAAACATACACAGGCACATAGACATACTGTAATGCTCTTAAGATAGTTGGGGAAAATGATAGTGGAGTAGAAGAAGCTGCACTATTAACATCAGACTAGCTCTTGTTATACATTAGCTTAAAGCCCATGCCTAGTGTGGAGCCTACCAGGATTTATTATGAAAAATCAACGGACACAGTTCTTTGCCCTGGAGATGATAAAAGTAACAGGTGGCAAGGCTTCAGCTCTAGGACAGGATATTATGAGAATCTTGGCCACCTGTTCTCTATTTCAATTGAGAAGGGAATAAAATGCAGTAGCCCTAAATCACAGCATGAAGGATTCAGTTCACATGTAAAAAAGCTTTTAACTTCTAAGGACTGTCTAATACTGCAACAAGGAAATTGCAAAAAATCTTCCTGGACCAGCCAGATGTGACTCCCAAGCTGTACTTCATGGATCTCAAAGGCTAATTTAAGGTATCTGTACTTAATTACTCAAGACTTAACAAGTGCTTACTATGTATAAAGGTCTCTACTTGGGGCTGGAAATAGAAAACTGAATATGTCTCTACTTTCACAGAACTTAGAATGAGCACATTTTAGAAATTAGCACAGTGGAATAAGGTTAAATTGGAGCCTTTAATTACAATGCAGTAAGAAACAATGACTGAAAAATATACACTCAGGAAGATTTTATATGAACTGATGCAAAGAGAAGCAGAACCAAGAAAACAATTCAAAACAATACAAAACAACATAAAAGAACGAAACAGAAATTTAAGGCTGTATAATTATAACAACCAAGATTGGTCCCAAAAAAGAGATGAGGAAATATGCCTTTCCTTCTCAGCAGAGGCAGCAAGGACGGTGGGGGTGGGGAGGAGCCACTGGGTGTGGAACATAACATACATCATCAGATTCAGTTATGTGCTGGTTAATTTTGTTCAACTACCTTTTTTTCCCTCTTTTTTGTTCTTTGTTATGAGGGTCTGGGAAATCATATATTTGGAAATGAAGGTGATGGTAAAGCAAAAGACTTTTTTTTTTTTTTGAAGAAAATTTGTTAGATGGGGCTTCCTCATCCTGGAAATAAATTTCCAGCTAGCCTGCACTGTCTGAGCAGCAGACTGTGGAGTGAGAAATAAAGGAACTTCTTAGATTCTGTCTGACATTTATTCTCCTTAAACCATAGATGAATCACAGATTTTTGGTCAGTTAGAAAGTTTGGCTATTTAAAGAGGATCTGGAGTTCCCTAGAAAAAGAACAGGTAGCACACCAAGCTTTAGTATTCCCAGAACAAACACCTTAATGTCCTGAGAAATTGGAAATACATTTCAGTTCAGCCCTGTCCAAGCAGACAGTGAGTTTCTTAAAGTGTTAGTGGCTTTTATAAGACTTTGCTTTTGAGGACCAGATTTAGGTTTAAGCTAGGCTAGGCTAACATTTTTATTTTGGAGGTAATTTAAGCTTTGTAAAAGTAAATAATGTCCCCTTCCACCTCATAATGATTAAAGTGAGAATAGTGATTTCCAGCTCTCAGCTAGTTTGGAACTTGGAGAGGGAAGACAACTGCAAACTCCAAAGTCCCAATAACTACCAACCATAAATTATTTATCAAAATCCTTCTTGAACTTGTTTGTTTTTCATTCTGAACATCAACTAAGGTAAAGAAATTCCCAATGCTTGTTCAATATTCATCAAATTACAGGTCCTAAAGATTACTTACCAACTGGCGTCTATTTCTTTTCCAGGTTTCTGCTTTCCTTTTGGAATTCATGTTCTGGAAAGCTAGAGGTAGGAGGAAAACAGCATGAATCCCTTAGTTTTAGATTCTTGAAGGGGTACTCTAAAGTTTTGCTCTTTGGACTCATCTGTAGGTAAACTCTAGTCCCATTTTTTTTTTTTGGTGGTAGGCTGTAAAATCAGGATTTTCTGAAAAGCAAATTCTTTAATTCAGAGTTTGCAATAATTCAGATACAGAGAATGCCAGAGTATGGAAAGAAATAAACTCTATTTGCTATGGACTATTTCTTAGAGGTCAGCTAATCCAAGCCCCAACCAGAAGCAAGAATCCCTTCTACAGTATCCTAGACAAGAAGTATTCCAATCTTTTCCTGAATTTGTCTTCTATGACCCAGGCAAAGGGAAGAACATGAGTAAATAGGTAAATAAATGAAAAAAAAAACCTATTTTAAGAGATCCGTAGATAATTTAATATTAATACCATCAAAGTCTCTAACAAGATTTCATAAGCACTAATTACTGCACTGTAGTTCATATGGACTAAACAACCCTGCCATTTGAGTTACAACACTAACTGCATGTAGCAGAGTCACCAAAAGAATACAAAATTTTAAGTAATTTTTCCCCTTTGAGAATTTTCAAGGTTTCATTTACAGGAAAGAAAAACCTAGGTTAAACTGGTTTAAAAAAAATCAACTAAGGGCTCTGAAATTAAAGATACTTAAAATATATCTTCAGAAGTCTAGGCTGTAAGCTTCAAAAGGGCAGGGACTGAGTTATCTAAATTTTGACAGACAGGAAGACAAAGAAAAACAAATAAAACTTCCTGATGTAGGCAGTAAAGCTTTTCTTCATTTAAGATCCATCTGAGAATTTTTATCTATATCAGCCACATTATCCTGGGATATTACTTAACCTATGTTTGCCTCAGTTTCCTCATCTGTAAAATGGGGGTAATCATGTACCTAACTCCTAGGGATGTTATGAAATAATAACTATAAAGTACAGTGTTTGGCACATAGTAAACACTATATAAATGTTAACCATTATTACAGTTGTTATGAGGATCAAAGGAGAGAATTTCAAAGTGCTTACTTAGCACAGGGCCTGGACCACCACCACATGTATACTGGGGGCTTGCTCAGATCTACTACAATCTGCATTCTACTGCCAGAGGCTGAGAGAACCCCAAGGTAATGTCCACGTCATGATGAAGGATGGGAACAGACTTTAGTGGCAAAAATAAATTTTTAAAATTAACTTACCTTTTACTTATTAGTACCTATGCATAATGTATTACAGTATTTCATCTAAAAGGAATACAACCATATTTTTAAAAAAATGAACTCAGAATCACTGTACCAGCCCTCCTTTATTATTTAAGTTAGTGAGGTTTTATTATAAAGTGTGAAGGGAACACATACACTCACATGAGAGGTCTGTATTTTAAGTACTTATATGATGCCCAAGGAAAAGCACTGTTTAAAAAAGTACAACAGCTATTGAAATGCTGTCTCCCCATTACCCTCTGAGCTCCTTGAAAGAAGGGACTGTTCGTTTGCCTTGCTTCATAGTACACACTTAGTAAATGCTTGTTGACTTGACTTGATCAGGCTAAAATGTCTACTGTTTGGGCTGAACAGTCTATGGTGATGCTAGGAGCCAGTCCCCTGACTTTTCCTATCGGTCTCTTGCTTTTGCCCATGTTCATCACCAGTAATCAGAATGGGGGAAAGGCAAAGACAATTCTTAAGGATCCACTTGTACATTCATGGATTATGGATCTAAGGCTGGAAAGGACCACAAGTCACTTTGCTTGACTTCCTCACTTTACAGATGAAGATGCTGAGGCCTGAGGACACTGAGTTACTTGGCCAAAGTCAGACTGGGAGTATCAGAGATGGCAGTTTATGACCCCACCCTCGGCTGCCTCACTGGCCACCTACATCAAACTGATTTCCAAGATCTAAACAGCAGCATAATTCTGAAAGCTAAACCTGAGAAAAATGCTTCTTTGTCATGAGTACACCAAGATAGCAAATCTGATTTTTTCAACTTATCCACTTTATTTTAACTACCATGGAACAGTTCTTCTGAGGTTTGAGAAACTTACTGAAGTCACTGGGGAGACTGTGATTTAAGTTCCTATAAAATTCTGTCCTATGAGCTTTCTTTAGTCCTGTGCAGAGGCCAAAGTCAGAAAGCTTCACGTGACCCTAGGGAGAAAATGACAAGGCAAATGAAGACCAGGATAACAACAAGAAAATGACCTACCCCCAAGGTGCCCATAACATCTCTGAGGGAAAAGTGTGTTAATTTTCGAAAAACTTAGAAGAATTCTGTATCTTCTTCAAGGTGGCCTAATAGACAGAGTCAACTAGAGCACAGGGCCAGAAAAGCTTGTCTGGTTAATTGAGGAGCAATGATCATCTGGGGCAAGCTATCAAATCTATGGAATTTTTTTCACAAAAAAACAGCTTAGAGTGTTTGAATGTGGTAAAGTAATAATAGATAAAATAGGGAATTTCTGGGCCACGTTTCTGACCTAGCATCTTTATTTCTTTTTTTCTTTCTTAAGACTGGTAAATTAGTTTGTTCCACAGGTGGGAGAAAGAATCCAATTTATAAATGTCAAAGTAGTAAGAACTAGACACTTCTTAGCTCTCTGGGATGAAAATGAGTATCTCTAAAAGTGGAAGCGTAGGTCCTTTAAAGGTCATGCACAAACAGAAACCTCTCAATCAGTCCCTTCAGAGCATACTTTTCAAACCTTGAATTTCAGGGAAATCTATAGTTTTAAGTACATGTAAAATTTAGCATGAAATATTACATTTCCCTAACAAGCTAAACATGTAAGTTAAATGCTGGAATGCAGAAGCTTACCATAGTCCAGCTTTGTTATGTTATTTGAGCCTGAGGTAAACATTAAAAGCCTGGATTTTCTGTTGATGTCCAAGTCACTGCGTATAAGACAAAGATGAGATCTGCACCTAATGTCTTTCTTTCCCTCTGTTATTTTAGCCCCAGTTGTCTTTGCTTTCAAACCTTCCTATTCTAGAGCACCTTGGCCCATCAGCACAGGAACCAGGTTTAAAGTAGGCCAAGAGAAAGGCCAGGCAAAACCTCATAAAAAATTCATTCAGTTGAAAACAGATTTCACAGAATCAAAGAATGTCAGAGCTGGAATGGACCTTAGAGATCACTGAACACATGAAGCAAACTCGGGAAACTAAGGCCCAGAAAAGCAAAATGACTTGGCCAAAGTCATCCAGCCAGTTAAAGGCGGAGCTAGAAATGGAATACCACAGGCGGTATTTCCAGTGTCAAAAAAACCCTATTTTTCTCAGAATATTGCTTTCAAAAAAGTAAATGTAAGTTCTGTTAACTGCAGAAGCCTAAGGTCAATAAAAAAATAAACAATTTTCCCATATAGCAAAATTATGCTTTTCAGATAAATAAGCTAATAATAAATCTATGTCAAGCAAACTGGTATTATATTTTCAGCCTATTCTCTAAATTTTTCAATGTGTGAGAATATGGTCAATACTATCACAATAAAATCTTAGATCTCTGGAACCTTTAGAAAAGAAATTATTTTTGATAGCCCAATTTTCCAAGTAGCTGGACAGCTTTAGCTTTCTTTTTAATCTAACAGGAACTAAAATGTTATTTTAACCAAAACATTTTTATTGTGAGCCTCACTTCTGCTTCTTAAATAGAGCACATAGAACATAATTTAATTTTTCTAAATGACTCTTGGTCATCATTAGGAATATTAAACCATTTCACCAAAATGTAACTTAACTCATACCCTCAGGAGCTGTTCTCTCTGAGGTTTTGGGTTTCTTTTTATAATTTCTCTTTCTCTTGCTGGCAGGCTTTTTACTAGCTATTTTTCACTGTAATCTGTGTGTTTACGTGGTAGTCCTTCCCGTTTTGCATTTGCTTCTTCACAACTGCTGTGGGTTTTAGAGACAGAAAACTAAGCCTATCAGAACTGTACACAGCTTAAGATCAAACAGGGTGTGATGTGAGCAAGTGCCCAAATGCTTTGCTATGTATGAGTTGGGAAAGTACATGGGTTTTCAAGCACATGACATCTATTCTGGAAACCCAGAGGGATTTAAGATCAATTTCCTATTCTTGACTGTGGTTCTGAAAAAGTGAGATATTGTTAAAGAACTAATAACACCTCAACAGTACAATATGACATCATCTTTTGGACCGCTTATAAATTAATGTGCCAAAATTATAAATGGCCTTTATCCTTTAAAACTATATTCAAACTATGTCCTTCAATCCACATGAGGTATACAAAAGTATCCTTTTAAGAGTGGCAAGAGCTAGCAAGCTATCTTTAAGTTCCCCTATCTTAATTACTACCAGTAGTATTGGTGTGAAAGCACAGCTAATTGATACCTTGCTATCCAAGAGGAGGTTATCTGGTTTGATGTCTCTATGGATAAATCCAAGTTGATGAATTGAGTCTATTGCCAACACTGTTTCTGCTATATAGAACTGAGTCTCTTCTTCAGTTAGAGTATCCTTTTTCATCAACAAGGTCATCATGTCACCTGGAAAAAGACATAAAGCAACCACACACACACACATACACACGCACGCACGCACGCGCACACACACGAAAAAAACAACAAAAAATGAATAAGTCCTGGCCATCTGACTTTTGCTCTTGATACTTCTAGTGGAGGGTGATATAATAAAAGGAGCCCCACGTAGGACTAAGAATTCAGGGGTCAAATCTTGGCTTAGCTTCAAACTACCTCTGAGTTTGAGCAAGACACTCATCCCTTTGAATATCAGTTTCCTCATCTGCAAAATGGGAACAATAAAATCCTCCCTACCTCAGAGGGATGTTGTGGGGATCAAACTGCAGAATGTAGGCAACATCCTAAGTTAACCATAAATCGCTGTGTGAATGTGAACGCTTTGCTATTCTGCTTGACAGTCACACAGTTGGAATAATGAGTACTCTTCCATGTTTCAAAATTGATTTGTACTCCAAGCTTAGGGTGGAAATAGTAAGTAGCTTAAAAGATTTAAAGAAACCACCCCAAAATTCAAGATAGCTTTTGCAATCATGTTGACTAATTTTGTTCATAGGGCTAGAATTCTGTTTTAGAGTATCAAAGGAATTTCTTATGATTTTAATGAGATGTTAAGAGATGTCAAATGCGTGTCATGTTTATTGTGAGGCGTCTTGTTTGGGGTTTTCTGAATGAGGGTGCAGAGTAGAGGATCTACTCTGCTTTATTTTTGATAGTATACTCTACTGGCCACAATTCCATTCCTGTTTGTTTAAACACACACATACACATTAAGCATTAAACAGCACTTCCACAAAGTACACATGTGTGCTATTTAAGAGTTATTAGGCAAATATGTGAACGTTCTTCATTTTTAAGGACATTCTGTCATTTTTTGTTCACAACACTGAATTGGGACACCAAACAAAAAACACAGAGTTGGCACTCACATAAATGTTAGTTGGCAAAATTAAAAATGGATGATTACAACAACTGCATATTGGGATCTTTAAAAAAAAAATCAGTTCCATAAGCACGCACTTAACACTTGTCAGGTTCATTTACTTTTCATTTCATAAAAAGCTATTTAAAGGTGCATAATGTTACACTGTTCATAATATTTTGAAAACAATACAAAAAGTTTTACCAGTCAAAAGTTAACTTCCTTTAAGTTTCTGTGAAGCCAAAGTTTTGTTATTTGCTTCTTTTAACAAACAAAAGGGGAAAAAGAAAACTCTGACCCCAAATCAGGAGTTAGAACAAAGCAAAAATTAGGAAAATATTCACAGAAAGTACATTTAAAGCTAAGAGTAAGAGATGAAATACACAGTACAGAATTTATATGTGATTATAGCAAAGGAGGCAATAAATTGAGAGGGGAAAAAAAACCCTGGATTTGAATTCAGTATAATACTGTTTTCTACATTTTATCTCACCCATAATTTAGAAGGAAGGAAAAGTTATTTTTGAAGCAAAGCAGATTAAAAACGATTATTAAATTATCTAAGTCCTTCCTTTTTTTCTGACCAGATCTTTAAAAATCTGATCTCTCCCGCCCCAGTCAACACTGTGAGAGCCACCCATCTGGTAGGTGACATTCCCTCAAACACATCTGGGTACACTTGGCATCACCGAGGAGTGAGGCTGGCCACACTCTAACATTCTCAGGTGATCGGGGGGACTCAAGCAGGGGCTCACTACGTACAGCCCAAGTCCACTGAGACAATTCCAGATGCAGAGTCCAAAGAATGTGAAGAAAGCCATGGGAGGGGAAGCAGGAAGAGCACAGCAGAACTAAGGCCATGAAGGTAAAGGGCGTGGGAAGAGCAGAACTGTGGGCAAGTGGAGAAGAGTTAAAAGCAAGAACCTAACCCTGAGTGCCAATGATCAAGCTGGACCTCTTCAAATACCTGAGCACTCACATTCAATTTTAAGAATGTCTCTACATTACTAGGGGCCAATTCATAGGCTGTTATTAAATGACAGACAATAACACTTTTAGGACAAGATGGGAATCTTAAGTAAAAATTATTATTAGCAATTATTTCTTTTGTTATTTTGCTCTAGGAAACAAAAACATTTTTTCTTTTCCCCACCAAAACCTGCTCAAAGTTCATCTGACCATGGGGGAGTAACTCATGTTCATGAGAACAGATGTAATCAGCCTCCAGTCACTGAGGTTTGCTTCTGATTTGTCTAGAAGATGCACATGCTGGATACAGTAAAGCTTGGTGTTTATGAAATGTGAAAACTTTAGGCTGTCAGTTTGGATAATGAAATATTTAATAGTCATTAGTTTTTTTTAAAAAAGGTGTTATGTTAGCATTGGCACTGTCACTTGGGAACGTAAAATGGTTCTCACTGGCAGGAAGGCATACAGAAAGGGCCCCCCAGTATATACCTATGTAAAAAAATGGAATGTCCATCTGAAATCATGAGGATGGATGAGAAAGTGACTTTATGGCACTAAGGTTATAGGTAGCAACTCAACCCAACTGGACAGGTTAGTGTCCTCCTTTATAACCTAAAAAAAGATACAGAGAGTACCTTTAGTGAGCACAATGAGAAGTAGGAAGGAGGGTTAACTGGTGAGAGAGAAAACAGCCACAGAACAAAAAGGAAAAACGACCTTTTCATCATCAAGTAATTACCTCCAGGCAGGAACTCCATGATTAGGTAGAGGTTTAGCTTATCCTGAAAACTATAGAACATTTTCACAACCCACAAACTGTCTGCCTCCACTAGAATGTCACGCTCCGCACGAATGTGGCCAACCTGGAGGTATATGCATTTGATTAATGACAAGCCTTGCTCTGCTTCATTAGACGCATTTTTGTTTAAACAATTCAAGCACCGTTTGAAGATTCAGTTGTGAAATGATGCAAGACAGAATGGATTTCTGCTGAATGCAGTCAAACCTCCCAACCCCCAATTGGAAACACTGAGATACCGGCTTGAAGGTCCTCAGTGATGAGGGCTCGATTGATGAAAAGGAGAAAAAAAAAACAGCCACATAGGTGATTTTGAAGCAAATCACAACTCACAAAGGAACCCACTACTCCAACGAAGACTTTTCATGGTTAGAATTGTCCAGTGATTGCCACTATCCTGTTCCAGGGACTTTCCCCAAAACAATCCTTAGCAATGCTAATAAGACAGAAATTGGGGCTCTCTGGATAATTCCCACCACAACATAAAGAAATGAAATGAGAAACTCCCTCCTTAAAAATAAGATTGTGAGGCAGTCCTCTGCAAGTCTTCAAGAACTAGTGCTTGACTAGTTTGATTCTATGTATACAGTAGGGACTCAACAAATGCTGACCGAAATAAAATGAACATCTGAGCTAGGCTCAGAGACAGCAGAATTCTCTATTTTCCAGCTCAGAATATTAGTCTTTTCATCTCAACACACCAGCTCTGACAGCTTAAGTTTTAAAACATGTTTCCTGATGGAAATGTGATGACTGGGGCTGGGAACTTTAGAGAGTCACAGTAAAAATATGGAAAGATTCAAAACAGGGATAGGGAAGGATGGACCAAGGAAAAACTTTTTTTCTGAATTTTTGTTTTTTCCCTTGCCCTTTACACTTTTCCATATATCAAATTTGCTCATTTATGAGCAAACTGAACATATATTTCCATGCTCCCAAACTAACAAAGTTATCTTAAACATGTAAAGTATATACATTTTCATTTTTAGCTTTCTTTTCTTTCCCCCAAGGTTTCAAAATTTTCATAAATATTTATTCCTTGACTAGGAAAGACAGAGAGGGAGAATGAAGGAGGAAAGGGCACCACCATATCTTCTCACCGTCTATGCCATATCTATCTGTCTTCAGTATTATCTTAAGGCTTGAGCAATTCAACATAGGTAGACCTCAGAGAGTTCCATTACAGCATTCTTTTTTAGAATGTGACGTGGAAGCAATCACATCTTTTCATGACTGAAAGTCACCTGTCTCCACAGGTATTGGATACTTTCTTTTGTATCTCTGGAGGTTCTACTAACTGCTGTGAAGCAGGATAGAAAGAGTGGTGAAGGTTTTTATCCCCTTTCTCTTGTTCCTTGAATGCCTCCTGGGGAATACTGCAATTCCTAGTCATTTCTACACGTGAAACATCAACTAGCAGCCACAGAAATCGTTAGTTAAGAGGGGGCAGGAAGGTAAACACTGTTACCGTCTCATCCTGCTCTATGGCTAAAGTAGCTGTCAGGACCTCAAGAGGTGAAGGTGAAATATGAATGGAATGGAGAACAAGAGGTCAGTCTCTGAATACAACATAGAAACAGGTAAAGCTATAGGGTTTTTATGTTCCTTTACCTGCAATATACTGCTACCTTACCACATATAGCTCCTCCTCTTAAAATGGAAAAGAAAACACAAAAGAAACTGTTTTAAACTTTACCTAGTTAGCAACACAACAGGACAATGATAAACCACAGAGGATACATCTGCTCTTACCAGCTGAACAAAAACTAGACTCATTATCCCCTTACATAAAGTACTACCCATTCCTCTGACAAACAAGTCTTTGGGTCAAAATCATTATTGTAAAGGTGAAGCAGGAAATAAAATGTTCAGTTTTCTTCATAGTTTCCTTGCAGGTAAATTTAAAATATCTTTTGTATGCAGAGATGGTTCTGTTGACTCAATGTCATACTCCAACTGTTTTTCCAGCGGAAGAGATGGCCTTCTAATAATCTAATTACATGCTAGTTTAGTCAGAACCTAAGGAATGTCTCTTCCAGCTCTAAAAAATCCTGAGTCTCTAACATTAAAGCACCTCAAGACAAGTGCCCAAGGCAGTGGTAAAGTCTGTGGCCCAGAAAATGGCAATAATACCTAGTTCATGCAGATGTGAAAATCTTGATCTGGGCACAATTAGCGCAGTGTTCTAAACAACTGAGCCAAGGAGACACAAATGCATCTCTTGTAATTCTAATTCTAATAGCTATTTCCATTAACCAGCATGAGAACATCAAGAGGAAAAGGGGCCAGTACAGTTCAATGCACCTGCAGGTTTAATACCTGCCTTCACATGCCAGATCTGTTACTCACGAGGAGTTATGGGCATTAGTAACTCACTGATCCCTCTTGGCTTCCTTAGCTCTAAAATGAGACTAAAATCATTTGTCCTATTATGAGGGGAGCATTCGGGAAGCAGAAAATAGCTTTATAAATGAGAAATATTAGGACTGTAATGAACCTACTCTCCATCACATACCCTAAATTTTCAATCTTTACACTTAACAGATACTTGATAAACATTCATTGTACTGAAGTGAATTATTGTACCCATAGAAGAAACATTTGGGCAAAGGTATATATAACTATATTAGCTGTATTTTGATTTACAACAAGAACAAAGAAATGAATGAGATGGGTTACTTTACATATTTATTTTTAAAGCTATTTACTGAACTAGCATCTTCTGATTTGGAAAAAGTTGTTAGTACATGAAAATGTCCCTGAGAGGAAATATGAATGTGAAACTAATACATACTTGTGAAATACAAACATACTTTCATCTAATAATCAATGCAAAGAGTCTTAAGAGGTTTACAAATGAAAATTTAATTCATCAATTTGGTAGGATATTTTTTTCAATTATGGACAATAAGAAATAGTTACATAAACCCCCAAAGCATTTTAATTGCATCCATGAGCATGTGCCAATTTTATCATTCCAGTCATTATCTGGTCTTTCCTAAAGTGTGTTTTCTTTTATCTTACATCTCTATATCAGCTATTGGATACTCATGTTACACAAATAATGCGTTATAGACTAAATATAGTCCACAGAGATGAGTTTTGTACATTTTGAGTCAAGCTCTGTTTTGGCAGAACTTGAAAATTACTGCTGACATATCTGGAATGCTCAAAAAACATTTTAGGGAGTTGATGACTTACGGAATTGAGCCGAAAAGATTACATTTCTAGAAAATCCTCAATAACATGGAGCTTAACAAAATTTTAAGAGCAAGTTGGATTGAATCCTTTGCCCTCCTCACACATATCTTCTCTGGAACCACAAATGACTAGCTGAGGAAGAGTCCCTGTCCCTTCTCCAAGAGCCCTTCCATGAAGCTATCATTGTCAACCATCTCTTTGCCCTGATTTTGCCATATGACCTTGCAGCATGCAGATGGACACCATGAGTAACCGAAGTCTAACCTCAGATGGTCAACTTCTTCCTATGACATACTTAACCAAAAACTTAGAGGTCTGATTTAATTAAGTTCTCGTTCAAAGGTATGTCTTTTTTTAAACTGTCCTTCACTTCAAATCCCAACAGATTGTTCTTGTAGTTACGAAGTTTGCACTTTTTATGGATCAGTTTTCAAGATGGAGCTTGATTCTGGATATAAAGAATTCCATCATGAAAGAAAGATTAACATGATTATTTCAAATTTATTATACTTCTCAACTACACTGACAAACTTAAGCCCCAACCTCTGTGTGTACAGAAGGAAGTAAAATGGGATGGAAAGACTCAAAATCCCAAATTCTAACTCCGCTTTCATTTCCAAAAACCACATGCAAACCAGTTCAAATATCCAACAGCTGCTTCCTATGCTACTCCTCTCCCAACCACGTCTCACACTCAATTTTACAAATGACAAGTGTTAATACCGCACAATTAAATAACAACCTATACCTAAATAACTGATACTTTATTTTAACTTTTAAAATACTGAAACAACAGATCCTAAGAACTATTTCCTCTAAAAATGTGAATATAGGAACATTCATTCATTAAAAATTGTACACACTGCAATACAAACATCAGAGGAAAAATGCATCTGAATTTGCAATCAAGCTGAGAAGATTCTAACATATACTCACATAACTAGCATAATAACAGCTGCAGTTTCTTCTTACCTGCTCTTTTTCAAGCATATCTGCTTTGCGAAGTATTTTCATTGCATACACATGGCCTGTATCTTTCTTCTGAACAAGCCTCACCTAAAAAAATCGTAAAGGAAACACAAAGTCAGAAAGTCTCAACAAACCACAAAGCCAACTTAAAAAGATAATATCAGAAGTATCTTTAGTATCTAAAGAGAAAATATTTGTCTTAAATAAGCCTAGTTAGAACTGTATATTTATTTAAAATTCTTCCCAATCATTTAAAGTTCAAAAAATGCTACACTCCTTGAAATATTCCCTGATCCCCTCTTCTCCCTAAACCCAGCCAGTAACAATCTTCCCCCATACTGGCATGGCACTGTGTTTTATCTAGCTTTAATGGACATATCATGTATATTACTATCGATGTCTTATCTCTTTACCAAACTGTAAACATGACAAGGACCTTGATTTAACTAAGTTTTCTCCTCACCAGTACTGCTTGCTTGATAATAAAATCCATTTATACAACACATAGGAAAATTGACAAATAATATTAATTTCAATCTCCTTTGATATAACTGCCCAAAATCTAATTTAAACTCCATATGGGTTTTAAAGACCTCAAACAAGTGACAGAGCATCTTCACACCCCCAAGACCAACTTACTTATTATCAGTAACTATACACTAGTCTGCACTCTTCACTCCAGTCAAGAAGACTACTTGACACACCTTGTATATGATTCTCACCACTCTGGGCTATCCCAAATGCTATTCTGCCTACCTGCAATATCTTCTCTCCCCCTTCCTTCTCCCCTTCACCAAACTATGGCCTTCCTTATGGCCTTCAGGGACTGAAAGTAAGGATGCTTTCTTCTTTTGCCTATGAGTTAAATAACAAATGAATTCATTTCTCTGCTGTGACCATATGTAGTTCTTTTCCATAGATTCTATCATGTGTGGAAATCTTAATGATTAAATGCTAGTTTACTGGGTTGGGGGTGGGGGTGTAAATGGGGAAATGTAGCACTTCTACCATGAACAGCTTTAACTCAACACAAATGGCCACTGTGACAAACAAGAATGAGTTTCTGGGGGCCTGCGGCAGTCAAAGAAAACAGAAGCACAAGAGGAAACAGAGTAGGCAAGATGCTAATAGGGGCAAAAGTAATAAGCCAGCTACTTAGCAGAGGTATGGCTATGAGAGTTGGACTACAAGAAAAGCTGAGTATCATGGAAGTGACACTTTCAAATTGTGAGGCTGGAGAAGACTTTTGAGAGTCCGTTGGACAGCAAGGAGGTCAAATCAGTCAATACTTAAAGAAATTAATTCAGACTATTCATTGGAAGGTCAAATACTGAGGCTGAAGCTTGAATACTCTGGCTATATAATGAAAACACAGGACTCAATGAAAAAGACCCTGATGTTGGAAAAGTTTGAAGGCAAATGGAAAACAGGACAGCAGGGGATGAGATGGATAGATAGTGTCATGGAAACAATAAACATGAACTTGGACAAACTTCCAAGAGATAGTAGAGGATATGCTATGGGCTACAAGGTCACAGAGTTAGACATGACTAAACAACATTACCAGGGGATGACCATTGCAGCATCTCTACCTCCTGATTTATATCATGTTACCCTCCACACCTGATTTTAAGTTGTTAACATCTTGGAAGACCTGGTGTACAGTCATTACTGTATCATATCTGTTGAGCAGTCGCATGTTTTACCTCACCAAATGCTCCTCTGCCTATTACTTTTAAGGACTCAAAGTCTTCCAGTCCAAGTCTTGTTCTTTTCAATCGAAGAAACTCTGTTTCCTTCCGAGCATGTGCTGATCTCCTGAGTCGCTTCTAAATGGTTAAATTAGGGGAGTAAAATTAGAATTCTGAAACTTCAACAAGATTGCCATTTACAGTTGACCCATCTGGAAAAATGGACCAAGGATTATGCTGTTCATAACCATTTTCAATCCTCCCTCGCTCCCCCGTCTTTCAGTAAGACGACAGCATCCCACAGACGGACAACTCACGGAGTTTTACAAAAGCAAAGAGTTGTTGGACACCTTAGAAATCTTATCATCCATCTTCCTCATTTTACAGAGGAACTGAGGTTGCAAGTAACATTTCCTCCTATTTTATGCTACCAGGCAGGTCTGAGAGAAGTCCTCTAGCAATCAAGAGCAATGAATTTGGAACACAGCACATAGGAAAACAAGTTTAGAGGAGACTAGGCTTAACAACTTTTAAAGTATCTTCAAAGATTGTTAGACAACTTCTTTCATTACTAAATTCCTCTATCCTTGGCATGCATGGGATCCACCCATTATATTCCTGCTTTCTATTTTTTCTAATTAAAGAGTAAGTAAACAATGAACAATGACAAATTTTAGTCACTGTAAGCAAAGTGCTTGACCAACCTTAAAGCACTATGTATAGCTCTTGAGTTATTATGCTACTACACACCACTCCCAAATGCATTGCTCACGAGACAGACAGCAGGTTTCACATTCACAGGGAGGTAGGACCAGGTAATCTCTGAGATATTTTCTAATTCTAGGTTCTGGTCATGGACAGACCACTCTCCCTCAGGTTGCCTCTTCTCTAGAGTTGGAACACACTTTACAGACAAGCAAACTCAAGTCCAGAAAGGAGATGTGACTTGTCCAGTGACACACAGGTGTTAAGCAGAAAATCTGGGGTGTGAACCCAGATCATCTGGCTGTAAATCCAGAGCTCCCTGAACTATCCTGTTAATAACTAGGAATGTTATGAAGAAAGCACTCTGTAAATCTTGAAGACAGAAAAAGCAAACTAATAATCATAGGCTTATAAATCTAGAGCTGTGAGGAACCTTGGAGCCCATACAGTCCAACTCCCTCATTTTACAAATGAGGAAACAGGTAAATGACTTCCCCAAAGTTATGGGGTTTGAACCCAGGTCCTCTGATTCCAAATAAAATGCTTCCAGTTCTCTTCTGGTCTCTGTGGTTCACTTCCCGCTTCAATATTTCCTTCTATTCACCCTCACAAGCACTATTTCTTGATAATTATTCGATATTATTTGTCCCCTTTGTGACTTTTCTGATTTTGCTTCAGCTCGCCATACTGTCATCTGATTAACAGAGTGGATTTCTTTACCTCCTCCATGTTTTTAGGTAGAAGGAAACAAGGCAAAAATGTTTAATTATGCCTTCATTATTATGTGCCTAAGGAACATTCAGTTTTCCACCTAGAACTCTGACTTCTGACACAAGCCTCTTTCAACAAATTCCATATGCCTGGGAATAACTGCTTTTGCAACATATGTCTCCATTTTAATAATTTCAGTCCTTCCTCTTCTTGGCATCCTGAAATCTAACAATTTATTATCCTTTTTACTAAAGTTATTTTCTGCCCTTGGATTCTCAATTAACCTGAGGATGCTATATACAAATTAATAAAGCTATAAAAGCAAGATGGCTCCAATAAATTCTTCTGTCTCCGAATGAGAACACTGCCCCCTGTAAAGCCCCATTTAAGGGCTTGCTTAACACTATATGATCTGTTACACTATTTTCAAAGAATGTAGTTTTAGTCATTAGTTACCTCTTCATCTTTTAAGCCTTCTTCTTCCATTACTTTCTCTAGCTTCTTTTGTCTAAACACACATACACATACAAAAAAAAAACCCACATGAGATCGTGAAATAACATTTAGATGATATTCTTTCAAAAGTCCATAAAATTTTTTACATTTTTTTTACATAATTTTTACATTTTAGAAAACTAATTACAGGTAAAACTCCAATTTTTCACTCAAAAACACATTTGCTACCAAAAAAAAGGGGGAAGTTAATGTTTGTTAATTTTGCATTGTGCTGAAAGATACTAATAGATAATCCTGTTCCACATGAAAGTGTATGTGTATGTATTGCAGAATTTCCTCTTTACCAAACCATAAAACAGCTGGTTTGATAACCTTTCATAACAGGCATACATACAATACATATGTATGTGTGTGTGTGTGTGTATGTACAGATATACATATATATACATACATATATATATCTATATACACACACACACCCTCTCTCTTATAAAATGAAATCAACTTCCTTTATTTTCATATCTTGCTTCTCTTCACTGCTACATCACTACCTTAACCTACTGCACTCTGAAGCCCATAGATTAGACAACACTAGGACCCTACCCAAGCTCCACTTAAGAGCTGTTTTCCAGACCCTCCTGGCCTAAGGGTGATTATCAATAGTAATTGTTGCTATTTCCCTCCCAGCTTGATTTAGTTATTTTTCTTTGCCTCATTAAAGCTATCCCCTGGCTACCTCTTAAACACTGAATTGGTATTACCTCACCCTAAGTGAGTGCCTAAAAAGGCCAAGGTCTCCCAGTGTATCCTGGGCCATCTCCAGTCACCCTGATGAATATCAGGTCTCTGGATTCAAATGGCTCTGGACGAGAAGTGAGGCTGGTGCCCTGCACAGCGCTCCCTCACTCAAAACAAAGTCAAGTGCAAGTCATGTCGTCATTTCTCTGACAGCATGGTCTTCTTCAACAACAAAGGACGAACACAACAACATCATTACCTAAGCTAAGAGAATGATAAACAATAACTATTAAAGGCATTAGAACCCAGTCACTTGGGAGTCAAAAGGTTTGGCAACACTGCCAGAATTTGAGGTTAAGGTGTTCCCATGATGCATGGGAAGAGAACTTGGAAATCTGTAGCCAAGTGCATTTCTGATCTACAGGTTGATATTAAATAAGTCATATGTAAGTGAATTAAAATCAACTGACATAACATTGACCTGCATAGGTTTCAAGGTAATATAACTCATTCATTAATTCAATCCCCACTATGTGACAGAAAGACAAAAATCACAGTCCCTGGTCTCAAGGAGTTTACATTCTTTGAGGAGAAATATCATGTAGATAATAGAAGTATAAGTCAACACAAGACCTAGTTAAAATGAACATATTTAATATAAAGAAACACAGGAAGACTTACATGAATTGAAACAAAGTAAAGGAAGTCAAGTCATGAAAACTGACATATATACACAATAATATACACAATATACTCAATATATACAATAACTCCAAAAACGTAAAGGGAAATAACACAAATCAAAACTGAACACTGTAACCATGAAGACCAAGTTTGGCCCTGAAGAGATGAAGATTGTATGTGGAACTCTGCATGTTGGCTGGTACACTGGTCAGTTGTGCTGAACTGCTTTTTTCTTTCTTTTTTTATTCTTGGAAATAAAGGTAATATAAGACAAAAGCTATCAATAAATTTTTTTAAAAAACAAAGTAAAATAAATCCATAAATTGCACTCTCAAATCTGTAGGAGCAGAAGATGCAACAGAGTAGGGACCTTTCCTCTCTGGTGAGTGAGAACTGAATGCTCCTATTTCCCCTCTTCCGAGGGGAAGGATAAAAGCATCTATATGTTTTCTAACTCCCCACTTTCTTTTCCTAATTCTTGGATATCTTTTTGCATGGACTCTTTTCTCAGCAGATGGTTTAAGAGCAGATGACTGAGGGTAATTAAAAAATTTTAATTTCTTGATAGCAAAAAAAAAGACTATAAACTACTCATGAAGTGTAGTTCTTTTCTCTATTAAAAAGGCATTCTATCACATACTGATATACTTCAAAGCTAAATATATATGCATATGTGTACATTAGTATGTGTATACATATATATGATGCATGATAAAATCTTGGTTTTAGAGCATGTTTCTGATAGCTGCCTATACTCATCTGTGAGGAAAAGTTGTTACCAACAAAAAGTTCCCCATCAGAAAATGATGTAATTTTGTCAGTGGAAATAACAAAGAAACACCGCTGTCTGCTTTGGTGTTGATCCCTAAGGATTACGGAAGCTTTCCATCTGACTTGAAATTATAACCATCTATGTGTTGTCTTTCCTGTTAGAATGTGAGTACCCTAAGAGCAGAGACTGTCTGGATTTTTAATTTGTATTTCCAACTTTAATAAATTCACTCATTTATTCATTTATTCAGTATAAAGCTGGTCTGATAGCCTATTTTTCAGAATTACTTCTTCAGCACTTCAAGGATTCATGATTTAATTGTTGTGGGTTCTCGTGTTCATTAATCCAAATCTCATATACACAAAACACATGTTCATGAATGGTCTTCATGAGAATGTGACCAACTCTGTCTAGGCTGGTCCTTGGAGGACACAGGCTGTCAATGGACTTACATATGCAAAGCCTTTCTTTCAGTAAGACATTCTAGAGTTTATGCTCAGCTAGAAAAGCCCTCTAGTTCCCAAAGTCATACTTCTATGCTGCTTTAAGGGATTAGGAGAGGACTTCTGTCAAAGTAACAGGTTCTTTCATAATAGAAAGAGACCACAGTCAAGAACATACCTGTTTAAAAATCTATTTCCTATAAAGCTTCAAGTACAACTAGGTGAAACCAAGGACTGATTCTCTGGGCTCTTCTTATATATATCTTCCACTACTAGACCGTAAACTCCATGAGGGTAAAAGATGCAGACTTATTTAAATTTCTCTTCTCCAGACTTTAACATCGTGCTCTGCACACAAGTCACACTTTAATATGCACTTGTTGGGTAAGTGAATTCTGTTTCCCAAGGTGATCAGGGAAAAAGGAAAAGAACCTAAACGTTCTAAAACATTTTATAGCAGCTCTCTTTGTGGTGACAAAGAACTGGAAATTGAGGAAATTGTAGCACATCATTTGGGGAATGGCTAAACAAGCGGTGGGAGATGATTATAGTGGAATCCTACCGTGCTGTAAAAAAAAATGACGAGCTAGTTGTTTTTAGAAAAACATTGAAAGATTTGCTTGAATTAATGACAAGTGAAATGAGTGGAACCAAGAGAATGCTATATACAGTAAGAGCAATATTGTTCGAAGAATAATTGAAAACAACTAAATTATTCTGAATATTATAAATATTCAAATCAATTACAAAAGACCTATGAAGGAAGATGCTATCTACCTCCAGAGAAAGAATTGATAAACAGAATTATGTATAGTATGGTTTTACATATATTTATAAATCTGTTTTAAACAGAGGCCTTCTCTAGTGTAGGGTGGGAGGAAAAAGGGGAGACAGTTCGGAACTTAAAATGTAACAGTGATTTTAACTTAATTTTTAGAAGTGAATAAGGGACATAAAACTAGCCTAGTTACGCATAACCAAAATGATGAAATTTTGCTCATATGACAAACTGTGCCTATAGCTACTTCTGGAAAGTCCTGTAGCAGGCTAGCACTGCAGCAAAGCCAAGGTCATGGTATAGGTGAGAGTGCTGTCAGCTGTCATGATTCTCCCTTCTCCCTCATTTCCCATTATCCAATTAGCTGCCATGTCTCTTCAGTTCTACCTCCAGAGCATTTCACACATCTGTCCCCTTCTATGAATTCACACAACATCTCTCCTTAACAGCACTTACCTGGTCTTCCTGCTTTGTCTCTTCCTTCTCCAATTCATCCTCCACACAGTTGCCACAATGATCTCCACTCCTAAGGTATATGTCTGACTAGGTCAGTGCCCTACTCCAAAATCTTCAAGGACTGCCTAATGCCTTAATGATAAATTCTTCAGTATGTCACTTAAAACCAGTTGTAGCCCTTCCATCCTTAGCTCATATAGAACCTGAGTCTCAGGAAGGCTAGACTACTAGCTATTCCCCAAACCCAGCATTTCAAGTCCAACTTCAGTGGATTTGTCAGTGCAGTACCTCATGCCTAGTGTGCATTCCCCTCTCATCTTTACCTTTCAAAATCATTACCTTCAAGACTCAACTCCATAAAACTTGCTTGGATTCCTGGCCCACATCACTCCCTACTGTTCATTCTTTTTCATCTTCAATTTACCTCGTATTTACCAGTTTGTACAGACACAGACAGACAGACAGACACACACACACACACACACACACACACACACACACACACACACGATTTTACTGTAGTGAACTCCAAGAAACTGTTCCAATTGCTCAGTTATATTAGAAGGTTTGTGTGATGATTAATGCCTGAAATAAGCATGTCACAGGCTAAGGTGTGGAAACCTTTTGGCTGTAAGTAGATATCTCATGGCTATCAGAACTACAAATGATGGTTACAACACATTTTCACTATGCTTTCACTTCACTACAAGCCTAGAACATGTGATGTCTCCAAGTAAATATTTTACCTCATTTCCCGTTCTTCATGTTGTGCAATAAGATTGCTGTAAAAGTTCTCCAATGTCACTTTTGTCATAGTAACCCGTTCCTTTGTATGGTTACTCATGGAAGAACAAGGTGTTGAGCCTGTCATTGCCATGGCTGCTGGAAAGCAAGGAAAATGGAGACTGGTTATTCAATTAGTTTTACCATTTCTTACCATGAAAATAATCCTAGGATAAAAATCCTTAAAGCTTCAAACTTAAGTGGCTTCTGAGTTTACGTCTAAGTTCAACTATTACTATAGACAATTAGGGATGCAAGTTGTCTCTCCCAGAATCAGCAATACACATAAAAAAGTTTCATAAAACTTCAGAGCCAGAAGGAGCCATCAGAGACAATCAGGACCAAATATTTCATTTTGCTGGATGAGGAAGCTGAAGTGCAGAAAAATAAAGTGGATCAGACAGAGTTTTGCAGCTTCTCAGTGGCACAGTAGGGGCCACAATATACCTAGCTCTCCATCTGCCCCTCATGTCCATGACATCATACTTCTTCTTACCATAATTTTACAAGGAAAATGTTTAGCTTTCACAAGCAAGAAATCAGGGATATGTTTCTTCTAAAATGAAAGCCATGTTTTTTCCAGACAGTTTTGCCAACCCGTGTTCTCATTCTTGGCCAGATGGCTTAAAGAGTTCAACCTGTCCCATCCCTAGCAACATTTTTCAGCACTTTACTTCTCCCTCCTCCAAGCTTCCTCTGAACATCCTTTTACCTCAACATAAAGCTAATTTGAAAACAAAGAGAGACTAATGGATAGATTAAGGAACAATCAAGGATTTAATGAAAAGCTTACTAGATTCCCCTCTACCCCAATCATTTGGCTTGCTTTTTAGATTAAGATTCAAAAGGAGGAATCCTAGAAAGTCATGCATGAAGATATACTTGCTATACCTAGGAAATAAAATGTTAAAGTTCACCATTTTTTAAAAACACTCAGACAATGAACAAAGGCTTAATCCCATAAGAGGAAAAATATTCAAAAACTAGGCTCAAAAACTGCACCCCCCCCTTCATTCCTAAAGTGCCAAGATAAACAATACATACAGGCTCCAAAATACTCACTACAGCGCTACTTCATCATAATATACCAACTTACATTTTTACAGAAGGGAAGCAATGTTTTTCAAAGATCTACACTAGAAGAAAGGTTTCAGAAACCTCTGTTTGGTTTGTGAAGCTTGGGTGTGGTTCCTTATTTGTCACTCTTATGCCCTCTCCACCCACAATGAAAACCACATGTAAAACTCAATATATTTTTGAGGAAAATTTTAACTCAGTCTTCTTCCTTGATTTTTAAAAATTCAGAAATGAGAACTATGTTTGTGCCTCTGAGAGGAACTCTTCTGTCTGAGACTGAAAAGAAATTTTAGGCCTTGTATGACTGTTTGCATTTTAACAACTGAAAAATTTTTTTAAGAAAAATCAAAAAATTAGGTGACATCATTTTGCCATTAGGCTAGATTTTTCCCATTACTTCAGATATCAGAGTTAAAGAACAAAGAAGATATTTCCATGGATGGCATACACACCCTTTTATTTAAGGATGAGGGCCATGACAAAAAAAAAAAAACCAAACAGTTAAATGTTGACTCTAAGAAAGAAAAAGGGAAAGGTATAAAATAGCTATCGGCTCACAGAATTTAGAGCTGGAAGGGACTTTAGAAATCATATCCAACGCCTTTCATCTTTCAGAGGAGGAAACTGAAGTCCAGAGAAGGGCAGTGACTTGCTCAAGGTCATACAGCCAGTAAGTGGCAGAGTCAAGAGTTTAACTCTAAGTCCACCGCTCTCACCACAATCAGCCCCTCAACATTATTTTTCTAAAATTTTAAAACCAGCAGGTAGCTAAATATAAGGAAAAAGTTAAACTGTTCTAAGCACTATGAATCCTTTAGTGAAATAGTTTCCAACTTACAAACACAGGTTTTTTACAACTTCAAAGGCTACATTATCACTACCTTTGACCTTTCTTCAAACTTCCTCTTTCCACAGTTGTAACAAGGTTTAAGCCCAATCCTCATAACCTTTTAGTAAAGATACTATTGCTCTGTAGCAATTTCACATATTCAGTGAGTAAGCTACTCTCCACCCCCACCCACTGTGGTCTCCCCCAAACCAAGAAAACTGCTCTGATTTTATGCCAATACATTTCTTCTTGCTTTTATGGACTAAATGCTTTCATTTAAAATTTCCTCATGTTCCAACCTGCAGGCCATTGGTAGCCCTTGACCCTTTCTTTTCTAGGTCTCCTCGGGCTACGCAGAATACCTCTGATGTAGGTGATAGGATCACTGAGAAGGAAAAGAGAAATCAAGAAATTAACTATATTACGTGGCAAGAAATGTAGCAGTAAAATTTTATTTTGAAAATAGCTTGAAAACTACTAGTTTATACATGAACAGACAAAGCATAACATAGTACATATGAGTGACTCCCAATCTTGGTTTTAAAACTCTCAAGGATTTTTCTTTGGTTATTTCAAAAGGGTACTACAAACTTCTCAAAATAAACTAATTTGAATTAATTTTTTAAAGCCATAGTCATTCAAAAGAAGTTAGCCTTGCCATTCATACAAGAATAATCAAGTGGATTAAGGACTTATATTGCCGACATTATGATAGGCACTTTTTAAAAGCTATCAATTCACTCAGTCCATCAAGCACATGGATCTTAGAGGCTACAAATAAACAAGGAAGTCTGATGGGACCCGAACAAGAAAAGTAGCTAGGACCGGATCACCTGTGTGAAGAACTGCAGCACTGTAATCTATCCCAAACTGTTCCTTTCACAAAAACTCATCTTTTTATCACCAATACTGGAACATAAATACTTATGTTATATAGCTGTGAATCATGGAATATTGGAAGAATCACACTGCAACTGACTCAGAGGAAAAGAGAAACGCAGGAGGAGGAAAACTCAGAGGAAATAAGAATGATGCATATTGGCAATGATAACCTGAACAGAAGAAATAATCTAAAGAGCATCATGATCCTGTGAGAACAGAAAGGAGGTAGACTGGTCATGTATAAAGGAGGAGGACCTGATAACAGCTGCATTAGTATCCACAAAATATTAAGAGAATCGGTGTAAATCCTACATGAAAGATTTGTAAAGACATGGAAAAAAATGACAGGATTAGAGAACTTGGAAGGGTTTCAATATGCTCCATTGGAAAGAGTCTTCCTGAGGTTAATTAAACTCATGGATACACTAAGGGGCTTTTTTTTTTCCAATTAAAATTCAAACTTCATAAGAGGAGAAATCTTTATACATACTTCTATTCTGGAAAAAAAATCCAGCATTTTTTTGGTATGATGGATTTCATAGAACATTTTCTCTTTCCTTTGAGGGGAAAAAAGCGAGAAGCAAATGAGATGTTTTGGGGAATTTTTCAATATGTTTTTTTCCATCTAGAGAAAATCCACTAACAACAAGTAACTTTAAAAAAAACTTGCTAATCATTGACACAGACAAACACAAATCCTTTATTTCTAAACATTTAGATGAAACTCTTGAGAAAATACTGAAGGAGAAACTTCAAGCCCCAAAGGTCAAAAGCTCCAAAAATCAACTTGGTCAGCACTGTCATGTTAGCAGAGATGGTCAGTATATTCTATTTACTCTAAACATTTCCCCCTACCAACACTGTGTCCAGCCCTGGGATTTATAAGAAGCAGTGTGCGGTACGATGGAAAGAAGGTTAGCTCTCGAGTCAGCAAGATTTTAGTTTGATCCTGTCTCAGATTTTTATTGGAAATCAGATTCAACCATATGTTGATTGATCTGAGTCTTAATTTCAGCATCTGTAAAATGAGAATAACAACTGTGAGATAATGTACGTCAAGTGCTTTGGAAACCTTAAAGTGTTGTATGTGAGCTATTATTTTCAATAGCCTGGTAAATAAGCTGCAGTATATTACCAACGAATTGTGCAAAAGGAATGATGTAAATGATATAAAAGAGACGTATAACTGGGAAACCGAAAAGGTCAGTCATGTACCAAGTGTCAAGAGTAACAAACAACGCAAAACTGCACCGGTACCTATTTTATATTAAGAAACCTTTAAAGGAAAACCCCCAGCATACTGGATTTATGAATGAGAAAGCATGGATGGGCAGGGATCTACATGGTTGGCCAGAATACCCAGACAGCTGCACTGAAATCTTGAATATACCTCACTTAGAATATTGCTTTGCATCTGAGGCCAATATAAAGAATTATTCATCAAAGGTTAATTTTTCACTTAAATGTTTCATGTTTGTACTCATTCTTTTCTGCTAAACAGTGAACTCCTACACAGAACAGGTACTCAAACACCTGTTGAAGTGATTTCTGCTTCTCTTATGTTAAGATCCCTGCGTGTGTATAAGGGGGATAGGGAAGAGAATTGGTAGTTATAAAGAGCTAGAGAACAGAATAGTTGCAACCACACAAGTGAAAAAAAAAAAGCTAATATCTAGCTGATTTAAGTTTGTGTGGGTTTTTTTAGATTTAGGGAATTTTTTTTCCCTAGGTAGAACCTCTCCCTTGGGAGAGATACAACAATGAACAAGGAGACAGAGCATTTCCTTCATTCCAACCCTGACTTCTCTGCCTTCATATTCTGAATAACAAGAAGGGTCTCTCTAATTCATTCAATGATCATTTTTTAAGCTCTTATCCTATGTGCTAGACACAATGTTAGGAGATGTATATCCAAAGACAAAAAAGAATCCCCATCCCCAAAAGGCTTATGTACACAAAGAAGCAGCAGCATATAAACAGATAAGTGAAAATAAAATTCAGCTAAAACAAATAATTTCAAAAAAATGCAACCCAATCTACAAAATTAAAACATGCAACCCAACTGCCACCCTCTTTGGTATGTGAGAACTGGATACTCCTCTCCCCTCCCTAGTTCTTCAGCTTTCAAAAATCCCTTGAATCTCATTCCTTACTAGAATTCTTTTTATATACCTTCTTTCTATACACCTTCTGGTACCTACCTTCCCTCTACTTTATCTGCATTCCCTCCTCTGCTCAGAGATTCAAATCCCAGGTCTGGTACTTAGTAGCTGTAAGGTCTTGGACAAGGGCACTCTGAGAAGACAACATGGCAGAATGGAAGCAACACTGCTTGTAGTCAGAAGACCTAAGTTCAAATCAGTTTCTGCCACTTACTACTTGTGTGACCTTGGGTAGATCATCTAACCTTTCCAAGCCTTGTTTTCTTCATCTGTAAAATATGAGAATTGGATTACATGACCTTTAAGATCCCTTTCTGCTCTAAATCTATGTCCTTTCTGTGCTTGTCTCCACATCTAAAAAATGGGAATTATACCTTCACCTTCTATCTCATAAGTTGTTTCTAATAATGTATGTTAACACTTTAATAAAGATCAGCTATTATTCTATTTATCTCCTTAACAAAATCACCTGCACTGCTATCATATTTCCTACAGCTGTAAAGCATTCTCCCTTACTGAACTGTTCTCTGTATTATTTTGTTATAACCACTCCTACCTCCCCTCTCCTCTAATCCAAAGCCTGGTATCCCAAAAATTAACAAGACATTTGAGAAGAAGGCAGGCCCCAAAGTACCCAGGCTTTGGGGGACAGGGGGTTTGAAACATTCTTTTTCCAGAAAAATGATCATGGCCATTTGGGAAAGGGAAGTGCGTCAGAGGTAGAATAAAAACACTTGGAGGTGGTGAGGGGAGCTACCACAATTAGTTTAAAATACAGAGAGGAGAAAAGAGAAAAAACAAGATCAGACTGAGTATTTACTCCCTTCCACAGGAATCAAGGGTATGAGGGGGTGTGGAGGGCTGGGGAACACAGGACGAATGAGGGGGATTTCACATTTGGGCTAGGGGCTTGGGTAAAGAGGGCCTTGAGTTGCTGAGAGGGCAACAAAGAAGTCACTCTGAACGGAGGGCACTGGAACAGGAAGCAGTTGGAGGGTTTGCTGGGGACAGAAGGGAAGGCGGGGTCAGGGACAGGGCAAAGAGGAGGGGTCACAGGGGTGGAACCGATGGGGGCACTGAAAGCAGAGAAATGAGAATTCAAGAGAAGTCTGGGGTTGTTCTAAATGGAAACCTCGGGGTAAGAGGGAGAGGGTGAACAAAAGGTGAGAGGGAGGAAGTCTAGCAAATGGCAGTAATTCTAGGAGGATAAGCAGGACAACAGAAGGAAAAAGCGTAGAAAAGCAGCAGAAGGAAAAGTCTGGAAATGGGGAAGAGAGAGAGGGAACTCGAAGGGAAGACTGGGCGCTCTCGGAGGTGGGAGAAACTGGGCACTGGCAGGGTATCGGGAAGGGGCTCCGAACCGGCAGCTCCGGGCCCAGGGAATCAGTTTGGGGAGAGGCAGGGAGGAAAGCTGGAGCGCTGGGGGTGGGGGTGGGCGTGTCAGTCGGTGAAGGGAGGCAGAAGGACGGACGGGTGGGGCCGCGCGGGGACGGGAGCTGGAGAGGGGGCGCAGGGCAGCGAGGAGAAGAGGAAGGTTTGCGGAGGGGAGGGAGCTGGGAGGAGAGAAAGCCAGGGCAGGGCCAGAAGTGGGAGCAGGGTTCAGAGCAGGAAGGGTCTGGGGGTGGGGTGGGGGTCCAGGAGGTTTCAGGAGGGGGAGAGCGGCTGGGAGGAGAAAGGCTTGGGGGCCCTTACAAGTGGGGCAAAGTCTGGAGAGGGAAGAAGGGGAGCGTCGGGTGGGCTCGGAAAGGGGCAGAGAAGGTGGGGAGTGGGAGAGAGCAGGGCCAGGACAGGGAAAGGTGCGGTGGGCTTGGAAGGCTGGGGAGGAGTTGGGGGAGAGGAGGGAGCGGGGCTGGGAGAAGGGGACCGAGAGGACAGTGGGAAGGAGGGCGCGGGGCTCGGAGAAGGGGAGGGTGACAAGGAGGAGGCCGCTCACCAGAGCCCCCCGGGCCGCAGGATCGAGCCCCGCTGCCGGTCCCTCCCTGCGGGCTTTGTCGTCAGGCCAGGACCCCCGGCAGCGGCCAGCCTGCCGGAAGAGGGGAGGAGCCTCTCGACGGCTGTTGGGGTGGTTCTCAGGGGAAGGGAAGAGGCTATTGGGGAGGGCGAGGACAACAGGAAGAGCCCCTAACTGCCGGAAAAATACGGCGGCGGAGAAGGTCCAAGACTCCTTCCCCGGGAGAGGCGGCGGCGCTTCACACTCGGAGAACTGGCCGGAGCCGGGGGGGAGGGAGGGGTGCGCATGCGCGACTCCGCCTCCGCGAGCTGGCCTGCCCGGGGTGGGCGGGGCGACGGAGCGGCCCTGGGCGAGGACGGGGGCGAGGGTCTGACTGGGCGCGCGGTCCTTGGCCTGCGTCCCGCAGCCGCCCCCGGGCCCTGTACAAGTTTGAAGCGTCTCCCTCTCTCCGCGTCCCCCGCCCCTCCCCAGGCAGCTCCGAGCCGCGGAAAGAGCGCCGCATGAGGAAACAGGAAACTTGATTTCAATTCCTGGCCCCGCCCCGCAAGGCCAGCCTTTGTTATGAAAGCGCCTACTGGGTGCCCAGCGTTCACTGTGGAGCCGAAGCGTCGTCTCGTTTCCCCCCCAGCCCCCAAAGTTTACTCTTCCAAGGGGAGGCTCTATGCAAACGACGTAGCGAGGCTACCCTGGAGACAGTCACCGAGGAAAGCCGCAGCTGCTGGCTCGGCGGGCTGTAGCTGAGCCTGGGCAGGGGCCAGGTGGGGGTGCGGGGGGACAGGTAGTGGAGATGCTCAGAGCGGGGAGGCCGGCCTTTGGGAGGTAGGAAGGAGCCGGGCTATGAAGGGTAAAATGCGGAGTGTTTTATATTTGATCCTGCAGGTAACAGGGAACCACCGGAGTTGAAAGTTTGTGGGGAGGGAGGGATGATCAGCACTACACGTTAGGAAGATTGATTTGACAACTGAGATGATTGACTGGTGTGGGGATAGGGGAAAAGGAGACAATTTATTAAGTTGATTATTATTTATTAATAATGTTAATCATTCATTATTAAGATAATGCCCTGTTTGCCTCAGTTTCCTCATCCGTAAAATGAGCTGGAGAAAGAATGACCAAACTACCTCAAGTATCATCTCTGCCAAGAAAACCCCAAATGGGCTCACAAAGAGTCAGAAAGGACCGAAACGGCTTAATAGCAAAAACATGTCACAGTGAGAAGACAGGACTCACTGAAAAGACCTTGATGTTGGGAAACATTGAAGGCAAAAGGAGAAGGATGAGAGGGATACATTGTGTCATGGAATCAAGGATAGACAATGAAGGGTAGAAGGGCTTAGCGTGCTATGGTCCGTCTGGTGACTGAAAGTTGAACGGGACTGAACAACCTAAAAAATCATATAGTGCCAGGCATTATGCTAAGTATTGAAAATACTAATAAAGAGGAAAAGATAGTCCTTCCTCTGAAGGAGCTTGTATTCTAGCGAGGAACACACAAAAGGGAGACTTGAGACAGGGAGACCTGCCAACTGGCTATTGCAGTGATCCAAGAATGAGGTGATTTGAGGTGTTGACTTCAAATAGCAACTATGCATAAGGATCCCTACTGCTAGCATATTGATTCAGAAAACCACATATTCACATCTTCTGTATTCTGTTGTATTTTTATTTTTTGTTGTTGTTAAATACTCACCAGTTTCATCTTAGTTTGGTTCAGCACAACAGAAGTATTTCAGGCTTTGTGGCTTACCATAAGTTAAGGTTGAACAGGAAAGGAACTTGCCCTTTCAGCTTTTAAGTGACCCATTCCATGGGGAACATGGACCAAAAGGCTTAACCTGTGTGACCTCTGCTAGGTAGAGTTCCCTGAATTTGCCACCTTCTAGAGGAAATAAACACTTCCTTTTTATTAGCCTACAAGTTTTGGGGGAGGGGAAAGGAAGAGAGAGGGTTAGTTCTAGTATTACAGCCTCCTTTGAGACCTCAGTGATTTTGTCATCTTCCATCCTCTTTTTACAGCCTTCATCTTTCCTAATCCTCCTCACTTGGAGCTAATTGTCACATCACGTGAAAGTTAACTCCCTTCTCTTCAGTAATTCTGATGGTTTGACCCTGGTTTCTCTCTTGCTCTCTGTTAGACCTTTCTTGAGAAGCAACAACCAAAAAGCATGGGGCTTTGCTTCAGGAGAAAATAACATTTGCTGTTTTGTTTATTCTTCCACTTTTTATGGTTCACAGAATTCTTGTCAGCAGGAGATAAGTCTGGCTTCTTAAATCAATGACTCCAGGATTCTTTCCTTAAATCAGATTGTAGCATCTCTTAGTTTTTTCCCCCTTATGAGCTGAATTGGACGCTCAAGGTAGTCTGAAGTGGACTTGACCCCACATCTTTATATCAGTATTTGTCTATAACAAGTGAAACTCATTGAACACTTTTCTGCCTGCTTAGAGGGTCTTGAGGCATCATATTTTCATGATCTCTTAGCTGGAATGGACCTGAGAAGCATTCAACAGGGACCTAAATGTTTTTATTAGTTTGGTGAAGCAGCTTGACCCTTCATTTGTCTTTAGTGTCCCCAAACATCTCTAAGACCAAGTTGTGAAGGAGTTGCTGATGTACATGAGTAAGAGGTCCCTCACAAGGGGTTCCCTATACCAATGATATTTCAGGTCCAGATTTTTTTTAAATAAGATTTTTTTTTTACACTGATGATTTTTTTTATATCACTTTAAATTTCCCCAGTATCCCTCCCCTTCCCCTTCCAGAGAGGGACCCAGTATAACAAATTTTTTTACAGAAAAAAATCAGCAAAAACATCTGAAAATATATGCAATGTGTCACACTCATGGATCTCCCACCTCTGCAAAGGAATAGGATGGAGGAGTCTTCTCTTCTTTGGAGTCATGCTTATTCTTTGTAATTTTGCAACATTCACTTTTGATTGTGTGTATGTGGTCATTCTATTTATGTGGCTGAAGTTACTGCAGTGGGTATAGAATACCAGGCCTAGAGTCAAGAAGATTCATCTTCCTGAGTTCAAATCTGGCTTCAGACACTTACTAGCTAGGTGACCGTGGGCAAGTCCCTTCACCTTGTTGGCCTCAGTTTCTTCATCTGTAAAATGAGCCAGAGAAGGAAAAGACAAACTGCTCCAGCATCTCTGTCAAGAAAACCCCAAATAAGGTCATGAAGAGTTGGACACAACTGAAAAGTAACTGAATAATAAACAAAAGTTGCCAAATATATTTTTTCTCTGCTTACTTTACTTTGCATCAGTTCATATAGATCTGTTATTTTTCTCTCTGTAGTCACATCATTTCTTACAGCACAATAATATTCCATTATACTCATATACACAACTTGTTTAGACATTCTGCCTTCTATGGGCATCTGGGTTGTTTCTATTTATTTGCCATCACAAAAAAAGGGCTGCTATAAATATTTTGACATATATGGGGACTTTCTTCTTATCTCTGACTTCCTTGGGGTATAAGTCTAGAAATGAATCTCTGGGTCAAAAGGTATGGACATTTTAGTCACTTTCTTTATCTAACTTCAAATTGCTTTCCAAAGTGACCATATTGATCTATAGTACAGTCTTTTGCTTGCTTTATGTCCCAGGGCTTAGTGCAGTGTTTGGCACATAGAAGCATTTAATAAATATTTATTAAATGACTGATGTAGGATATAACCTTGATCCACCAGAGCATAGTTCTGCCATGCTGGTGATGGTTATCAGGCTAGTCTAATGTCAGAGGTCTAGAGGATCTCCAGCTCTTCATATTCTGGCTGTTTTGTACCCAAGTGACCAGGAAGCCATGTTAATTACCAAAAATCTTAGTTCTCTGAGTCAGTTAAATCTTAAGAAGAGTTTCAGTAGCTTTTGAGCAAAAATTAACTTAACATGCATAGGTGGGACCATCTTGAAATATTGCTCCTACCATCCCATTCTATTGCAGGTCTTTATTCATGACAAAACATTTTCCCCAATCTCATTCTTTTGTTTTTCATATTACCCCACTTTGGTTCTCCCTTTATCCAACAATGATATTTCTTTATCTAATACAAGCTTTGAGTACCAGTCAATCAACAAGTATTTATTAGGTCCCTACTATGTGCTGTATATCATAGATAGGTAAAGCACTAACTACGTGTCAGGCACTATATCAAGTGCTAGGGATCCAAATACAAACAAGCAAGACTGTCCTGATCCTTAAGGAACTTATGTCTTAATAAGGGAAGACAACCCATAAAGGGGACCTAAAAAGGGCATGAGAAACACCCAGTGTCAAAGTTTGGAAATGGTGACCAGGAAATGACAGAGGGATCTAATTCTAGGCAAGGTATGGCAAAAACACCTATCAGAGCCAAATGATCTTGGGGCAGAATCCAAAGTTCTAGGGGAGCGGGGAGGAGATGAAGAAGACCAGGTTTGAATATGTACAGAACTACTCTGCCTGTCAGCTCAGCACTTGGGTGCTTTGGGGGTAATGAAATTCCTGTTTGATTCTGACCTGACAAGTGTGTGACTTAGTATTGAAAGATAAAAGTACTTTGAGGATAGGAAAGTAATACCCTTTCTGGCCACTAAGAAGGACTTAATTTTTAACATAATATTTTATTTTTTTCCCAATTACATGTCAAAACAATTTTAACATTCTTTTCTTTTTTCAAATTTTGAGTTCCAAATTCTCTTCCTCTTTCTCTCTCACACATGCACTCCTCATTTAGAAGGCAAGCAATTTGACATAGGTTATATAAGCATAGGCATGCTAAACACATTTCCATGTAAGTCAAGCTGTGAAAGAAAACAGACAAAGAAAAATAAAGAAAAAGTATGCTTTGATCTGTATTCAGGCTCCACCAGTTCTTTCTCTGGAGATGGACAATACCTTTCATAAATCCTTCATGGAGAAAATCTAAGACTCATGGAAGTGATTGTAGAAAACTGAAAAAAAATAAATTAATAATAAAATAAGTCCTTCATAATTGTCTTGGAATATTGTGTTGATAAGAATAGCTGAGTCACCCACAGTAGATTGTTACACAATATTACTATTACTGTGTACAGTGTTCTTCTGGTTCTGGTCATTTCATTTTTCATCAATTCATGTGAGGATTTAACTTTTAAAAGGGAGTACCTACACCCTTATTTCTCTACTTCCTTTGACCTTTTAGCTGGAAAGTAATGTTTTCAGGAGTTTTCCCTTTTGTGTTTCCTTTCATGAGTAGAGATCACTGAACATACCCAAGATAGGTATATCCAGTCTTGGAAGCAACCTTGGAAGTTTGAGATATTCAGAGATCCCAAGTCCTCAGTCAGAGCTGACTAGCTCCAGGGGGAGTTCTATATCAAACCAGGTAACACCAGTGAAAGAAGGAACTCATTTCTGACATGATTTGCCAAAAGACATCAACCTGCAAAGAGTGGCTTGGACAGCACAGAACTGGAGTAAAATATAACATTGCCTATTCAACAATTCCACAAACTGCTTCATGTTATAGTATTGAAGTCTCAACCTCCTAGTATATAATAGTAGTTATTACTTGCTACGTGTTTAAGTTTCTGTCAGTGTGTATTTGTGAGAGTCTTTTGTGTTTAACATTTCTTTCGTATGGAGGAAATAAATACCTGTCCCATATCCAATTTATATTGTACATTGAGTACCATTTTCTCTTCCACTTGGAGAGAACTTAGATGTAAGGAAAACCTAAGTTTTAAATAATTTTCCCCCAAGTCACCATAGTGTGGATATAACTAGACAAAGATGGGGAGAAAAAGGAGTATTACCCTTCTTCTAGATGGTCAGACTCCTATTGGACTCAACCCAGGCCAGATCACAAACGTAATGGGGAGAGAGAGAGGGTACAGCTCCTTGAGCAGAACAGTGGTTTTAAATTATTACATTATAATTAACAGATGATTATGTGACCTGGGAAAATCAAAATTATAGGAAGCTGTGCTTATTTTAGCATAGGACAGGAATTTTTTTAAACATGGGTCTATGTATTTTTAATGTTAATCTTGTATTTTTTAACACTTTTATTTTGAGTTTCAAATTTTCTCCCTTCTTCCTGTCCCTCCTCTACCCATTGAGAAGGCAAGCAGTATGATACCTATGTTGAGTCATGCAAACATATTAACATATTAGCCATGTTGCAAAAAAAAAGCAAGAAAAAAGGAAGGAAAGAAACATACTTCAATCCATATCAGTTCATCCCTTCTGTCTCTGAAATGGATAGCACTTTTCATCATGGGTCATTTGGAATTGTGGCACATCATTGTCTTTCACAGATGGTCATTATTACAGTATCACGGTTACCGTCTTAGTGTTCTGGCTCTGTTCACTTCTGTTCACTTTGCGTCAGCTTATGTAAGTCTTTCCAGGTTTTTCTTAAACCATTTCCTTCATTATTTCTTACAGTGCAATTCTATTCCATCACAATTATATACCATGACTTGTTGAACTTGTATTTTTAATATTTTGATAAGTATATTTCAATATAATAGAAAATTATATAAAATTATATTGATTCCTCTGCAATCCTGTGTTTTATAGCATTTGTACCAGTTGGTTTTTTACTGAATTGATCTTTCTAGTTTTATTACAAAGGAAGGCTGACTGAGTAGGGGAGCAGGGGAATGATGGAGAAGTTCAGATGAAAATATATACCAGAGGATATCGATTGAGCAAATACATTTATTCTGAGAAGGGTTCACCAGACTGCCAAAGGGGTCCATGAAGCAAAAAAAAAAAAAGATTAGGTAATCTTGTTGTGGAGAAGGATTACTTTTCTGAGCATAACAATTTTTTCTTGCTTCTATTCCCATCAATTTCAACTGATGGAGATAATTTCATCATATCTAGATGCCCTGTATTATTCTTCATTAACATGGAAAACACCTGCTCCATCATCATTCAGGTGCATTCATTCAACTAGCATATATTAATCAATTCCTTGATACAGAGCTATTCCAGGCACAAAGCTTGGATAAGAAATGGCTTCCATCCTGATGGATTTTACAATCTGGTGGGATGGCCATCCATCATCAGGCTAATCAGCATTTGCTTCAGCAGGTTGTGATTGCTCACCCCACTTGCATCTCTGCACGGACTAGAATGGATCAGGCGCTTCTGCAGTTTCCTCAGACTGTCTGAGTAGGAAGGAACTCTGCCACTGGCAGAGTGCACTCCTCCCATGGCATTGTACAACCACATTAGTCTTTTCAGAGACTGTATGGTCTTCCCTTTATCATGCATGAACTGGTACTCAGACACTGTCCTTTTCCTGTAAGGAAAGAAACATGAAGAGTTGTTGGATGTGGGTAGAATCATACCAGGTAGTTGGAAGGTATTGCTTGGTTATAACTACTGGTAACAAATGAATGAAAAGTTCATTAGATTAAATGTTATAAAAGATAAATAGTAATTCGTTTCTACAGATAACAAGTATTTATTAAGCACCTGCTTTGTACTAGACATTGTACTAAATGCTCTCTACAATTATTACCTTATTTGATCCTCTCAACAACCCTGGGAAGTTGGTGCTATTATCCACATTTTACAGTTGAGGAAATTGCGGCAGGAAGAAGTTAAATGACTTGCCCAGGGTCACACAGCTAGATTGGAACTCAAATTTTCCTGACTTCAAGCCTAGCACTTTATCCACTGTACCATCTAGCTGCCTCTGATCTATATGATGCTTTAAAAATTATAAAGTGCTTCATTCGTTCATTTAAAAGCACAAAGAGCCTGATGTTTTTATATGCTAAAGGAGGTACACATTTTAAATAAAACTCATCTCTTAAATTCATGGACTTTCCAGTCTAGCATATTGAAATATATTGAGTAAGTTGAAAACTATACCACACAATATTGCATGATAGCTGTATTAGAGAATTACCAAACAAAGCACTATATGAGGCAAATATCTACAGCCAAGAATCATCCCCTAGTAGATAAGTGGTCAAAGGATATGACATTTTCAAAAAGAATTGCAAACTATAAAACTGAGCTCCAAATCACTAATAAGAGAAATGCAGATCAAGACAAATTTTAGGTTTTACCACAGCTTGCAAATTGACAAAGATGACAAAAACTGGAAAGAATCAAGGTTGCAGGAGCTATGGCAGAGTTCTGAATTAGCCCAACCATTCTTCAAAGTTGAGTGGAATTATACTAAGAATGGGACTAAACTCTCAATATTCCTTGGTCCAGAGATCCTGCTGATCTCATATACTCCAAGGAAATGAATGACTAAAAAAAAAGGAAGAAAGAAAGTCTAACAGGCAACAAAATATTTATAATAGCAAAGAACTGAAAACAAAATAGGTATCCCTCTATTGGGGGATGGATTAACAAATTATGACATATGAATATAGTGAAATAAGAAACATATGGAGATTATAGAAATTGACGTGCAATGAAGAAAAAAGAACCAGGGAACTGATGTTTTTATATGCTATGACTATACGACTATATGGACTCTCTCAGAGACTATGACTATAGCAGTACAAACAGAAAGCAAAATAAAGCAAAACTGAATGCTATATAATTATCAAGACCAAACTGGAGCTAGAGAATATGTATCTACCTCTTGTCATTGGAAAGGTGGGGAAGTATGGGTGTGGAATGTTACACACTCACTGTATTTGAAAGCATACATATCAGTTGTTACTGAACTGCTCTCCCCCTTTCTCCCTTCCCTCCCTCCCTCTTGCCCTTCCCTCTCCCTCTCCTTAGCCCCCTCTCTCTTCCTCTCCTTCTCTCCCTCTCCCTATCTCCTTTTCCCTCTTCCTATATCCTTGTTCCTCCCTCTCCCTCCCTCCCTCCCCCTGTTCCTCTCCCTCTCTTCCCCCCCCCTCCCGCCCCCTGCTCTGTCTGTCTGTCTCTCTCGCTTTGGAAGACTGGCTGGTTTAGTGGTTTAGGGTAGCAGGGGTATGATGGAGAAGTTCAGGTGAAAATATATACTAAATGATACACAGAGTGAATAAACTTTCCCACTGGGAGCAAAATATCTCAGTTCAACCAAGAAAGTCACAGATCTCACCCAAATGGAAATTCTTCAAAATCTCTAGGGGATAGGGACTAGACTGAGGTGTTGGTTCTTCCATATGTCAGCTTTTCCCCAGAATCTTTCTCTGCCTTCAGGAACCGAAAAAGAATCACGTCTTCTCTCTGGTAGCTAAAAGCCAGAAATCCAAGATCTCTCATCTCCAAAACTGTCACCAATTATGCCCCTCACACAGAATTGGAACACTGAGTACCTGTCTCAACCAGTGAGGAGAATCATATGCAGAAGAACTTTGAGCTACAAGTGACACTTAAAAATGAAGGTTCTGAAAGAAGCCCTTCAGAATCAGGGAGAAGCCACAGAGGCAGAGAGTTCTGTCAATGTATGGAGCCTAGAGGTGCAGTCCAGGGTGAAAGGGAGTAGGTTTCTGGGGCATTTTAGAAAAAAGTCTGAGAGAGTCCTAAGTACAACCTGGAGAGGAATGAATGATCATGTAAAATGCTAATGCTAAATAAATGCCAGTTTAGGGATAGTCTGAACCAGGAGTGGGGAACCAGCAGCCTGGAGCATGTGGCCCTCTAGGTCCTCAAGTGTGACCCTTTGACTGAATCTAAAGTTCACAGAACAAATCTCCTGATTTTAACTTGAGTTGAACTTAGTTCTTCCTCTGAGCTGCTTTTGTCTATTATTACATACTCAGGACTTGCATTACTATCCACATAGGCTTCCAGGCTTTAGTGCAAAACATGAGACTGATTATAAAAGAAATATCAATGTTCCATGTCGACTGGAATTTCAATGATATACAAATAGGTGGATTCCAGACCCTTGTGGATATATTTGTTTATTTTGGTGGGGAGGCAATTGGTATTAAGCAACTTGCCCAAGGATCACACAGCTAGTAAATGTCAGGTCAAATTTAACTCAAGTCCTCCTGCGTCCAGAACCCATGCTCTATCCATTGTGCCACCTAGCTGCCTTCAAATGGATGGATTTTTTAAATGAAGCACACTATACATAGTTTACAATGGTGGAAAGGAGGACTATGTGAATGGAATGGAATATTGTTTTCTCAAATGCTGAATACCCCACTTGGATTCTAGTTCTTTGCTCCTCTCCAAAATGTTACTGTGAATACTTTGGTATTGTAAGGTATGTGTAAGATATATATGTTTGCCTGGGTTGTCTAAATCCTTCTCATGGGAGGCATATCTATGATCTGAGGTCTACATTCTTTAGCATGGTAAGGAGGGAAGAACAAGCATGTCCCCAGAGCTCAGCTAGGTTAGGTCCTCTTTCCTCCACCTCTGAGGGCACACCAAACTAGAATTATTTTTGATCCCCACTACCATTAGTCTGGGGAATGCTGTTGTTCCAAAACAAAAAGCTACTTTTCTGGTCACACTTAAAGGAAGGTGGGGGGTGGGTTGGGGGAGTGGATTGCCTCAAGCTTATACCTGCAGGTTTTCTGCCAAACAAAGGTTACACAAAATATCATCACAAACATAAAACAGTGAGTAAACCCATTTATCCAAGCAAATAGAAAATAGCAATCAGAGAAATTATACAGATTAGATTAGAATGCAACAGAAAATACATAAGAGCAAATGAACTCTTTAGATGGTAGTGGGATGATATCCCAGCTCAACCAAGAAAGAGGCCCCAACTTTACCCAAGAGAGGCAAGTTTCTAGGGAGGCAAACAGGAAATTATAGACATGTTGAGGATCTTGTTTCCTCTACATTTCTCCAGTTTCCAGAATCTGTGTGTCTGCCTCTCTCTACATGTCTAGAGTCTGTGTCTAAGAGTATCTGCAACCATGAATGTCTCTTTCAAAGAAATCTCCTGCCCAGGATATCTCACCAAACTCTGTCTCTTATCAAGATACACAGCATTGAGTCAGTATTCTCTCCATCATTTAAGTGTCTCCTACAGCTACAAAATCAGGTATGTGTTGAGCCTTTCTTTCTTCTGTCTTTGATATTTTGGGGACATATACCCAATAGTAAACAACACTTTTAAATCACTTTGCATTGTAAAGAACTGGAAATTGATAGAAAAACATGGAGACACTTTCATGAGATAGGAGAGAATGCAATGAGCAGTAACCAAGAGAACATTGTATACAGTAACAGCAATATTGTTTGAAGAACAAGTATGAACAACTAAGTTCTTCTGAATACTCAAATCAACTACAAAAGGAACTATGAAGGAAGATGCTATCTAGTTCCAGAGAAAAAACTGAAAAATAGAAGTATGCATAGTATGATTTTAAATGCACACGCATATACATACATTATATATACATATATATCTGGTGAAGAGGGAGGAAGATAGTTTAAAACTTAAAATGTAATCAAAAATTAATTTACTTTTTTTAGAAAAAATCACTTTGCCAATCATTTCCCCATTCATTTGTTACTGTTTCACAAATGTGTCATACATACTTGAATATATAACTTGTATCATGATACTTTCACACTCAGATTCTCCTTTGAAATTGCTTGCTCAAAACACTTTCACTACAGATAACCCTTCTTAGGAACTCAAATCTGAGTTAAGGAGCAAAGAAATGAATAAATCTTTGGAGATCTAGCTAGAAGCCAACATAGCCACTAATTGCAGTGTAACTCTTCATTTCTAGCCTTTAGTCAATGGGAGTGAAGGAAGACATGGACCTAGGAACTTGAATAATTCTTCCTACCTACCTACCCCACTTGTTCTGAAGTATCAGAAGGGAAAAGAGAGGAAGTTTGGCAAGTAATTATAATGTGCATTGGGAAGAGACAGAGAGCGAACTACAATTTCTCAGGGAAAAGAGTTGGGAAAGTAAGCCAAAGAACAAAAAATAAAAATTAACTCAAGAGTAAGAAGTAAGCAGGAGAAATTGCCCACTTACATCATCCTGTTTGGAAGAGAGCCATCTTTCAGGAGAAACAACATGCTGAGCCTCTCTGTTAGTCTTAGGAATGTTATTTGGTTTTCTGGGTTAGGGAGATGGGGGTGGAGAAAGAGTAAGACACCCAGGATGAATCATAAGACCTCCCTGCAGTTCTCCCAGGACTTTCTGAGGCATCCCCCCACACAAGTATTCAGAGACCTCAATAATAACTCGAGGGCTATTAATGATTACTCACTTTCTCCATTTCCTTATAATTCCAGGAAGATACTGAATGGTGTATCCAACCATTCAAGATGAAATCCCCTTATACCAAATATGGTAGAATCCTGTTAGAGCAATTCTTTCAAGCAGACAAGCCTACCTTTTTAGGCTTTTGAAGTTACAGTGAGAGAAGACAATATATCGTCCTGAATAAGGGTGAGATGGTTATAATTTGGTGGTATAATAGAAAGGCCTTTAGTGTGAGAGTCAGGTCATCTGGGTTCCAGTCCTTGCTTTGCTACTAATTCGCTGTACAACTTTGGGTAAATCTATTTATTTCCCTCAGCTTCAGTTTTCTCCCCTTTTAAATGATAGGGTTAAACTAAATTGTCCTTTAAAGTCGCTTCCAGCTCATAAAATCCTGTGCTTTCATCCTCTTTATAACTGAGCCCATGGTTGGCAAGACCTTCTCTAATAGGTAGTTACATTTCAACCAAAAATTCTGTGTAGTAAAAAGGATTTCCCAGTCCCAGGTTATTTTAAGCAACATTTAATGTAATTGGAGGAAGAGAGGCAAGATGACTGAGCGAGTTGTCATGTTTGAGTCTGATTCTCTTTCATCAGTTCAGGAATAACAGGAATTCAGGTAAAAGAATAAACCCCTCTTCATTCCCCAAGGAAAAGTATCTCACAGAGGAGAGCTGATAACCTGAAGACATAAGTAAGCAAGAAGCTCTAAAACAATTAATAAATATTACAGGGTAAATATCAGGCATCAAGGTGGCACAGTGGAAAGAGCACCAGACTTAGAGTCAGGAAGATTCCTCTTCTTAAGTTCAACTCTGGTCTCAGACATTTAATAGCTATGTGACCCTGGACAAGTCACTTAACTCTCTTTGCCTCATTTTCCTCATCTGGAAAATGAGCTGGAGAAGGAAATGGCAAACCATTCCAGTATCTTTGCCAAGAAAACCCCACATGGGGCCATGGATAGTCAAGCATAACTGAAACAACTGAACAACAACATGGGATAAAAAAAAAAATGGAGAACAAACCAGAAAGAAAGATGCCCTAAAAGCAAAAATGGATCTATTATAAGACTTTTCAAAATGGCTAATAGATGCAATAGAAGAAATTCAGGAATTTCTGACATCTTTAAGAATGGAATTTTAATCAATGAATGAAGAGTAAAGATACATGAATATGAGACTTAACAATGTGGAAAATTCAGTGGTGATCCTCAACAAGAGAGTTTATGAACAGTAGAATTATCTTATTGGAAGAAAAAAACAGGTGGCAGAACAGTTAATGAAATAAAATCAAGAACAGCACAACTGAAAGAATACTTGAGATTCTTACAAATGAAAATAATAGAGTTAGAGGACAGATCAGAGGTAACTTGATAAGAATTGCTTTCCTTGAAAAAAGTTAATAAACATTTATTAAGTGAATTCTATGTTCCTGGCACTGTATTAAGCTCTGGGGATACAAAAAGAAGGAAAAGACAGTCCCTACCCTTAAGGAGCTTATAATCTAATGGGGGAGACAACAAATCAATATATACAAATAAGTCACGTAAAGGATAAATAGAAAATATTAATTAAAAGAGGGAAAGCACTAGAATTAAGAGAGTTTGGTAAAGATTTCTTGTAGAAGATGGGATTTTAGGTGGGACTTAAAGGAAATCAGAGAAGCCAGGAGGCAGAGATGAGGAGGGAGAGCTTTCCAGTCATGGGGGACAGTCAAAGAAATGCCCAGAGTGGAGAGATAGGAATGTTTTGTTCATGGAACAGCCAGGAGGGAAGTGTCACTGGATGGAAGAATTGGTGGTAGGGAATAAGGTGTTGGAAGACTGGAAAGGTAGGAGAAAACCAAATTATAAAGGACTTTAAATGCTAAACAGAACATCTTGTATTTGGCTCAGAAGCTAATAAGGAACCTCTGGAGTTTACTAAGTGGTGAGGTGACAATGGTCAGCCCTACCCTTTAGGAAAATCACTTTAGTAGCTAAATGGAAGATGGATTAGAGTGGGGAGAGACTTGAGACAGGCAGACCCACTAGCAGACTATTTATTGCAATAGTCAGGTTAAAATCAAGAAACAAAGAACTTGAAAGCCACATAAAAAAAGAATTTGAAAGCCACATTTCATGGAAATACACAATAAAATTTCCCAGAGGTATTGCAGACAGAGGACCAGAGGAAGACAAACCGAAAACACAGCATTCCAACAGACATGAGCCTGAAATTCAACTAACTCAGAAATGTAGAGGATCTTACAAACACCCTGGAGGAAACCAAACAGCAAAAAAAAAAACTCAAACAAAAGCAAATGTCCCCTACCCCAATCCATTTGAATTATATTTAAATTCTAATCCAGACAAGAGATGAAAGGATATGGAATACAATCTATTGAAAAGTGAGGGAAGTTAGGCGGGATACCCTAAATTGTCTGTCTAGCAGAACTAAATCTATTAGTGCTCTCCAAGCCTGAAAGATATTTTCAAGGAAGAGGCTAGATTTACCATCTAAAAGCTTTTATCATGTAAACTGTGCACAAAGAAGAACTTTAATGAGGTCAAGAGTAGCGAGAAACAGAGGGACCAAGCAGAGATAAGTGGAATTGGCAATGAGAAGTAGGTTCAGCCTGTCACCAACCCAGGTGGGAGGGGTGGTGGGCCTACTCTTGGAAGTGAGTAATGACTTGTAATGGAGGGTCTCTGCTCCCCAGTTCAGACCATGCATAGGTATTCCATGAATATTTTTTATCTGCTCCCTCCATGGCAGGCCTGCCCAACAAGCGGCCTGGGGCTACTGGCTGCCTACCAAAGCAGCTAAAGTATTAGCCCTCTTAATCACTTCCTAAAGGCCATTGAGTCCTATTAGCTGTGTCTGAGAACAGCCTTGGGGCCTGAATGTCACTTGAACTGTAATTACATCCTCTACATTTTTCTAGGGTCAAATGTTTTGCAGACCTGCTGCATAGTGAAGAAAAATCCTTTAACTGGTTACTGAGTCAATACTGAAAGTGTATACAAAAAGCTCCAGTGGAGGAATTCTATCTCTTGCCTTCCTTCTGGCCATGAGGTAGAAGTTAATCAGTCAATAAGCATTTATCAAATGCCTGCTATGGGTCAGGCACTATACTAAGCTCTGGGATACAAAAAGGCAAAAGGCAGTCACTGCCCTTGAGGACTGCCCACAATTTAATGGAAAGGATGATTCCTGGAGCTCTTGAAGGCCAATGAGCAATATGGTCTCCTAGGATCTAGGAAAGTCTGCATCTGTAGCTACCTCTTCTTTGTGCCTCCTTTCCTTTGGGAACAGATTCCGTGAGAGTCTAGTGGCTGAATCCTAGAAGGAGCCAGCTCTCTAGAGTAACTTGCTTGACCCAGTTCAGTAGTGAATCAACCTTGCAGCCAAAATACAATGTCCTTAAAAGCAAGGGTCACCACATACCCTAAGTTACACCCAGAAGTAAACGCAATAGTGAGATATCTGAATGTTTATAGTTACTGCTATAAGTTTAAGTTGGATCTTCCCAAGCTATAGAGGGGAGAATATGCATTTTTGTGCTTTGTGACTTATTATAACTTTTCAGTAATTATCTATTTCTAACAGCTTAATTGGGTTAAATGATGTTGAGGAAATATCAATGGGTAATGATATTGAGGAAGTAATGTGATTGATATGATGGGTAGAAAGTAGAAACACCAGAATGGTGGCTCAAGACATTATAAGAGCTCCACCTCTCCTTAGGAGTACCCCCATAATCCTAAGGGAAAAATGTAGACAGTCACAATCAGGGTGGCTCAACTTTAGTGTAACATGTAAAAAACAAGGAGATAAAATGAGATAATATTCAATATAGATTCATTGAATGGAATAGCAACTAAATACTTAAAGGTCATATTAATTTCAATGCAAAAAGACCTACACAGAAAGCTATTGAAACTAGGATAATTTATTCTCCTGTATCAAAACTGGAAAACTCTAACGGAAAGATAAACAAGAAGGAAGTTAGAAGCTTAATTTTTGTGGTTGTTGAGTCATTTCAGTAGTGCCTGATTCTCTGTGATCCCATTTGGGGTTTTCTTGGCAGAGATAATGGAGTGGTTTGCCATTTCCTTCTCCAGCTCATTTTACAGATGAGGAAACTGAGGGAAACAGGAGTTAAATGACTAGCCCAGGATCACACAGCTATTAAGTGTCTGAGGTCACATTGGAATTCAGGTCCTCCTGATTCCAGGTCTAGTGCTCTATCCACTGTGCTACATAGCTGCCTCCCAAGCTTAATAATGATGATGACGATGATGATAGCTAGCCTTTCCATACTACCTACTATATGCGAGGCACTGTATTAAGTGCTAGGAACAGAAAAAGGCAAAAATAATCACTGCTCTCAAGGATCCCAGAGACAATATGCAAATAAATGTGTATAATCAAGATATACATAGGATAAATTGGAGAATCTCAGGGGGAGGGCCCTCGAGTTGAGGGATCTGGATTTTAGCTGAGACTTGAAGGAAGCCAACAAGTGGGATGGAGAGGAAAACCATTCCAGAAATTGGGGACAACCAGTAAAATACCTGGACTGGAGAGATTGGGTGTTTTTCATGAGAAACAGCAAGGAGGTCAGTGTCATTAGAAAGAAGAGTATTTATGGAAGGGAGTAAGGTGTAAGAAGACTGGAAAGGCAGGAAGGGAAGGGATTATAAAGAGCTTTAAAAACCAAAGAGGGTGTTGTAATTAATCCTGGCGGCTATGGGAAGCACTGATATTGAAGGGTCAGAGGATGATGGCCAGTCCTGTACTTTAGGAAGGTCAATTTGACAGCTGGGTGAAAGATAGACTGGATTGGAGAAACACTTGAAACAGAGAGACCCATCAGCAGGCATACGGTGATGAGGGCTTGCCCCCGCAGATATGAGCAAAAGAATTAGGCTATTTGTTAAGATATCATTGGATCAAAAGACAAAACATGGAGATAATATAAAAATAATGATAGCAGAAATACAATATACCAAAATGTACAAGATTCAGCTAAATAGTTCTTAGAAAGTGAATGCCCATTATTAAATGAGCTAAACGCAGAACTTTTTAAAATTTAGAAATATAAGCAAATAAACAAATTTCCAGATCTTTTAATTTTTATACTTTTAAGAGAGGAAATGTTGTTGTTCAGTCATTTTTCAGTCATTTTTTGACTCTTCACAACCCCATTTGGGGTTTTCTTGGCAAAGATACTAGAGTGGATTGCCATTTCCTTCTCTAGATCATTTTAAAGGCAAGGAACTGAGGCAGAATTAACTAGTGACTTGCCTAGGCTCATACAACTAATAATTTGTTGTAGGCCAGATTTGAATTTAGGAAGATGAGTCTTCCTGACTTCAGGAATGACACTTTATCCACTACAGCACCTAGAAAAGCTTTACACATAAAATAAACTCAATTGAAAACAAACAAAAATTTAAACAGAATAAAAGAGCTATTTTTTAAAGATAATGAAAGTGATAAACTATTAGTCTACTTAATATGTTTTTTAAGAAGAGAGTGAATACAAAATTATCAAAAATCAAAAGTAAAGAGAAAATCACAATGAACAGAGAGGGGAAAATGAGAAAAACTCATAAGTGGCAACATCCCAACAAGATTGGTGGCTTAAATGAAATAGATAAATAGTTATAAAAAAATTTACAAAACAAGAAAAAAGAAAATCTAAAATAACCCAATCTCAGAAAGAGAAGTTGAATAGCTATATGATATAATTTAAATGAAATGTTGTGGGGGTGGGAGAGAAGCTCCAAAACCAGACAGATTAAAACATTTTACAAAACATTTTAAAAACAAATAATCTCGAAATGCTATATAAATGTTTTTCAAAAATAAGTAAGGAAGGCTTACTTATACTAAATTTTTACTTTGAAGTAAATATTATCCTAATACCAAAAGCACAAAACTCATGGAAAATACAATGGATTGTATTAATGTTGCTTTCATAAACAATGCAGGTGGCATTCATTTCTAATGGTACTTGGTAAATAACAGAAGGATATGGTTGAATATACAGTCATTCACCACCATTTTAAATTGTTTTTGCTTAATGGTTTTAGATGTATTGGTGGTAGTACTTTTTAAAATTGGTTTTGCTCAGAAAGATTAGACATTATTCTTCTCTCTAACTCCTTGTTTTAGAGACTTGCCTGGAATATTGAGAGCTTACATGATTTGCTCATGGCCACACAATTATAGTATACATTAGAAGCAAGACTTGACCCCAGAGCCTCCTGGCTCCAAAGTCTGACCTTCTATTTACTACACCGTCTTCCTTCTAGACTAAAATGTATAAAATGATTTATAAAACACATGCATATAGTTGCTTATTGTCCTTCATTCTTGACAAGGACCAAAATGACATCACTGTGTTGGAGTCAAGGTACAGTGTGTCTGACTGTGACTGATCAGACCAATACAAGTTTAGAATGCTTTGCCTCAGGTTGGGCACAAACAGTCCACAAAAATATTTGCAGTGGTGATGTCTCTTTTTAAAAATTATTCTCTATAATTTTTTATTATGTATTACATAATCATGTGAATTTATAAAGCATATTATATTTTTATATGCCCTTTCACTTGTATTCTCTCATCTGAATCTCATAACAACCCCATGAGATAAATAGTTTCACAGCTTTGAAAGATTTAAGAACTCTGATCAAGGCAGTGACCCATCTCAACTACAGAAGGCTGATGATGAAACATTTCCCTTTGCTTGGCAGACAGCTGATGAACTATAGGTACAGATTGAAACATATGTTTTTAGACATAGGGGAAAAAAACCCTTAATATCCCATCTGGTAGATGATGAAATTGAATCTGGATGACTTCATCAAAGCCCCCAGGGATTATCATTAATACTTTCCCTTACATGGAAGGATTGTTTCATTCATTCTATTTGTATCTCCAGTACTAGCAGAGTACCTGGCATATACTAGGCATTTAATAATTGTTTGCTGATTGATTAACTAACCAAGAGACAAGATAGTATAACAGATAGAGAGCTGGCTTCAGACCTTTTAGAAAAGCCTTGGGTTCAAAAATCCTGCCTTCAACACATACTGTCTTTGTGAACCTGGTCAAGTCACTTAAATTTTCAATTCTTTGGGCAACGCTAAGATTTTAAGTTCCAGAAAAGGTATGCACCTGCATTGATAAAGAGAGTTTCCTCGCTTGAGAGTTCCTTATACCAGTGAAAACACAGATCCAGTCCTGAACCCTATCTTTTGACACACAATTACTTCCCAATAAATAGCCAAACTATCCTTTCTATAGTAAATTCTCTAGTTGAGGAGGAGTGTGGAGGGGTAAGGAAATAGATTAACAATTATTAATCAAAAAGGGAAATTATGCTTTAACTTTGGTACTAGCACTGAGTGTTTTATCTAACATGAATTTTGTTGCTTCTCCATATTGTTTATTTGCATAATTGAAGTTATTGTGTATAGGGTTCTTTTGACCCTGCTTTTTCACCTTGTATCCTTTCACACAAGTCTTCCCATGTTTTTCTGAATTTTTCATATCTGTATTTTCTTATTATTAAGTAACATTCCATTATATTTATATACTATGATTTATTCCCCAGTTGTTGCACACATTTTATTTCTGGCTTTTCATTATCACAAATAGTTCTATAAACATTTGTGTGTAGATATATGTATGCATATTTACACATGCATACACACACATATATACATGTAATACATACACATGCACACACACACACACACACACATATATATATACATAGGCAGCTAGGTAATGCAGTGGATAGAGCACCAGGCTTGGAGTCAGGAAGACTCGTTGTGATTTCAAATCTGACTTCAGATACTAGCTAATTGTGTGACTCTGAGCAAACTACTTAACCCTGTCTGCCTCAATTTCCTCATCTGTAAAATAAATTGGAGAAGGAAATGGCAAACTGCTCTAGTATATTTGCCAATAAAACCTCAAAATGAGGTCACAAAGAGTCAAGCATGACTTAGATGACTGAACAACAACAATATATATGTATGTGTGCAGCATTGTGCTGGTCAATGTTTAACAATTGACTTTCTGAAAAAAAAAATTGTACACAGGCCATACTTTAAAGTTTAATCGGCATTAATGTTTCCTCCATCATTTTCTTAAGTATAGACAATCAGAACAGTAAATCAAGCCTTGATTTGTAACATTTGCCAATTTCCAAGGTATAAATGCTCACACTGAAAATTTAACAATCAGTTCTTTTGAGTTGGTAAGAATCAGCTCCAACACACTCTTGTGTGTATGTATTTTCTTGCTATCAGTAATCGCCTTGAAGGGATATAGTCTCACAAGTAAAAATTCTGGGTCGTGGGGTATTAACAGTTTGGTAAACTTTCTTGCACAATTCCAAATTATTTTCCAAAACAGTTGAACCAATTTACAACTCTGCCAGCAATGAATTCGTGTAACATGGCTGGTTTTTTGGTTTCTCCCAAAATCAGAAACCACAAATATGGGTGTGCCTTGGTTTAAGAAGTACACACACACACACACACACACACACACACACACACACACACACACACGCACACTCATTGGAATTCACAAAACAAATAACTTAGGAAATGACTATATTACCAAATAAGTATTTGTTTTACAAAAAAAAATTCACCAAAGAGTTCTTTTAAAGAGTGAGTTCTGCTACTGCATTTCTTACCAAATTTAATTGACTCATAATTTTTGAAGAACCATTATATAAAGCAAAGGTACATGCAGACAGTTTGTTTTGTATCACAGTGCATGGTGGGAGGAAAGATTCACGCCAAACAGACAGAACATGTGTTCTCTTCTCCTAATCCTACCAGATGAATCTCAAATTGTTTCAAGTTCCATTAAAATTAACCTTGTTCATTTTTAAACTCAAGTTGGGTCTTTTATTCCCAATTCTCATCTGAGGTCAGAAGGGTTTAATATGACCTTTTCCCTAAACCACAATGCAATTAAAATCAACCATACTTTTTTATTTAAGGGCTAAAATAGCAGATCCTAGGCAAATCACTTCATCTTTAAGCCTCAGATTCCTTTCTTTGAAACATTATTTTTTCACTGTCACTTTGTAATGACTTCTCTCCCATCCAACATCTCCCTGTAGAACCCCTTTTTGTAACAAAGGTGGAGAGTTAAGCAGTACAAATCAATAATATGTCAGCTTTGTCTGAAACTGTATGCATCATTCTGACCCTATCATCCATCATCTCTCTGCTAACAGATGGGAGGCCTGCTCTGAAGTCACAACTTGCCCATTGCATTGAGCAAAATTCAGAAGCCTTTCCAAGTTGTTTTCCTTTGCATTATTGTGATTGTAATGTAAAATTATTCTCTTGGTTCTACCTACTTCCCTGTGCATCAGTTTATAAAAGTCTTCCCAAGTTTCTCAGGATACTTTATATCCCTTGTTTCATAATAGAATACCATTTATTCTTATATCACATGTTCAACCATTCTCCAATCAATGGACATCACTCTCCTTCCAAATTTTTTGCTACTACAAGTATTGTATATATGGGACCTTTCTGTCTGTCTTTGACCTCCTTGGGTTATATGTATAGATATAGTGTGGTTGGGTCAAAGGATATGTACCCCAAAGATATCATAATAAGTACCTCCAGAGGCTTATGATGAACAAACCGCTGGAAAATTGTGTCACCATTTTGTAAGTGAACACCTTATACACAACTGTCCTATCCTCCTAAATATTTTTAGACTTAAATTAGCTACCTGCTAATTTGCCCGTTTCTTTTTATTTTCTTTCTATCACTTTCCTACTTTTAAGCCCTAGACTAAAAGTCAAGAGGTCTGGATTCTATTCCATTTGATTTAATTAAAGTGCTTGCTGTGCAGGATACACTGTGCTAGCAGTACAAAGGTAGGATAAGACACAGTTCTATTGTCTGGTAGGCAGAGAAAATCCCAACATGGACCTTTAGAAAGCATCAGAGTTGTGTGAGATGTTCTAGACTCCTCTGTTCTTCTTTGCGTGGATGCCATTAGCAAATTGCTTTGACTATATATGAGTCCTACCTCTCTCTCCCATCTTCTAAAAAAAAAAAAAGAATCATAGTGTCATATATTTAGTGATGAAAGTAACCTTCAAGGTCATCTAGTCTAATATTGTCATTTTATAGAGGACCAGACACCAAATCTATCGTGTATTCTACTATGCCCCACTGTCTTAGGTGTCTACCAGTTCTTGCATTCTGTTTCTAAGAATCAATATTCTTTCTTGCCTCAAACACACACACACACACATACACACACATTACTGATTTTTCAGCATTCTTTTCTCCGAGTTCATGATCTTGCCAGTGTCTTTTTCTCTGATATCACTGATCTGCCTGAATGATATGCTGTATAGCATAGTAGACAGAAAGCAACCCTGGAGTCAGGCCAATCAGAAACCAAAATCTTGCCTCACACACACACACACACACACACACACACACACACACACACACACACACTACTAGCTTTAGGATCATGGGCAAATCACAACCTATCAGGGACCCTAAATAACTTTCTAAATGTATAAAATTCAGACAAGTTGCTGCTATGCAATAAGTGAAGGAGATTTCCACACTAGAAATTCCCTACATCAATAAATTTACAGGTCCCAACCAAATAATAATAATATAATCTAATAGGTAGCATAAAAGCTGATAACCCAATTAAAGAACAAAGAATTAACTTGACAGAAAATCATCTCCATTTATAACTGAACCTATTAATCAACAATGATTTTTCTTACTTTTGAGTTTCATGAGATATTCCCAAACAAGCACAGACAAAGATAACTAGAAATACCACAGTCTTCAGAGATCTCTGTGCCATCAGCATTTTGAAGTGTCTTGAAACCTGCTGAAGGAAATAATACAAGAGCAGCTCAATGGCAAAATCCTATCATCTTTCTGGTAGTCAAGCGTGTAGAATTTCATCTGCAACATGATATTTGGAGGGAGGGAAATGTAAATTTTCTATTATAATGTAGTTGTCAAGGTGATAGCATATTTAAATTAGGCTTACACTGCACCTAAATTCAGCTAACCATTAATTATCTGCATTTTCTACTTAGATAGTCTCAGTATCCACAAATGGTTGAATTTTTTTCTGAATTTTCTCTGAATTTACTAGAAAATATACTAAATATAATAACTGAAAATATAAAGTAAAAAACAAAAATGAAAAATCATAGATAATTGGAAAAGAAAATTCCTGAAAGAGGCTGAAGATCTGACCCCATGTAAACCTGAATGGAGACATTTTTTTAGAAGCCACAGGCCTAATTTAGCAAAGAGATTAGTTCAGGGTACACATGCAAGATCACATTAAATCACTTTATTGGCAAATACTCACTGTTGGTCCTTATGACTTCTTGCTAACAAAGCTCGTCTGGCTGCTGGAGCTAAAAGGAAGTACCAGATTTTATGTGGGTGTCTTGCAGTATCTTATATCCACTTAGAGACCCCACTTCCATAGGCTATCTAGCCCCTCCAATGACTAAGGATTTCACTTTCTTACCAGAATGGATCAAATCCAGACAGGCACCCAATATTCAGACTCAAATATTGCCTTAGGATCTGTTTTTGGGGAGCGATTAAGAAATAAACATCAAAGAGACATCCTGACCTCTAGTTAATTCCCCAGTGGAATTCTGAACTGTGACAATTGACAGCACTGATTATACAATCACAAGACCCAGCTGGGGGTCTTTTGTTAAAAGAATCCCAGATGTGCCATGCAGTAGCTGTATAACCTTGGACAATTCATTTACTCCTCTCTGGCTAGCTGTGTGACCTTAGGCATGTCATTTCCCCCTCTTTTCCTCAGTTTCTCACCTGTAAAATGAACTGGAGAAGGAAATGGTAAACCACTCCAGTATCTTTACAAGAAAACCCTAAATGGGTCTCAGAGAGTGAAACATGACAGAAAACCAACTGATGTTGATCTTGAACAAACAATAAATACAGGATAAATTGGAGACAATCCAGGGAAGGCAATAAAATTAAGAGGGAGCAGAAAAAGCTTCTTGCATTAAGTGAGGATTTTGAGTTGAACTTGAAGGAAGCCAGGAGGGAGGCTTAGAATTAAGGAGGGAGAGAATTGTAGGCTTGGTGGGTGGCCAGTGAAAATGTCTGGAGTTTGGTGATGGAGTATCTTGTATGAGGAACATCAGCGGGGTCAATGTCAATGGATTTCAGTGTAAGTGGAAAAGGACGAGGACCCATGGATGTGGAGTTGTTCAATATGTTGCTTTTGCTGAACTGTTTTTTTCCTTTTTAATTTTTTGTTATAAGAAATGGTTTTCTAGAATAGAGATGAGGGGAGAAGGAAGAGGAAAGGACAGAAGAAGCATTTATAGAGCCTTTATTCTGTTCCAAGGACTGAGCTCAGGGCTTTACAAATATTATCTCATTTGATTCTCACAACAGCCCTGGAAAATAGGTGCTGTTATTATCCCATCTTACAGTTGGGGAAACTGAGGCAGGTAGTAGTTAAGTGACTCACCCAGGGTCACATAGCTACATCAGTGTCTGAGACCAGATTTTAAACTCAGGAAGATGAGTCTTCCTAACTCTAGAGCCAGCATTCTATCCGCTGTGCCACCTTGCTGCCTATGGAGAAAGACATTAAGAAATTTAGGTTATATAAAAAAGATTAATAAAAATTTATTTTTAATAAGAAACATCTCAAGTGTAATTTTTCAAGTAGCATAGTTTGAAAGTAAGATCTGGAGAACAGAGGCCATCTTGGCACCTCTCAGGTCATATCAAGTTAGTAGCTATTTACTTCATCTACATGTAAGGCCAACCCCGAACAGCTGTCACTTATTGTAACGGCTCCACTGGGAAATCTTACAAAAAGGGCAGAGTACAAACTAACCGAAGTAAACTTCTGGTCAGGATGTGTGGGTGTGGCAGTATTTCACAGAGATCTGAGAAGTCAGAACCCACTACAGTTACCTCAAACAAAATAAAACCCAAAACAATTCAAACTTTTCCCTGCTGGCCTTAGAAATCAACTAGGCCTAGGATATGTTCATTCAACCATCATTTAATAAGCAAATACAAGGATAAGTAAGGCACTGTCCCTACCCTCAAGGAATTTGAAATCTAATAAGGAAGTTTATCATCTGTTTCAAACCTGGGATAGGCAACCTATGCCAGTTAAAATCAACAAGCTTTAAGCCCTGTGATGTCCCAATCAGGGAGGCTAGGCGGTACGGTGGAAAGAATACCAAGCCTATAGTCAGGAAGACTCATCTTCCTGAATTCAAATCTGGCCTCAGACACTTACTAGCTGGGTGACCCTAGGCAAGTCACTTCACCCTGCTTGCCTCAGTTTTCTCATCTATAAAATGAGCCGGAGATGGAAATGGCAAATCACTCTAACCCCAAATGGGATCATGAAACGTTGGACACGACTGAAAAGGTCTGAAATGTCCAAATCACTCTGCTAGATCTTGGAGAGATGTAGCTCAGATTAAAAAGAAACCTACAATGAAATAGAAAGAGAGAGAAAGGGGCAAGTCCCAAAAAGGAGGTTTTATAGGAAAGAAGGAAACAGGAACTGTTCTAAGTGCTTTACAATTATTATTTCATTTAATCTTAGGCGGTACATACTAATATTATCTCCATTTTACAGTTGAGGAAACTGAGGTAAAATGCTCAGGGTCAAATAGCTAGTAAATGTTTGCATATTGGCCCTTAAGTCTTCCTGATTCTAGGTGGCTCGGTGGATAGAGTACTAGGTCTGGAGTCAGAAAGACTCATCTTCCCAAGTTCCAATCTGGCCTCAGACAACTTTCTTGCTGGGTGACCTTGGGCAAGTCATTTAACCCCATTTGCCTTAGATTTCTCATCTATAAAATGAGTTGGAGAAGCAAATGGCAAAGCATTCCACTATCTTTGCCAAAAAAACAAAAACCCAAATAGGGTCAGGAAGAGTCAGGCAGGAGTGAACACTTGCAGTTTCTAAGCCCAGTGCACCACCTAGCTGTCTCTACTAATAGAAACGATACACATGCAGATAACAAAGATACACACTTAATTGTCTGGCAGAACTCTCTACAACTTCCTAATAAACTACTGCCCAGCAAATGTCATTCCAGAGGGCAGTTTGTCTCAGGAGCACTTCCTTCCATTCCCCCTTCAGGGGAGTAGGCAGAATTGATTTTTCTTGATCACATCTTTCTCTACCCATGGGTAGTCCCTGCTTGTATTCTCAATTCCCTCTCTTGTGGAGGGTTGGGGTAAGAAGAAAAAAAAAGCTGAAGATTCTCAGTGTAGAGTAGTTTTTTTTTGACTGGGAGAAAAGAAAGTAATTGATTTAAAAGGTTTTTTGCTTTGTTTTGTTTTTATTATAGGGCAAGTATTCCAGCTCTACATAGCTTCTCTTCTCTGCCAACTTAGAAAGATTAAAAATACAGATCATTAATTAAATTCATAAAAGCTCTGAGCTCCCAGGCAATTCTTACAACCACTAGGCTAGAAAACAGTTAAATTTTGTACAATCAATTATCCACAGGTTCCCCTCCCACCCCTTTCCTCTTATCACACTGCAGCAAAAGCACCAACTCAGAATACACTAAGAATTGTCTTTCCCTAGAAATGCATTGTTTGAAAAAGACATAAATAACCAATAATTGAAAAACACAATAGCAGAGAAACACTTATTTATGACCTATACCATCAACTACATATGGCTGTAAAACAGAAAGAAATAGAGAGCAGTGTGTTTACCCTTGTGCCTGCAGTTTCTCTAAGTAGGTATAATTCAATCACTCCTTCCTAGATTAGTTTAGTAAACCTAGGAGCAAGCCAGGACATGGAAAAGTTTTTATCATCTACAAGGCTTAAAGTCATTCTCCTGGAAAATATCCTCTATCGACTGTTGCTACTGCTACTCACTCTTTCCATCTTCCCCTTTCACCCCTCTTCCCCTACTTCTCTTCAGAGAAATCTAAAACTACTCTTGCAGGAAAAAAAACAAAAATATCAATAATCTCTGTTTCTCAGTTCTTATTGGCATGAGAGCATTGTCTTTGATCCAGAACCCATGCAAGCATGTCCATCATGAAACTGGCATATGATTCTGATGAATTGTGGGCAACACAATTTCACCATGACCTTCCACAGGTCCTTGTGACAGGCTTCCATTCTGCTCCCGGCATTTCCTCTGGAGATGTTGGGCAGTCAACACCATGTAGACAGTTCCTTGGACCTTTCTAAAGCCACACGGACTCTCAGGAAGGTGACCATCTTCCAGCCAACTAAGGAGGACTCTGGCAAGGATCTTGCTAGCAGTGACTAAGCAAGAGATCTCATTATGGTTGCCACAGGACAGCCTATTTCTATGGACAATGGAGACATCTTTAAGCTCCTGGAATGTGACTTCCTCTTGCCACATAATCCAGATTTTAGTTAGCTTCTGTATGAGCAATGGACTCCCTGCCTTGTAGATCTCTGCTGGGATGGAATCAGTACCAGATATTTTGCCACTCAAAAGGAGCTTGATGACATTGAAAAACTGTTCTTCAGTTGGAAGTTCAGTTAGAAAGGAACTGATTACATCCTGAGGCAGATGATCGATGGCTTCAGCATTTGTTGATGATGATCTGTTAAGAACACTGTGGAAATAAGTGTTCAGTTCATCTCTCCACAATCATGTCCTTGACACTGATCAAAGTGGCTCCATGAGCACTAAGTAGTTGAAATGCACCAAAGGGCTTTGGAGCATAAATAGTCTTCAGAGCATTGTAGAAGCACTTGGGATTATTGCTATCAGTGTAGAATTGAGTCTCATCTGCTCTCTTATTGAGCCAAGAATTCCACATCTCTCTAAACTTCACTTGTGCTTTACTTTTGAGGAAGTTAAAGACTGCCTTCTTGGAGACAAATGTTATCCTGCTGATAACAAAACACATTTCCATATTAGCCATGTTGCAAAAGAATGCACAGACAAAAAAAGCAAGAAAAATAAAGTTTTAAAGAATGTTTCAATCTGCATTTAGCCTCTATCACTTCTTGACTGCACATGCATAGTCTATATGAAATTGCAAGTCTTCTCAAGGAGGAGAGAGAGAAGGGAGAGAATTTGGAACTCAAAATTTTAAAAAATGAAAGTTAAAAATTTTTGTTTTCATGTCATTGAGAAAAAAATAAAAACCCAAAAGGTTCAAGCAGAGGGCCACAGCGTACTGATGTATCAGGCAGATTCAATCTTGCAGATTAATGATACCTGAAAAGTAATCCCCTCTATATAATATCACTGACAAATGGTCATCCAGTTTCTTCTTGAAGCTCTCCAAGGAAGAGAAATCCACCACCTCCCACAGGGCCTTATTCTATTTTTTCAGGAGATGAACAATCTTTTTTATCATAAGTCCTTTGGAACTAGATCATGATTGGACCTTTTGACTGAGGGCAGGACTATGGGATCTAAGGCTTTTATTTCAGAAAGGGGCTCAGCATAGCTTTCTCCCCATTTCCCACCAGCCATACTGGTTTTGAATCTCTTGGAGTTCTCCATTATGCCCCAGTATTAGGGCATAAATGATCGTCTGTTAAGTCCCATCAGTGTCCCTGCCCCCTCCCATCCTCTTTCAGCTTCCTTTTGTATGTGGTCTCCTCCCCCCACACATATTAGATCATAAGCTGCTTGAGGGCAGAAACTGTCTTTTTCTTTTACTTGTACTGTTATCCCCAGCATAGTACTTAGCACAGTAGCTGTGGTTGTTTATTGACTGACTGAGATGGGTTGGATTTGATGACCTCTAAATCACCTTACGATAAGGACATCCTGTGATTCTATTTATGATGATACCAAGCTAGAAAGCTTTTTAATATGAACCTGGTGATAGACTTGTCTGCTAAATTCCAGTTCAACTAAGCTTGGAGAGGCTCATTACCATATTAGCAGCCAATCAGTGTGGGATAGTAGCCAAAGAAAGTAATGCAAACTGGTATGAGAGGAATAAATTCCAGAAAGAAGGAGACAAGGGGGAAGTACTTTAGTACGTGCAGACCACACTGTTTTCAATTCTAGCTGCCATATTTTAGGAAGAATATTAGTGATGATGATGATGATGATGATGATGATGATAGGTAACTATTATGCTAAATTATTATACAAATCAGATACTAAATCATTATACTAAATATAGCATTTACCATGTGCCTGGATGTGCACTGGGGACAGGAATACAAGTTTTTTTTTAATTGCCCATAAAGTTTTACAGGGGAATGTTTATACTAACAGTAGCTTAGTAACACAATTCAATTACTATTTAGAAATGCTGGTTGCTTCCAATACGCACATCTCAGGGTCTAAAACAAACAAACACCCTACACCTATCTTTCTTCCTTCCTTCCTTCCTTCCTTCCTTCCTTCGTTCCTTCCTTCCTTCCTTCCTTCCCTCCTTTCTTTCTTTCTTTCTTTCTTTCTTTCTTCCTTCCTTCCTTTCTTTCTTTCTTTCTTTCTTTCTTTCTTTCTTTCTTTCTTTCTTTCTTTCTTTCTTTCTTTTTCTTCATCCTAATCAGACCAGTCACATTCCAGACCACACCTTGTAGTCATTTCTAGTTAAATAGTTTACCATTAAATAATTTACCATCTTAGTGCTATTTTCATACTCACTGAAGGCATCTGACAACATCATGGAAACTATTGGGCTGAAGAGCATGGGAGCTTTGCTCTGTGAAGAACACCCATAAATATTAGGATTGTTTTGATGAAAATGATGGGGAAATCTGGAAGCTACTGAGCAACAAACAAAAACTACACAGGGTTTATCAGCAGGAAATATTTAAGGGGATTAAAAGAGGAAATGAATAGAAAGTTAAGGAAAGTTGTAAAGTCTGAGTAGAGATTTTGGAGATTTCGAAAAAAACAAGTGAGGAACCACTTTGATCTCATTCAGATAAGGATAAGAGAAACTTCATGTGGTTATTTGAAATAGCTTGAAATTCCCAGGGGATGAGAACTGGAAAATTAATACTTCAGGCAGGTCCTTATCTGGAAAACCTCAAAGCTAGGTACAAGAGTTCTTAGAATTGATCCAGTTCTTTGAAGACATAAAGGAAAAAGTTTCAGGATCTGGAAATTGCCACTGTGTATCTTTTTCTTAATGAATGTATTGATAATGAACTCTCTCCTTTGAAGTGCTAACAGTAGATGGGCCTTCAATAAATTAAAATTCAAATGTTACCATTAGCTATTATAAATCCAGATTTGATTTGATTTAGTTTGGTTGAAATCTGTCCTGAAGAAAATCAGAATGTGGTCTAAGTATGTTCTCCTATCAGAATAATTATGGTAAATCGGAATCTAATATAAATTACATATGCTATTTGGCACTAAGAAATTTATTAGCTGTTGATCCAAACATTCTGGAGAACAATTTGGAACTATGCCCAAAAGGCTATAAAAATGTGCAGACCCTTTGACCCAGGAATACTACTTCTAGGGCTGTATCTCAAAGAGATCATAAAAATGGAAAAGGACCCACATGTACAAAAATATTTATAGCAGCACTTTTTGTGGTGTCCAAGAACTGGAAATAGAGGGCATGCCCATCAGTTGGGGAATGGTTAAACAAGTTGTGGTAAATGAATGTAATGGTATCCTGTTGTGCTATAAGAAATGATGAACAGGAGGACTTCAGAAAAACCTGGAAAGACTTATATGAACTGATGCTGAGTGTAAGTGAGCAGAAGCAAAAGAACATTATACACAGTAACAGCCACAACATGCAAGAACTGTTTTTGATAGACTTAGTCCTTCACAGCAATGCAAGAAGCTAAAACACTTCCAAAGAACTCATGATGCAAGATGTCATCCACATCCAGAGAAGAAACTATGTAGTTATAACGCAAAATGAAGCAGACTATTTTCTCTTTTATTATGTTTTATTTTTCTCATGGTTTCTCCTATTCATTTTAATTTTTTTATGCAACATGACTAATGTGAAAATCTGTTTAATAAAAATGTATGTGTAGAGCCTATATAAGATTGCATGCTGTCTTGGGGAGGGAGGAGGGAGGGAGGGGGAGAAAATTTGGAACTTATGAAGGTGACTGTTGAAAACTGAAAACAAATAAATCTTGGTTTACATATAGGGCTTATTTAGCAAGATTTGTCCCCTTAGGGGATACATGAGATTGTGATTCTGATTTGAGGTTATTCAACTTTATGACAATGATGAAAACATGGGATTATGATCTGTAACACTAATTTCTTGTTGTGAATTTCAGTGCCTTAACTTGGAGTCACTAATTTAGGAAAATCAGCAGCAGAGATATTAGGGTGATTCATTTGGGGGTAAAGGTATAATATAAGAGTGAATGTGGTGCTGATCCATATACATGTTGCACTGTTTGGTCATTTCCATATATATGGTTAGTAACAAATGGGGGAATTATTGAAAGTTAAAGTTCACTCTTTGAGTCATAGTTTCCAACCCTGCTCGTCAATCAGTGTTGGGGAAGAGACACCAAGTCTACAGCTTTTTGCATTGCCTGCTCTTTGTCATGGACCCCTACCTACAAATTATCACATTCTTGCTGCCTAGGGGAGGAAATAATATGTAAGCATTTATCCTCTTCTGCTGAAGTGGACCTATCCGAATTGTCTTAAAGTTACCTATAACTTGAAGCCATTGTTGATTGTCAGTGATCACCCTGTTGATGTATAGCTACCTTGACATACCTATAATAAACTCATTTTAATTCTCTTTGTCCTGAGTTTTGCCTTGTTAATCAGGGTTAAAAGTCCAAATGAAGAATTTTCCTTTCAACAAACATTTTCTTATATGAAGGACAGAAAAAGAGGATTATACGTGACATTGTGGATCTCTATTATGTACAGTTTAGTTTTAAAAAATATATATATATATATTTGAACTTGGGAGTTCCAGTGTGCTCTGCATTTCTGTAATCTTTTCCTAAACTCTCTTCTGTATTTTTTTACATTTCACTGACATTTTTTCTATTTTTCCTTTTTTTTTAGTATAATCACTACCCCCCACATACACATATGTTTTTCCTCCCCACCCTAGAAAAGACCTACCTTGTAACAAAAAAGCATAATTATGCAAAACAATTCCACCCATTGGTACTATCTGAAAATGTGTATTTCATTCTACATCTCTTATCCATTATCTCTTTTGTTAAGAGCTGGGAAACATGATTTATCATCAATCTTCTAGAGTAGTAATTGCTACTGATCATCTTTCTTAGGTGTTTTAGTAGTTTTTCTTTTACATTGTTAGAGACGTATAAATTGTCATCTTGCTTCTATTTACTTGACTGTGAATCAATTCATACAGTTGAGTTCCCTCAACTTTCTCCATCATTTTCATTATTTCTTAAGATGCTGTAATTATCCATTATATCCATATACAATAATTTGCTCAGCCTTTCTCCAATGGATAAAGGTTCTTTGCTACAAAAAAAAATTACTATAAATATTTTTGTTCATTCTCTATGTCTTTATTCTCTTTGGGGCCTAGTATTTCTAGGTCAAACAGTATGTACAGCTTCCTGATTTATTGAGTAAAGTTTCCCAGAATGGTTGGATCAATTCTTTCCTTTTAATGTATTTCTCTTCCCCAAACCACTTTATCTTTGCCAATCTGATGCATGTAAGGTGTGGTCTCAGGGCTGATTTAATTTATACTTTTCTTATTATTAGAGATTAGGAGCATTTTTATATGGGTGTTGATAGCTTAGATTTCTTCATTTGAGAACTGCCTATTCATATTCTTTGACCATTTATCTTCTAGGGAATGTCTCTTGTTCTTATATATTTGTATTAGTTCCCTCCATATCTAGTACATCCCACTTTGGGCCAGCTCTATCTGTTAGGAAGCTTTCCTTCCTATTAAAACCAAGGTCTAACTCTTTGAAACTTCTCTGTACTGCTATGAATTCTACCCTCTAGAGCCAAGAAAAATGAATCTAGCTCTTCTTCCACAAGATAGACCTTCAGCTATTTAAAGACGATTATCATGTTTCCTGTCAAGTCTTCTCTCCTCCAAGCTGAACACCTTTGATTCCTTAAATTGATCCTTATAGAACCTGGTAGGATCTCCCAGAATACTCTACTGGCATAAACCTTAAGAAACCTAAATCACCTCCATGTCACCAGGGGTCAATGGAATCCCTATTAGCTCTAAGATAAAATACAACTCTATGAGTTGGGCATTTAAGGATCTTCCCATTCTGGCTCTAGACCTATTTCATGTTATTTTCCTTCAAATACTATGTTGTAGCTACACTGAACTCAGCAGTCCCATCTTCTGGTTCAATGAGTTTGCACAGGTTTTCCCACTGTTATGTAGAATATGCTCCTTCTGCCTCTGCAAATTCTCATCTTCTTTCAAGGCTCATCCCTGTTGCTATGTCCTCTGTGCAGCCTTTCCCCAGTTTAGTCCTATCTGCCTACTCAAATTACCTTGGATTCTGTTTTCTTATGTAAGGGATGGTGGTGTGATGTGGTTCCATGGAGGAAATGAAACTAAATGGTCTCAATCTCAAGTCTGAATAATTTTTAGTAGCTCTGGACATGGCAATTTTATCCCGGCAATAGGAGTTCCAGCCTCTGATGACCTCTTCTCTGTTCCTAAAGCTGTTATTGCCTATAAAGCTTCTGTCTTCTCTGATCCTACTGCCCTTCCTTCTTGATCTCACTAGTCTAAAGGAAGGAGGGACGCCCTTATGGATCATGGTCAGCCCCTCTATCAGTCCCAAAGGTCAGGGGAAAACTTTGAGAATGAGGAGATGGAGACACAAGGGTGGTATGAAGGGAGATGCTGGGAAGTTTTGCCTGAACCCACAAACATCCATTTCTAATGTCCTGATCTTCTTGGTGACACCTGCATTTTCATTATTGTTGAGTTGTTTTTTTGCTGGCTCTTAATAACCCCATTTGGGGTTTTCTTGGCAAAGATAATGGAGTGGTTTGCCATGTCCTTTTGCAACTAATTTTACACATGAGGAAACTGAGGCAAACAGGGTTAAGTGACTTGCCCAGGGTCACACTGTTAGTTTCTGAAGCCAGATTTGAATTTGAGTCTTCCTGACTCCAGGCCCACTGCTCTATCCATTGTGCCACCTACCTATATTTGCATGCTATCTGCCATAGCATGTTAACTCCTTGAGATCAGGAATTCTTTCAATTGGTCTTACCTACCTAGCATTGATTGATATTGTCTCCTTCACAACAGAAGGATATGAGTTCCTTGGAGACCTGAACCCAGTTCTTCCTGACTAAGGACACTACCCATTATAATATACAGTCTATTCTTTCTTTATATTTTAAATATTTTATTTTTCCCAATTACATGTAAAAACAATTTTAACTTTTTTTTTCAAATTTTGAATTCCAAATTCTCTTCCTCCCCTATCCTCCTTGTCTAGAAATAGGTTATACATGTGTAGTCATGCAAAATACAATTTCCTATTCTTTGCCACCACTAAAAGGACTGCTATAAATATTTTGTACATATAGGTCCTTTTCTTTTTTGTTTTTTATCTTTTTGGGATACAGACCTAGTAGTGCTTGGTCAAAGAGTTTGCATGGTTCTACAGCCCTTTGGGCACAGCTTCAAATTGTTCTCCAGAATGGTTAAATCAGTACATAATTTCACCAACAGTACATCAGTGTTTTAATTTTCCCACATCTCCCCCATCGTTTGTCATTTTCCTTTTCTGTCACATTAGTCAAACTGACAGGTGTGAGGCAGTAGCCTCGAGGTGCTTTAATTTGCATCTCTTTCATCTGTGGTGATTTAGAGCATTTTTCTCAAAGGACTATAGATAGCTTTGATTACTTAGTCTGAAAATTGCTTGTTCATATCCCTTGACCATTTATCCACTGAGGAATGACTCTTATTTCTACAAATTTGCCTCAGTTTTCTACATGTCTTAGAAATGGTCTTTATCAGAGAAACTCACTGTAAAAAATGTTTTTTCACAGTAATGATCATTAACTATGTATTTCCCTCCATCCTCTTTTTCTTGTTTATCCTACTCTCTCTTTTCGCCCCGTCCATTCTCAAAAGTGTTTTGCTTCTGACTTGTACCTCCCCCAACATGCTCTTCCTTCTATCAGCTCTGCCTCCACCACTCTTATCCCTTACTATTTTCCTGTGTGGTAAGGTAGATATCTCTACTCAGGTGCATGGGTATATTATTCTCTCTTTGATTCAATTCTGCTGAAACATTTACGTGCTCCCCTCTCCTCTTCCCCTATTTTCCTTTCCATTGTAAAATCTCTTTCAGGCCTCTTTTATGTCTGATAATTTATACCATTCTACCCCTCTCTTTCATTTCTCACAGTGTATTCTTTTTTCTCATACTTTAATTTTATTTTTTTTAAAGATAACCATACATTCAACTCACACCTCTGTTTTCTATGTATACTCCTTCTAACTGTCCTAATAATGAGAACGTTTTTAGGACTCATAAATATCATTTTCCTATGTAGGAACATAAAGAGTTTTACCAAATCCCTTATCATTTCTCTTTTCTGTTTACTTTTTTATACTACTATTGCATCTCGTATTTGAAAGTCAAATTTTTTCTTCAACTCTGATCTTTTCATCAGGAATGCTTGAAAATACTCTGTTTCCTTCCTAAAGGATTATACTCAGTTTGGTGGGTAGGTGATTCTTGGAATCCTAGCTCTTTTGCTTTCTGGAATATTGTATTCAAAGCCCTCCAGTCCTTTAATGTAGAAGTTGCTGTCTTGTGTTATCCACAATATTTGAATTGTTTCTTTTTGGCTGCTTGCAGTATTTTCTTCTTGATTTGGAAGGTCTGGAATTTAGCTAGAACATTCCTGGAAGTTTCCATTTTGGGATTTCTCTCAGGAAGTGATTAATGGATTCTTTCAATTAGTATTTTATCTTTTGCTTCTAGAATATCAGGGCAATTTTTCTTGATAGTTTCTTAAAAGATGATGTGTAGGCTCTTTCTTTTTTATCATGACTTTCAGGTAGTCCAATAATTCTCAAATTATCTCTCCTGGATCTATTTTCCAGGTCAGTTGTTTTTCCAATGAGATATTTCACATTTTCCTCTATTTTTCCTTCTTTATATCTTGTTTGATTGTTTCTTGATGTCTCATAAAGTCTTCAGCTTCCACTTGTCCAATTCTAACTTTTAAGAAGTTATTTTCTTCATTTTCTTTGTACTTCCTTTTCCATTTGACCAATTCTACTTTTCAAGGAGCTCTCTTCAGTGAATTTTTGTGCTTCTTTTCCCATTTAGCCAATTATACTTTTCAAGATATTCTTCTCTTCATTGGACTTTTGTGCCTCTTTTTTTTTTTTTTACCATTTGGCCTATTTTATTTTTTAAAGTGTTATTTTCTTCAGTATTGACTTCAGCTCTTGACTCTTTTTTCATGATTTTCTTGCCTTACTTTCATTTCTCTTCCCAACTTTTCCTCTATCACTCTTACTTGATTTTTAAAATCCTTTTTGAGTTCTTTCATGGCCTCAAGATTAATTTATATTTTTCTTTGAGGCTTTGGATTCAGGAATTTTGTTTCTGTTGTCTTCTGAGTATATATTTTGAGCTTTCTTGTCGCTATAGTAACTTTCTGTGGTCAAAATTTTTTCTATTGTTTGTTCATTTTCCAATATATTTCTTGACTTCTAACTCCACACCAAAGTGGGGCTCTTCTTCCCAAATGGAGAGGGCATTGTCCCAAGCCTCAGATTTTTTGTGTAGCTGTTTTCAGAGACAATTCTGAGAACTTGTAAATTTTTGACTCTTCCAAGGTAATATGATCTATGGAGATGTGTGTTTATTATTCTCCTATATTGTACACTGGTTTGTGAGAGACCACAAGCACTCCTTTCAACCCTCGAACTGCAACCAGAGTCCCTGCTCTCCTGTGGCTGCTGTGCTAGCGCTTCTCTCCTCACAGGGACTAAGATCCAGGATGGTGATCCATATGCAAGTATAGGCAATGCAGCAGAGTCCTGTCCCTGGTGCCAGCAAAGGGACCATTGTAAATCACCTTCTTACCTGTTGTCCTATCCCCTTACCATTTGTGGGCTGTGAGGTCTGGAAACTGCCACTGCTGCCACTGATTCAGTTGCCCCAAGGCATGCTCCTGGTTTGTTGGGGCCCAGCCTTTGGTGGACTGTGCTCCTCTCTCACCCTGATGCAACAGACCTTTCCTGCTGACCTTCCAAATTGTCTTGGACTGAAAATTGTTTCACTTTGTCTTTTTGTGGGTTCTGCTGCTCTTGAATTTGTTTAGAATTATTATTTAAAGGGATTTGGGGGAGAGCTCAGGCAAGTCCCTGCCTTTACTCCCTCATCTTGGTGCCACCTCCTCTCTCTGTTCTTTCTATTTAGTCTTCCATCTCTTGCAATATGATTTCTGTCCTTACCATTTGTCTGAAACTATTTTCTCTAAGGTCACCAAATTTGCCAAATCCAATAATTTTTTCTTTATCCTTCTTGATCTCTGAAGCAATTGTCATTCACCATCTCCTTAAAACCCTTTGGTTTCTATAGCGCTGCATTCTTCTGATTCTCCTATGTTCCTTCTATCTCCTTCCCTGGCTCTTATTTCTTCCTCCCACCCTACTAAAGTATGAGCATTCCTTAGAGTGCTTCTCAGTTTTTATAACTTCCATTTCTGTTTTCCCCTTCTGAGAGCTCATCTGTGTCAAAAACCAATCCTATGTCCATTATTACTAAACTTCTATCTCCAGCCATGACCCTGAGCTTCACCTCTATATTTCCATCTATTTTACTGTTGGAATCTAAGTCTAGTTGTGCCATTGGCATAATTTTCTCCTCGAAGCCTATACCCCTTCCTGACCTCCCTATTTCTTTTAATTATTTTGCCATTCTTCCAGTTATCCAGGCATAAAAAAATCTAAGAGTCAGCTTTGGCTCTTCTCACCTCAGGTTATTACTTTCTATAAATTCTTCATTTGTAATATCTCATTCCACCCTTCTATTTCTTAATTTCTCCATGCTCCTTCAGGTCCTTTATCACCTGATGTCTAAGCTATAGAAATTACTTCCTAATATCCTTGCTTCCCATGCTCCTTCTTAAAAGATCATAGCTGTAGAGCTGGAAGCAAACATGAATTGTGTAGAGATTGTAGCATGTTAAGCCCTAAAGGAGCCCATATCCTCCACAAACACCCCAGTAAATTTCTAAAAATGCACCAGTACAATAATAAAATCAAATAGAATTAGATATAAAGTCTATCCATATGAGGACTTCATAAAAAGACAATACAAATCAAACCAGGATAGGAAAAAGACAAACCAGCTCAGGGCCACAGCAGAAGCCCAGGCTAGAACAGCTTTTGCCTTGTATTACCCAGACTTCAAAAGGTCTCTACATCTTTCTTATTTTTAGGGGCAGCTAGATAATCCTAGGTAAGTCACTTAACCTTGTTTGCCTCAGTTTCCTTTTCTTTAAACTGAGAAGGAAATGGCAAACCTGTATTTTTGCCAAGGAAACCCCAAAAGGGGTCACAAAGAGTCAGACACAATGGAAAAAATGACTCAAGAACAACGTGAGAATAAATTATTTAATCATAATTATTGGGGAAGGGAGAAGAAACAAGTGTCCTCTAAGAATATTAATATCTTCCAGGATCATAGAGATAGTTAAATAATAGGCAGAGGGCCTAGGGGATGATTTTTTTGTCTTGTTTTGATTGTCTTAGCTGGCTGGTACAGTTGATAAACTACCAGGCCTGGAGTAAGAAAGACTGGAGTTCCAGCATACCCTTAGACATTTACTGGCTAAGTGATCTTGGGTAAGCCATGTAACCTCTGTTTGCTTCAGTTTCCCCATGTGCAAAAGGGAGATGAAAATAGCACTGACTTTGAAAGGTTATTGTGATTCATAATAATTGTAGAAGTGTTTAGCATAGTGCCTGGTACATAGTAGGGATACTCTGTAAATGTTAGATGTTTCTTCAGAATCTTACACAAAGTGGGAAGAAGCATCTGGGGACTTATTGAGAGGAAACTTAGAAAAGATTTTGTCTAATTCTCTCTTTTTACAGATGAAGAAACTGAGATCCACAGAAGGGAAGTTGACTAGCTCAAGATCACAAAGGTGGGAAATAGAGTCGGCATTCAATCTGGGTCCTTTGACTCTACCCTCAGAGCTCTCTGAACTAGCCCCGAAGGTTGTTCTGTAAGTCTAGACAGGCTGAATTTTTGGAAGAGCTTCTGTTGGAGTCCCTTCAAACACAGCCCAAATTTCTTTCTTTCTGTTTTTTCTGGTGTTTTTATTGTTGTATTGGTTTGTTTTTGAGACTGGGTCTCCCATCTCTTCCAGGTTGGAATTGCAGAGGCACTTCTGGGCCCAATCCAGAGATGATTCCTGGCCCTGAACAGCATGGAAGCTTTGACATGCTACATTTCTGACCTGAGCTGAGTCACCTCTACCATACTGGTGTCTGACTTAGTGAAGATGTTCACTTGGCTTTAGCTCACTGCTGATCGATTTATCAACCTGTCTCCCAGTAACAGAGACTACAGAAGCACACCCCTACACTAGACCAATACAACTTCCCAAGACATGCCAGTGTTCTAGTAGAGAGATTTGCAACTATTGGAAGCTTCTAGAGCTGCCTGCCCATCCCTCCCTCCCACAAAATGCTTTGAGCAGAACTCATCCCTGAAGGAGTTTAGTCCGTTGGAAACAGCACTGACTCTGGGTACTTTTTCATGACCTTGGGCAAATCCCCACTCTGGGTCTCAGTTTCTTCATCTGCAAAATGGGAAGTGTGGACAGATGCTCTCTAAAGTTCCTTCTAGATCTACATACAAAATCCTAGCACCAGAAATACAGATGCGAAAATACTCAGCCTCTGGTTGCAAAGGGCTTACCTTCTAATGACAGAAATATTGTTGTTCTTTGTCTTTGGTTTTTGAAGGGGACCATGGCATCAGGGATGTGATGCCATGACATGCAAGTGAATTGGACTTAAGTGAGACAGGGCTATGCAAACTCACCAGTCTCACTTTCTCCTCCAGAGTTATCAGGGTCCAAGAGCAAGATATAGATCAGGACAATGGGAAATGATCTCCTAATTTGCTTATGGTAACACCCTTTATGTCTAAATTATATACCCGTTTTGACCTTATCTTAGTATATGGTGTGAAATGTTGGTCAATACCAGTTCCAAGTGGGTCCCCAAAGGGGAGTTCCTACTACTACTCACAGAGGTTTATGTTTGTCCTCTGTTCTCAAAGAAAACATGATATCAAGGAGGTATTGCCATACATACAATAGGGAATGGTGACCAGTGTGAGGTATTTTGGTCCAGAAAATTACAGGAGTGGTGAGTGAGACCACAGAAGAGCACATCAGCACATCCTATTCAGGGAAAATTGCAGAATTCATGTGATTGTGGTCCTCAGTGCCAGAAATATTCTGTACCTCACTAAGGAGATTTTGGAGGAAGTGGTCAGAAAGGAGAGAGTGGTATGAGGCATGGCTGAGTGCTGAAAATAATATTCCACCAAACGGTCAGTCAGATAGTCAATAAACACTTATTAAGGATTTCCTAGGAGCCAGGCACTATGCTAAGTGGTGGGGAGCCAAATGAAGCAAAAGATAGCTCTTTCAAAGAGCTTACAATCCAGTGGGGCAAGAAAACATGAGAACAAATTTATACAAAACAAGTTACATATATGGTAAGTAGAGGAAAACATTAAGAGAAGGAAGACATTAGAATGCAGAGGAGTTGGGAAAAGTGATTTTAGTTGGGACCTGAAGGCAACCAGGAGATGGAGATAAGAAGGGAGAGCATTTCAGGTATATATACAGACTATGAAATACTCGAATAGAAAACCTATAGAATAAGATGATCTATCTAGATGTGTGTATGTGTGTGTGTGTGTGCTTTTGTAGCTAAATAGATTCATATATATGAGATACAGATACAACAAATAGATAATGAGTTGAACCCAAAACAAACTAGGAGAAGGCAGCATTCTCAGGAGCTCTGGGCAACTGTAAGGTTCTTCAAATTATACCAAATTTCTGGTAAAATAGTTAACTGAGTAAAGCCCCGGGAAAGAAGTTTCATTAGGATGTGGTCTCTGGTCTAAGCATCCAAAAGGAGATTCTGGGTGACCAGAATGGAGAGATGAGTAAATAAACAAATAAGGGTAGAAGACTGAGGTAGAGTTGAAGGAAGGAAGTGGAGAGATGGGGGATAGAAAAGACTAGAGAAATCAGATGGTAAGGATTACTTGGGGTTATGAATTGGCATGACTATAGTAATGTACTCTGACCTGGTTCAAAATAAATAATTTCAGTGCAACAAATGCTTCCTTTGATCCTTGCCCATGTAATGTTGTTTAGCTGTTTGTTATGTCCGACTCTTCAAGATTCCATTTGGGATTTACTTGGCAGAGATACTGGAGTGTTGCCATTTCCTTTTCCATCTCATTTTATAAATGAGGAAACTAAGGTAAACAGGGTGAAGTGACTTGTCCAGGGTCACCCAGCTAGTAGGTGTCTGAGGCTGGATTTGAACTCAGGAAGATGAGTCTTCCTGACTCCAGGCTAGGTACTCCATTGCTCTACCTAGCTGACCTTGCCCATTAATAGTTACCCTCCATAATAAAATGACTTCGCTTTATACTATCTGATCTATTATCAGGGGAAAGGGGAAAGGAATTGAACTGTAGCCAGATCTTTATAGTTTTATCATCCTATTATCAGTAAATATTTGTTAAATGAGTAAATGAACAAGGAACTAACCATTCTTAAAATATTCTTCATTGGTAGTATTCCAACTATCCCAATAGGAAAATGGTCATTAAAAAATACCTAAATTTCTCTAGTCATCTACTAAAGCAAAACTCCAGACAAGATTTGGAAGCTTAGAAGAAAGATAGTAGAAAAGCTTCACTGTGCATGCAATGGCATCTCCCTCTTTTTCCTCAGTAGCAGAGGAAGTAAGTTGTTGGATTGAATTCCAATGGACTTGGAATCCGGAGACCTGCACTCAAATCTTGCCTCAGAAGCTGGGGCCCATAGACAAGGAAGCTTATATTTTCCTGCCTGTAAAATGGGGACACAAATACTTGTATTGCTTACCATACAGCACTGGGGCTAGGCTCCTGATGTGACTTTGGGCAAACTGCTTAACTTGTCCTCTTATATAAAGTGGGGGATGGGATTAGGTGACTTCAGAAACCCCTTCTAGCTCCAGTCATGTGCTTCTATGACTTCAGTTTCTAGAAAGATTCATGGATCAGCATGATGCGGGGTTCTTATTCTAGAGAAATTGGGGTGCTGGACAGGAAGCTAAGGACCTAAGATCACTAGCAAATGTAACAGGTTTACACTATTGGCTTACAGTTCCTTAAATTCTGCTCCACTCTTCTTCCCTGCCCCACTACCTCCCCTCCCCACTCAACTGGTTCTAGAGTCTGAACTATACTACAGGTGGGGTTAATTGATACTAGCTATAAAGTTTATGGTGACAATTCATCCCACTGAGAAAAGAAGCCTTAAATGGGCTGTTGCATTAGGGGACCCAGAGCCACGAGGGGGCAGCATGAAGGCACCATATAACTAGAGTTTGAAATCTGAAATGAAAGGAAGATGGAGGGAGGGACCAGAAAATAATCTTCATTTGCTTCAGTTTTGCACAGGCCTCCCATCAGGATGAGAAAATAGCTTCATTATACTAAACTAGCTGCAAATAGTATTTTGCCTACATTGCCACGATCCCCCAATCACCCTATATTGGATGGATGGCCCATAGCCAACCATGTATGTAATGTACAAGTCAAGATGTACAAGGAAGGTTCCCTACTTCTCCCCTGTAGCTCCCCCATTCACTGGCAATGACGTTTAACCATTCTGACTTTTCTCCTTTGGTTTAAGATTTTATTTCCAATTAAAAAACAATACCTCTAAGAAGCATCATTCATTAAGAATTTATCAGTCATTTACAACTTACTTCAGTTGAAGTTTGAATCATAGCATAGTAGGTTCAGAGCTGGAAAGGACTTTAAAGGTCATCTATTCCAATCTCATTTTGCAGATAAAGAGATGGAGGCCAAAAGAGGTTGTGATTTGCCGAAAGGTCGCACAACTATCAAGTGGCAAAGTCAGATCTTGTAACTCTAGCACCAACATACTTCCCATTATTCATACTATTCTGCCTCTCAAGGTCCACAATTTTGCCAGCTGTGCCCTCTCTTGGTCTCAGTTTCCTTACCTGTAAAATGAGATGATTGTCTAGCTTTCTTCTGGCTCTGATATTCTTACGAGTCTATGAGTGTAACAAAACTTTTCCTTGAAAGCTGATTTTGATGGAGTAAAAAGAGAGAGAGAGGGTATATGTTACTGCAGGTAGGAGAAAGTGCCATGTACCTGGGGAGGGAAGAAGAGTGTTGAGAGAAGAAGCTAGGCATTCCTGGAATCAAACTTCACCATTTTGCAAAAAGATTGTTCCCTCTTCATTATATAGACCGATGGATAGGAAAGCAAAAGGACATCTGAGGCCATGTAGGAGTCCCCTAAATCCTCACACTTCCCATAGTTTGTATTTCTCTAACAGATATGAAAAGACAATATGTTGCAGTGTGATGTCTCCAATTTAAAATTCTTTTGTTGCTGTTCAATCATATCAGTCTTGTCCAACTCTTCGTGACCCCATTCGGGGTTTTCTGGGAAAAGATACTAGAGTGGTTTGCCATTTCCTTCTCCAGCTCATTTTACAAATGAGAAAACTAAGTCAAACAGGGTCCAGTGACTTGCCCAGAACCATACAGCTAATAAGTGTCTGAGGCCAAATTTGAACTCAGGTCTTCCTGACTCCATGTTGAGTACTTTATCCACTGTGTCACTTAGCTACCCCTGCACCACTTACCTACCCATTAAAATTCTTTAGTGGTACCTTAAGCAGTAAATAATTGTAAACAATATTATAAGTAGTATATTAGATTGTCCTGGGGAGTTCACAACACGTTCTTTGTCCTTGTTCAAAAGGGTTCAAGGAACAAAATCTTTGAGAACCATTGCTGTGACCCAAGTTCAAATTCTGATTTCACTTAAAACTTGTGTATACCTGAGCTCAGACCCCAGAGGTCACAACACATTCTTTGTCCTTGTTCAAAAGGGTTCAAGGAACAAAAAGCTTTGAGAATCATTGCTGTTGAGTATGGAGATAAATGACCCAAGTTCGAATCCTGACTCTGGTACTTGACACCTGTGTAAGCCTGAGACCTCAAAGGTTTCCTCATGGCCTTGACAATCCCTTTCTGCCCTGGTTTTAAAATCCTAAGTCATATAAGCTCTCTGTTCCTCAGTTTCCTTATCTGCAAAATGAAAGTCTTGAACTAGATGATTTTTAAAAGCTCCATCCAACTCTATATCTATAATCCTCTATCTGAAAAGTTGAATCATAGTACAACAAAAACTCATTCCAGAGGTGGTTCTAGTAGTTTGGTGTTTGTTTTTTAATCCAGAGAATGGACCTTCTGAAAGGAAAGGACCTCAGATTGGTGTTTATCAGTATAATTCCAAATCTAATTCTAAATCACAAGTCAGTGAAGTCCACAAAAGGCAATTTCTTTCTACCTCTACTCTGTCTACTTCAGTCATACTCCCTGTTTTCACTATACAGGCTGAATCTTAAACAGAGAGAACCAGAGACCTGAAATAAGGATTCTTTTCCTTTCTGGTTCCTTAACAGATATTTGCTTTGATTTGAAGGTGCAATCCTCTTTCCAGAGAACTGTGTGGTTTGGGGAACCTAAGGCAGGGAAATGAGAGACCAGAAGGATGTGGGGAGCAAGTGGGTGGATTTGAAAGAAAGGGGAAGAAAATGCCTTGGATCTTCCCAGGGGCAGAAATGCAGGCAATCATTCAGCTATCCTGCTGGGGGCACGAAGAATTCATGATGACAAGACCTGTGTACGGAACACTTTGTTCCTTAGACTTCCTTCCACAGGGTTCCCAGGGTCGAAAGAATGTGTTTATGAACAAAGCCAACAACCCTGTAATGCCAGTTACAGGGTTATAGAACATAGAATGTCAGTCAGAGCTGGAAAGGGCCTTAGATCTCAATATTGGAACACAGAAGAGAATGTCAGAGCCAGGAGGGACTTTGGAGATTAGCTAGTTCAATCTTCTCATTTTAAAAGGGGAAGAAACTGAGGCCCAAGGTCTGATAGCTAGGAAGTGACAGGACCAGATCTCTTGATTCCTGGGCTCTTTCTACTCCAGCATTGTTTAAAGTGGTAGATCATGTGTAGAACATTCTGTCTTCTGTCTCCATGCCAATTTTTCCTTATGCTTGGAATCCACTCCCTTCTCAGCTGAATCCCTAGCATCCTTCAGCGCTCACCTCAAGCATCACCTCCTAAATTAACCCTTTCTGAAGCTTTTAATCTCTTTCTCCACCAAAATTATCTTATATTGACTTTCTCCATATCTTGCACATATTTATATAAGTATAAAAGTACATGTTCTTTTCTCTCCCTCCCAGCATAGATTGTAAATACCTTAAGAACAGGTGATGTTCCCTTTTTGTCTTTGCCAGTGCCTAGCACATAGTGGGCATTTAATAAGTACTGGTTAATTGACTGGTGGATTTTGTATTCTGTATATACTTCTATGTACATAACATATTGTCTTTCCTGATAGAATATGAGGTTTTTCGAGGGCAGGGAGTATCTCATTACTGTCTTTGTATTCTCAGCATCTAGCACAGTGTTCAGCTCATGGTAGGTACAATAAATTCCTACTGATTTTTGGTTGGTTAATATTCATACACATCAGTTAACCCAAATTATAAAAATCCTTTCTAACTTTCTAACAACTGTAATTTTGTCATCAAAATTTAAAAGCGCATGAACCTTCTTCAATCTTTCTGAGTCTGAGATCTAAAGTTCTTCCTCCCTAGGGGCTGCATTAGTCAGTCACTTTAGGTGTTAACTCAGTCTAGGCACCTTCCAAGCCCATGGAATTCACAGAAAGAACAAGTGGATTTGGAATTGGATGACCCAGGTTCAAGTATTGCCTCTGCTACTGGCAGTGTGCACAACTATGGGCAAGTCACTCCTCCCTCTGAGGTTCAGTTTCCCCATCTGTAAAACGGGGAAGGGGAGGAGGGCCATAACACTTGCCCTATACAGTATCTCAAAGAGAGGGTGTGAGGAAAGTACTTTGTAAACTGAAAAGAGCTATAGAAATGTGGGCTTTCATCTGCCTTCCTTCCTCTCAGATACAAACCAGACAACATCTCCTCCCTTGGTTACACTCAGCAGATATTTGCAAACTCCAGCACCCTAGGGGACAAACAAACCAAATTAAAAGTCTCTCCCTAAGACCCAAGGGAGTGGCCAGCAGAGCAGGAGGTTATTATAATTACAGCCAAAGGTGCCTTAAGAAATATTTTTCTTTTTCATTTTATTGTATTTTTCTTTTTCTTTTTGTGATACTGGGTCTTAGGAGTAGGAGCATAGCTACACTCCTAACAAGAAGTCCAGGTGACGCCAGACCTGAACCAGGGCAGGAAGGGGAGGGAAAGGGGTTGGGGTTGGGGGCCACTTGGTCACCACCTCTCACCAATTTGATTGCCTCTAGAAATCCTGTTATCTTTGCCTTCTCTCCTACCATGGAATGGGAATTAAGGTTAAATGACTCCTTTCTAATTTCTAAAGCAATAATAACCCTATTCAAGTATTTATCTGTGCTTTTTAGATGGCACAGTGAACAGAGTCAGGCTTAAAGTCAAGAAGACCTGAATTTAAATCCTATCACAGACATTTACTAAACATGTGATCCTGGACAAGTCATTTAATTTTTCTCAACTGTTTCCTCATCTGTATAATGAGGAGGGTTGGATATATTTCTAAGTTTCCTTCCCATCCTAAATAATAAATCTTATGACTTATCTATGATCCTATGACATTTATATGTTAAAGATAACTTCCATCTTGCCCAGAGAAGTCCTCATTGCCTTCTCTTAAAATGAAAATTAAAAGGAAGGAGGGAAATGCTACATAAAACTCTGAACCTGTTTACTGTCAAGGACATCTGAATAATAGGGGGAGGAGGCACCTGTTAATCCACAGGAGAAAATAACTGGGAATGGGGCCAAGATGCAATAATTGTGGCCCCAGATACTTATATCTCCACAGAGAATGGAAGGTAAACAATGTGAATTGTAGATTTTAATAAGGAATAGTTGGGAAGCCTAAAGAGGAAGCCTGGCTTGGTAAACTTCTTTGATAAAAAAAAAATATTATTAGATAATAATAGTATTTATTATTTTTTAACATTTACTATTAATGAAGAAATTTTGAGCACATACTGCATTATAAATATTTATATAAGTACCTAATTATTAGTACAGTTATATAGAAATGATTTATAAGTATGTAAATATATCTACATTTACTTTTTAATAAATCAAATTCATGTGATACTGTACTAATAATGAGGAACATTGTAAACTTCTTACAAAATCAAAATTTAGAAGATGAAATAATGGTACCAGATAAAACAATATTTCACTCATTACATACTTTTTACAATGCCCTAAACCTTTTTTTTACTCATTAAGTATATTTTGATATGTATTATTTTAGTGAAAGCAGTGTGACTGAATATATTTCATTAGTCTTTGAAATGTTGATTTAACTCCTTTGTTGATGCAGACATTCAAAGGACTGGTTCAAAGTTAGCTTTGTTTTGATACTGTATTTTGATGGTTGCCATAGCTGAGAAAGTTACCTCAGAAAGATGTTGATCCAAATGAAAGAAGGACATCCCTGGAAACATACCCATTTTTTCAATCCCACCCACCAATTATACAAAAGTCTGTGCTAAAATTCAGCTAAAAAATTTCTATCTTCTTTGATGCCAGCCAGTTGTACTGGCAAACTTATTGAAAAGTACTATATTTTTCTATCTTTAATATATGGGGTTCAAAACCCAACAAAGTCCTTCATTTGCAAGATTTTTACATAGGCAATAAATTCCCATACCTATGTTTTGAAAACATGCAGATATGACAATTTTTATAGGTGATACATTTAGTCTGTTTTCAATAACCCAGAGAGGAGAGTAAATATCCAAGTAGAGAGAATGTGATTAGCGGTGTCACAGAGTTAACGCAGGCAAAATTATAAAGTGAGTAAAATTTATTATTAGCAACTGCCCAGAGAGGCCACACCCAGCTCAAAGGAGACAGTGTGGGGAGGAGTGGAGAAGTGTTGAAATAGTTTCATTTGTGTTACAGACAAATACATGGGTAATACATCTTTCCACTCTCTCATTGATGGAACATCCTTGGGGGTTAGGCCATGGCCTCCTTGTAGTTAAGCAAAGACCTCCATTTTAGTATAGTGGGGAGAGCATTGATCTCTATCCAAATTAAGGACAAAATACTCTATTTGGTATTCAAAGTCTTTCATAACCTCATTCCCTCCATCCTTTCAAGTCTCCTTATGTCTTACTCCTTACCATCAATCCAGTGATATTGGCTTCCTGGCTGTTTAATGAACAAGACACTCCATCTCTGAGTTCTACGAATTTTTCTCTGTCTCCCATCCCAGGAATACTCTCCCTCCTCAATTCTGCCTTTAAGTTCCAACTAAAATCCCATCTTCTACAAGAAACCTTTTGTAGTCCCACCTTAATTCTAGTGCCTTCTGTTAATTATTTCCCATTTATCCTGTATGTATGGTATCTCCCCGATTAGATTGTGAGTTACTTGAGGATAAGGACTAGTTTTTGCCTTTTTTTGCATCCCTAGCACCCCCAGTGCTCGGCACATAGTAGGAGATTAATACATGTTTCTTGATTGATTGCTAGATCTTAGAGTCAGAAAGACATGATTTCAAGCTCTGCCTCTGACACATATGATGGCTGTGTGACCTTGGAAAGGTCTCAGTCTCTCAGTGCCCCAGATAGCTTTCTAAGGCTATAAATTCCATAGTTACAGATCTGTATCTGTAGTTTCTGCTTCAGGAGTGCCCCACATTGGTGAAATCATAGATCTGGGCAAAAATATAAAAGGTTAAAAATAATCTTTTGGAATTAGCCAGACTTGGTGAGAATGACCTAAGACCTGGACTGTGAGTATGAGGGGTATTCTCGAGGATGTAACTATTTCAAGAAGCCCTTCTATGTCTCCCCTGTTGGATAACTTTCCTCCCTCAAGCTTTATATAATATATTTTGTTATGCAATCCTCTGCTTCATTTATCTAATAATATTATATATTTATCTGCTTCTGTCAACCTCCTAACAATATAAATTTTTTGTATTTCCTCCCAATATATTGGCATAGTAAGTGTTAAATAAATGTTTGTTAAGTTGAATTGAATAGACTTTAAATAAATTTAAATTCAAAGCATCACATGGCAAGAAGATAAACACCTTCGTGAAAATTTATAAACTTGAGATTAAGGATAAGTGAATGTTGAAGGGTATTTGGATAAGGAGAAAAAGAAGGTTGGGACTATATTACTTTCTGCCTGACCAAGCAAAGGAAATGAATAATGAGTTCCTGGTTTAGATCATTAAACTGGCACTGAGGCAAGTTGTAGTTTAAAAGGGATTTCAATTACTTAACCATTTATGAAAGTAGAGTGTCCAATTTATCCTTGAATTTTCTAATCAATCAACCAAACATGTATTCATTAAACTCCTTCTCTGTTCCAGGAATAGTTCCTATCCTCAAGGAACATACATCAATTTCATCACTCATGAAGGGAGAAATTATTATGGAGCAAGGCTAGCCCATCTGCCTGCTCAACTGATCACATTCTGTCCTGTCTCCTTCAACAGATCCTTGCTCTTTCACGTATTTTCAATTTTCCCCTGTCTATTGACTTTTTCTATACTGCCCACAGACATGGTCATGTATTCCTCCATTCTCAAAAGGCTCTCCCTTGATCTTTTCATCCCTGTTAACTATCATCCTCTCTCTTCTGCACTTTGTAACTAAGATCATCTACAATAGATGACTCTATTTTCTCTCCTCTAGCACTCTTCTTTACTCCTTATAATCCCGCTTTCAGTGTTATTCTACCTAAACTGCTCTCTCCAAAGGTACTAATGATCTCCACTGTCAAACCCAGTGGTCTTATCTCAATCCTCATTTTCTTTTTTTCCCAAAATTTATTAATTTATTTGTTTTTAGTTTTCAACAATCATTTTCTTAAGTTTTAAATTTTCTCCCCCTCCCTCCCCAAGACAGTATGCAATCTTATCTGGGTTCTACACATCCATTCTTATTAAACACATTTTCACATTATTCATGTTGCATAGAAGAATTAAAACAAATAGGAGAAACCACAAGAAAAACCAAACCAAACCAAAGATAACAAAAGGGAAAATAGTCTGCTTCATTCTGCCTTCCAACTCCACTCTGGATATGGAGACTATACATCACGAGTCCTTTGGAAATCAATACTCATTTTCTTGACCTCTCTGCAGCCTTTGACACTATCGAACATTCTCCCCTCCATGATATTCTCTCCTCTCTCAATTTTCAGAGTACCACTTTCTCCTAGTTCTCCTTGTACCTATATAACGGTTTCTTTTTGGTCTCCTTGGTTGGATACTATCCAAATGATACTCTCTCACCACAGGCACCCCACAATGTTCTTTCTGTTCAGGGCCCTTTTTTCTTCTCCCTCTATAGTACTTCACTTGATGATCTCATCAGCTCCCATGGGTTTAATTACTGTCTCAAAGCTGATGAGTCTCAAATCCACTGCTCTTGCTCTGACCTCTCCGCTGACTCTGGAGGACAGAGTGAGACTGATGACTTTGCACAGCTCTGTCTCACTTAAATTCAATTCACTTGCAAGTCAAGACATCACCGTCCTCATGTCATCAAGAATGAAGGATGAACAACTTCATATAATCTAAGAGTTGGACCCCATGACCTCTAAGGTTCCTTCTATCTCTAAGTCTATCGCCTCAGCTAGAATCTTGCTCCCTGTCCCCTAAACAGACATTTTGTAGAGTTAGAAGGCTCTTAGAGCTGGTACAATGGAGTGATCAATGGATTTGGACTCAGAGGCCCTGGGTGCAAATCCTGACTCCGCCCCTTACTATGGCTATGGCATTGGCAATCCCCTTCAACTCTCTCAGACTTCATCTGTAAAATGAATGGTTTGGAATCCCAATTGTTGTTGGTGGTGGCAGTTTTCAGCCATGTCCGACTTTGTGAGAGGTTTGAGGGATTTTCTTGGTCAAGATACTGGAGTGGTCTGCCATTTACTTCATGGATGAACTTTAAAGTCCTATTCCAACTTGAGAGTTATGATGATATGAGCCTATGAAGAAACAGTTAGGTGACTTAGTGGATAGTGTGTTAAACCTAGAGTCTGGAAGACCTAGGTTCAAACTCAGCCTCAAACAAGTATAAATTGTGTGACCCTAGTCAAGTCATTTCACTTTTGTTTGCCTCAGCTTCCTCAAATGTAAAATGGGGATATTAGAATCTACCTCACAGGGTTGTTGTGAAGATCAAACAAGGTATTTATAAAGTGCTAAGAGCACAGTGTTTGGCTCTTAATAAATACTTGTTTATTAATAAATACATTTCCTCCCCAATTCTGTACCTCAAACAAGAATCCCCTCTAAAATACATACAAACTGCTTACTCAGTTCTCATGATGGAAGACCTCTAATTACAGGGAGCCCTCTGAGAAATTCCATTCTTCTATGCAGCACTCAGTTGAGGAAGTTTTCCCCTTTATCTAACCTAAATCTTTTGTCAGCAGCTTCTACCTATGGCTCCTAGTTCTGCCTTCTGGTTACAAGAAAAATGAACCTATGCCCTCTTCCAGGAGATAGCCCTTGAGACACTTGAAAACAGCCATCACATTCCCTCTGAGTCTTTCCTTCTGCAGGCCAAAAATATCCAATCAGTCTTTGGTTGGCTTCATCTCCAGTCCTCTCATCATCTTGGAGATTTTCCTCTGCACATTCTGCAGTTTGTCAATGTCCTTCCTAAAATGTGATAGCCCAAACCAAAAGGAATGTTCCAGATACAGCCCCTCTGCATTCTGGATACCTCATTTCTCTTTATGCATTCTAATGTAGATTTAGCTTTCTCAGTAGCTATGTTACACTGTTGACCCAAATGAAGTTTGTCTGTCACTAAAATGTCCAGATCTTTCTACTCACACACACACATATACACACACACATGCAGAGTTGTTTAACTGTAACTCCTCTGCTGTGCCACTGGGAAAATGATTTTTTGAAACCAAGTGCAAGATATGCATCTTTGTCAAAATTCATCTGATTAATCTTGGTGATCTTTTTCAGTCCTCACCCATTTCACATTTATACTGCCTTGTCTCATAGCTATTTGGGTGTATGTCCTACTACCATTCTCACTAGATTATAGGCTCTTTGTAGACTTATTTTCATTTCATTGTTCTTTCCATTAACACTGTAGCCACCATGTGTCCTCTAGTTAGTACAATTTATTTCACTCTGTATCAGTTCATAAAAGTCTTCCCACACTTCTTAGAATACTTCATATTTATTTTTTCTTACAGTGCAGTCCCATTCTACTACACTTATGTACCACAATTTGTTTAGATATTCCTCAGCTGATGAATATCCACTTTGTTTCTGGTTCTTTGTTATCACAAAAGGTGATACTATAAATATTTTGGTATACATGGGATACATTTTTTTATCTTTGACCTCTTTGGGACATATCTCTAGCAACAGGCTTCTCCAAGTCAAAGTTTATGGACATTTAATCACTTTTCTCCCATAATTCCAAATTGTTTTACAGAAGTATTGGACCACTTCACTCTTGCACCAACAAAGCATTAGTGCATTTGACTTTCCATAGACTGTTAAAGGGGGGAGGTGAGGACTGGAGAGCAGGAAATAAGGTTGAAAGTTGTTGAAGCATGCTTGTTGATCTTTGGAAATCAAGTGCCATGTAAATAATCCTTTGCCTATCAAAGTTTCTCAACCTGTGACACACCTCTAGATTGTTTGCTGGAAGAGGAAACGTAAGTCTGAGCAGAGTCGTAGTCTAGCTTTGAAATCACCTATACTCCAATGCCCCAATAAATTGAAATAACCTATACTCCCACAATCCAATACATCACCAGTCCTATCTAAGTTTCTCTCCATTCTGCCCTCTCCTGATAAAGTATTTTTGCTAGTATATTTTAAAAAACTTTTAACAAAGCATTTATTCTAAACCACATGGTTTAGTGGAAAAGGACTTATACTTATAGTCAGGAAGACCTAGATTCAAATCTCATCTCAGACACCTGACCCTCAGCAAATCATCTAACCAACTTGGGCCACAGTTTTTCTTCTTCATAATGATCATTTCTTGAAGCACAGTAATGTTGCATTATATTCATGTACCACAATTTGTTTAGCCTTTCTCCAATAAATGGAAATCCACTTTGTTTCCAACTCTTTGCTACCACAAAAAGTATTACTATGAAATTTTGGTGTATATGGGACTTTTCTTTCTATCTTTGACCTATATGGAGTATATCCCTGGCAATAGGATCTCTGGGTACAAGATTATGTACATTTCTGACACCTTCACAAATGAGGAGGTTGGACTATATGACCTCTAAGTTCCCTTGCAGCTCTAAATCTGTGACTCTGGGATCCTTTAGAAAAATATTAAACTTCAATAAGAAACATTTGAATATACAAAAATTGAAATGGGGTTACTTAAACTCCGTTATTTATAATTTATTTTAAAATTACAATGAATATTGTATTGGACTTGGGATGGGGAAGGAGTGGTGTAGAGCCAAGATGGTGGAGCAAAGTCAGCAATTCTGCAAAGCTCTCTAAACACTCTCCTAAACAACTTTTAAAAGTACATCAGAGTGAATTCTAAATGGGATAATCAACAAAAAGTCATAATGAGTCATTTTTTCTAGGTTAGGGAAGCTTAATAGGCTAGAAAGAGAGGTCTAGAGATTGTGGAATGTGAGCTGGCCAAGAACATGACATAATAAAGATACCTAAAATGAGCCTTTAAGATAGTGGTAGAAGCAACAGTGGTAGTAATACTAGGAATGTCCAATCTCCAGGGTCAGAAAGAGATTCTAGGTAGACCTCTCTGCCACCTGGACACAGAATGGAGTGCCATTTGGCAGCTCCAATGGTCACTGTCCAGTTTGGGGTTGCAATTTCAGGAATGAGAGGAGTGTTTGTAGTCAAAAGGGAGGAGGGGTCCTACTTGGTTAAGGCCTAGGAGGGCAATGACCAGACCTAACTTCCAGATCACACTACTTTGGAAGCACCAAAAACTTATAGGTCCTCACTGAGTTGTGAGAGCAGCAGAAGGACATAAATGTCTGAAGCAGCATTTATGGGAAAATTTATATCTTTAAACACATATCAATAAAAGAGAGAAAGAGCAGATCAACTAAATAGACATGAAACTAAAAAACTAGAACAAATTAAAAATCCCCAATTAAATACCAAAATAGAAATCCTGAAAATCAAAGGAAAGATTAATATAATTGGGAGTAAAAGGCTATTGAACTAATAAATAAAACTAGATATTAGTTTGTTTAAAAAAATAAAATAGATTAAACCATTGGCTAATTTGATTTCTTTTAAAAAGACAAAAAATAAATTACCAACATCAAAAATGAAAAAGTGTACACTCAAGCAATGAAAATGAAATTAAAGCAATTATTAGCAGATATTTTGCCCAACTATATGCCAACAAAACTGAAAACCTAAATGAAATGGATAAATATTTACAAAACTATAAGTTGCCTACATTAACAGAAAAGAAAACAGAATATTTAAATAACACTATATTAGAAAAAGAAATGGGATAGGTCATAAACGATCTCTGTAAGGAAAAAAAAGCACCAGGACCAGATGGATTTACAAATCAATTTTACCACACATTCAGAGAACAATTAATTCCAACATTATATAAACTGTTTGAAAAATAGATAAAGAAAGAATCCTACCAAAGTCCTTCTATGGCACAAATATGGTTTAGATATTTAAACAAGAGACAAAGAAGACTGACTATAGACCAATTTCCCCAAAGAATATTGAGGCAAAAATTTTATATACAATATTAGCAGAGAGATTCCAGCAACATATCGCAAAGTTCATATGCTGTGACAAGGCTGAATTTATACCAGGGATGCAAAGCTAGCTCAGCACTAGGAAAACTGTGAGCGTAATTTCATACCCATATCAATAACAAAAAATAATACAAATTATATAATTCTCTTAACAGATGCAGAAAAGTTTTTGACAAAATATACCACCATGTCCATTAAAAATATTGAAAGTAGGGAATAAATAAATAGAACTTTTCTTCAAATGTAAGTAGATTCAGTCTAAAACCAAGAGCAAGCATTATGTATAACGAGATAAACTAGTAGTCTTTTCAATAGATTAGGGGTATAGCAAAGATGTCGGTTATCACCGTTATTATGCAATATTGTATTCGAAATGCTAGCTATTAACAACGAGAAGAAAAAAATCGAAGGAATAAGCATAGGCAATGAGGAAACAAAACTTTCACTTTTTGTAGATGACATAATGGTTTACTTAAAGAACCCTACAGAATCAATTACAAAACTAGTTGATACATTTAACAACTTCATCAAAGTTGCAGGATATATAAAAGAAACTTAGAAATCATCTTCATTTTTATATATTATTAACAAAATCCAGCAGGAAAAGATTGGAAGAGAAATGTCATTTAAAATAACTATGGTCAGAGTAAAATACTTGCCAAGACCCACAGAGAAAACTTTATGAACACAATTATAAACACTTTTTGCAAAAATAAAGGCAGGTCTAAATAATTGGAGAAATACTAATTGCTCATGGGTATGTTGAACCAATATAATAAAAATAAAAAATTTAATTTACTTAGTGCTATATCAATCAAACTACCAAAAGACTACTTTATAGAGCTAGAAAAAATAACAAATGTATCTGGAGGAATAAAAGGTCAAGGATATCAAAGGAATCAATGAGGTGGAGAGGGGAAATAGGCAGGACTGGGCTGTATTAGTACTTGATCTCAAATTATATTACAAAGCCACACAGCTGGTAAGTGTCTAATGCCAGATTTGAACTCGGAAAGATGAGTCTTCCTGACTCAAGGCCTGGAACTCTATCCATTGCATCACCTAGTTGCCCTAGTTAATAGACTAGGTACCCAACATATAGAAGCAAATGAGCCACGTACCTTAGTGTTTGATAAATTCAATGATCTCAACCAGTGGGATAAAAAATTCACTATTTGGCCAAATCTATTGAGAAAACTGGAAAGCACTCTAGTAGAAACCAGGTAACATCTCACATCAGTATACCAAGCTAAGCTCAATGTACTCAATAAACGCTACGTGCGCAGTTTCCTCACTTGTAAAATGGAAATAATAACAGCACTTGCGCCACAGGGTTGTTTTGAGGATAAATGAGAAAACACAGGTAAAGCACTTTTGTCTACATAAATGCTAGTTATTTTTATTATTAATATGCCCATAATCAGTTTAACAGTATAATAAACGTTCCCATGTGTTTTGGTGTGTGTGTATAAGTGTGCTTCTGAATCTTTTTTCTGTTATTTTTTCTTCTATTTTTATTATTATGCAAAGGCAGCCTAGTATATCAAGTAGTCCTGGACTAGATTCAGGAAGACTTAGATTCAATTTCTGCCTCTGTCACTTAAATGGTCTGAATGACCACGGGTAAATCACGGGTAAATCTTTCTCTGAGATTTATCTGTTAAGTCTGAATTTGTCAAAGTAAGATCCAAGAACCCCTGGGAGTTCCAGGAATCCTTTTAGGGGATTCTTGAGGCCAACTCTCTTTCCATAATAACTCTGAGATCTTATTTCCCATTAATATACTCTTCCCTTTTCCAACTTCCTATATGGGAGAGGCCAGATTTTCTTCTTTAACCAAAATATATTGCCACAGATTGAATCCTGAAGCAGATCTCAGAATTTAGCTGTCTTTTCTTTAGCAAGACATTAGACTTGCAAAAATATGTAAAACTATGACATTTTTCTTACTAAATTTTTAAAATAGTTATTTTTTATAAAAACATGTTAACATATGATGAGTTATTCTTTATTATTATTATTTTTAAAAGAATAATTCTTTCTAAATTTATCCATTTTAGTTTCTGTTATGGTAAATATCAATAAATATGACCCACAAAAACAAAAAAGCTCTTCAGGATCCTCAGTGATTTTGAAAAGTGGCAAAGAAATCCTGAGCCCCCAAAGATTAAGAATTACAGTACTAAACTATAGATGGGTAAGTCAACTAAGACAGTGTTTCACCAATAAAATCAAAGATTTGTCACATTTAATTATCTGGAGTCAGGAAGCCTTGAGTTCAAATCCATTCTCAAACACTACTAGTTGTGTGACCCTGGGCAAATCACTTCATCTGTTTGCTTCAGTTTTCTTAACCGTAAAATGGGGATAAAAATAGTGGCATCTACTTCCCAGGATTTGTTAAGATTTGAATGAGATAATATTTGCAAGGTTGGGGCAAAGCTTAAAGTGCTATATAAATGCTAGCTAAATTTATTACCAATATTACTGTCTGCTTTTTTGTTTATCTAGTTGTAGTCAGAGTGTATTTGTTGTTCTGATTCTGCTTGTTTCATGTTCACTGATTACAGAATCATAGTAAGAAGAATAGCTAGCATTTATAGAGTATTTTAAGATTCTGCAAAGCACTCTACACATATCTCATTTGATCTTCTCAACAACCCTGGAGTGGGGGGTAGGTGCTATTAAAATCCTTATTTTACAGATGAAGATACTGAGGTAGACAAAAGTTAAGTGACTTGCTCAGGGAGACACATCTAGTAAGTGCCTAAGGATGGATTTGAACTCAGACCTTCCTAACTCCAGGTCTAGCATTCTATCTACTGCATCTCTCAGTGGATAGCTTATTAAGTGTGTGAACTGCATTCAATTCAGCAATCCTCATTTGAGTGTCAGAATTCTGTACAGTCTGTCACAGGAAAAATTTCAGGATGTAAATTTCAGGAAATTTACATCTTTTTCCTGGACACAATAGAGAAGGAAGGTCTTTTTCTTTTTGTCTACTGCCTGGATTGCCCACCACATACTCTGTGGTTATTCAGTCATTCAGCTGTGTCCAACTCTTAGTGACCCCTCGGACCATAGCATGCCAGGCCTTTCTAGACTCTACCATCTCCAGAAGTCCATCCAAGTTCATGTTCTTTGCCTCCATGACACTGTCTATCCTCTCCATAACTTTTTCCTTTTCCTTCAGTCTTTCCCAACATCAGGGTCTTTTCCAATATGTGAACAAAGTATTTAAGCTTCAGAATTTGACCTCCCAGTGAATAGCCTGAATTAATTTCTTTAAGTATTGACTGATTTATCTCCTTGCCATCCAAAGGAGTCTCACTTCAGCACCACAATTGGAAAACATCATGCTAATCCCTCTTAAATTTCATTTAATTAGATTTGGTTCACCATTCTACCTATTGAGGTTTTTTTGCATCATAATTCTGTTTGCTGTTTATTCTTCTTAACTTTATGTCATCTGTAAATTTAAAGGACTCCAATCATGCTTTCCATGCCTTCATTTAATTAATTGACAAAAATTTTGAATAACACATGGTCAAGGCAGATCCCTGAGGCACTCCACTGGAGACTTCTGATAAAGTTGACATCAACTCATTAATCACTATACCTTGGTAACAGTCATTTAACTATGCTATTATTTTGCTTACACTTCTCCATTTTATTTGCAAGTACATCAAGAGACGTTGTCAAATGCTTTGTTCTATCTTCAGAGATCAGCTATCCTTATGGAGCCAGAGACCCAAAGCCAGTTGGTATGAGATTCTCTCTTTATTGGTGGACATCAACTTCCACTTCTTGTGTGAGAGGCAGGATGGAGTTGGTGAGAACTGGAAAGAGACTTCATTCACAGCAGTCTCTTCCAGCTCTTAAATCCCCTTCCTCTCTTTGGTTTGTACATTTGCTTTGGGGGTTTCTGGGTTCCAGATTTAAGAGAGAAGATGAGCAATGCCAACCCACTTCAGGTTACTGATGGGAAAATAAAACAAGAGAGGAGCTAGCAGTCTCTTTCACGTTTCTATTCCCAGTTTGCTACACTAGAGACTGGGAAATTTCCTCTGGGATTCTCTCAGTTGAGCTGAGTTGTGTTTCTCCCCTTGGGAGAGGTCCTTCACTGTGTATTGTGCGGTATAATATGTTCTATGATGTATACTTTCTTTGATTTCTGTTTTGTTATTGATTTGGATAAATGAATTTTTTTGCAAAGTACTATGTCTGTTCACTTTGGAACTGGCACTTGGTGGGAAGGGACTTCTTTTCTTCATTAATAAACAGCAATGAGAGGTTTAGCTTGAACGTGAAAATTACATCCTTTACACTAACAATATTTAAGGGAGCTAATAGACAGACTTCTAGCCCAGTGTCCCTTCCTCCTGAAGAAAGCAGAGTGTTCAAGCTTCTGGTTCCAACCTCCTACTTTTCCTCTTTGCAGAAAATAGTTTCCCTTGGAGAGGGTTTGGGAGAGAAGAGGCAAAAGGGTGTCTACTCTGCCTTGCTTTAAGCAACACAGTAATACCTCTGTGCTTCCTGCCTCTTACAGCCCTGAGGCTACGTTTAGGCTGTTGTTTTCCTATTGTCTGATTTTATTCACTTAATTAGCAAGTGTTGATTAGGAAACATTTTAACATCCAAGTATATACAATAAAGATTATTATTGCATTGCCTTAAAATCATATTAGAGAGGAGTCCATAAAACAAAGAAATGGGGGAGAAAGATACCTATCTTGTCAAGTATTATTCAGCCTAATAAATGTCTGGTATTACCTTGTTATAGGCCTCAGTTCCTCTATCTGTGAAATGAGAAAATTGTAATAGATGAGTTCCAAGATTTATTCTGAGTCTGGCTTATGACTTCATTATTCAACAATATCTGATCTCTTTAAAGTCATTTGTGATTCTTTATTGCTAAATCTAATAGACTTTTCTCAGTTCTCATATTTTTTTGACCTCTCTGCAGCCTTTGACACTATAAATCCTCTTTTTAATATTCTTTTCTCTCTTGACTTTTGGGACACTGCCTTTACAATTTCTCCTCCTACCTGTCTGACTACTCCCTGTCTGTATCCTTTGTTAAATCTTCAGATCTGGTCGCTGGACCCAGATGGCTCAGGAGGAGAAAGTGAGGCTGGTGACCTTGCACAGCCTTCCCTCACTCGAAACAGTCAAATATAAGTCATTTCATCGTTTCTCTGTCATGATCTTCGAAAATGAAGGACGAACACAACCTGTTCAATCTTCACCCCCATTATATCTGCCAACCATGGAAGTACCTCAAAGTTCTGTCCTGGACCCTCTTCTCTTCTCTCTTCATATTGTTTCACTTGGTGAACTCATCAGCTCCCATGGGTTCAATTATCTGCTCTATACAAATGACTCAGATTTACTTGTCTAATCCTAACCTCTCTGAACCTAACATCTAACATTTTCCACTGTCTTTTAGACATCTCAGACTGGGTGTCCCTTAAACTCAACATGTCTAAAACTGAGTTTATTATCTTCCTCACCCCCTCCAAACCTTCCACTCTTCCTAAATTCCCAATTACTGTGGAGGGTACCACCATCCTCCTCAGTCACTCCAACTCAAAACCATCCTAGTTTCTCTGTCACTTCCAGTCAGTTGTCAAGTTGTATTGTTTCTACTTTCATAACATTTCTCAAATATGTCCCTTTCCTTCTTTTGGCACTGCTACCACTCTTGTGCAGACACTTATCCTAGACTTCTGCCTAGACCATTGCCCTAGACCAGGGGTGGGGAACCTGCAGCCTCAAGGCCATGTGTGGCCTTCTTGATCCTCAGATGTGGCCTTTTAACTGAGTTCAAGTTTTACAGAACAAATCCTTTTATTAAGGGGTTTGGATTCAGTTTAGAGTCAATTAAAGGGCTGCACTTGAGGACCTAGAGAGTCACATATGACCTTGAGGTTGCAGGTTCCCCATCCCCGCACTAGACTGTATGCCAATTAGCCTGTTGTTAGGTTTCCCTACCTCATGTCTCCCCCTACTCCTATCAATCCTCTACTAAGGTGTCAAACTGAGCTTCCTAAAGTGTACATCTAACCATATTGTCCCTCTGTTCCATAAACTCCAGTGGCTTCCTATCATCTCCACAATTGACACTAAAATCTTTTTTTGTCATATGAAGGCCTTCATGACCTCTCCATTCTTCAGAATGTCAGTATATCTTTTATACCTTGCTTACCATCATGGCCTCTGTGATCAAAGGACACTGGTTTTCTTGCTGTTTCTTGAATGTGACACCAACTCCCTCTCCACTGAGCTTTCTCACTGGCTGTCCTTCATGCTTGGATTGCCTTCCTTCTCATCACCATCTCCTGACTTCTCTGGCTTTTTGTAGGCCCCAGCTAAAGACCTGTCTTCTTCCTGAAGTCTTTCCTAGGCTTTTGTAAGCTTAGTGCCTTCCCTCTGAGATTACCCCTTATTTATCCTATTGCTGGCACTCTTTGTCCTTCACTTTCAAAGAGGACCAATGATACCCAGGATGATATCTTGACTTCCTTATCAATTAGATTGAAGTGAGGCAGAGTCATCAGCCTCATTTTCTCTTCCAAAATCATCAAAGCCCAGTGTCAGGGGAAAAGTCAGGACAACTGGAGATAACCTGCGAGGCACTGGATGATCTTGGCATCTTCAATGTCTAACCAAGTTCTAAGCACTCCACAGCACCTGCTTCAACCACCTTCATGGTTATCACCTGCCCATCTGGCTGGGGGAAGTCTTCATATCCTTGGAGTAGACATTCCCCCAACTCATCAATGGCCTTTCAGCCTGTCAATTACCCTCAACCCGATTTAGCTGTCTGCAGAGACGGTTTTACTGAGGTATGGCCGATTCACATGCTATAGCTTCTTGGAGGCACAGATGAGAATACATACATACACGCATGCATGCATACTGTAGAAGTGTCTCTGAGATTAATAGGTCTGTTTTCCATGCCCCAGAAATGTCAGTGCAGGTGAAGCTCACCCCTCAAAATATAGAGTAGTCCAAGCTGGACTGAAAGTAGAAGATTTATTAGGAAGAAAATCAGACAAAGGAGCCCACAGCCCAGGAGAAAACCATACAGGGTTTATAGATTCAGTGGAAGAGTTGGGGAAAAGGATGAACAATCTTTCCCAGGAACAAGGTGGACATAGATAGAAGCAGGATGTTTTGTAGGAACAGATGACTGCAAGACTGGTTTAGGCCAGTTGGGTGGGGCACAGCTCAGCAAGGTCAGCAAGGTGAACACCAGCAAAGGTCTGGCTGGGGCTAAGCAACAAACCGGATCATTCTGTTCCCAGGGCATGTGCCTGGGAAGGGAACTCACAGGAAACAGACACATTAATCTCAGGGGTACTTCCACGTTCCACGTCCACATATTCATGTATATGAATGATATATGTGTGCATCGATACACACACATTACTGTACATAAACATACACGTCTGTGTACGGCAGATGTGATCACACACAACTACACACATGTGCTTATAGGCATGCACACATGTGCATGTGGGAGAAGTCAGGCTGGTGACCCGCACAGCCCTCCCTCCCTCAAGCGCAAGTGACGTCATCAAGCCGTGTCATGTCGTCACTCAGGTTTTCATCCAAACAGGAGGAACGCACAATATGTGCATGTGAATACGGTAAACCCTAAGACACCTACTATAAAGTGATAATTTGCATCTAAATGCTATATAAACCTATATAAAAATGGTAAATTTTGGGGTGCCAAGCCGCTTGCCCATTTCCCCTCCTCTTGAGCAGAGCTCCGGAGAGCAGGGCCTGCTTTTCTCCCGCTGTTTCCTGTCTCAGGATTCCCGGCGCTCGGCGCTTAGTAAGAGCTTCTTAAGGCCGCAGGGCAGGGATCGGAGCCTTCCGCGTCGGCCTAAACGTGCGCGGAGAACATCCGGCCGAACCACGGCACGCTGGTCGGCAC